>JAAALK010000290.1:65126879-65398310 GCA_019279435.1 Zizania palustris | reverse complement strand
GTCACCGGTGGACCCTCCGGCCCCTCTGGGGGCTCCGAGCCCGGTGACAGAGAACGTATCCTTCGGAGCGGACGATGTGCTCCCTGGGACGGAATTGGCTCCGGCCGTGGCGACCTCGACTACTGACGGCGCCTCCGACAACGTGGCTCCAGCCGGAGGTGCGGCGGCCGAAGGTCAAGATGTTCTTGCCTCTCCCCCTTTCGTGCCGGGGAGGGGTAAGAGTATCTCCAGCTTGGGCCTTCGGGTTGATCAAGCAGCGCCCTCCGTCGGCAACTCAGAGGACGAGGCCGCCGAGGACGACACCCGGGCCTTGTCTTGGCTCCCTCTTCTGGCTCCTTTCTTGGAGCATCGGAGCGGCCTTCGAAGGCTACTGGAGCCCCTGGCTGAGAAAAGCCAGGATATTGCCAATTCGGAGTTGATCTCCGCTTTGAGCGAAGTTAGGGCTTCGAGCCTCAACACGGCCCTCGAAAGGGCTGCCCTACAGGTATGAAAAAGACACCGTAGTTGTTGTATTTTAACGATCGAAGCTTCTTTAGTACTTACTTTGTTTTCCTTGCAGCAATTCGCCCTTGCTAGAGCGGCAGCGACTTCCAGTGAGGTCGAAATTAACCGACTCAACCGGAAGGTTACAGCTCTTCAAACAGCCCTCGACGAGTCTACCGGGAGGTCTCTTCGGCTGAATGAGGAACTTTTGGAAGAGCGGAAGGCCAAAGCCGCGTCTGACGAAGCCTCTGAAGCCCTTCGCTCTCATGCCGAAGAAGTCGAAGCTGAACAAGTGGTTCTCCGTGCGGAGGTCGAGAGGCTTCGCCAAGAAGCGGCTGCTTCGAACGGCCGTATGGTTGAACTTCAAGGGGCTCTTAGCCAGGTAATGGCTCAGAAGAGTTCCTTGATGCTCCGGGTGGCCGCGTTGGACGCAACGGTTGCAAGCCTGGAAGCAGCAGATAAAAAGAATTCTAGTACTGCTGATCGTACCTTGGAAGCTCTTCAGGGTACGTTAGAGTACTTTGGCACCATGTGCCCCTCGACTTCTGCTGCAACCTTCGAGCCGCTCGACCGGAAGCTGACGAGGATCCAGGTAGCTTCGTCGCTGATGAAGAATTCCGGGGTACGGTACGGAGAGATCTCCGGACAGTGCGCCGGCATCGGGTTCTTCGCCACCTCGAAACTCTTCGGGTTCCCCTTGCTCCGGTTGGTGGTTCGTCTCCTGGAGGCTTCGCGGATGATGACCTGCTGCGGCCGTCTCCGGAGGTGGCTTCGGCGTGGGAAGCTTTCCGATCAGTATGGAAGGCGGACCACAAGGTTGCTGCTAAGGCTTGGATCGACGAGGCCCGCCGGCAGAAGCAGGCTCAGGCGAAGCCACCACTCCCGACTTCGCCAGCGCCTTCGGTCCCAGCTCCGCCAACCGACCCGCAGGTCTAGCTGCTTAGGGCTGTTGTGTACCTGTGGCCTTGTAAACTTTGTTTAATTAATGAGAAAGTTATAAACAGTACTTGTCTTGGGTGTTCTTCTCTTTTTTAGGTTCTGTCATGCCCTTCGAGCCCTGACTTCGTACTTTTGGAAACTACTGCCGAGCTTCGAACGGAGTGGGCAGTTCTTGAGAGTTTGAGGCCTTATCGCCGCTCTCGCTTTTCTGTTCCTCGCGGAGACGGGGGGGAAGTTACCCTTGAAGTACGAAGGGATGTTTTGTCTTACATTAAAGAGGAAGAACAGGAAGGGGGGTCTTCGTCCTCCGAGCCTGTTGACTGGTCCGATTCGGAGTACCAAGCTGGAAATCTTGCCGAGGCTGGCTCCGAAAGGCTCTTGACGTGGGCCGAACTTCAAGAGGAGCAGAAGAAGCTGCGAGCCTCGAAGAAAAAGAGAAGTTCACGACCTAAAAAGACTTCAAGCTCCGAAGGGCAAAGTAGCCGCAGAGGTCGAAAGGGCCTCCGTTTTTATTTGGGTCTAGATAGCGATTTTTCCTGATGTATGAATATAATATTTTAATGTGGAATGCTTCGACAGCATGCTGTGTGACTCCTATCCTCCTACCCCTCTTGTGGGTGGCGGAGCTTTTATTTTATATAATGGTTCGGTAGGCACAATGATTGCTTGAGCACCTGTATGCTTCGAATTTTGCACATGTCACCCTCGATAAGTTAGACAAAACATTTAAAGTCCTTAGACTCTTGTACGGATCCTAACAAGCCGGAGCCTGGAATCCGTAGGTTGGCCACCTTCGGCTCTTTTACAGAAACTTCGCACCCGTAGGCTTGAAATTCTGTTTTGTTTAAAGTCCTTAGACTCTTCTACGGATCCTAACAAGCCGGAGCCTGGAATCCGTAGGTTGGCCACCTTCGGCTCTTTTACAGATACTTCGCACCCGGAGGCTTGAAATTCTGTTTTGTTTAAAGTCCTTAGACTCTTCTACGGATCCTAACAAGCCGGAGCCTGGAATCCGTAGGTTGGCCACCTTCGGCTCTTTTACAGAAACTTCGCACCCGTAGGCTTGAAATTCTGTTTTGTTTAAAGTCCTTAGACTCTTCTACGGATCCTAACAAGCCGGAGCCTGGAATCCGTAGGTTGGCCACCTTCGGCTCTTTTACAGAAACTTCGCACCCGTAGGCTTGAAATTCTGTTTTGTTTAAAGTCCTTAGACTCTTCTACGGATCCTAACAAGCCGGAGCCTGGAATCCGTAGGTTGGCCACCTTCGGCTCTTTTACAGATACTTCGCACCCGGAGGCTTGAAATTCTGTTTTGTTTAAAGTCCTTAGACTCTTCTACGGATCCTAACAAGCCGGAGCCTGGAATCCGTAGGTTGGCGGAGCCACTGAACCAATGGTTCGTAGCAAGCCCCTTGGGTTTTTCCGAGAAATGCTTGGCTCTTGCTAGCATCACCGACCTCCGAATGCGTCCATCCGGAGGGTTTGATGTTCGAAAGGCAAAACAAATCTCAACCCCTTAGCTTTATTTATAAAAGGAGTGTTACAAGTGATTACAAGGAAGCCTTAAGCATAATATCTCTTAAGGTGCTCCGCATGCCACGCGTGTTTCAACTCTTCTCCTTCTAAATTAGCTAATTTAAACGAGCCGGGGCGACCTGAGCGTAAGATAACATATGGTCCTTCCCATTTGTTTCCTAGCTTCCCCGGAGCTATTACATTTCGTAATACTAGATGACCTGGTTTTAACTCAGTTAATTTGACTTTTGGGTCATACCATGTCTTTGTGTGCTCTTGGTACTTCGTCAGGTTGGCGACAGCTCGAAGCCTTGTTTCTTCCGACAAGTCTATTGAAGCACCTCGATCACCTTCGTCTTCGTGCTGAATTACGCGGAGTGACTCCCCTTTGAGCTCCGTAGGGGTCATGGCTTCGTCTCCGAAGAGCAACCTGAATGGCGTGAAGCCGGTTGATCTAGTTTGCGTGGTTCGGATAGACCATAGAATTTTGGGTAGCTCTTCGACCCATAGGCCTTTGGCTAATCCGACGATTCGGCGATTTAACCCGGAGAGAATATTCCCGTTGGCTCGCTCGACGGCTCCGTTGGATTGCGGATGTCGTACAGCTGCGAAGCATAGCTTAATGCCCAGTTCCTCACAGAATGTTTGGAAGGCATCAGCTTCGAACTGGGTCCCATTATCCACTGTTAATTCTCTGGGGACTCCGAACCTGCATATAATATTCTGCCAAAAGAACCTTTGCACATTCTTTGATGTGATGGCTGTTAACGGCTCTGCTTCCACCCATTTTGAGAAGTATTCTATGGCTACGACCGCAAATTTCAATCCGCCTTTTGCTGGTGGGAAAGGGCCTATGAGGTCCATGCCCCACCTAGCCATCGGCCACACTGGGGCAATAACTTGGAGTTGAGCTGGCGGGCGATGGCTCCTTCGGCCCATCCATTGACAGCCTTGGCACGTCCGAACTAGGTCTTCGGCGTCTCTGACGATCGTTGGCCAATAAAAACCTTGCCGAAGCGTCTTGCCTGCTAGTGCTCTGGGAGCTAGATGACTTCCACACAACCCCTCGTGGATGCCTCGAAGTATGTCTTGTCCTTCAGGTTGAGAGATGCATCGAAGTAGTGGTGAGCATACCCCGGCTTTATATAGTACTTCTCCAATAAGTTTGTAATTGCGAGCTCTTGTTTGCACTCTTCGAGCTTCTTGGCCTTCCGGAGGGTCGTTGTTGCCCTGCAACATAGTTATTATTGGAGTTCGCCAATCCGCAGCTTCAATACACATTACTTCTGACGAGGGTACTTGGTCAGCTGCTGGCTGCTCTAATTCTTCATAGAAAGCACCCTCCGGAAGGTCTACTGCTCCTGCCGCGGCCTTCGCAAGAATATCTGCAAGTTGGTTTTCTGCTCGCGGTATGCTTCGAACTGTAAACCCTTTGAATGCTGATTCTGCCTTGCGGATTTCTTGAAGGTATTGCGCGAGATGTGGGTTTTTCGCTTGGAAGCTTTTATCAATGTGTCCCGCGACGACTTGGGAATCTGTCTTGATCATTATCCTTGTAGCTCCGAGTGCTTTAGCCTTTCGGAGGCCTAGCAAGATTCCTTCATACTCGGCGACGTTATTAGTGGTTCGAAAGTTAAGCCTTGCAGAGTACATTGCCTTTTGTCCTGACGGTGAAAAGATTACTGCCCCTGCTCCGGCACCTGATGCTTGATAGGCCCCGTCGGAGAATATTGTCCAGAAACCGTCGGAGGGTTCTTCCGGAGTCCATACTGCAGATGGAGTCCACTCTGCTACGAAATCTGCTATAATTTGAGATTTAACGGCCGTCCTTGCTGTGAAGGAGATTTCGAAGGGTGACAACTCGACTGCCCACTTTCCAACCCTGCCTGTGGAATCTTTGTTTCGAAGCATATCTCCAAGGGGATACGATGTGGGGACAATAAGGTTATGTGCCAAGAAATAATGCCTTAGCTTTCGTGAGGCCATTACCAAAGCATAAGCAAACTTTTCAAGCTCGGAGTATCTGATCTTGGCTCCTGATAATGCTTCCGAGACAAAATAAACTGGGTTTTGTACCAGCTTGTCCTTGAGCTCGACTTCTCGGATTAGTACTGCGCTTACTGCTGACCCTGTCGCTGCAAGGTATAAAAGCAATGTTTCCCCTGGAAGAGGAACAGTTAAGGTTGATAATGTTCCAAGGTAGGCTTTTATCTCTTCGAAGCTCTTTTGGCACTCCGGCGTCCAGCTGAAGCTTTCGGAGCCTTTGAGTGCCTTGAAAATTGGGAGGCTTCGCTCTGCCGATCTGGACAGGAACCTGCTGAGTGCTGCTAGCCTTCCTGCTAGCTTCTGTACTTGCTTCAAATTTTCAGGTGGGGCCATTCTTTGCAGTGCACTTATTTGCGTTGGACTGGCTTCGATTCCCCTGCTCGAAACTAAGTACCCTAGCAGCTTCCCTGCTTGTGCCCCGAATATACATTTTTCGGGATTGAGGCGTACTCCACATGTTCGGAGGCTCTCAAAAGTTTCATCTAAGTCTATGCTATGCTGATGCTTTTGAGCACTTTTTATTACAATATCGTCCATGTAGGCTTCGACATTGCGGCCTACCTGATGGCCTAAAGCTTTAGCTATTAAGCGAGAAAAAGTGGCTCCGGCATTCCGTAAACCAAACGGCATTCTTACATAGCAGAATACTCCTGAAGGAGTTATGAAACTTGTCTTGGCCTCGTCTTCTTTCTTCAGCCATACTTGATGGTACCCCGAGTATGCATCGAGGAAGCTTAATAGTTCGGAGCCGGCTGTGGAATCTATTAATTGATCTATTCGGGGCATTGGGTAGGGGTCTCGCGGGCATGCTTTATTTAGTGATGTGAAGTCAATACACATGCGCCATTTGCTGGAATCCTTCTTCCTTACAAAGACAGGGTTGGCCAACCACTCGGTATGGGCCACTTCCCTGATAATGCCAGCTTTTAACAATTTTTCCACTTCGGCCTTGGCTAAACTTGCTCTTTCTGTTGATAGCTTCCGGAGCCCCTGGCGCACTGGTTTGGCCTTCGGGTTGACGAGCAGACTGTGCTCGATGATGCTTCGGTCGACCCCCGTGATATCTTCGTCGGTCCAAGCAAACATGTCTAAATTCCTCTTGACGACTTCTTCTAATGAGGCTGTTATCTCCGGAGATAGCCCCTTGCCGAATTTTATTGGGTATTCCTTGTCGTCTTTTGAAATTATTCTTGTCTCGACATCACCCTCCGGGCTTGGTTTGAGCGAGGATCCCTTCGGGGGGCTCAAGGCTTCTGGTACTTCTTCGGCGCCCTCCGCCACATTGTGCACTTGTCGAGGGTCCAATGGCTGCCCGTGGCCATATTCTGTCCTTCTGGCTATAGCTTGGTCTCCTGAAATAGTAAGCACTCCACCTTGCGTGGGCATTTTGAGACAAAGGTAGTTGTGATGAGCTATGGCCCCGAATTGGTTTAACATCCCTCGCCCGAAGATAGCATTGTAGGCGTAGGGGGCATCCACCACGTCGAAAATCACCTCCTCTACTCGGGCCAGCGGCCCCTCTCCGAAGGCAACCTCGAGGCCTATTTGGCCGAGGGCATCGAGAGGCGGTCCTGAGAACCCTTGAAGTGGCCGGGCTGCAGGGAGTAGATGCTTCCGGGGTATGCACATCTGGTCGAAGGCTTGAACGAAGAGTATATCTGCGGAGCTCCCACCGTCCACCAGGATCCTCCGAACATCAGCCCCTGCTATATCAGCAGAGATGACTAATGGATCAGCATGAGGAAACTTCACCCCTACTGCATCGCTGGTTGTGAATGAGATGGGTACACGGGACCATTCTGGCATCCCTTCAGCGGAACTTGAAGTCCCAATGTGCCCAACTTCTCGGACGTACTCACGGCGCTGTCTCTTGGACATGCTGCCGAGGGTCCCCCCTCCGGAGATGGGTAGGACTACTCTTTTGCCGCGATCTTGCGGATCTTCATGCCTTGGTGGTGGCATAATACTGGCCACCGGTAGCCGTATAGGGGCTTCGAGGGCACCGGCTCGGGCCACAGTTTGGACAGGCTCCGATCGTGCCGCAGGTGGAACCCGGTCCGAAGTACCCCTCCTGGTATTTCGGTCAATGTATTCACCCCGAAGGGCTAATATCGTCTTGCAGTCCTTCGTGTCATGGCTTCTATTATCGCCATGTACACAGCAAAAATGACTCTGGCGCCTTCCAGGCACCCTTTCTTGAGGTGCTGACGGCCCAGCCTTAAAATTTTTTACTTGCTGAAAACTGGCCGGTGCCTTCGAAGCTGAAGGTGCAATATTTAGCACTTCCGAACGGAAATGCTTTTTTCCTCGCCTATAATCGCTAGGGCGGCTGTCTTGCGGGGGTTGTGGCGGAGCGGTAGCCTCTGGCTCTCTTTTGACTTCCCGGAGGGTGGGTAGTGCTGCCTCAGCTCGCCGAAGGCATCCTTCTTCTGCCTTGGCATATTGTTCGAAGTATGCCATGAGCTGTGCTACGGATGTTACCGGCTTCCGATGGAGTTTGCTGAGGAGGTCGGGGTTCAGCACCCCTTCTCGGGCAGCATCAACTACCGAAGAGGTAGTGAGACCCTTGATCTGTGACTTGGTGTGGGCGAAACGTGTAAAGTATTCTCGGAGGGTTTCTCCTTCCCGCTGCTTTACTTGGAACAAACTTCCCGTGGACATTGGGGCCACGAAAGTGCCTTGGAAGTTGCTCACGAACTTCTTTTTGAGTAGTTCCCATGACTTGATCGATCCTGGTTTTAGAGACCAGAACCACCGAAGTGCCACACCTTCGAGAGCAAGTGGGAAGCATTTTGCCATGGTGCTTCGTACCCCCCCGCTTGCTTCTATAGCTAGGGCGTACGAGCGGGCGAACTCCCCGGGGTCCGACCCCCCGGAGTACTTGTGCAGCTTCGAGGCCTTGAACTTGGGGTCGAAAGGCACTCTCTGCAGATCAGGGTGCAATGGAGACTCATTGTCGAAGGACGCATTCTCGGCCTCTTCCTGGATTTGTATAACTTCTGGGGGGTTGTGGCCTCCATCGTCTGGAGGTCCTCTTGGAGTTTCAGTGGAAGCTTGAGTGCGGAGTCTGTCGGCGGCTTCCTGCCTCCATCTGGACACCTCCTCCTGAAGCCTGGCTAGCTGCGTAGCCTCGGTCTCGGGAGGGCCTTCGTCTTCGTCGGAGGGCACTTCAGGGTCTCGGCTTGCTGCGTAATCGGTTTGAAGCATTGTAGGGGGGGGTAGAGGGCCTCGGGGCGCTCGACGCCCATCGGTTCCGGCAGGAGCCGTCGGATTAGCTGAGGGTCCGGCTCCGTTGGTCCGAGGGGACCTTCGAAGGGGACCTGCAGCCTGACCACGCTTCGGAGGCATGGTTAGTCGATGAGGTGTCTTGGAGATGGAAGGCTTCGAACGACTCGGGGGGGTCGAGGGAAGGCCTTCGGGCTGCACTAAGAAGCCCTTAACTGAAGGGTGCGCGGAATCTCAGGATTCCGAGGCTCCCCCCGTAAGTTTTCTTCAGAGTGCAGTTAGCAGTAGAGAACAAGCTTTTAGAACTTGGATCCCCACAGACGGCGCCAACTGTTGGTGTAAAAGTTACACCAACAGGTTCTTAGTAGTTAAGAACAAACAAACAAGAGGTTTGTGTCTTTAGGACAAACTTGAGCCTCCGTAAGGATAACAACTCAAGAGGTCCGAATGTATGTGTTTGAACCACTGGTTCTGGATCCCTCTTACAAGGTACAAAGGGGGGTATTTATAGGGAGAAAGGCTAAAGGAATAGACCTATTTACCCTTATATTACAAATGACCTTCAGTATTGTAAACAAGGTTATACACGGTAAAGTGCTGCAGAGTAGATGGATAAGCAGGGCATCCAATCAGTCACGTCTTCCTGCTTCGAAGCCTCCTTTCTCCTTTCGGAGGGTCCTCCGAGACTTCGCGTCGTAGCACCCTTCGATCGTGCCGACGTATCTTCGAGCATTAGTCGACCATCTTCAGGATCTTCTTAGAGCCTTCGGAGGGTTAACCTTTAAGTCGTGGAAATGAAGTAATTTCCCCCAACAGGGCTTTTAGTGCCTAAGGGCAAAATCGTTTTCCAAACCAAGTCACCAACTTGAAACGATTTTTATTTGACTCTTTTGTTGTAGGCTCTATTCACTCTCCTCTTATCCTTTTATATAGCCTCTAGAGCCCTTAACCTCTTATCGGTCACTTCTTCTGAATTATCCATCAAAAGAGTTTCATATTCATCGACCGATAAGCCATCTTCCTTAAGAAATCTTAACGAGTCAAGATCTACCTCTACCAACTCATATGGACTAGTAACACCATGCTTTGCAACTCTGCAAGCCCATAATTCCAAAGAAAGCACTTAATGCCACCTTTTAGGAAACTCTTCAATTTTCTTCTTAATGAGCTTAATTACTGTTTTATTACTAGACTCGACCTGACCATTGGCCTGAGCATAGTATGGTGAAGAGCTTATCAACTTGATACAATAAAATTTAGCAAAGTCTCTAACTTCTTTAGCAATAAATGAATCACCTTGATCTTTAGTGAGAGTCTGGGGAATACCAAATCTATGTATAATGTGCTTCAAGATGAAATCAGATACCTCATTATGTGTCATATTCTTGAGAGGCACGGCCTCGGTCCATTTGGTGAAGTAATCTGTTGCCATCAACAAGAACCGATGCCCCTTTGAAGAGGGCGGATGTATTTGGCTGGTGAAGTTCAAGCCCCAACCTCGGAATGGCCCTGGTTTGATAATAGGGTTAAGTAATGATGCAAGAGCTAACTGAATCTTACCAAAATTTTGACATGCTTCACACCCTTTATAATACTTAAAACAATCCTCGGTCATAGTCGGCCAATAAAAACCCGCTCTTTTGAGCATCCAACTCATTTTATGGAACGACTGGTGAGTGCCACAAAGTCCCTCATGAACGTCCCCTGTAGCACTCTAGATTGATCGGCATCCTAGCACTTTAGAAGTACTCCATCAATAGTTCGGCGATACAGCACATCATCAAGCAACACAAATTTAAATGCATGTCACTGAACTTTCTAATCAACCCTTTGACTAGGATCTTTTAAATACTGGACGATTAGAATTCTCCAATCATCCTTATGAATTCCCAGAGGGTTCGCTAATTCTTTTCCTGAAGTGGCGTATAATAGGTTTATTCCCAAGTGCCCCCCGACCCCTTCCTGCTTCTACCGAGGGTCGGTTAAATCGGCTGTGCGGAGCTGATCAGACCGAAGCCCTTCAACAGAGGGGTCCAGCGCGCGAAGGTCCCCGATGCTTGGACAGCCTCGGCACGAGGGGTTCAGAACATAGAGCCCTCCAGTGGATGAAGGGCTCTAGCACAGGGGCTCCGGCTCACAGCACCCTTCGGCGGGCGAAGGGTTCCATCCCGGCGGGTCCAGTGTGCAGAGCGTCGGTTCGAAGCTCTTGGCTTCGGCTGACACGGAGACCTCATGCATCGGCCTCCTTTATACAAAAAATCTACCTTTCCTAACTTGATAGCCAGATGCTTGCTGAGCCAAATCATTTGCAATTAAATTGGCTTCTCTAGACACGTGAGAAATTTTGAAGTCATCAAAAATGGCAATTATGTCTAAACATTTATTCAAGTAGCTATTTAGCAAACCATTAAAACATTGAGCAGTTTTAGCTACTTGTTGCACAACTAATAGATAATCACCATATGCATGAACATGTTTATAACCCATGGAACCCGACAATTCAAGTCCTAAACAGGTCGAGGTCTCAAAGCGCATACCATTAGGTGATATGAGAACCACTCTAATACCTTGGCCACTTTTGCAAGCTCAACCATCAAAATAAAGTTTCCATGGCACTACCTTAATTAGAGCAACATCGCTACCCCAATTGATGTCTACATGATGATCAAATATAAAGTTAGCGACGATTTGGCCTTCCATAGATCTCAAAGGTTCATAAGCCAAATCATATTCAATCGAAGCAAAAGCCCACTTTCTGATTCTACCACTTAGAATCGGGTTTTGTAACATGTATTTTATGACATCGGTTTGACAAACAACAATACATGTGCTAGGGAGAAGATAGTGACGTAATTTGGTACATGCATAACAAAGTGATAAACACAAGCGCTCCACAAACATGTACCTTGTGTCGGCGTCCAGCAAGCGGCGGCTTAAGAATGTGATGATGTACTCTTTTCTCTCCACCTATTGAGTTAGCACGGATCCTATCACGCTATCATCTGCAGCGATGTATATCCAAAACAGAATCCTGGCTTTTGGTGCTCTTACCACGGGCGGTGATGACAAGCACTCTTTAATATTCTCAAAAGCGCTTTGCTGACTTGCCCCCCAAATGAACTCGGCCTCATTCATTAGCCGGAGTATGGGGACAAAAGCATTGATTTTGCCAAACAAGTTAGATATAAAGTAACGCAAATAATTCATCTTGCCTAGCAACTTTTGCACATATCTCTTACATGTCGGCGCTTCAAAGTTCCTAATCTTTTCAAGCCTCTTAGGATCAATCTCAATACCTCTTTCATGAATCATGAATCCTAAGAACTTGCCCGCTAACACGCGAAAAGCACACTTGAGTGGGTTCATCTTTAAGCCATACTGACGCATCGTATCAAAACCAACTCGCAAATCGGCTAGATGGTTCCCCATAGCATCCGATTTGACTACAACATTGTCTATATAGACCTCTAGCATAAGCCCTAGCAAGTCATGAAAGATCAAGTTCATAGCACGTTGATATGTAGCACCAGCATTCTTTAAACCAAAAGTCATAACGACCCATTCAAACAAGCCGACAAAACCAGGCATCGAAAGGTTGTCTTGTAGACATCCTCTTCGGCCATAAAGATTTGATTATAACCAACATTGCCATCAAGAAAACTTAGTACCATGTCTCCTGAAGCATCGTTGATCAACATGTCGGCTATCAGCATGGGATACTCGTCCTTCAGAGTGGCTTTGTTCAGATCCCTCAAATCAATACAAACTCGTATTTTGCCACTCCATTTCTTCTCTACAGACACAATGTTAGCAACCCATTCAGCATACCTACATGGCCTAATAAATTCAGCCTTGAATAATCATTTTATCTACTCTTTAACTCGGTCATACACGACCTAATTACAATGACGAGGGGGCTGTTTATAAGGCCTAAACCTGGGTTTGATAGGTAGTCGATGCTCCACGAGCTCATGGCTTAGTCCAGGCATCTCACTATACTCCCATAAGAAACAATCAACATACGACCGAAGCAACTTTATTACTTTGGCCTTTTCGCTACCTTGTAAATTTTTGTTTACAAAAGTCGGCCTTGGAATGCTACCAATGCCTATATCGACCTCATCTAGAGGATCGGCCGATGCAAAACCCTAACCTAACTTTCCTACTTCGCTAAAATCTTCAATGGCTTCGGCAATACCGTCTAAGACCGATATTGCTTCGCACAAGACTTTAGCCAATCAAGATTACTCTTACTAGTGAGACATGACAACTAGTTTAGAAATAGTCGTGCTACACTAGCCGGCTTCACATATACTGGTACAAAATGTCCTCGGGACACGCTAACGAAGTTGTAATCCGAGAGATCTCTGCCTGATAGACACTCTACCTTATCATGGATGGCGTCAATAGATACATCAGCCAATGCTACTTGGGCCGAAGTATTAGCTAGTACAACCTCCACATCATCGCCGTCCCATTGTATTAGGCATTGGTGCAAAGTAGATGCAATACAGCAATTCGCGTGAATCCAATCATGCCCAAGTAGCACACTGTAGTTACCTTGCACATCAATGACAAAGAACACCGTCGACAACGTCTTTTTCCCCACCGTCAACTCTAGAGAGAGTACGCCTTTTGCTTTGGAGCTCTCGCCATTGAAGCCGTTGAGCATTAGGTTGGTTTTCTTTAAATCCTCTTCGCCCTTTCCAAGCTTCTTCAGGAGAGACTATGGCATCAAGTTGACAGTGGCGCCACCATCGAAAGGCATCCTGGAGATCGACTTTTCTATCAATGCGCCCCTTGATTTAGAGAGGTTTCAAGTGACGAGCCGTATCCTCGGGCTTCTCAAAAATAGCATCTCATGGGCCAAGGCTCAACTGAGCGACCTCGACCTCATCTTGTGGTAGTGCGAACTTGGTGGGAAGCATGATGACATTGATGTCCATTGCTTGAGGTGCGAGCCCCTCGGAGATGGGCGTGTAGTCATCGTCGAGCATGTCGTAGTCATCGCTCAGAACGGGATCCAGGTTGTTCGCCTCAACCGGCTTGGGCTTCCATACTTTCTTAACGACTGGTCGGGGGCAAATTTCCTCGAAGATGGCGTCTCGCTCATCCTCGGCCTTCTCCTCGCACATCTCCTGTGACCGCAGATGTTGTAGGCACATCTTCTGCGATTTGGACATACCTGGAGGCGCCCAAGAGGGTTGTGGCTTGCTACTAGGTGACACCAACTTACTCTTGTGATTTTTGGCCGAATGGGAATTACATGGGTCAGCCTCATAATCTTTGCGCTTGGCGAGAACCTTTACTTATGCCCTGTCGGTCAGATCAGCCTCACTAGGCCGATCGGACCGGGCCTCGGTGATAGCTTAAGCCGAACTATGGGACATACCTCCGTCGTGCTTCGGCGAGGGGGCCTTCGGGATTGGGACCTCCTGAGACCCTACTTTGACTGTGATGGCTTTGGACTCTGTCTCCCTCACCTCTTTGCGCCCATCCTCTTTGGCTTCATCCTGCATGAGTCGGCTCAGAGGAACCACGGATGGCCTATGAAAAATGTACCCCTTCGCTATATCCATCTACCCCTACCAATCATAGTACTCCGAGGGAAAAAAGGGAGCAATTGTATGTTGCGAAGGGTACTCCGATGGTGAAGCGTAGTTCAGAGCCCACGGGGACTTGCCTAGTGGTATGCTGGAGGCATTGGAGGTTCTAGCGGTTTCGCCCACTGAGAGCTGAACACATTTCTAGGAGGAGGGTTCGGCCATGTCGAAGGTACTTCGAACCAATCGGGGGGTTCACGGAGAGCAGAGATGGGTTCGGCCTCTCGGGTCCGTACTCACCCTTCGGAGGGTTCGGCCATTGGAATCCGAACTCACCCTTAAGGTTGTTCGGTTGTTGGGGTCCGAATTCACCCTTCGAAGGGTTCGGCTGCCTTGGCCCCTTCAGCTGCCTTGGCATTTTTGGTCGGGTGCTTGTTTTCTCGACATTCTTCTGGTGTTTGTTCAACAACATCTAGTATGTTACCTTTGTCTTCTTGCGAGCCCTAGTCGAAGAATATGTGTCGATGTTCCTTTTCCACACTCCTACTTTAGGGTTCTTTCGTACGAGCATGCGTGTGTGGGGTTTTCCAATGATGACCGCTTTCCCCTTAGACGACTCGGCCTATTCTGGCTGAATCAGTACTTTCTTCTCATCGAGGTCGATGGTGTTCATGGGAAAGGGGTCTTTGTCTAGCTTCATCTTTGGACTATACTCTATTTCAATCGTCCTTCTTCTACGGTCGATTGAACCTGCCGACAGAAAACATTGCAATCATTAGTTTAATGAGAATGAGAGTCATGCCACTTACAGTAGGGGCTTTTCTTTAGCTCGTTGGTGGTCAGGAGGATCTGGCCCTTGGGAAACCTAAGAAGCTGGTTCTTCATGAGGAAGTCAAATATTTTATCGCATTTAGTCACATCAAAAGAGTATTTGACCTCACTGGGCTGACTCTTAGTGGGAGACAGCCGCAACTCTGAACAGGTGACAGGTTTGGTCTTAGCGTTCTAGGACTATTCAGCCACATACATATCTGTTGAATCGTCCTCTTCCTCCGACTCTTCCTCATCGGAGTGTTCCATGATGTGAACTTCAGCTCTAGGTATGTTAAATGATTTAATGAATTTTTTATCTTTGGCTCGGCTTTCCTAGACCATAGCCTGTTGCAGGACTTGGCTGACCTCTAAAAAGTTTTGGTTGTATAACCTCTCTTTAATCTTAGAACGCAATCCATTAAAAGCTAGATCCACCAAATCTATTTCTGAAATATTGAGACTAAAACATTGGTTCCTGGTGTCTCTAAAGCGCTTGACGTATTCAGAGACACTCTCACTGGATTTCTGCTTAACTCTCATCAAGTGTGAAATCCTAAGTTTTGTCTCGCCTGTATAAAAATAGTCATGGAATTTCTGTTCTAATTGGGCCCATGTCTGGACAGAGTTCGGTGGTAGCGCCAAAAACCAAGTGAAAGCGGTGTTGGATAGCAAAAGAGAAAACAGTCTAAGTTTTAATGTGTTCGACCTACTAGCTTCTCCACACGATGCTAAGAATTGGCTGACAAGCTCCAGTGTGGTTTTGTTACCCTCGCCATCGAATTTGGTGAACTCAGGGACTATAGCCATGAGGGTAGGGTATGCTATCGAAGTGATCAGGATACGGCTTCTGGTAAATCCTAGCCTAATCCCGAGGCGCGAAGCTGGTGCACTCTCTAAATAGCGCACGGATCTGTTTCTCAATGTCGTCCTGGCCTCCTGCTAGCTTGGCCGTAAGAAGGGTTAGCTTGGCCGTAAGTGTAGTTACTTGTCTCGGCCATAGATGTCGACACTAAAGACATGATAGCTTTGCCTGTACTACTGTCGGTTCTACTGTAAATGCGATTTACTGGGGGTAGGCTAGCGATTGGAGTTGGAGGAACGGCCTCGGTAAAGCCAAACCTTCTAAACATTTCCTCTACTAGAGAGCTAACTGCCGAATCTAGACGGTTGGCTAGCGAAGCGCTAACGACTTGATCTACATATGCGGCTATCTTTTGCTCGATCTCTAAGGAAGATAAAGGATGCGACACTGTTGTTACCTGAGTCCGAGCGAGATCGGTGATGTTGACGTCGCGCTTGATGAAGCCCATGCGTGTCTTGACATAACTCCTGAGCATGAGATCTTAGAGCTCTTTCATCTTAGCCTCGATCTCTGCCCATCCTTCCTCGGGGATATCTGCAATGGTGGGCATCATGATGTTGTGGTTGTCGATCTCTGCGCCCCCCAAAGTATCCATTAGCGTTTTAGACGTAGTAGTCGTTGTAGAGGTACTCGCATCCGATGTAGATGTACTCGTCATGTTGGCATAGTGTTCCCTAGCGGAGTCACCAAAAAGTGTGTTGACACGAAAACGTGCCCCGCACTTGGGCTGGTTCAACAATCAAAAAGAATGCGGATACTTAGGGATAAACCTAAGCATAACACAGCGCTGACGTCGCATTCCGACTACCCTTAACAGTGGCAAGGGGGTGGAGTCTCCAGGTAATCAGATTGCACAGAAATAATACAATTAGCTATAATATATAGATAAAGTAACCCAATTGGCCAAACGAAGCTAGATTGGTTCGAACTGTACCGTGCGAAGGGTCACAGGGGGGGGACTTCGGCGTCTGGTGCGAAGTATGCGCCGAAGGGTAACCTTCGGCGTTCAGATTGATCTGGCCGAAGACAGGCTCCGAACAGATCACGACATGAAATCACCTCCAAACGATAGGGTTTGGTGTGAAGCCTTTAGCATGATGAAACCCACTGCGGAGCGTTCTGGCGTGATGAAGTCCGATGCGTAGCATTCTGGCGTGACTCCGGTATGAAGCAACCCCGATGCGAAGTGGTTCTGGTGCGCGGAACTTGACCAGACCGACAACGGCACGACGAATCCGGCATGGACGGACGAAGTGAAGTCCTGCCGAAGGGTGCTCTAGCAGCCTCCGAAACCATACCCCTAGCTTCGAAAAACCTTGGCGAATGGGGCTCCGAACATGAATCATGTAGAACACAATGATCAAGCGCCAATTCGGCCTGGAGACAGAAATAACAAGTATAGCCGTAGGAAACAGATAGAACGAAGGGTAAAAATCTGTTACGTGGATTAACGGATGGTTCACAAGCGAGCCAACAAGGTAATAGCAATCTGTTACGTAGATTAACGGATGATTCACAGGCAAACCAATAAGGCTTACCATAATTACGACGTGGCCGATGGAGGGCTTCCAGCGCAAACCCACGAAGGTACACTAAACTAATGTGGAAAGTAGGTGAAAGTAAAGGTATGGTTCAAAGCTAGGGCTTTGTGATTGATCTGTGTTGGGGGTCCTATGAACCGGCCTCTCCCCTATATTTATAGGGGCTAGACTTGACGCACCTAGCTACAACTCTATCTCTAATCTGCTAAGAGTTCACCTGATCAAGATGAGATTTTGTTAGAGATAAAAACAACCTGAATCCTTATCAGATTCACACCCGAAGCCTACCCGAAGTGAGCCTTCGGCAGACCTACCGAAGTAGGCCCTTCGGGCCGAAGCTTCGGCGAAGCAGGCCGCTGAAAGGCAACCAACGCCCCATGCGGATGGGCCTTCGGCACTTCAGGGCTTCGGTTTGTTCTAGGAATTGTATATTTTCGGCCCAAAATTATCAAAATCGATGCTTTCACAATTTCGACCATTAATGCCATTTTTTGCTATCAACAATGGGCTATAATTTTTGAACTTCTAGGAACTTTAAATGACTCACTGATTATGATTCGTCTTGAGGCCCAGTGGACGATTGGATCAGTGGCATGATTTTGCTTCTTAGCCCACGACCAGAAGCAGTGAAACTGTACATGGATCTCATATTCCTTTGCAACTTTCTCCTATTAAACATCGGTTCATTCAACACACAAAATGAGATACAAAATTTGCCCATATTTTGTGATTCAAACTTAGAAATTAAAGCAGCAGCATCAATACCCAAAACTGGAAGTACACACTCTACCATTAGACACAAACCAACAATAAATCTATAAAGTAAGAGTTGAGCACAAAATAACAATGAGTACAAAACTGGCTAGGAAATGAAGAGACGACAGAAAATATGCAATACCTTGATGTAACAATCAGGTAAAGTGCTATAAATGAGGTTGCTGCATAGCACCAGCTTATTTATTGTGTAGAGCCCCCATATGTACAGAATAGTGAGTTGATATTAAATTCTCAGAACAAGATCGCTCCGCCATAAAACCAAATGGATATGAAGGTATACAAACACTATACTGACCATACAAATGTTGTTTCTAACATACTACATTGTTAAGTCAGTCTTGTGTTTCAGCTTTGGCCTTCACTTTGGGATCCCACAACAAAATTAAGAAAATAGTAAAACATTAGATTAAAGGGCAGTTGCAGGCTTGCAACATACATAGTGTTGGGGGAAATAATCCCAGCAGTGGTCAAGGAAAGATTGAAGGTCGCCATGCGGTCTTCGGGGTCAATGGATACGGGGACCGAACAGTCGAGCAGGGGACACGTAAGCCGGTCGGCCATGTCGTGTTGGCCAGCTCGGTGTGAAGCTCTCCAGAGCCGGAGGCCTCCGACGGCTGGGCTCCGCAGCGGGCCCTTCTCTCGCTGCCTAGACAAGCTTGATGTGAAGCCCTCCAGAGTTCGAGGTCTACCGATGGGTGGTCCCCAAGTGCCAACCACTAAAGTGGAGACATGACAGCCGTGACGTCAGGAAGCTCCTATAGAGTGTGACGGGCGGGTCGGTACCGGTCACGTCGTGACCGAGAGTACTATGGAACCACATATGCACGTCGTCACTCCTAACTAACGTAGCCTAAGTCTTAGCGATAATCAAGGTTTGCACTGTAGCACCCCTACGAATTAGGGAAATAGAGTCTGTAATGACGTATGAGAGACTTGGGTAGGAAGGTATGGGTGTAGCTGAAGGCTCCTCCCTTATAAATACCTTCCACCTGTATTGTACAGGGGCATTGGGTTCAAAATCCGAGTATACAGCTTTCTAGCAAATTTCTCCATCCCGACTTAGTTTTACTCAAACATGTCGGCGTAATCTTTTATGCCAATAGTGGCCACCGTCCATGGGGAGCTTAGTCCAAAAAGCTAGCGACCTCTCCACCTTACATTCACAAGAAAGAAGCATGTCTTCCAAGAAAGGTGCCAGTACGGTTCCCCTTCAAAGGTCCGCTCGGACTTCGAGACAGGAGCCCACCTAAACCAACCCTCCCCCTGCGGTGACCGAGGCCGCCTCGGACTAGGATCCAAATACGATGTCGAGGGCTGGAGATCTCTCTAACTCCGTGAACCCATCCGCGGACAACCAGGCCCCTGCCTCAGGAGGGGCTCGCTGGCCTCCCTCCGTCCGGCGACCGCAATACTACGCCCTTTGGACCGACTTCGTCCGCTCGCAGGATCCGGAGACACACTCTGGAGGAAGCGGGAGCCAAGCCGATGCATTGGCTGCCAAAAACGACCGGTTGAGGGCTGAGCTTATGCGATGGCGGCAAGCAGCCGCAATCTGACCCATAGAGCCTGCAAGGCTGCCCGAGGTCAAATCTGCCGCGCTAAGTGATGACGAAGACCAAGGGGACCGGAGGGAGGAGCAGAACACATCCTTTGACCAAGAATTTCCGTTGCACCCTGACTTGCAAAGGGTGCGATTCCACTCGAAGTTTCTTGCGGCGAAACTTCCGAAATACTCAGGGGAATCCCACCCTGGGGAGTTTTCTCGGTCCTACGCCCTGGCAATAGAAGCCTATGGAGGGGGCTGAGACATGATGGCGAAGTGCTTCCCTCTCGCTCTCGAAGGAATCGCCATCCGGTGGTTCTAGTCGCTGAGGGCAGGATCCATCAGATCGTGGGATTAGTTGAAGAAAAAGTTCGTCAACAACTTCCAAGGGATATTCGTGGCCCCCGTGTCAACCGGAAGCCACTTCCAAGTGAAGCAGCAACCCGGCGAGACGTTGCGCTAGTATTCACAGCGCTTCTCCCACACCAAGGCCCAGATCAAGGGGTTGTCAGCCTCCTCCATCATTGACGCGACCTGCGAGGGCGCCACCAACCCAAGCCTCCTCAACAAGCTTCATCAGAAGCCGATTTCATCTGTGGCCCAACTAATGACATACTTTGAAGAGTACGCTAGGTCTGAGGAAGGGCAGCTTCGCAGGCAAGCGATGATCGCCCCTGTCTGAACTCTGGAGGCCAAAGTCTATGAACTCATGGCAGGGGCGGAAGCATTATAGGGGGGAGTTGCTCAGCATCGTCGCCCCGACCCCCAAGCCCTCGAAGTTCTAGCACGCCTAAGGCGGGGGCGCTTTGTCAGTTCGAAGCCACCAGTGAAGGTCTCGGCCAGGAACACAGTCTTCCACTGCAGCGTTCATGGAGAGAATCGGAGCCACAACACCGATTCCTTCAGAACCATCCTCGCCCTCCAAAATGACTACCTCGAGTGGAGCTCCAGACGAAGGTCTTCCGACAGGGCGCCGCCCTTCGCTTGTGTCGAACCCGTTCAAGTGGTGGGATAGATCGAGGAGAAAGGGGCTTTGAGGCACTTCCTAGATACAGACAAGTTCTCGGCCACGAAGCTTGAGGAAGGTTTGGATCAGGGGAAACACATAGTACTACCCATATCATCTCTAGAGGGGGAGTCTTGGGTGGTATGTCGAAGAGGCAATGATGAGAATATGTTCAGGATGTAGGGCACATCGGGACCTTGGCCTCGGCCGCAATGCCCGAATGGTCACATGTGCCAATCTCCTTCACCGCTAGTGATGCGGTTGGCATCAAATTTCCACACGTCGACCCCTTCGTTGTGACCGCTGACATCGTTGGCGTCGAGGTCCGTAGCGTGCTTATTGATGGGGGAAGTTCCGCTGATATCATTTTTGTGCAGGCCTTCGACTAGCTTTGCATCTCTAGGAAGCACCTGCTCCCAGCCACCAGGCCGCTACAAGGTTTTGCGGGCCCACCGCTTGACGCCCTTGGCCAAATAGGCCTCGAGGTGACCTTCGGGGAAGGTCCCCTCTCATGAACCGAGGAAGTTGTCTTTGACATTGTCGACGCCCTCTACACCTACAACGCCATCTTCGGGAGGGGCGTGCTGAACCGGTTCGGAGTCATCGCACATCACAACTACATCTGCATGAAGATGCCGACTCTGGGTGGGGTCCTCTCCATCCTCGGAGACCAGGCTGCGACATGAAGGGGTGGAGTACGGCCACTCCTCTCCACTAGAACATCGACACGTCAACATCGTCCGGGAGAGTCCGAATGACAAAGACCCCTAGCCTCCCTCCAAACCCCCAAGGGGACCGGCCGCAAAACCCCACCCAGATGGAGAGGTGGTTACCAAGGTCATCGTCTAGGAGGGGCGGGAATACCCCATCCAGTTCAGTGGAGGACTAGAACCCAAAGGCATGGCCATGCTGGAAGAAGTGGTCCAGGACAAGTTGGACTTCTTCGCCTGGTTCGATGAGTACATCCAAGGGGTGGACCGCAGCATCATCGAGCACTTTCTCTCGGTGAACCCGGAGGTGTGCCCAGTCCGCTAGGGGCTCTGTAAGTTGTCCGCAGAGAGAGCCGACCTCGCCAAGGCATAAGTTGAAAAGCTACTCTGGGCTAGGGTCATCAGGGAAATCAGCCATATAGAGTGGTCATCGAACCCCATCTTTGTTAAAAAGAAAAACTCTAGCAAATGGCACATGTGTATCGACTTCACCTCCTTGAATAAAACATGCCCTCATGACCCATACCCCATGTCTCACATCGACCAACTAGTCAACTCCACAGCCTGTACCCCATGCCTCGCTTCGACTAATTAGTCAACTCCACAACTGGTTCAGAGCTCCTCAGTTTTCTTGATGCATATTCTAGATACCATCAAATAGGGCTCAAGCACGAATACCAAACCAATACTAGTTTTATCACCCCCTCTGGAGTGTTCTGCTATGTAAGAAAGCCCTTCGGCCTGAGAAATGTCGGGCCAACTTCTCTAGGATAATTGCCAAGGCCCTAGGCCATCAGATAGGTCGTAACATTGAATCATACATGGACGATATTGTAATCAAAAGTGCACATAATCACTAACATAGCCTAGACATAGTAGAAACACTTGATAGCCTCCGAGCCTGTAGGATCCGCTTGAACCCCGCCAAATGTGTATTCGGGGCCCAAGCCGACAAGTTAATAGGATACCTAGTCTTGAATCAGGGCATTGAAGCCAGCCCAACCCAGATGAGCGCACTGCAGAACATGGCCCCTTCGAAGAATCTAAAGCAGGCCAAAAAATTGGTCGAGTGTCTCGCCGCCCTCACTCGCTTCCTCGCAAGATCTACCAAGTGAAGCCTACCAATCTTCAAGTCACTAAGAGGGTCAACGGACTACGCTTGGACCCTCAAATGCAAAAAATGCTTCAATGAGATCAAGGAGTACCTAGCTAATCTGGCTACTCTCACCACCCCTCGCAGCGGAGAAACCCTTTTCGCCTACCTCGCTGCTACGGGCTTTGCAACAAGCGTCGTATTAATTCGAGAAGAAGAAATCAAAGGGAAGCTAATCCATTGGCCGATATACTTTGTTTCTGAAGCCCTTTCAGGAGCCAAGACAAGGTACATTGAGCTCGAGAAGGTGGCCTACGCCCTCGTAATGGCTTCCCGAAAGCTGCGCCACTACTTCCTAGCCCACGGTATTGTCATACCCACTTCGTATCCCCTTAGGGACATGTTCAGGAACAGGGATGCTACCGAAAGGATAGGGAAGTGGGCGGTGGAGCTCGCCCCTTTTGATATCACGTTCATCGCTAGGACCACCATTAAGTCACAGGTCCTCATCGACTTCGTCGCGGAATGGACCCTGTTGGTAAGCAGTACTCCAGAGGAAGTAGGCGAAGGGGTATGGACGGTCTTCTCTGACAGAGTATACCAGGCCTCCGAAGCGGGCGCCAGTGTTAGAATAATCATGACTCGATTGGCTATAACATGTGAGTTGTCGGCGTGATGGCTAATGTTCACGTAGGAAGTTGTTGCATGCATGCATGCAAGGAAAAGATAGATTGTGCTGAGCTACCTAGGCTAGGCTATAAAGCAAATGTGTAATATGTGTGATTAGCACTTTGGGTGTGTTCAGCATGGAGTGGCCACTGGCCGGCGTTCATCGTTGGAGGGATGTTCGTTGTCGTCCGCCCGTAGATGTTTGTCCATCGAAAAATAACTATTGTGTGTTCTCTTCTTTGTGAGATCTTAGGAGTTCTAACAATTGGTATTAGAGCCTGATGATCCTGTCGGCCATGGTGATGGCAGCGGGGCGAGTAATCTGTTCGAGGTTGTCTAGGTCAAGCGTGAGTGAGCGTGTCTTGGCCGAGCAGTGTGGATGACAGCTGAGAAGAACGGCGTATGTTGTCGAAGGCATTTGCGTGCCGCCGGGCGTGTGTTACCTAGGGAAGAAGAAGGTGTTCATGCACCAGGGACGTATGTCGTCCGGAGTAAGCTGCGTCGAGAGCGTGGCGAGAATATGGTGACCTGACCGGTGCTGCGACGATGAAGCAGATGACGCGACTCAAGTCATTGTCGAGGCTCGGCGTGCTGTTGGGGGCATAGGGAGCAAAGCACGCTCGACGTCTTCCTCACACTCGAGGCCTACTGCAACCTCATCATCGAATAGGGGCACAGCAAGCTGTCTTGTCGGTGGTAGGCTTCGGCAATGATGGTGCTGCTACAGGCCAGGCATGTTCCAGGGCTGATCAAGTGAGGCATCAGTGCATCACCACCGTGTGGTGTGTCGTGCGGGTGTTCTTCGGTGTGCCAGGCGTGTGGAGCACTGTTGACGAAGCATGGGTCTTTCGCCCATTAAAATGCATGGCTAAGTCAAGATTAGGGGAAGTTTGTTAGAATAATCATGACTTGATTGGTTATAGCATGTGAGTTGTGGGCGTGATGGCCAATGTTTATGTAGGAAGTTGTTGCATGCATGCATGCAAGGAAAAGATAGATTGTGTGGAGCTACCTAGGCTAGGCTATAAAGAAAATGTGTAATATGTGTGATTAGAACTTTGGGTGTGTTAGGCATGGAGTGCCCACTGGCCAACGTTCGTCGCTGGAGGGATGTTTGTTGCTGTCCGCCCGTAGATGTTTGTCCATCGAAGAACAACTGTTTTGTGCTCTCTTCTTTGTGAGATCTTGGGAGTTCTAACAATACATTGTTGGAACCGAGTCGCTCACACACTCAAATGACTTGAGGTAGAAGATGAACAGTAGAATTAGATAAACGGTGACGAACGCCGCAGAGACAATTTCTCCTGTATCTTGGTAGAGAACTAGTACATGGCAGGACCCGACAACGAATGCCCCTGTCGACGACACAACGTCGGCCGTCTTTCACACAACCGCTACTCTTCTCAACCGTCTCACACCTCAAACACACGTTGGCTTTTATAGACCACGGCGACACAGCTTGTGGCGCCCCGATTTACCAAAATCAGAACATTATTGAATTTCATGCGAAAAACAATAATACAAGAGGTTCATCATGCGACAATCGTACATATGACAATATCCATGGTACGCAGACCATATTTATTACATCAGAGTTTAATAAAAACAATAATAAAGATAATAAAAATGCATGACGAACGTCTTCTTCAAGATCTTTTCACTTGACTGGGTCGCTACTCCAGACCGTCTTCATAGTAGGCATCCTCTGTGGTGTTCAACGGGTATGAGTACAAAAAGTACTCAACAAGCTACCGCAAATGTAGGTAATAATGCAAGATAATAACAAAGGAAGGATAATTGGCTAAAAGTGCGGAAAAGTACATTTTCAGTTATTGCAGTTAGTGTAGTCAAGTCTTATCATGCGGAAAGTAAACATGAACAACAATAACATCATCTAACTCGAGGAGTACGTTTTACCTCCTCGCACAACGGTCCTTACATGCCAAACCATCATGCACATACATTTCAAAAGTAAACTAACTGTGGGATGTCACGCAACCCGCCCTTGACCGTGGGCTCGGCTTTTCGAAAAGATTTAAGACTCTGATCAAAGATGTACTACTGTACCCACAAGGCACGCACTCATCCCAAACGAGATGACCCATACCACGGGAACTCGTGCCAAAACCTCGGCATGAAATGCTCCAAGCGATAACCACCCGCTCTAGGTTTCGCCGGCGCGACGGGCCGCATCCTGGCTAACGTCGCACCCCCTTTTACGCCACGATGGTACAAGCCACCCGCAGGTGCTGCTTGACCCATCTCCAAATGGTGGCCTCGGTTTGGAACACTCCATACCTTAGTTAGGACTTACCCACTAGACTTGTGGTTAGTACGGAAGTGTATTGCAACGGATCCCGCATACCGGTCCTTATAATGCCCCGGGTGCTACCGACCAATGACCTAGCTTGCACCCGGAACCCACCATGCATTCACGCACAACCACAACTCATCACCGACAGAATTCCAAGGATAAGAAGTAACGGGGATCATATAGTAGAACCATTTTGCTACGACTCATTTTTATCCTATAGCGATCGTGTCAATACATTGGACACTAGCTAGTAATATTAATCACATGGTGACAAGGAGGTTAGGCGAGATAGCATGTCTTGGGTTGCACATCAAGGTCAGGGGATCCTAAATAAATATATTGTAAGGGTTCCATTTGACTAATGCATGTATACCCTATGTGTTTTAGCAATAGTTTAATAAAACATGGGTTCAATATGCTCAAAAATGTTGTTTGGTGACTTGCCTTGTTCAGCGAAAGGGGAGGGAGGAACTTCGGGAAAGTACTCCGGCTCCTCGGCGGCGTCGTAGTCTTCTCGATATAAATAAATTAAACGTAACATTCAATTAAACAATCCAAAAGTCGCACAACAGGCACATAGGCTTAAATTGGTTTAATTTAAAAGAAACCAAGTCATTAAGTTTCTGAAATCTATTTTATAAATAATTTTAAAAGGAACTATAAAGAAATATGGCCCTTTCTAATAGGGATTTTAAATGGTGAAAAGATCTCTTTTAAGCTTTCTAATTAATTTAAAATGAAAGGTTTAGAGAAAACTAAGTGGTTTCATCATATTAACAGGAAATAAATAAATATAAGCTTTACTGAAATTTAAATAATCAAATTTACACTTTTATCCCAAGGGCATTTGAATACTTATTTAAATAAGCATGAAAAATCCAAAGTAAACATACTGTTTTTATTGAACTAATGTGTAGAGAATAAAATTACAAAATTTCTGGAATTGAAATGATAATTTTTGGAGTTCAAATGCGCCAGATATGAATTTTACAAGTTTAAAACAGTTTCTGGAATTTATTTTTAAATTTAAAACACCTCGGGTCCACGGTGAGCCAGGCCCACGGTGAACCCGCGCACTGTGCGCTTGCGCCGGATCGATCTGGACCGTTGGATCCTGATCCAATGCGCGAGGGCGAGGCGGGGGAGTTAAAGTGACGTGGACGGCCAGGATTAAAACATTGAACCGGTACGCGATGGACGCTCCAGATTAAACATGGGTTTTTAAAACTAACGGACGCGCGAGATTAAAACATACCCCTTCGCTCAGATCCCACGGCGCAGATTAAAGCGCACATGGGACTTAATCGGTACCGTTAGATCCAGATCGCATGGCCAGGATTAAATCCGACACGGCACGGGTACTCGACCCGTGCTGGTCGTCTTCTCTGGCGACGGCGAGCGGGCCAGAGGCCATGGAGAGCGATGGAGGTCATGCCTAAGGCCTAAAACGGAAAGAGGACGACTAGGGGATCATGAGGGTACCCTTGCGGTGATGAACGGTCGATGGAGCGAGGCCGGCGATGAGCGGAGGCGGTGAAGGTGTTCGGGTCCTTGGCGGCGACGGCGATCCGTCGGGGTTCGGCGTCGACGGAGGGGTGGCCGAGGTCGGGATGGCCTTGGCGGTCACGGAGGTGCGGTCGGTGTGGACGGAGAGGGGCTCCAGTGACGGCGAGCGGCGGCTGGAGTGTGGGCGGTGGTGGTGCGCTAAAAACCGAAGTGAGGGCGTTCTTTGCGTTCTTGCAGTGTGTGAGCATGGGGGTCGAATGCAGGGAACCGGGGGGTTTAAATAGGGTCACCGGCAGGGGCAGAGGGGGCACAATTGGCGGTGGCCGAGGGTTAACGCGTTTAAACGCCGGCGAGCCTCGGGTTGCATGCAGATTCATCGAATCAGGACGCAATCAGGCTGGTTTTAATGGGGGAAACAGTCACCGAAGTGCGGGGGTTTGAATGCCGGGCTCAATTTGGGGAGAGGGGTCGGGAGCAACGGATCCGAGGTGCATTAAGGCGTCGCCCTTCGGGGGGGGTGAGATTTGGGGGCGGATCTCGCGGAGACGAAGGAACTGACAGGCGGAGGCCACATGCCAGCGGGCACGAGCAAGTGAGGGTGGCGGCTGATGGGTGGGCCGAGCTCGAGAGGGGACAGTTGGCGCCGACAGGTGGGACCGGGGTGTCGGGCGCGCGCGCGAGAGGAGAGGGGGTCATTGATGGGTGGGATCGGGCTGTTAGTCCGAGGCG
Organism: Zizania palustris; assembly: GCA_019279435.1. NCBI lineage: Eukaryota > Viridiplantae > Streptophyta > Magnoliopsida > Poales > Poaceae > Zizania > Zizania palustris. The sequence continues at coordinate 65,370,996 of JAAALK010000290.1, read as the reverse complement.
GGCGAGGGTAATGGGTTGGTCCGGCCGGGAGAGAGAGAAAGGGAGGAGGGAGGCCCATTACTGTTTAAAATCTTTTCCGATTAAAAATAATCACAAAAATAGATTTAAAATAATAGGGCTACTTCCAAGGTTGGTAAAAAATTGTAAAAATTCTCAAACATATATCTTGGCCTTAGGATCCTACATAAAAAGTTTCAGCTCCTCGTTTGGCCATTTCACCTATGTTGTAGTTCAAAATGGTAAAGGAGGGTATTAAAGGTATTTCTAAAATAATAAATTTCAGGAAATTGGATTAAACAATATTTGTATTACTTTGAAAATTTGGGGTGTTACACAGCTCCACCAAATGCTCCAGTGATCTTCCCGTCGAAACATGCGCACGCTCTTATTGCTCTCCACCAAATCTATCACGAACACGCTAACAGATGCACACAACACACACAGCACACATCTTGATTATGCTAACAATCTCCCCCTAATCTAGACGTGGCACATCGCGTTCCATCGTCACAGCAGTTCCATAGTCTATGCCATCAGCCGTCCGTCGAGCTCTCGTCGTGATCTTTCTGCTCCTCCACGAGACTCGGTCTCCAGCATCGCAACCTCATCTGCTTCGGCCCTACCATTCTTCTTGATGCCGCCGAGCCACGTAGTGTCGCTACATGAGCGCTCCCCTATTGGCGACAATGCTGACGTCGGCATGCCTTCTTCCTCATTCTTCGACGAAACACACTGTTGTTTGCACCATGCCTAGCGCCCTGGCCATGAAGCCAGCCATCGCCGCTAGGACCAACACACAATCCACAAGTGGCACGGGCACTTTCTTCTCCAACCGACACACTCGCAGACGCACGAACGTCTCTCGCCCGCCAATGAACGAATGCCTCCATGCCCAGAGCGACACATGGTCCGAAGCCATAACACCTTGCGATTTACTTGCTTCACCTACCATCTATAGCATAACTACGCTGCCTTGTATAGATTCACACATGCCATCTACAACTTGGTTAGATTATATTATTTATCATATCCCATGTAACGCTGGCTTCTATATTATTGCAAAATATGATTTCAAAATAAGGAAACATCTGTCCCTGCTGGTCGATCAAATCAATCAAAAAGTAATAAGGAAACATTAATCCCGACATGCATATTTCGATTTAATGATTGATATCACGTAAATATACAATATATAATAAATGGTATAAGTAATATGTGTTGGAACGACGGATCGAACCAACAGGTTTTCTTAGTGGATGGAAACAATGAAATGTTGTGTGCTCCGTATTCTCGGATCGTGTGTATTACAACTACAGTTGGGGGGTATTTATAGGGTGGCCCGCTGTGAGGGGTCGGGTCCCTGCAACCTCCAACTGCCACTCGGTCTGACATCGGTCAGCAGTATAGACAAAACATACACTTCATAGTACAGACAAGCGTTACATAGTACAGATAAGAAGGTGTGATCTGGCGGCGTGTCGGCCGTGTCGGGCGCTGCAAAGTCCACCCGACACGGCGCAGATGATCATGATCTTGTCCCCATACGGACTTGACTGGTCTTCTTATCGTCCGGCCTCCCTCCAAATCTTCAGCTTGTCACGAAGGTTGGCCTCTGGCATCCTCGATTCGAAGGGTGGCCTCCGGCGTCTTCGACCCGAAGGGTGACCTCCGGCTCCTGTCTGATCACTCCTCCTCCGAAGACCCCTCCGGCGCGCCTTGGAACCTCCGGAAGCCTCCGGCTCCCTTGCTCGGAGGTCGAGGTACCTCCGGCATAGGGCTTCGGGTCTTCTGGTGATGGTCTTCCTTCGGAGCCGTACAGACCTTCTCGTTCCCCTACTGCCATCGGGATTATCTTCCCCAACAATATGGTTCCGAAAAAACATATTTTTTTTGTTATAAGTAATCTTTGCAAGGTTGCATCGATCTGATGATCCATTCGCAAATCGCAACACACGGTGGTCGATCAATCGATCTCTGCTCGATTCTTGAAATTGAGATGGAGGTGGGACTGCTTCCATGTCATCGACGGCGAGTTCCCAGCGGCGGAGGAGCTGGGCCGTACGACGGGTACGTGGTGAGCGGCAACTCTAAATTAATCATCAGTAGACATGCATCTGAAAGTGGCACTAGGTTTTGGAGGTCCCTCCGAGAGGCAGGGTGTTGGCCTACTCCGACAAGACGCGCGTCGAGATGTTCGCCGTCGGTGACCAGGTGCTCGGCGTGCAGGGCCACCCGGACTACACCATGGATATTCTCTACAACCTCATTGACCGCCTCGTCAGCACCCACGTCATCACTATAAGTACCACTTATATGTAAGTACGGATGTACGGGTGAATTTAATTAGGAGGGTGTATTTGTTTTTGTCTGTGAAATATTATGACAAAATTTGGAATTTTAGAATCTTGTTTCCAAACCTATATTGTATTAAGGGTTTTTCTTTGTTTTAAATTTGGACAGATTTATCTTTAGAACCAATTATGAATATAAATATAAATATTTTTTTAAGAAATTTGGTTTCTTTTGTCTGCAGAGAAACGTTGGAGAGGAAGCACGGCGGACGGCGGAGGCCAGCGAGCCGGACCGGAGGTTCTGGACGGGGTTGTGCAAGGGCTTCCTAAGGGGACCAGCCGCCGCCGCCTCCGCGCGAGCCAGCTGATGCGTGCGCCGGCGCTGGAGCTGCCGCCGTTGGCTTAGCTTGTAGCAGCAGCGACGTACAGCTCGCCGGAAAATAAAGCTTAATTTTAATTGATTGACGTGTAGTGTGCATGCGTACTGCTAGCTGCAGCATCAGCTACCGTTTCCGCCGTTACGTTGCGGCCATGCACGCACTGCACACAACGTGCAGTTATATATTAGTGTCAAGTGTGAGCATAGAGGAGGAGGAAGATGTAATTGACAGCCATTATTTCTTTTGTTGTTTAAATTTACATTTTTATCTTCAATTCCACGATTATATTGCAAGAGATGATAGGGACTATATAGAGCTCGCTAGCTATATAAATGGCTGTATGGATATATAATTAATGTGCAGACCGGCTAGAGATATGTATTTAATTGTATTGTACAGGAAACTAGACGACGTTCAATATTACTAGTGAGAGGCCCGTGCGTTGCAACGGATGCATAATGTTAACGGTAATATATTTAGAACATGATATATTTGCCGAACACATTTGTTTAGTAATATTGCGATGATAAGAAACAATGCAATATATTATTCCTCAAAACAATACATAGAAGTATGCTTTCTATATAAAGTGTCATTGAATATTTATAATTACAGATCTGGTATAAAATCGTACAATATAATATACAGTGAGCACATCTTCTTTTATCTACTCAGTGAGCACTTCCTTGTAGACGATATTCTTCGTTAGCGTGTCTGTTGAATTGATTCCACTATTTTTCTCGGGAGCGGCGAGTATTTTTGATGTTGCTACGAGAAGTTGCTCGTGACAGAGCTACATATAGTTGTCCATGAGAGAACACCGGGTTCGGGAGGTATATTCCAACATGTGGTATTGTTTGCCCCTGTGCTTTATTAATTGTCATTGCAAAACTCACCCTAACAGGAAATTGACTCCTCTTAAACTTGAAGGGGAATATCTCATCGTCGGAGGGGCACAAGGGTATGCGTGGAAGGAAGACTCTCTCACCAGCATGTTGTCCCAATACAATTTCAGCATCGATAGTATTTCTTTGAAATGCTCGGACTATCAACCTAGTCCCATTACACAGACCATTGGCCGGGTCAAGATTTCTGAGCAAAATCACAGGACAATTAACCTTGAGTTTTAATATATGTGGAGGTAACCCATTTGGCGTTAATGAATTCAAGAACTCAGACGGATAATGGTTGCATGGATCATCGACTGCTCGATCATGACTGTGATAAATCATCTCGTCACCAGGAAAACGTTCGATAAGCTTCATGTTTATTGCATCAACGTTCTCATTCCTCGTTGACAAAATAGCTCGAGATGTGATGTAGTTTGCATCAGTCATGTTTGCACCTAACATTGGAAATACCATGTCAATAAGACTATCAATGTCTGATTCTGCACCAGTGTAGGGTACACATATTTCGTCGGGTAAATTTACATAGTCATCATCAATGGTTTCTTCAATGCCATTGCCAATCCGTAGCAGGTAGTCTGAAAACCATATATCTGATCGAGCTCTCATGTTATGGACAAGTCTCAACTGATGCATGTTATCCCATAGGTAAGATCTACGCAATGTTGCGTTTACAATTTGAGCCCTGTTCCCCTTTCGTATAACTGGAAGAACTTGTCTGAAGTCACCTCCAAAAACCATTGTTTTGCCTCCAAATGGTAGATTGGGCTTTTCCATTATGTCCCTCATGCTCTTGTCCAACGCCTCAATTTCCTGTCTTTTTGTCATGGAGACTTCATCCCATAATATGAGCGAAGCTTTTTGAAGAAGCTTCGCAGTACCACTTTGTTTGGTGAAGTTACACACTGCATTATCTTGTATGCTTAGTGGTAACTTGAACCTTGAATGAGCCGTCCTACCTCCAGGCATGATGGAAGCAGCAACACCAGATGTTGCAGTAGCAATAGCTATCTTCCCCTCGATACGGACTTTTGCTAATAAAGCTTTGTACAGAAAGGTTTTTCCTGTTCCTCCTGGACCATCAACAAAAAACACACCTCCACTATTGTTGTCAACGGATGATAGTATAACATCATAAGCATATCTCTGTTCAGCATTAAGAGAGGATGTGCTTGCTAGTAGCTCATTATCCACCTGTATAGAGGACTCTTCACAAATCTCCCTCACCTCACCTGCCATGGCGTCATATGATTCATCAATTTCTGGAAGAGGAAATGATGTTATCTCTTTACCCATTGACTGAAGCAATTTTCTTATCTCCAATAACACCATTTGTTCAACTGCATATGCATTCATCTGGGATCGTCGGATGTCATCAGACATTGCTTCGAAGTGTTTGTTCCAGAGTCCACGCACATCGCTAGGTTCACAATAAACCAATATTGTAGCAAACAACCTTCGGAGGGATGAACCGATTCACAAAGCTTAGATCCATAGTTCCTGAACTCACACGTTGCCGTAAGTCTGCATTTATATTTCAAAGAAAAATAATTAACAATATCTATAATATTATGTGATGTATTGCCATTATTCTTAGCTTGTGTTTGTATTGTTGGAACTACTTACTTTGCAAAGGTAGTGTGGATGGATGAATCGGATTAAACTTGACTGTAGTGTGTTCTGAAGTCTCTAAACATCCTATCGCCAAGTAGAACAAATATTAGTGTAATTCATCACTATATCTTTATTAATGATAAAATGGGTTAGGACTAAATTACTATGCTTCTTGTGAAGTCGAAGCATGGTTCCTAAAACAATGTGGTTGTTACGATGAGCTTCTGTCCATTCAGAGATGTGATCAGTGAGGGAGTCACCCCAAATTCCAACAACCATCATGTTCAAGCTAAAAAAGATCAAATTCTCATTAGCTTTCGATTTGCAAAAACAATGTGATTGTTTATGACGATATAAGTGGTTGTATCTAACTTATGAATTACCTAGTGTCCATCAGTGTTATCTCCCTATATAGACCTCCAAGTCGTTCCAATTTCCCCCAATAGACAACCACTCCAGCTATGTCTGTCCAAATAATCATATCATACTATAAGTAAGACAACTATTTTTTTGAAACTATGCATCGCCGATTCAATTTACGTACGTACCCACAAACGTTTTATTCGGACGAATCCACGCGTCATGAAACGTCAATAGATATTTTGGATAGGGAGGGAATTGAATTGGAAGAATGTATGGCTCAACTGTTGTATTTCTTCGAAGAGAACCTTCATAGGCATGGGCAATGCTCCGATAGTACAATGCCTCTTCAAGATTAGGTTGAAAATATAGACAATGAATAGTATAACATTGTCCTTCATTTAGGAGAATGTTAAACCTATGAACTTCCTCCCGCTCCCATGCAATGACTTCTATTTTAGCACCCTACGTATAATATTAGGGTTTAGAATAGTTCACATGTTCACTACTATGTAAAATTTAGTCCAAATTGTGTGCAACTTACGGTAATATCCATTAAAATAAATCGTTGTTTTTCTCCATATTCATCAGGGAGAAACTTAACTTCTACTCTGGCGACGGCACTCCATGCATAGTTTAAGTGCTCGAACTCTATCTCGTCAAATTTCATAAACCTTAACAAAAAATGAAATTTAGAACATCTTTCATCGTTGCAGGAAAGTTGGTTTTTAGTAATATAGGCTCACCTAGGTACCACCGCATTACGAGTTGGACGGTCGGCGTAAATTCTCTTTCGCATGCCAGCCATTTAATATATCTAGGTAGTTCAAAACTTTAAATTGGTAATAGTTAAAAAAATAAACAGGGGGAATATTAAAAAAAATAAACAGTGACTTTAAATATATTTAACAAACAAAATATAGATAGATATAAGACCACGTGCAATTAAAAAAAGTATTGAAGACATGATGCTAAATTGGTAATAGTAAAAAATAAATAAGAGAAAATCTTAAAAAAACAGGAATAGTAAAAAAATAAACAGGGAAAATGATAAACAGGGAAGAATATTAAAAAAAATAAACAGCGACTCTAAATATATAATTGACAAACAGAATATAAATAGAGGTAAGATCACATCTCATTAAAAAAGTATTGAAAACATGATGCTAAATTGGTAATAGTTAAAAAAATAAACATGGGAGAATATTAAAAAAATAAACAGGGACTCTAAATATATTTGACAAATAGAATATAAATAAACGTAAGACCACAAGAAATAAAAAAGTATTGAAGACATGATGCTAAATTGGTAATAGTAAAAAAATAAATAAGATAAAATATTAAAAAAATAAACAGGAATAGTAAAAAAATAAACAGGGAAAATGATAAACAGGGAAGAATATTAAAAAATAAACAATGACTCTAAATATATTTGACAAACAGAATATAAATAGAGGTAAGATCATATGTAATTAAAATAAACAGGGAAAAATATTAACAAAAATAAACAGGGACTTTAAATATATTTGACAAACAAAATATAGATAGATATAAAACCACATGCAAGTAAAAAAAGTATTGAAGACATGATGCTAAATTGGTAATAGTAAAAAATAAATAAGAGAAAATATTAAAAAAATAAACAGGAATAGTAAAAAATAAACAGGGAAAATGATAAACAGAGAAGGATATTAAAAAAATAAACAGTGACTCTAAATATATTTGACAAATAGAATATACCTCTGCCGCCATGAATTTTAGCTTCTTTTTTGGATCGAAGAGGTAAAATAAGAGGCTAAAATTTAGTCACTTAGACTAAAAATCCAAACAACAAAGTTAAAAAGAGCCTAATTTTTTTTGTCCATTAGCTCTCAAGGAGGAGCTAAGAGGGGCTAAAATGCCTACTTTTCACCTATCATAAATGATTTAGCCTTTTTTGGCCCCTTAGATCCAAATAAGAGTGATTAAAATTTTAACCCTTATTATAGTCACTTTGTTTTAGCCCCTTAGATCCAAACAGATCCTTAGACAAATTTAGCACTTTGACTTTCTAACCACAATTAGCTTCTATATATAGATAATAAAAAAATTCACAATGAACTTGACATACAGTTATCCAAATTTGGCACTTTGAATTTCTAACCACAATTAGTTGCCATATATAGATAACAAGTTCACAGTGAACTTGCCTTATACATTAGCAGCTAATTGTATATAAGTTCACAGTGAACTTGGACTTTCTGACCACAATTAGCCGTCGTGTACAGACCGACGAACTTATTTAACTGGCATACGACAACAGCAACGAGGTCACGGAGGATATGAAATAATGCATCATTAACTTTTAAACGGTATTGTTGATTTTTATTACAAGTTTTGATCATTAATCTTATTAAAAAAACTTTTTGAAATATTATTTATTTTGTTATAGTTTGAAGGTATTTTGAATATACCTTATATTTTTGTATATTTGCATAAATTTTATAAATAAGACAAATGATTAAAGTTTATGATAAAAATCAATGACATCATTTAAAAGTTAACGGAGGAAGCATCTCAAATGTGTGGTCGTCCGGTGATCCATACAACATCACACGCTCACGGTACGAGATTATTAAACTATAAATGAATTATTTATATTTTCTTATCCGTAATTACAAGTGCTATTACATGATTTGGCACTAATTCTGAGAGAACAGATGATGTATAATTGCAATGGCTCTTACAAGCTGTGATTGCAAACAGGATTATGTTGACTTTCTATTTCTCTATATGTTTCAGTGGCCCCTCAACAGTTTCTACACTGGCTTTCTTTTTGTCAGTAGTTCTCAAAAACAGGCTTCTTCCAAACAGACTTTCTTCAAAGTAATCAACATTCAAAAGAACAATTTATTGTTACTTAAGCTGGTTCTTATTCATTCAATACATATTAACTGCATTTTACCAATCACTTGTAGAGATTCTGCTGGCAAACAAATACCAACACACTACACACGGACACATATGGCAGACCAGTTCAAGTAACAAATAATTTGCCTATTAGGTCATCTTCGATTAGTCGATGATGAAACTCTAGATTCACAGTAACAGGCAACGATCAGTTGGTATGTGGACCCAAAGCGATTCCCGGCGTCACAATCACAATCAGTAGCGCTGGGATTTTCGCATGTCCATAATTTCTCCAGCACAACAGCATACAAGAGAGCTATGAACATGGTGAAAAGAAAGTCTTTTTCACAAGTATCAGAGCTAAACTTAACATCGATTCTCTTGAGTACTGAAAGACTCCAGTGCATCAAAGGACAATCCCAAGCCAGTATCAAAGGTGATACACCAACCATATAGCCCTAATGTCATCGGCACAAAAGGACTCATCATCATTCAGCAACGAACAAAAGGAGAAGATGGCCTCTTCATCAATGGCAGGTAAAGCCAATTATGTGAATTCCACATGTTCAAGTATCAGACCAAGATTAAGCATTCATGTTTAGACATCTAAATTAGAATCAACACAATCAATCAAGGCAGACCAGCTCAAGTATCAGGAAAAAGAAATGAACTTAACATCGAGCATAAATCAAACCACTCTATTCAGAAGTTCCCAAAAGTGTGGGAGTTCTGCAGTCAGTGGAAAACCATGAGTCCATATATATATCCTAAATAGCAAACCAAAGCATGGTTCTTAAAAAAAGAACCATACTCATGCAAACACAAGTATAAGGCCACTGACTATGTTTGGTTGAGAAAATCTTGGAACATGGAAAAAACATCAACCAGGACAGCCATTAGGATATGAAAATCAAATGTAAATCGAAGCAGATATGTGGCCGAAGCCACCAAATCAAAGTGAAGCACTCACTAATTGGCACTAATTGGCACTTGTTTCTACATGATAGAAATTCCTGACTTTCAAACTATGTCTACTGTTGCAAACCAAATGTCAACTATGTGCATCCTCAATCATGAACCTCTTTCATCCACACAAACCAAATCAGTCACATGTATATGAATCAAATCCGAGCAACAAAATTCATACTAAACTGATCATACAAATTCAGTGAACAAATTAGATATGTGCATCCTCAATCATGAACCTCTTTCATCCACACAAACAAAATCAGTCACATGTATATGAATCAAATCTGAGCAACAAAATTCATACTAAACTGATCAAACAAATTTAGTAGCAATACAGTTTGACACCAGCAGAATGTTCAGACCAGGAAATACATTGAGTTCATGTACAGACATTAGCAGAATATAGGAGTGCTAATGAAGAACCCTAATCAAGAACCCTAATAATGTACAAACCTGATGAAGCTTCGAGCACCCTCTGTTGAGCAGGTTAGCTGTAGGATGTGTGAGATGAGCAGCTGTAGGGGATGTAGGGGATGGCTGAAATAGAGTGATGGTGGGCAGTTGGGCGTGATGGCGGCGGTGTCTAGTCTTGCGGGGGAAGCGGGCGGCGTGCGCGACGTGGTCAACATGGCAGTTGCCAGATCTTGTGCAGACCGACGACGGGCGATGGAGCGGGAACGGCGGAGGGAGAGAGGCGCTCCACGCGTCGGCGCTCGGAGCAGGGCGGGGACGGTGCGAAATGAACACGCCATCCGACGGGGTTCGGAGCGGGTAAGGCGGAGGGAGGAGGCGATGTGGCTGGCCGGGGGAGGAGGCGAGGGAGGAGGTGCTCGGAGTGAGCAAGGCGGAGGGAGGAGGCGGCGTGGCTGCGGGTCGCACGCGCCGTCGGGGGGCGCGGGCGGCACGACGCGAGGGGCGCGGGGGGCACGGCGCGAGGGGCGCGGGGGGGGGGGGCGACGCCCGGTCGCATGGAGGCGCTAGGGTTTTGCGTGGGGGGCGCGGCGGCGCTAGGGGCGCGGGGGGGCGCGGCGGCGCTAGGGGCGCGGCGGCGCTAGGGGCGCGGCGCTAGGGTTTCGCGAGGGGGGCGCGTAGGGGCGCCGCGGCGCGGGCGCGGCGCTAGGGTTTCGCACCGGGCGCGATTATCGGACGGAGAGTTTGATGGGCCGGGCAGGCGGGCGGACCGCGCGATTCGACTCGGTTTTTACGGAACCGGTTCGGACGGTTTTTATGGGGAATGGTTTTTAAGCGACGGGAGGCGCACGGAGCGGACGGAAAACGGAAATCTGAAGGCTTTATAATAGTAGAGATTTGTGGATATCAGATTACGATGAATAATATATATATACCCGCTAATTTATCTTCAATGTTATTTGTGGATATCAAAATATCTACCATACTATATATAAATATTTCAAGCATTTTCGTATCATTGGGGGCATCTGAACCGTCCATCTTTCATCTGTCATCATTGGGAGCATCTGGCTCATTCGTCTCTCATCTATTATCATTGAAAGCATCTGAACCATTCATTTCTCACCTATCATCATTGGGAGCATCTGGACCGTTCATTCATTCACCCGATCCTGCAGACAGCCTCCCGTAATCTCCGCATACTACCATCTATTTAGCTCACCTGCCATCTAATTGGTTCACCTACCATTTAATGGCAAAAATTAATTAAGGTAATATATTTTAGCCATACTTTCCATAGAAAAACATGCATACATGTTGATTCTTTCCTTGCATGGAGTCTACATAATCACGCTGCTATTTATTTGCTTCACCTGTCATCTATAACATAACTATGTTGTCTTATATAGCTTCACACATACCATCTACAACTTGGTTACCTTATATTATTTATCATATCCTATGTAAAGCTGCCTTATATATTATTGCAAAAAACAATTTCAAAATAAGGAAACATCTATCCCGCTGGTCGATCAAATCAATCAAAAAGTAATAAGGAAACATTAATCCCGACATGAATATTTCGATTTAATGATTGATATCGCGTAAATATACAGTATATAATAAATGGTATAAGTAATATGGTTCCGAAAAAACGTATTTTTTTTTTGCTATAAGTAATCTCTGCAACGTTGCATCGATCTGATGATCCATTCGCAAATCGCAACACACGGTGGTCGATCGATCGATCTCTGCTCGATTCTTGAGATTGAGATGGAGGTGACGTTCGAGACAATGGCGGGGAAGGTCTTCACAGTGGAGTTCCGCGAGCTGTCGACGGTGATGAGGATGAAGATGGCGGTGGAGACGAAGGAGGGCTTCCCGGTGGAGTCGCAACGTTTTTTCTTCAAGGGCGAGGAGCTGCACGACGACATGGACGCCGCGCCGTGCTCCATCGTGCACGGCTCCAGCGTGCGGCTCATCCTGCCCGGCGACGGCTACGACCTCCGCGTTGTCCGGGCGGCGAAGAATGAACTTGTGCGTGGTCGTGACCGGCGCCGCGCGTGAGCTGCAGGAGCGCCAAGGGGTCACGCTCAACGTGAACTCATTGGCGTGCACCTTCGGGCGCCTGAAGGAGCTCGTCGAGGAGAGGACGTACGGCGCGCTGCCGGTGGCAAGGCTGGCCTTGCTGGTCGGCAACGTGGAGATGCGGGACCACATGTTGGTGGGCGTGGTGGCGTAGTACGGCCGGGCGAGGCCGGACAGGCTGGACGTGACCGCCGTCTTGCGGCCGCATCATGACAACGATGATGCGTCGGCGTCGTCGGCGACGAATGTGCATGTCCAACACGGAGAGACGTCGTCTAACTCCAAGTTGAGTAACTGTAGTTGGTTCTGGCGATGTGCCTACCGCTCCGACGACGACATGTGACAGCGATGTGCGACATGCATGCTCGTATCTTATAACACAAGAGTAATATTATGCATTTGTGCTAAAAATGTGATTCATAAGCTGAAATAAGTTTCTTTATTTTTTCACATATTGGATAAGAGTAATAGTAGTCATTCCATTAAAATTCTCTTACCCATTACATTTTCTATTTTATCTATAAAGATCATGTTTACTATAACCCGAACAACTATATCTTAATTAGTCTTGCATGTACAACATTAGTATTAGCATTGGTTTATGTTCACGTAAGTCTTGAAAGATAAGTAATACACGCACATGCATCAAGATCAATAGTAATACGACTATTTAATGCAAGTAATAGAGTTTATTTTTTATTAGTCTCGGTAAAAGAAGTAATATGTAAAAGATTTTTAGGTGGAGAGAGTATTATGCATTTGAGATTGTAATAAATTGATCTAATAAATTAAATTGTTTACATCTTCTTAATTTAAAACTGCAAGCTAGCTTATTTATTATAATTTTAGATTAGAAACAAACAAATGTCTCAGTCGTACAAATACAATATGAGGACAATGCGTCTTTTGTTCGATATGATATATTTATTATTAATTGTACATGTTGAAAAAAAAATCCTACCAATTGATTTCCAGTGATTCTTTTTGACACAACAAAGATTATATATCCTTTCGTTAATATTCTTATTATTATACATCATAGTAAAATAAGCAATATATTAATGAGTAAATCGTGCAGCTTAAATTGATGGGCATGCAGCTGCATGCTAACCTATAGCATACCTAATTTATAAGGACGGGACCGCCAAATTAGCAAGCATGTCATCTATAATATTTGGTCTACACATGGCATGTTAAATTTTGATTATTCGATTATTTAGTTCAAGGGATAAAAGATTAGCCGCATGCATAACCTTTGGAGTTCAAGGGAGGACGTATTGGATTTGAGAACGTCTATTTTGGGTAAATTTGGTGTTCTATTAACCTGTTACATGCTTCTCCTATTTTCAGTCACATTGCACAAAGCAATTGAATGTCAAGGGGAATATTTATTTTCATTTTTCATCATTAATAACCATTTTATTTGCCCTTTCCAGTATATTCCCATTCTTTTGAAAATGTTGAAGCACTCTTAGAACCCTTGTAGTGATGTAATTTCCTGTTTTAAGCTAGATTTTTTTTGTAAAAACAAGATATGTTTTTGGTCCTGACGTGTCTTCTGATTTTTATTCATGCAAATTTTATCAGATGTGGGAAGAGCTAATTCAGGAGGCTAAATATGGAGGCTCGGATGTGATCCGGACTTATGTATTTTGCAATGGATTTGAATCGTCTCTTGCAAATGTATTGTTTCCTTTATTAACCTCACCTTTAGCTGTAATACTAGCATGCATGAGTTTCAATGGTATTTTCTCTTATTCGTGCAGTACAGTTTTGAAGGGGAGTATGATTTGGTTGAGCTATCCAGAAGGCCGGGCTGTTTGTTCATCTCGGCATCGGTCCCTACATTTGTAGGGAGTGGAATTTTGGGTATACCTCAACATGTAAAATGATATTTGTAAGAACGAATAATTATTTTTTTCTCCATGTATGTGTATGTTTTATCTTCGTCTCCTAAATTCTGCTGCCATGCAAACTTTACAGTGGCTTTTCAGTTTAGTTGAAGTATGTACCAGGCATCAGCTTTAGGGCAGACAATGGATCTTTTAAATATACAGCGAAATACCTTATTATCTGGGACAATATCTAAAAGTCTTGTAAGTATCCAACCACTTATATTACTTTACCATATTTCCCTTTAGAGTGAACTTTCATGTTCATATAGTTTTTCTATTTGTGTCATCAATATAGTTTGGTGATGTTGGTGATGGTGCTACTCTTAATACCAAAGCATTTCAGAATGCAATCCTCTACCTCAGCTCATTTGCTGATAAGGGTGGGGCAGAGCTCTTTGTGCCTGCCGGAAGTTGGTTGACTAGGGAGTATACATGTTCCGCCTCTTTGCTCCTCTTAAACTTCCAATTGTATATTGATCAGCATATTTGAATCATGCATATAACATATATATCTAATATACTGCCTAGGCATGTTGGTATAAGTGGTTTTTCCACATTTAGTAATCCAATTCTCTATACATTTCAACCTATATATATAATGTGCCAACTGAAATCTATTGAATACTGTTAAATTTCTGTAAACATATACAATGAGATATGCATTAGAGGGGTACAATTAAAGACATGTGCTTTTACAATTGCTCAAAATTGTTTCTTGGATATTTTCCTGCAACAACATATGTTGTAAATTCCTTGGAACCCCTACTATTGAATTAACATTAACTTTTTTATTTCAGGATCAAGACCTGACACTTCTGATAGTTAGCATGATTACTTATATTGGAATGTTCGACCAGCCACACCTCTTCAAAAGGTCATAATCCTTCTTATGCAAATTAGTAATCAAATGGTGGCCCAATTATTTAATTCCAAATCATGTGTACATGATTAGTCTCATATTGCTTATTTAGTGGGATGGAGACTCACTTATAAGGTGGAGTTATCTCTATTTATTAAATAGAGAAAATGCATGAGGACTTGGCTAAATCCGCACGCGCGCGCGTATTCGCGTATTTTTCACGTGAGATACCGTGTGACTTGTGACTTGCGACGAGCGACAGCGTGCGTGGTAGCAAAATAACACCAAGTCAATTCGAAAATTTTTGGACTTTCATGTATACATTATCTGTACTGAATGCATTGTTTTAATGTGATTAAAACCATAATTTGAATAGCCATTAAACACCAGAATAAATGTTTCAGTTACTGGTCGTTTTGAATTCCTAATTTAAATCTTCCGTTACTAGTATTTGTGGCCAGATTTATGTGATATGAATTTGGCAGTTACTAGTAATAATTCTGTAACTTTATTCTGGCATGGATGGTTGTCTATAAAAGATTGGAGACGTCCAATCTGATGAGCGCTTTTTGATCCCCATTCTCTCGTTCTTCTTCTCTGCTCCACTGCCTTGAGTCGGTTGCGTTGCTTAGACTTCATCGACTTTCTTTCCGACATGCACCAGATTAGAAGAAGAGTGGGATCTCCGAACCATTGCCGCAGAGAACACCTGCACGGGGCGGCAATCAGGTTTCTGGGCAGCACTTGTGCGCGACCGCTCGTGTGAACCTCGACGTGACTACTTTCTCTACGTGTTGTCTTCCGCTACTTTGTTGATCAAGTAAGTAGTTCATATGTTTATTGACAGCATGTGGTTTTTGAAGTACATCAAATGTCTACTAGTATTTGTTTATGCATCATTGGTCATCTATGAGTTTTTCCTCCAAATAAAACTTGGAATTAAAATATTCCACATTTTTCTAACAAAATCATCAAATTTCCTAATTAACACTCTCTATACTTATTACTTTATATCCATATATAATTATTAACAACGCTAGCTATTTTTTGCAATTCTGTAGCACGCTACCACAGAACGCTACCATATCCTGCCACTATTGATATTTTATCCCACAAGCAAGCATGCATTTTGACGAATTGCTCTAAAAGGGTTCCAACATATATTTGATGAATACTAACATATTACATTAGAGTATCATAAGTTTGTTCATGAAATTAGATCTATTAACTGCTCTTTATTTTTCACAATGTTGTCAGAGTATGAGGATGCTGCACTCAAAACACAAAGTCTCCTTGCCTACTTGAACATATGGACCAGGGTCCACTTCTCATAGACACAGGTGGTGGAAAATCATCAAATGCTACTCTATGCTTGTCAAAATGATCAACAATTATGAGCTATTTATGTGCATTCAGAACAATGATTTATTTGAACCATGATTCACACAGTTCCAGTTTTATCTTGTTTTCTGTTTTTTCGTCATTTTCAACTTATTTTGATTATTTTGAGTAAATCTTGATATATAGGTAATGGTTAATAGCCTTCTGTTCTAAATTTCGTTGCTTATGAACTTCCTTGGAAGTGTGTATCAAAAATCTAGGCAAAGTATGATTGACACGCAGTCTATGTTTCAATTGCTTGAGGTAAAAGCTTTGTAGTTATATGTTTAGTTCATAACAATTTCAGTTTTAGATTCATCCTTTTATAGCCCTAGAAGCTTCATTACTGTTATTTCACATTTTTAGAAAAACCTGGGAGAAAAGATTAGCCGCATGCATAGCCTTTGGAGTTCAAGGGAGGACGTATTGGATTTGAGAACGTCTATTTTGGGTAAATTTGGTGTTCTATTAACTTGTTAAATGCTTCAACTATTTTGACGGTCACATTGGTCACAAAGCAACTGAATGTCAAGGGGAATATTTATTTTCATTTTTCATCATTAATAACTGTTGACACGAGAATGTGCCCTCACACTTGGGTCATGTTGGGGGAATGGTTTTCCCTTGAACAGGGGCCAAATGACGTCAGCCTCCAACAGCCTTCGGCCCGGAGCCCAACACTGTCGAAGCATGTGTCTTCAAAAGAAGCTATTTCCAAGCCTCAAGGTCCACCTCGGAGCCCTCAAGATTCCTTAGAGATTGCTAGAAACTAAGTCTCAGGCTAGCTTCGAAGCTAGCCTCCGGGCCTTGTTCGGAGCTAGCCTTCGAGCTCCCCTCGGAGCTCCTCAGAGCTATTCTCCGGACCCTCTCCAGCCAAGGCTCCGGAGGCCCCAGTTCGGAGCCCCTAGTTCGGAGGCCCAGTTCGGAGCCCCAGTTCGGAGGCCCTAGTTCGGAGCCCCCAGTTCGGAGCCCCAGTTCGGAGCCCCAGTTCGGAGGCCCAGTTCAGAGGCCCAGTTCGGAGGCCCAAGTTCGGACGCCCAGTTCGGAGGCACAGTTCGGAGGCCCCAGTTCGGAGGCCCAGCTCGGAGCCCTAGTTCGGAGGCCCCAGTTCGGAAGCCCCAGTTCGGAGCCCCAGTTTGGAGGCCTAGTTCGGAGCCCTAGTTCAGAGGCCCCAGTTCGGAGGCCCAGATCGGAGGCCCAGCTCGGAGCACCAGTTCGGAGCCCCAGCTCGGAGGTCCAGTTCGGAGCCCTGGTTCGGAGCCCTGGTTCCGAGACTCCAGTTCGGAGCCCCGGTTCGGAGCTCCGGCCCTACTCCGAACCCAGAATATATTTATGCCCCGCTATAATGTAGAAGTCATACCGGGGGCCCCTCTGCCCATAGTCTGTCGTTTAGCTGGTCAAGATGAGACGTTACCTGACACGTCTGTAAAGCTGTAAAGCACTTTTGTACCGTAGCTAGCTCCTTTTCCCCTCTTTGCCCCTATGAGCCTAGGGCTCATAGAGGGCATCTCGGTCTTTTCCTTTGGCCTGCGCGCCTATAAATGCAGGGTCAAGCCCTTGTAACAGGCACACGTTGGAGGGGCCATGAGACCCTGGAGTTCACACTCTCCAAAGGGCCATGAGACCCTGGAGTTCACTTCTCCACACCAAGGCACACCATGTCAAATCCACCACAAACTGGACGTAGGGCTATTATCCCCCAGGGGAGGCCCGAACCAGTATAAATCCTTTCTCCCTCTGAGAGAACCCTTCGAGGTTCATTCTACACATCATATACACACATACAAAACATGTGCTGTAGCTAACGCAATTGCTACAACAGTTGGCGCCGTCCGTGGGGACCTTAGGACTAAAAGCTAAGGTCTCTGCCATCGCCTGCAACTCGAAGTACGCTTGAGGGAGGAGCTTCGAAGCCTTCTTGCTTCGCGCACCCTTCGGCAAGGGGCTTTGGGTGTAGTTCGAAGGCCGTCTTTGCCTTCTCCCAACCCTTGCATCTCGGAGCTCGCCCTTCAGTAAGGGGCTCCGCTTGGTGTGTCGAAGGCCGTCTTCGCCTTCTCCTATCCTTTACATCTCGGAGCTCGCCCTTCAGCAAGGGGCTCCGCTTGGTGTGTCGAAGGCCGTCTTTGCCCTCTCCTATCCTTTGCATCTCGGAGCTCGCCCTTCAGCAAGGGGCTCCGCTTGGTGCGTCGAAGGCCGTCGAAGCCCCAGGGGCTACGAGGCAAGCTTTCAGCCACTTGACGAGGTATGTACGCTATCCAAAGTACCACTTCGATATACAGTATTACAGTTACCTTGATATAAAATCGAAGCCCTGCTTCGCCTTAAATTAGAAGCCCCGCTTCGCCTTAAAATTCGAAGCCTTGCTTCATCTTATCAAAAACACGAAGCCTTGCTTCGCCTTGTATAAAAACTGAAGCCTCGCTTCGCCTTACAAAATCCGGAGCATTCCTCCAAAGGCTACACAACGCCTCCGGGCCCGTAGCAAGAACAGGGACTCCGGGCCATGGCCCGATGTGCCCAGGGATTCCGGGTTCCGTACCCGAAGCATCCCAGGGATTCCGTGTTCCGTATCCAAAGCATCTCAGGGTCGAAGGTGACCCAGGGTCGAAGGTGATCCAAAGTCGAAGGTGGCTAAGAGCCGAAGGTTGCTCACAATATCATAGGTTCGGTGAATCCACACCAAATATCCATTTTCATTACAGAATTAAGCTCAGAAGCCTTGCTTCACTATCCAAACATGCTCCGAAGCCTTGCTTCGCGTGTCAAATCTAATATACGCCTAAGCATGTCGAAGTCATGCTTCGCTTAAAATCTGAGTGCGTTTCGGAGCCTTGCTCATGCACAACCACTACAACAAAACAGGGAACTTCCGTTGGCTTTGGCCGACGGAAGTTAGCCCTTTCCCGACGGAAGAAGCTAACTTCCGTAGGCAAAACGCTAACTTCCGTCGGCCTTTGGCCGACGGAAGCGAGGAGACGGAAGTTAGCTAACTTCCGTCGGCTTGACGTGGCCGACGGAAGTTAGCCCCGAACTCTGCCATGTCAGCAAAGGGGGCGCTAACTTCCGTCGGCCAGGCTGGCCGACAAAAGTTAGGGGCACCTAACTTCCGTCGGCTTTGGCCCTAGCCGACGGAAGTTAGCCTTTCTGCCCACGTGGCCGAAACCAGCTAACTTCCGTCGTCTAAGGTAAAAGCCGACGGAAGTTAGCTGGTATTTTTTTTTTATTTTTTCCTGGTTCCCCTACTCACACTCACATCCAACCACAATTTTAATCATATTCACAATACACATCTAAATTCACATTTCACATCCAAATCACATTCAAACTTCACATATAACATCCAAAATCACATCTCACATCCAAAACTTCACACATCACATCCAAAATCACATAACACAACTTAATTCACATTCAAAGTCACAATACACATCCGCATTCACATATACCATTCAAATTCACATACAAAGTCACATAACACATCGAGATTCACACTACACATCCATACTCACTGATCACCCACATTTGGGTCGTGGGTGCCGCCGCTGCCTCCCGCTTCACCCACATTTGGGTCGTGGGTGCCGCCGCTGCCTCCCGCTTCATCCACATTTGCCCGAGAGGCTCCATCCTGGCTAGGCATACGGAAAGTCTGAAGAAATAGACAAAATTAGAGAACGAATTAACTCAACTACTCTTATAAACACTAACTTAAGTATATGAAGTAACGATATGTCAGGAGGTACCTCAGGTGATGTAGAATATAATGGTGGTGGCGGGGGAGGTAGTGGTTGGAAATTGGACATGTCAAATCCACCATGCTGCTGGGCTAGTTGCTACACATGTTGTAATATAATCAGTTAGTTCTAAACCTATTTCTGAATACTTTTTAACTACAACACTCCAAACTAAACTTACTTGGATCATCGCCTGCTGTTGTGCTAAGCAGGCGGTATAGTACTCGTCGCGCCGCCTCATTTCCTGTCTCATTTCCTCCCTCACCCAATCCACCTCCGGGGTTTCTGAAGAGCGACGATGGCTGGAGCCAACTCCGACGGAGCTCTACGACGACTGAGCTGACTTCTGAGCTCTCACCGCTCTCGAGTCAATAACTCCATTGAACATGGAGTACCTGCAACATTGAATGAGTTAGTTACCATCCCAATACCATACACAAAACATTAATAAAAACATTGTCTCACCGTCCATGGCTTTTGCCACCTCCGCTGGAGTACACGGCCATTTGGTCGACAGGTTCTCTCTGCCAATCATAGTCCTCTCCATGGAGTCGAACCATGTGTTCACCATACTGCGCCTGCAAAAAACATGTTCGATTAGCTAGACGCAGAAAAATGAAATTACGTAAACTCTTAATAACATCTCACCAAATGGTCTGTGGCTGTCTGGCTACACAAGACATCTGGCTGTGTAGGATCGCTTCCTTTGTGACCAGAGGTATACACCTCTATGTCACTTGGCATGTTGCCAGATGTCGCTTCCTGTACATTAGAAATGAGTTAGTCGCATTACAATGTATCTATAGCTAGAGAGTGACAGAAGGAGGTCTTACCATGCGTTTAGCGTGGCGAATATGTCCGTCGGCACCATATCTGTGCTTCGGATCCATCCCGCGGCATTGTCTTTTCTGCTCGGAAGTCTTCTTAAATGCGGCTGAAGACCAAATCTTGCAGAATTCAAAATATGCGTCCTCGCGGTTTGCAAACCACGGAATCCTCACCTGAACAGAGATGCTATTTGTATTATATGACAACAAATCTCAACAATCAAAGATTTAAAAAGTTAGAATTGTTTACCGAACGGTATTCTTCTTCAGTCAAATAGATTGACGATGAGCCCATCGCCTTGCTCATTCGTTGCCCTAGCTTCTCCTTATAGTAAGCATTGTTCGCTTGAATGCGGGCATACGAAATGGCGTCCTTCACCACCTTATGTGCATTGTTGTTGAAGACTTGAAGGGCATGGTTATGGTGATTGCCGACTTCTGGCAAGCAAAAGCGTAACTGCAAAAGTAATGATTAGTAAAGTGTTGTAACTCGAAAAGCCTAAAAGAAGATTGAAAAAACACATGCATACCCAGAAGTCTTGAGACACCGCCCCCTGAGCAGTTCCGTGGCGCCCGCCAGGAGCAAACCGGTACTGGTCCCATGTCTGGCATAGAACCCGCTCACCGGTCGGCATTGTCAGCACCCCTGGGCAGTGCGGACGACACAGGTTACCCAATATCTGGTTAACCTGCCGGACCCTCGAAGTGCCGTCAAACCGAGAGTCAATCCAAGATCTAGAAATACATAATAAATAAAGTCAGTTTAGTGAAAGAAATTTTTTGAAAAAAAAGCAAAACAACAGAAGAGTATTACACTTACCCGTCACCTACAGGCGTAATCTCGATCTTGGCTCCACCGGAAGAGACTACTGGTGGGGCGACCAGGTGGCTTGTCCTAAAAGATACTGAGGACCCGCCGGCAGCCTCAGCCCCTTCCTCCTGACTCGCACCCTCCGGGAGATCCCCCTGCCCCGCACCCTCCGTGTCATCCCCCTGCCCCACACCCTCTGGGTCATCCCTCTGTGCCGCACACTCTGGGACATCCCCCTCCTGCCCCCCACCCACCAGATGATCCTCATGACCCGCACTCTCCAAGTGTTCTTCCTCCTACAAAACAGTATTGAATCAATTAGTAATAGTTTATAACTGGCATAAAAAACAATCTAAAAGTTACCTCATCATCTAGTTGAAATGCAATAGGCCGACCAATTAATGTCGGATCTATGCATCTCAGGAGCTGCTCTTGACGACGTCTGTTTGACGAAGAGGAACTACCCTGGAATAGGGTGTCTTCCTGACTCGTCGGTGTACTCGCCGGAGTACTCGCCGATGAACTCCCCAAGCGGAAGAGCTTCCTCGTGACACTCCTCACCTTTTTCGACATCCTATTCAAAATAAGTACAAACAAACATTTATTAGTAAAGAAGGTTTGTACATATGAAAAAACATGTAATATGAAGTATATTGCATATGCATGTATGAAAACAATTACTTGTCAATTATCATCAAAATCAGGATCAATTTGTCCTTTTCTCCCCAAAGCACGCCATGTTACTTTTTTCTTCTTATGTTGGTGTTTCCTTTTCTCGGGAACTGCCACATCATTAGAATCGCCGAGAAAAGAATATGTCGACGATTCTGACTCTACATTAAACGAAGTCGGCAATTCATCATCTTGGTCTGAAACGGGTGACGCATAGGTTTCGTTACACTATCTACGTTGTTTTCAAATAAAAAATTGCATACGAAAAGAAGTATATATAATAAAGTATATATAGATATAATATTAATCACCCAATGAAATCATGCATAATTTATACATACTATCACAACATATATTGCATATGAAAAAAGAATATCACATATAAAACAAAATTCATACTATCATTCAACATTTACTCCCTATACACGTCTATTAGAATAATCCATGTCAAATATTTAATCCATCAATTGACAAAACCTGTGCAGTAGCTAACGCAATTGCTACAATAGGTCAGTTCGACGATCCAAAAGTGTGCGGATACTTAGGGACAAGCCTAAGCGTGACGCAGCACCGACGTCGCGTTCCGACTACCCTTAGTCGTGATAAGCGGGGTAGAGTCACCAGGCAATCATATCACACAAAATAACCCAATTAGCCGAAAGAAATAGATTAAACAGAATAAAATTGTAACACCCCAAATTTTCAAAACAATAAAAATATTATTAAATTCAATTTTTGGGAATTATTATTTCAGAAAATACTTTTAATTCCCTTTTATACCCTTTTGAACTACAACGTAGAGTAGATGACCAAACTAGGAGGTGAAACTTTTTGTATATGATCCTAAGACCAAAATATAATTTTGAGAATTTTTATAAATTTTTACCAGCCTTGGAAGCAGCCCTAATATTTTAATCTGTTTTCTGGAATTATTTTTATTCAGAAAAGTATTAGAACAGTGATGGGCTTCCCTCCCTCCCTTCTCTCTCTCCCGGCCGGCCCAGCCCGTTACCGCGCTCGCCTCTGGCTGACAACTCGGTCCCACCTGTCGGCGCCGATTCCCTCCCCTCGCGCGCGCACCCGACAACCCGGCCCCACCCGTCGTCTACCTCCCGCCTCCGCCCCCAAATCCCGCCGGCCGACGACCCCGCCTCGGATCCGCCTCGCTGGCCCCTCCCGCATTAAATTGGCGCCATTAAACAGCCCCCCGCGCTCGGCCGACCGTTCCCCGCTTAAATCCTCGCGTTTACGCCACGGGATCGCCGCTACGCGTGCATGGCCGAGCCATCGCCGGCGAGTAAAGGCCCTCTCCCAGTTTCCTTGCATGCGAGCCCTCTCCGGTGTCCTATTTAAGCCCCCAGCCTGAGCCGCGTCCGACCCCCACGCTTAATCGCCTCGAGAACAAGCAGAGCGCACACACAACGCCTCTTAGCGCACTCCTTCGGTTCCGCCTCCGGCCACCTCTCGCCGTCGCCTCGGACCACCTCCGCCCGTGCCCCCGCCACCAACGCGACCGCAAGGACGACCCCTACCTCGGCCACGCCTCCGTTGGTCAAGGAGATCGCCGGAACACCATCGCCGACGAGGAGCCCGAACCACTCCGCCGTCTACCCTCGTCGCCGGCCTCGCTCCGTCAACCCCTCGCCTCGTCTAAGGTACCATCGTGACCGCCTTGGCCTCCTCTTTCCGTTTTCGCATAGAGCTAGGGCCTAGCCCCCTCGTAGGCGCCATCGCCACCGCACCCGAGCCCCGCCGTCGCCGGAGACGAAGGGGGGGTATAACCCCTTAGCGCGTGTCGTGCCGGATTCAATCCTGGCCGCACGATCGCAATCGGACGACGCGCGTGAGTCCACGTACGCGATCTAATCCGCACCGTCGGATCTGGTCAAAGCGTTACGTTTTAATCTCGCGCGTTGATTTCCATTTAACCCGACGCGCGATCTCGTGCGTCCACGTGGTACCCCTTCGCGCGTTTTAATCCCGGCCGTCCGTTATCACTTAACCCTCCCGCCTCGCGCCTGGCCACCGGATCCAGATCCAACGGTCCAGATCGACCCGGCGCACGCGCACAGTGCGCGGGTTCACCGTGGGCCTGGCTCACCGTGGACCCGAGGGGTTTAAAATTTGAAAATAAATTCCAGAAATTCTTTTAAACTTGTAAAATTCATATCTAATGCATTTGAACTCTAAAAATTACCATTCCAATTTCAGAAAATTCATAAAATTATTCTCTACATATTTATGCAATAAAAACAGTAGGTTTACTTGGACATTTTCATGTTTATTTAAATAAGTATTCAAATGCCCTTAGGATTAAAATGCAAATTTAAATATTTAAACTCCAGAAAATTTATATATTTGTTCCTTTCTGTTTAAACACTAGAACCACAGAGTTTTCTCTGAATCATTCATATTAAATTAATTAGAAAACTTAATGTGGTATTATTAACACTTAAAAACCCTTTTATGAAAAACCATAATTCATTTGATTCATTTTAAATTAATTGTGAAATAAATTTCAGAACCTTAACAACTGATTTTCTTTAAAAATCAAACCAACTAAAACCCACATGCTTGTTGTGTGATTTTACGTTGTTTATATCGAATGTTGTATTTATTCTACTTTATTATTATTGAAAAGACTACGACGCCGTCGAGGAGCCGGAATACTTCCCGGAAGTCCCTCCCTCGCCTTTCGCTGAACAAGGCAAGTCACCAAACAAATCTCTTGAACATATTGGACCCATGTTTGAATTGACTATCGCTATAACACATAGGTTATATATGCATTAGTCAAATGGACCCTTACATTATATTTATTTAGGATCCCCCGACCTTGTTGTGCAACCCAAGCCATGCTATCTCGCCTAACCTCCTTGTCACCATATGATCAATGATATTAGTTAGTGTCCAAAGTATTGACACGGCCGCTATAGGATAAAAATGAGTCGTAGTAAAATGGTTCTATTATATGATCCCCGTTACTTCTTATCCTTGGAAATTCTGTTGGTGATGAGTCATGGTTGTGAGTGTATGCATGGTGGGTTCCGGGTGCAAGCTAGGGCATTGGTCAGTCGCACCCGGGGCACTATAAGGACCGGTCTGAGGGATCCGTTGCAATACACTTACGTACTAACCACAAGTCTAGTGGGTAAGTCCTAACTAAGGTATGGGTTGTTCCAAACCGAGGCCACCATTTGGAGATGGGTCAAGTTGCACCTGCGGGTGACTTGTACCAATGTGGCGCAAAAGGGGGTGCGACGTTAGCCGGGATGCGGCCCGGCGCGCCGGCGAAACCTAGAGCGGGTGGTTATCGCTTGGAACATCTCATATTGAGGTTTTGGCACGAGTTCCCGTGTAATGGGTCATCTCATTGAGATGAGTGCGTGCCTTGTGGGTACAGTAGTACATCTCTGATCAGAGTCTTAAATCTTTTCGAAAAGCCGAGCCCACGGTCAAGGGTGGGTTGCGTGACATCCCCCAGTTAGTTTACTTTGATTATGTATGTGCATGATGTATTGACATGTAAGGACTGGTGTGCGAGGAGGTAAAACGTACTCCTCGAGTTAGTTGATGTTGATGATGTTCATATTTACTTTCCGCATGATTAAAATATGATTACACTAAATGCCATAACTGCAACTGCTTTATTCCGCATTGTTAGCCTTTATCCTTCCTTGTTTATTATCCTGCATTATTATTTGCATTTGCGGTGGCTTGTTGAGTACTTTTTGTACTCATACCCGTTGGACCCCACAGAGGATGCTTATCTTGAAGACGGTCTGGAGTAGCGACCCAGTCGAGAAGAAAGATCCTGAAGAAGACGTTCGTCATGCCGCTGTTTATTTATCTTATTACCATTTTTATTAAAACAATGTTGTAATAAATATGGTCTGCGTACCATGGATTTTATCGTATGTACGTCGTCGCATGATGAACCTCTTGTATTATTGTTTTTCTATGGAAATTCAATAATGTCTCGATTTTGTTAAATCGGGGCGCTACAAGATGGTATCAGAGCCGACTCGACTGTAGGAAGCCAAACAGACCCGCCTAGCCATTAGCCATAGGAAATTATTTCTCGAAAATCTACTTCATAAACTTTGTTCCTCTCCTCACTTTTATTCAACTTGCTGTTTTGTAGATGCCTGTCTACCAAGTCCACAGCTATTGCCGCCACTATGAGGGCTTCGTCCGGGAGCTCCGTATGATGCTCACCTTCCTCGGGTTCCTCTTCGAGCCCGAGTTTCAAGGAGTATACCCCGACGAGTTCGCCGGGCCTTGTGACGTCTCCCTCACCGTCCATGGTTCCAGAGAACATCTGCCGCCCTACACCACCGCACTTGGAGGCCCGACTTTCGACGTCGCGTGCCAACGAGTCGCCCTCCAGGCCCTCATGGAGCTGAGGATGATCTACAACGATCGTCTTCAGAACTCATCCTTCCGGCTTGTGCCGAAGCGTACTCCCGGAGCCCACCGTAGCATCTACCTCGGAGTTCACTCCGTGCGTGATCCGGTCATGGCCCGGCAGTCGCGTCTTCTGCAGGCCATGGATGATCTCCACACCGAGGTGGTGCTCGACGCCGACGAGCACCATGAGGCGGTTGAGTTTCTTCGTGAAGAAACGAAGAACCTGATACAGCAGAACGGCGAGCTGCAGTGCAAGATCATGCAGCTGCAGAAGGACATCGCTGAGATGGTTCCTCTTCTTCCAAGGAAGAAGAAGCCCATCCGTGAGCCCCTCCCTCGCCCCAAGAGGATCCCGCCACGACCCTCCCCCGCCAGGCCTTCTACCAGCGCCCCTACACCACGCCCCGGCCTCGTCTCCGACTCCATCATCGAGAATTTTCTCGAGCCCACCATCTCTCTGGAGCCGCGCACTCGTGGTTCCGAGAGCACGGAGACCGCCTCCGGTGGCGAGTAGGCGTTAGGAAACGCGAATTTTAATAAAGATCTTAATTTTGTATGTGGTGCCGTCTGCAACGAGTTGGGTTGTAGATGGAATAAGAACTTGATTGTAATGAACAATTTATACCACTTGATATGTTTATGTGCTTGAATCCTATATGTTATCTTTGGTTAAAATTTTTGGTTCGTCATCTTTTGTCTTTATCACTATGGATATTCAGAAGATGGCCGACCACCAGAACATCGGCTCCAACAACGGAGCAGGAGGAAGCCGTGATGCGCCTGAGGGTGTTGTGCCCAACTGGGGTGCAACGGGCCCGCGCCAATCCGGGTCGCCTTCCGCCAACCACCC
The DNA here is from genome assembly GCA_019279435.1 of Zizania palustris. Taxonomy (NCBI): domain Eukaryota; kingdom Viridiplantae; phylum Streptophyta; class Magnoliopsida; order Poales; family Poaceae; genus Zizania; species Zizania palustris. The sequence goes on along the minus strand of JAAALK010000290.1, from coordinate 65,343,651 downwards.
CACCTTGGCGGAAATGATGGCAAATCAGAACCATCTGATCACCGCCCTCCTCACCCAAATGCAGCACCAACAGGCTCAGTTGGACCGTCTGCAGAACGGGGAGCCCGACCCTCGCGCACCAGCATCAGCGGCCGCTTCGCAGCTCTCCGAGTTTTTGCGCGTGCGCCCGCCCATCTTCTCGAGCACAACCAACCCGATGGAGGCCGGAGATTTGCTTCGCACCATCGAGAAGAAGCTCGACCTCCTCCCCTGCACAGACCGGGAGCGGGTGGCCTTCGCCACTCACCAGCTCCAGGGTCCCGCCGCTGAATGGTGGGACAACTACCGTGCGTCCCAGCCAGAGGGCCACATGGTGACTTGGGCGGAGTTCACCATCGCCTTTCGTGCCGCCCACGTCCCCGCCGGCGTCATCGCGGTGAAACAGCAGGAGTTCCGCGACCTGCAGCAAGGCAACAGGACTGTCATGGAGTACCTCCATGAGTTCAACCGCCTCGCCCGCTATGCACCGGAGGAAGTGCGCACCGACGCCCTCCGCCAAGCCAAGTTCCTCAGGGGACTTAAGGATGAGCTGTCCATCCAGCTCGTCGCCGCCGACTTCGCCGACTTCCAGCGGCTGGTCAACAAAGCGCTCATTCAAGAGACTGAGCAGAACAAGCTGGACCTCAAGAAGAGGAAGATGATCGCCTTCAAGCATCAACAGGCGAACTCTCAGAGGCCCCGCTTCGTCCCTCCGCCACCAGCACCCGCTACCATCCTCGGCCTGCCTACAGGCCACCTCACGCAGTCGGTGGATCCAACGCCGGGCATCCTCGCCCCGCTCCACCAGCTCCGGCCGCTCAGCCGACACCGGCCGCCAAGGCCCCAATCCTGAAGGATCGCCAAGGAAGGTCGGTCATCTGCTTCAACTGCCGCAAGGAAGGGCACTATTCGCACCAGTGTCCTCACCCCAAGCAGAACCAAGGCGCAGCACCTCACCAGGCGGTTCGCGCCCGCGTCAAACACATCAGCGCGGAGGAAGCTCAGGAGGCTCCTGAAGTCGTACTCGGTACGTTTACTATGAATTCCGTACCGGCCGTCATATTATTTGACTCTGGAGCAACCCACTCCTTCGTCTCGGAAGATTTTGTGAAAACAAACAATCTGGACGTGCTCCCTCTACCCATTCCCATGGTGATTGCCACCCCCGGCAATAGGACCTCAGCTCGCTTCTACAGCCCTAAGGTTCAACTTGACATCCAAGGAGTGCTGTTTCGGGCCGAGCCTGTCCTCATCCAATGCACCGGACTCGACCTTATACTAGGTATGGATTGGTTGATGAAGCACAAGGGAGTGATCGACTGTGCCAACAAGTCTGTCACGGTGACCAGTCCTGAAGGCGTAACCGTCACCTTCCGGATGACCAGTCGCAAACCACTCGGAGCGTCCCTTCGCTCGATAGCTCTTGAAGAGGTGCCAATAGTCAAGGAGTTTGCAGATGTTTTCCCCGAAGATCTGCCCGGAATGCCTCCCAAGCGGGACATCGAATTCAGAATCGAGCTTGTCCCGGGGACCACCCCAATCTCCAAACGCCCGTACCGAATGGCCGCCAATGAACTAGCCGAAGTCAAGAGCAACATCGAAGACCTAGAGCAGAAAGGTTACATCCGACCAAGTACCTCACCTTGGGGTGCACCGGTTATATTTGCCATGAAGAAGGACAAGACCAAGAGGATGTGCGTGGACTATAGAGCCCTGAACGACGTAACCATCAAGAACAAATACCCATTGCCTCGGATCGACGACCTGTTCGATCAGCTGAAAGGATCCTCGGTGTTTTCCAAGATTGACCTCAGGTCAGGTTATCACCAGTTGAGGATCAGGGAGGAAGATATACCCAAGAATGCTTTCACCTCCCGCTATGGACTCTACGAGTACACCGTGATGTCGTTCGGACTCACGAATGCCCCGGCCTTTTTCATGAACATGATGAACAATGTATTCATGGAGTTCTTGGACAAGTTCATCGTGGTATTCATCGACGATATCCTCGTTTACTCCAAGACCAAGGAAGAACACGAGACTCACCTCCGTCTGACCCTCGAAAAGCTAAGGGAGCAGCAACTGTACGCCAAATACAGCAAATGCGAATTTTGGTCGTCTGAGGTGAAGTTCCTCGGCCATGTTATATCTGCCGGAGGAATAGCAGTGGACCCAACCACCGTTGAAGCGGTAACCAACTGGCTACAGCCAACGACCGTGACCGAGATCCGGAGTTTTCTCGGATTGGCCGGATACTACCGCCGGTTCATCGAGAACTTTTCCAAGATCGCCAAGCCTATGACCAGACTTCTGCAGAAGGAAGTGAAGTTTGATTGGACCCCCGACTGCGAAGAAAGCTTCCAGACCCTCAAGAAGAAGCTAGTATCAGCCCCCATTCTGACTCTGCCAGACATCCGGAAAGACTTCCACGTCTACTGTGATGCCTCTCGTCAAGGATTGGGATGCGTCTTAATGCAAGAAGGGAAAGTGATATCCTACGCCTCCCGGCAATTGAGACCGCATGAGCTGAACTACCCAACCCACGACCTGGAACTAGCAGCCGTGGTTCATGCCTTGAAGATATGGAGACATTACCTTGTGGGAAACCGGTGTGAGGTCTTCACCGACCACAAGAGCCTCAAGTATATATTCACCCAACCAGATCTGAACCTCGGGCAAAGGAGATGGTTGGAACTGATCAAGGATTACGACTTGGGCATCCATTATCATCCGGGCAAAGCGAACGTGGTGGCCGACGCCCTTAGTCGAAAAGGGGTACTGCAATGCCATCATGATTCAAGACCAGGCTCCTCTACTTTATAAAGAGATGGAAAGGCTAAACCTAGGGATCACCACTCGAGAGTACCTCGCTGCCTTGGAGTCTCGGCCTGTCTTAATAGACCAGATCCGAGAGAAGCAGAAGGAAGACCCGAACATCCTGGAGATCCAGCAAAACATGAGGAAGGGTAAAGCCCCCGGATTCTCCGAGGACGAACATGGTACCATATGGTTCGGAAACCGAGTATGCGTACCCAACCTACCTGAGTTGAAGACTCTCATCCTTCAAGAAGCCCACGATACTCTATACTCCATCCATCCCGGGAGTACAAAGATGTACCAAGACCTGAAGGAAAAATATTGGTGGGTCAGCATGAAGAGAGAAATAGCTGAGTATGTGGCCAAGTGCGACACATGCCGGCGAGTCAAGGCAGAGCATCAGAGACCTGCCAGACTACTTCAACCCCTCAAAGTCCCTGAATGGAAGTGGGAAGAGATAGGAATGGACTTCATCACGGGACTGCCCAGGACCCAAGCTGGTCATGATTCTATCTGGGTGATCGTCCACCGACTCACCAAGGTAGCCCACTTCGTTCCGGTCAAGACAACTTACACCGTCGCCAAGTTGGCTGAGTTGTATATGACCCGGATCGTGTGCCTTCACGGAGTTCCTAAGAAGATTGTATCTGACCGCGGGAGTCAGTTTACCTCCAAGTTTTGGAAGAACCTTCAAGAGGAGCTCGGCACCCGGCTGAACTTTAGCACCGCCTATCATCCACAGACCGACGGTCAGACCGAAAGGGTCAACCATATATTGGAGGATATGCTTAGAGCTTGTGCTCTAGACTTTGGCGGAATGTGGGACAAGAACTTACCTTATGCAGAGTTCTCCTACAACAACAGCTATCAAGCCAGCCTGCAAATGTCCCCGTTCGAAGCACTCTATGGGCGTAAGTGCAGAACACCGTTGCTCTGGGATCAAACCGGAGAATCACAACTGTTTGGGACTGACTTATTGAGAGAAGCTGAAGAGAAAGTTAAGATCATAAGAGACCGATTGAAGGCAGCCCAATCCAGACAAAAGAGCTATGCCGACAACCGTCGAAGAGACCTAGCCTTTGAGGAGGGCGACTATGTCTACCTCCGAGTCACTCCCCTCCGTGGCACTCAAAGGTTCAACATGAAAGGCAAACTAGCACCCCGCTACGTCGGACCTTTCCAGATCCTCCGTCGACAAGGAGAAGTGGCATATCAACTGGAACTGCCTCCATCCTTGGCAGGAGTTCATGATGTGTTCCATGTCTCTCAGCTGAAGAAGTGCCTCCGTGTACCCACCGAGCAAGCCGACCTTCAGCAGCTCAATGTCCAAGAAGACTTAACCTACATAGAGAGACTCGTCAAGATCTTGGAAACCAAGGAGAGAGTAACCAGAAGTCGCGTCGTCCGCTTCTGCAAAGTCCAATGGAACAACCATCCCGCCGAAGAAGCCACTTGGGAAAAAGAAGACGAGCTGAAAGCCCAATACCTCGAGCTGTTCGAGTAACGTTCCAATCTCGAGGACGAGATTCTTGTAAGGGGGATAGGTTTGTAACACCCCAAATTTTCAAAACAATAAAAATATTATTAAATTCAATTTTTGGGAATTATTATTTCAGAAAATACTTTTAATTCCCTTTTATACCCTTTTGAACTACAACATAGAGTAGATGACCAAACTAGGAGGTGAAACTTTTTGTATATGATCCTAAGACCAAAATATAATTTTGAGAATTTTTATAAATTTTTACCAGCCTTGGAAGCAGCCCTAATATTTTAATCTGTTTTCTGGAATTATTTTTATTCAGAAAAGTATTAGAACAGTGATGGGCTTCCCTCCCTCCCTTCTCTCTCTCCCGGCTGGCCCAGCCCGTTACCGCGCTCGCCTCTGGCTGACAACTCGGTCCCACCTGTCGGCGCCGATTCCCTCCCCTCGCGCGCGCACCCGACAACCCGGCCCCACCCGTCAGATGCCACCCTCGCTCACCCGCGCTCAATGGCCCGTGGATCCCGCCTGTCAGACTCGTCGTCTACCTCCCGCCTCCACCCCCAAATCCCGCCGGCCGACGACCCCGCCTCGGATCCGCCTCGCTGGCCCCTCCCGCATTAAATTGGCGCCATTAAACAGCCCCCCGTGCTCGGCCGACCGTTTCCCCGCTTAAATCCTCGCGTTTACGCCACGGGATCGCCGCTACGCGTGCATGGCCGAGCCATCGCCGGCGAGTAAAGGCCCTCTCCCGGTTTCCTTGCATGCGAGCCCTCTCCGATGTCCTATTTAAGCCCCCAGCCTGAGCCGCGTCCGACCCCCACGCTTAATCGCCTCGAGAACAAGCAGAGCGCACACACAACGCCTCTTAGCGCACTCCTTCGGTTCCGCCTCCGGCCACCTCTCGCCGTCGCCTCGGACCACCTCCGCCCGTGCCCCCGCCACCAACGCGACCGCAAGGACGACCCCTACCTCGGCCGCGCCTCCGTTGGTCAAGGAGATCGCCGGAACACCATCGCCGACGAGGAGCCCGAACCACTCCGCCGTCTACCCTCGTCGCCGGCCTCGCTCCGTCAACCCCTCGCCTCGTCTAAGGTACCATCGTGAGCGCCTTGGCCTCCTCTTTCCGTTTTCGCATAGAGCTAGGGCCTAGCCCCCTCGTAGGCGCCATCGCCACCGCACCCGAGCCCCGCCGTCGCCGGAGACGAAGGGGGGTATAACCCCTTAGCGCGTGTCGTGCCGGATTCAATCCTGGCCGCACGATCGCAATCGGACGACGCGCGTGAGTCCACGTACGCGATCTAATCCGCACCGTCGGATCTGGTCAAAGCGTTACGTTTTAATCTCGCGCGTTGATTTCCATTTAACCCGACGCGCGATCTTGTGCGTCCACGTGGTACCCCTTCGCGCGTTTTAATCCCGGCCGTCCGTTATCACTTAACCCTCCCGCCTCGCGCCTGGCCACCGGATCCAGATCCAACGGTCCAGATCGACCCGGCGCACGCGCACAGTGCGCGGGTTCACCGTGGGCCTGGCTCACCGTGGACCCGAGGGGTTTAAAATTTGAAAATAAATTCCAGAAATTCTTTTAAACTTGTAAAATTCATATCTAATGCATTTGAACTCTAAAAATTACCATTCCAATTTCAGAAAATTCATAAAATTATTCTCTACATATTTATGCAATAAAAACAGTAGGTTTACTTGGACATTTTCATGTTTATTTAAATAAGTATTCAAATGCCCTTAGGATTAAAATGCAAATTTAAATATTTAAACTCCAGAAAATTTATATATTTGTTCCTTTCTGTTTAAACACTAGAACCACAGAGTTTTCTCTGAATCATTCATATTAAATTAATTAGAAAACTTAATGTGGTATTATTCACACTTAAAAACCCTTTTATGAAAAACCATAATTCATTTTGATTCATTTTAAATTAATTGTGAAATAAATTTCAGAACCTTAACAACTGATTTTCTTTAAAAATCAAACCAACTAAAACCCACATGCTTGTTGTGTGATTTTACGTTGTTTATATCGAATGTTGTATTTATTCTACTTTATTATTATTGAAAAGACTACGACGCCGTCGAGGAGCCGGAATACTTCCCGGAAGTCCCTCCCTCGCCTTTCGCTGAACAAGGCAAGTCACCAAACAAATCTCTTGAACATATTGGACCCATGTTTGAATTGACTATCGCTATAACACATAGGTTATATATGCATTAGTCAAATGGACCCTTAAATTATATTTATTTAGGATCCCCCGACCTTGTTGTGCAACCCAAGCCATGCTATCTCGCCTAACCTCCTTGTCACCATATGATCAATGATATTAGTTAGTGTCCAAAGTATTGACACGGCCGCTATAGGATAAAAATGAGTCGTAGTAAAATGGTTCTATTATATGATCCCCGTTACTTCTAATCCTTGGAAATTCTGTTGGTGATGAGTCATGGTTGTGAGTGTATGCATGGTGGGTTCCGGGTGCAAGCTAGGGCATTGGTCAGTCGCACCCGGGGCACTATAAGGACCGGTCTGAGGGATCCGTTGCAATACACTTACGTACTAACCACAAGTCTAGTGGGTAAGTCCTAACTAAGGTATGGGTTGTTCCAAACCGAGGCCACCATTTGGAGATGGGTCAAGTTGCACCTGCGGGTGACTTGTACCAATGTGGCGCAAAAGGGGGTGCGACGTTAGCCGGGATGTGGCCCGGCGCGCCGGCGAAACCTAGAGCGGGTGGTTATCGCTTGGAACATCTCATATTGAGGTTTTGGCACGAGTTCCCGTGTAATGGGTCATCTCGTTGAGATGAGTGCGTGCCTTGTGGGTACAGTAGTACATCTCTGATCAGAGTCTTAAATCTTTTCGAAAAGCTGAGCCCACGGTCAAGGGCGGGTTGCGTGACATCCCCCAGTTAGTTTACTTTGATTATGTATGTGCATGATGGATTGACATGTAAGGACTGTTGTGCGAGGAGGTAAAACGTACTCCTCGAGTTAGTTGATGTTGATGATGTTCATATTTACTTTCCGCATGATTAAAATATGATTACACTAAATGCCATAACTGCAACTGCTTTATTCCGCATTGTTAGCCTTTATCCTTCCTTGTTTATTATCCTGCATTATTATTTGCATTTGCGGTGGCTTGTTGAGTACTTTTTGTACTCATACCCGTTGGACCCCACAGAGGATGCTTATCTTGAAGACGGTCTGGAGTAGCGACCCAGTCGAGAAGAAAGATCCTGAAGAAGACGTTCGTCATGCCGCTGTTTATTTATCTTATTACCGTTTTTATTAAAACAATGTTGTAATAAATATGGTCTGCGTACCATGGATTTTATCGTATGTACGTCGTCGCAAGATGAACCTCTTGTATTATTGTTTTTCTATGGAAATTCAATAATGTCTCGATTTTGTTAAATCGGGGCGCTACAAAAATCAGCAAACCGGTTGGGGCCTGTCTGCTTCGAAGTCTGGTGCGAAGGGGTCACCGAAGTGTACCTTCGGCGTCTGGTGCGAAATATCTCACCGAAGGGTGCTTCGGTGTTCGTACTAATCCGGCCGAAGGTGGACTCCGAACGGATCTGGACGCGACGATCACCTCCGAACAGCGGGGTTCGGCGTGAGGTTTCTGACACGGCAAATTACAGAATAGTGTCACGAGGGCCACGTGCGGGTGTAACTTCGTCCAGTGCGGAGTATGGTCGTGGCGAAGCCAGTTGTGACGAATTGTGCTGGCGAAGCCTGTTGCCGGAGCCTACAGTCTCACCGAAGGGTGTCTTGGTGACCTCCAAAACCGATCTCTCAGCTCCGGACACCTCCGACGAAGTAGCTCCGAACGTGGGAACCTGCAACAAAGAGAGTTCAAAGTACCAATTCGGCCTGAGGACCGAATTCTGCTAAGTGTTGCACTAGTAGCGAAGGTAGCAATCTATTACGCAGATTAGCGGATCCTTCACAGGCGAAGTAACAAAGCGATAGCAATCTATTACGTAGATTAACGCATACTTCTCAAGCGAGGTAACAAGGGTTACCACTGTTCCGTAGTGGCCGCCGGAGGGCTTCCAGGCAAGCCCATGAAGAGGTACATGAAAATAAAGGTAAAATAAAGACGATCAAAGCTAGGGCTTTGGTTTGGTTTGAGTTGGGGGGGCTCTATGCTAGCCTCGCCTCTCTATTTATAGGGGCTTAATTTCCGATCTAATCTGCTATTAACCCGGCCGAATGGAGATCAAAACTGAGCTAGAATCGCATACAACTCTATCTCTGCCGAAGTGGGCTTCGGCCAGGCCCATCGAGGCCTGCTCCTCGGGCCGAAGCTCCGGTGGCGTGGGCCTCCGAAGGCTTCCCGGCCGAAGCCATGGGCTGGCTAGAGGCTTTCGGAACCCATAGCTCAATGGACCTTTGGCTCTGTAGGGCTTCAGAGGGACCCTGGACATGTATATTTTTGGCCCAAATCACCAAAATTGATATTTTGATAATCTAGCCATTAATGCCATTTTTTGCTATTAACACATGCCCCCTACCTTTTAGTGAACTGAGTGAACTAAAAGCACAACAAGTTGAAGACGATATGATGAGGACATAACTTCACATGATACACACATGGAGCCTCCACCTACAATTCAATTACTAGGACCAATCACACGTGCCTATGGCCGTCGCTTGAACCATGAGGTTAATTCTTTCCTTAGCAACTATGTTAATATTTGTTTGGACGGGATGCTACTGAATACTAGTGATATTTTGTTACTTAGGAACATGGGAGATGGAATAGAAGAGTTGGAGTTGAAGACGGAGTCGCACGGATGTTTTGAAGTCAAGATTTCGCTTGTTCGGACTACATCGACCACCATGCACCAAAATGGGCATAACTTACTCATACGAAGTCCGATTGGCACGTTCTTTGACTTTTTGGAAAGCTGAGGAGAAGACAGATCGTTTGCCGTTGGTTTCACCTCATTTGGAGTCTCGAGTCGTTCTGTGTGATTGAAACCGTCTTGCGTGACAGAACTGGGCCGTGTTGGGCCATAGTCTGAGTCTGTTCACCTTCTACTGAGTCTGTTCGCCTTCCACAGGCTGCCCACGCCCTATATAACTCACTCCAGCCGCCTTTAGGGTTAGGTTTTGCTTTGTTTGCATCTACACTTGTGTGTTTAGATCCCGCCTCTTGCACCGGACCGATTGGCTGCTGCATTGGCGTTTGTGAAACCTCACCTTATCATCGTTTGTCTGTGATTTGGCATTCGACTTGTATCCTTCCTGTTCTTGCTTGTGTTCTTGGGTTCGCTTGCAGGAATTAGCCTTCGTGGCGAGGTCAATCGCGTTCTGCGTGGTTGATAACCAATGGAGACAGTGGTGTAACGATTGCAAGGTTTTGATCCGCCGGACCGGAGCCTTGGATTGCCAACGTCGAGATTCTCCACCAACCCAAGTTATCCTTTACCTTGCGGAAGATCGGGACCAGTCCCCCATCAGTTGGTATCAGAGCTCAGATTTCCCGTTAGGTAATCTCGATCTACTTTTGTTTTTACCTAGAGTCCAGAAAACCGCACCAAAAAATTCCCCACCGAGAACCCCTTTGTTCCTTGCGATTTTAATTTCAGTTTTTAACCTTGTTGAGTTTGTGTTCTTGGTCAAGTCCTGTTGCTGGTTTAGTAATCCCTTTGTGTCGTTTGAGTAGTAGTTGTTCTTGTGTCTCAAAAAATTGCCCACCCGAAACCCACCCCCCACAACCCTATTTTGTTTTCCACATCGAGTCTTTGTGACCCCCCTTCGGTAAAACAAGCATAACTTTTCGCTCGTTTGGCAGAAAAATCTGAAATTTTTTGAGCGTGTTCCTGACCCAATTTGGGTGGGTACCCTAACAGGCTTTGCCTGTTAGCACTCACCAAAATCGCCAAAAAAAAATCAGGAAGATAAAGAAAAAATTGGTCAAAATTTTTGCTCGCCGGTCAGCGAACTTGTTGAATTTTTGTGAGCCACATCCCACCTCAGTTGTAGGTGCCAATTTTTGTGGTTGCATCTCTGGTCATCCTTGTTCAAAAAAAATAGAGTGAAAAAAAAGAAGAGAGAAAAAAATCAAAAAAATCAAAAAAAGGAGAAGAAGCGGTAGTAACAGAATTATCGGCGGCAGTAACAGAATCTGCTTGTCCGATCTCTTGTCCGAACTCTTGTTCGGTCAGCGGTAGTAATAGAATTATCAGCGGCAGTAACAGATTCTGCTTGTCTGATCTCTTGTCCGAACTCTTGTCCAATCAGCGGCAGTAATAGATTCTCAGCGGTAGTAACAGTTTCTGCTTGTCCGATCCCTTGTCCGATCTCTTGTCCGATCTGCAGAGAGCTGATTTTGGCCTGTTATTGCTTCCATTTGAGTTTTAGGCACATAGTTTCCCTCTATTGCTTGAATTTTCACTTTGGGAGCACTAAGGCCAGCAACTTTGACGAGTACTAGGGAACACTTATTGAACTTGGTTTAACTGTTATTATTATCGCTAATCCTTGCTACTCACTTTGCCTTCCAAGCTACACCTTTCTCTTGGTCGGGACAGGTTCATTTCTTGCAATTGTACACCACCCTCCACTTGGTTCATCACCTGTAGGCCGGTGACCTCACTGCGGCGTGGTAAGAACACTTGCAAGCGTGGGTAAGGCGCTTGACGGATTGCTTCCACCACACACCCACCATCCCACCTAGCTGTTTTACATAAGGATTATTCTTTGTTGTTTTGTCTTTTCACTAACATGGCATCACTTATTGTACAACGTGACTTGAGCACTCACATGGACCAGGACGACCAGGCACAACGGAACAATCTGTTTCAGACCTTCTTCGTCGTCAATAACCGTCGTGTACGTGTCATCATTGACAGCGGTAGTTGCAACAATTTGGTGAGCCTCGACATGGTAAGTAAGCTTCAACTTCCCACACGTGCACATCCACACCCTTACCACGTGCAATGGTTCAACAATAGCGGTAAGGTCATGGTAACACAAACTGCTCACATCGAATTTTCCATTGGTACATACTTCGGATTTGCTGATTTTGATGTACTACCAATGCAAGCATGTTCTCTATTACTTGGTAGACCATGGGTATATGATACTGATGCTACACACCATGGTAGGAGCAATAAGTACACATTTATGTATAAAGGAAAGAAAGTCACATTGCTTCCTATGACTCCTGCTGAAATTGTGAAATTTGAACAAGAAAAATGTGCTAGGGACGCACAAAAGAGCAAACAACTTTCTGAAAATCAGCAAGTAGTTAAAACGCTTTCGAGGCAAAAAAAAGATAAAGTTGTTTCTCCTTCCTCATCACAAGTTATTAATCTGAAAGGACGTGTCATGCATGCAACTAAAACTAACCTTGCAGTACGTAGTTTTCTTGGTCTTGCAGGTTTCTACCGGCGTTTTGTGAAAGATTTCGGCACCATAGCCGGTCCTTTACCTGAGTTGACCAAGAAGGGAGTTACTTCTACTTGGGAGCCAGCACAAGAACAAGCTTTTGCCACACTCAAGGATCGCCTTACACATGCACCTCTACTTCAGCTACCCGACTTCAGTAAGCCTTTTGAGTTAGAATGTGATGCTAGTGATTTTGGAATAGGAGATGTGCTGCTACAAGGAGGTAAACCTGTGACCTATTTTAGTGAGAAATTGCATGGTCCACAGTTGAATTATTCTACCTATGATAAGGGATTATATGCCTTAGTGCGTGTGCTTGAAAGTTGGCAACATTACCTTTTGCCTAAGGAGTTTATTATACATTCTGATCATGAAGCAATAAAATATTTGAGAGGGCAAGCTAAACTGAACCGTAGACATGTTAAATGGGTTGAATTTATTGAACCTTTCCCATACATTGTGAAATACAAGAATGGCAAAGAAAATGTGGTTGCTGATGCATTGTCTCACAGGGTTGTTCTTTTATCTCAACTTGATATTAACGTTCCAGATTTGGAATGTTTGAAAGATTTGTATGTTGTGGATAAAGAATTTGCTGAACCATACACTAAATGTAATGATGGGAAAGGCTGGAAAAAATTTCATATTTATGACGGGTTCTTGTTCCATGCTAACAAGCTATGTGTTCCAGATTCATCCGTACGTTTGTTGTTGTTGCAGGAATCACATGGCGGTGGATTAATGGAACATTTTGGGAGAGAAAAGACTTTGGCCTTGCTGTCCAATAATTTTTATTGGCTCAAGATGCGGAGAGATGTTGAACGATTTGTGCAGCGTTATGCCACATACCATAAAGCTAAGTCCAAACTTAACCCATATGGTTTGTATACTCCACTTCCTGTTTCTAGTGCACCTTGGGAAGATATTAGCATGGACTTTATTATGGGATTGCCTAGGACAAAGAGGGGGAGAGACTCCATATTTGTAAGAGTGGATAGGTTTTCTAAAATGGCACACTTTATTCCCTGTCACAAGACCAACGATGCTTCACATATTACTGATTTATTTTTCAGGGAAATTGTGAGATTGCACGGGATGCCTAGAACTATTGTTTCAGATCGTGATGTGAAGTTTATGAGTTACTTTTGGAAGCCAATGTGGGCCAAGCTTGGCACAAAATTGCTATTTTCAACAACTTGTCACCCGCAAACTGATGGTCCAATAGAGGTGGTAAACCGTACACTCACCATGTGGCTGCGAACAATGATTAAGAAGAACTTGAAGGAATGGGAGGACTGCCTTCCACATGTTGAATTTGCATACAATAGAGCTGTTCACTCAACAACACAATTGTGCCCGTCTGAAGTGGTGTATGGTTTTAAGCCAATCACACCACTTGATTTGCTGCCACTTCCTTTTCAAGAGAGAGCAAACATGGAAGGCAACTATGCGTGCAGAGTTTGTGAAAGCTATGCATCTGAAGACCAAGGAAGTTATCGAAAAGAAGGCACGCTATTTTGCTCAAAAGACAAATAAAGGAAGAAAGAAGATGTTTTTCAAACCAAGAGATCTTGTTTGGTTGTACTTGCGCAAGGATCGTTTTCCTGATTTGAGAAAGTTTAAATTGATGCCCCGTGCTGATGATTTAAAACCCTGTTTGGGAGCTGACGATGAGCTTGAGTCGAGGACGACTCCAATTCAAGAGGGGGAGGATGATGAGGACATCACTTCACATGATACACACATGGAGCCTCCACCTACAATTCAATTACTAGGACCAATCACACGCGCCCGTGGCCGTCGCTTGAAGCATGAGGTTAATTCTTTCCTTAGCAACTATGTTAATATTTGTTTGGACGGGATGCTACTGAATACTAGTGATATTTTGTTGCTTAGGAACATGGGAGATGGAATAGAAGAGTTGGAGTTGAAGACGGAGTCGCACGGATGTTTTGAAGTCAAGATTTCGCTGGTTCGGACTACATCGACCACTATGCACCAAAATGGGCATAACTTACTCATACGAAGTCCGATTGACGCGTTCTTTGACTTTTTGGAAAGCTGAGGATAAGACAGATCGTTTCCTGTTGGTTTCACCTCATTTGGAGTCTCGAGTCGTTCTGTGTGATTGAAACCGTCCTGCGTGACAGAACTGGGCCGTGTTGGGCCATAGTCTGAGTCTGTTCACCTTCTACTGAGTCTGTTCGCCTTCCACAGGCTGCCCACGCCCTATATAACTCACTCCAGCCGCCTTTAGGGTTAGGTTTTTCTTTGTTTGCATCTACACTTGTGTGTTTAGATCCCGCCTCTTGCACCGGACCGATTGGCTGCTGCATTGGCATTTGTGAAACCTCACCTTATCATCGTTTGTCTGTGATTTGGCATTCGACTTGTATCCTTCCTGTTCTTGCTTGTGTTCTTGGGTTCGCTTGCAGGAATTAGCCTTCGTGGCGAGGTCAATCATGTTCTGCGTGGTTGATAACCAACGGAGACAGTGGTGTAACGATTGCAAGGTTTTGATCCGCCGGACCGGAGCCTTGGATCGCCAACGTCGAGATTCTCCACCAACCCAAGTTATCCTTTACCTAGCGGAAGATCGGGACCAATCCCCCATCACAATACCATCCATATCAGCTTTTCAACACTTTTATGATGTTTGCCACACACTTGGGAAATACCTTTTCAAGTACCTACCATTCAAAGCTCTTCGAAAACGCTCTCCCTGCAGGGATTTCAACACGTATGCGTTGCCGGGAGCGATTTCGGTTATCTTAAAAGGACCTTCCCAACTAGGTGACCATTTACCAAACATTGGACTCTTCGTGCCTAAGGGTAAAATCATTTTCCACACCAAGTCTCCTATTTGAAACGATTTTGGTTTAACCTTTTTATTGTAGACTTTAGCTACTCTCTTTTTGTCTACTTCTATGGCTTCTAAATTCCTTAGTCTATTATCGGTCACTTCCTCTAGTTTATCCTTTAGAAGAGTTTCATACTCATCGACCGATAAGCCATCTTGCTTTAACACTCTTAAGGAGCCAAGATCTACCTCTACGGGCAGAACGACTTCTTGTCCATATACCAATTCATATGGACTGACTTTGGTAGCACCGTGCTTTGCAATCCTACAAGCCCATAGCGCCTCGGAAAGCACTTCATGCCACCTTTTAGGAAACTCTTCAATTTTCTTCTTAATAAGCTTAATCATGGTTTTATTACTAGACTCGGCCTGACCATTGGACTGATCATAGTAAGGTGAAGAGTTTATCAACTTAATACCATATTATTCGGCGAAGTCCCTTACTTCTCTAGAGACAAATGAACTACCTTGATTCATAGTAAGAGTTTGAGGAATGTCAAACCTATGTATGATATGCTTTAAAATAAAATCACGTACCTCATTGTGAGTTATGTTCTTGAGAGGTACGGCCTCGGTCCATTTAGTGAAGTAATCCATCGTCATCAACACGAACTGATGCCCTTTTGAAGAAGGAGGGTGAATCTGGTCGATGAAGTCTAAACCCCGGAGTCGGGGAAGACGGGTACTTTACCCCTCCCGACACGTGCCATGCCGGATTCGATCCTGGCCGCACGATCTCGATCCGACGGCATATATTCAGACCTTTACGCCGTTTAATATCGTGCGTTCATCTAGTCAAAGAGGTATCGAGCGTTGTGGGCTATTGATCGCAACTTAACGCACTGCCTCACCCTCGCGCGTTGGATCTGGATCCAACGGTCCAGATTGGGACAGACCATGCGCACAGTGCGCGGGTTCACCGTGAGCCCGGCTCACCGTGGACCCGAGGTTGTTTTTGGTTTAAATTAAATTCCAGAAATTCTTTTAAACTTCCAAAATTGATATCTTGGGCAATTTGACTTCAAAAATTACCATTTCAATTCCAGAAAATTTGTAATATTATTCTCTACATGTTCATACAATAAAAACAGTATACTTACTTTGAATATTTTGCCCTTATTTAATAAAGTATTCAAATTCCCTTAGAATAAATTACAAATTTAATTATTTAAATTCCAGCAAAAATTTATATTTATTCATTTCCTGTTAATTTAAGGAAACCACTAAGTTTTCTCTGAAGCTCTTAATTTAAATTAGTTAGAGAACTTGAAAGAAGATTATTCACAATTAAAACCCCTTTATAAAGGACCATATTACATTCTAGTTCATTCTAAATTATTCATAAAATGAATTTCAGAAACTTAACAACTTGTTTTCCTTAAGTTAACCCAATCAAAACTTATATGCTTATTGTGTGGTTTTAGATTGTTTAATTGAATGTCGTATTTATTTTATTTTATTTTGGGAAGACTACGACACCGCCGAGGAGCCGGAATATTACCCGGAAGTTCCCCCATCGCCTTTCGCTGAACAAGGCAAGTCACCAAACCAATCTTTTGAGCATATTGAACCCATGTTTTATTAAACTATCGCTAAAACACATAGGATATACATGCATTAGTCAAATGGAACCCTTACAATATATTTATTTAGGATCCCCCGACCTTGATGTGCAATCCAAGCCATGCTATCTAGCCTAAACTCCTTGTCACCATATGATTAGTATTATTAGCTAGTTTCCAATGTATCGACACGATTGCTATAGGATTAAAAATGAGTCGTAGCGATTGGAATCTACTATATGATTCCCGATATTCTCATCTTTGGAATGCTCTTGGTGATAGAGTTATGGTTTAGAGTGTATTTATGGTGGGTTCTGGGTGCAAGCTAGGGCATTGGTCGGTAGCACCCGGGGCATTATAAGGACCGATATATGGGATTCGTTGCAATACACTTCCGTACTAACCACAAGTCTAATGGGTAAGTCCTAACTAAGGTATGGGATGTTCCAAACCAAGGCCACCACTTGGAGATGGGTCAAGCAGCACCTGCGGGTGGCTTGTACTGACGGGGCGCAAAAGGGGGTGCGACGTTAGCCGGGATGCGGCCCGGTGCACCGGCGAAACCTAGAGCGGGTGGTTATCGCTTGGAGCATTTCATGCTGAGGTTTTGGCACGAGTTCCCGTGGTATGGGTCATCTTGTTACACCTTGGTGTTTGGGATGAGTGCGTGCCTTGTGGGTACAGTAGTACACCTCTGATCAAAGTCTTAAATCTTTTCGAAAAGCCGAGCCCACGGTCAAGGGCGGGTTGCGTGACATCCCACAGTTAGTTTACTTTTATATGTATGTGCATGATGGTTTGACATGTAAGGACTGTTGTGCGAGGAGGGAAAACGTACTCCTCGAGTTAGATGGTATTATTGATGTTCATGTTTATTATTCTGCATGATAAAATTTGACTACACTAAATGCAATAACTGAAAATGTACTTTTCCGCACTTTTAGCCATTACCCTTCCTTTTTTATTACCTTGCATTATTACTTGCAATTGCGGTGGCTTGTTGAGTACTCTTTGTGCTCATACCCGTTGGACACACAATTCAGAGGATGCCTACTACGAGGATGGTCTGGAGTAGCGACCCAGTCAAGAAGAAGATCCTGAAGAGGGCATTCGTCATGCTTTTTTATTACTTATTTTAATTTTACTCTTATGTAATAATATGGTCTGCGTACCATGAATGCTTGTCGTATGTACGTTGTCGCATGATGAACCACTTGGTATTATTGTTTTTCTTTGGAAATTCAATAATGTTACGATTCGATAAATCGGGGCGCCACACCGAACCTCCTGAGAGTCGCCTCCACTTGGGAGCTGACTATCGAATCTAAACGGTTGGCTAGCGAAGCGCTAACGGCTTGATCTACTGAGGCGACTATTTTTTGCTCAATCTCTAAAGAAGATAAACGAGGCGACACAGGTGTTACCTGGACCTGAGCGAGGTCGTGGGTGATGATGTCGCGCTTGATGAAGCATACGCATGTCTTGATGTATCCCCCAAGCATC
Source organism: Zizania palustris (assembly GCA_019279435.1). NCBI lineage: Eukaryota > Viridiplantae > Streptophyta > Magnoliopsida > Poales > Poaceae > Zizania > Zizania palustris. The sequence continues at coordinate 65,325,986 of JAAALK010000290.1, read as the reverse complement.
ATGTCTTGGAGTGCCTTTAACTTTGCCTCGATCTCTGCTCGGTCTTCCGCAGGGATATTGTAACGCCTTGATTTAATAAAACCAGGAATTTATTGAAATTCCATAGAAAATCAATAAATAAAATATGTTCATCACACGACTGCGTACAATACGCCAATCAATCATGATTCGTAGACCATATTATTACAAAAGAGATAAATCTGAGAGAAACTAGTAAAATAAATTTCCTAAATGAACGTATTCTTCTAGTCTCGTGCCTTAATTGGGTCGCTACTCCATACCTTCGTCCTCCTCGTAGTAGACTGCCTCTGGTGGTGTAAGTCAACGGGGGTGAGTACAATCGTATTCAGCAAGCCACCGAATGCAATTATAATGCAAGGTAATAACAAGGAAGGTAGTGGCTCACTTTTTGCGGAAAAGCATATTTGTAAAGCAATTAATGTTATCAAGTTATTATTGCAGAAAAGTAAACATGAGTTCATGCATCATCTTCTAACTCGAGGGGTACAGTCAGCCCACCCTCGCTCAACAATCCTTACATGCCATGAATAAAACATACTTCCACATAATAGTAAACTAACTGGGAGAGGTCACACAACCCGCCCTTGACCATGGGCTCGGCTTTTCGAAAAGATTTAAAACTCTGATCAGAGGTGTACTACTGTACCCAAAAGGCACTCATTTCCCGCACACCGTAGTGTGTTAAATGACTCCTGTCACGAGAAGCTCGTGCCAAAACCTTCAGCATGGAACACACCAATTCGATAACACCCTCTTATAGGTTTCATATGGTTTCCCAGTCACTTCGGGCCACACCATACCCCCCTTGAGCCACATCGGTACAAGTCACCCGCAGGTTGCCCCTTGCCCCCTCCACTATGGTGTTCTAAGTTGGAACGATCCATACCTCCAGTTAGCACTTACCCACTAGACTTGTGGTTAGTACGGAAGTGCTTTGCAATGGATCCCACAGACCGGTCCTTATAGTGTCCCGGGTGCGACCAACCAATTCCCGAGCTTGCACCCGGAACCCACCATACTTATAACATAGCCAACTCCAACAGAATCCAGAGACGAGAATAACGGGGAAATTCATATAGTAGAATCCAACTATCTAAGACTCATTCTTTTATCCTATAGCAGTTGTGTCGGTACATTGGACACTAACTAATATAATATTGTAGAGTGACAAGGAGTTAAGGCTCAATAAGCATGGCTTGGGTTTACACATAAGGACGGGGATCTAATAAATATAGTGTAACGCTTGAGATTAGACTAATGCAATATTATCGTATGAGTTATAGCGATAATTTATTAAAACATGGGCTCAATTATGATCAAAATGGGGTTTGTGACTTGCCTTGATCCGCGAATGGTGAAGGTGGAACCTCAGGAAAATATTCCGGCTCTTCGACGGCGTCGTAATCCTCTCGTACGCGAAACGAGAACAATAAACAATTAAAATAAATAAAATAAACATTACAAACAGTTCAATCAAATTGGTTAAAGTTGTATATAATTAAAGGAGGCATTTTCTAGATTTTGAATGATGAAATTTTGAGTTCAAATGGAAAAGATATGAATTTTAGAAGTCAAGATTCATGATAGAACTCTAAAAAAGGAAATAATCTCAAGATTATTCCTTCAGATTAAATGAGACGGTCGACATGTGATCAACACATTCACTTAGAATGAAATAGAATGATTAAATTTGAGTTGAGACAAGGGTAGAGCGATGGGTTATGATTCAATTGAAAACAAGGATGTGTTGAATTGAATGTGTTGATTGATTAGAAACAAAAGGGTACAAATGGATTTATTCAAAGGATTTGAGTAGGTTGCGACCGTTGGACAACATAGTCCATTCGAGAGACGATCGACTAAAGGACGCGTAAAGGCTTAACCGATTGAGCCTTAGCGACCATGTCAAAGGGTTTAAATTAAATCGACGAGATTCAATGATACATGGCAATGAACGTCTATGAACAATCGACGATCATTGTAGGTCCGACTACCACATATCAATCCAATCATAATCAATGGATTAGATTAAAATAAAGGAGGGCAAGGTGGTATTCAACCATGATGATCGACAATGAATGATGATGGATATTAACTCTATTATGAGAAATGGAATAACGATGAACTACGCCTCATGACAAATGTAACATCCGAGACGGAACACATGGGAATGAAGTGTAACACCGGATGCTTTAGAGATAAAGAGAACTATTTTCAAGGTTAGTTGGATGCGGAACATGGGTACAATACAAATAGAAGTCAATGGGGGATAAATCAACGAAAATAGTTCAACATGAATTTAGATCATGAATAACAATGAAATAAATTAGATCAGAATGGAACCATCAGGTTATATAAATTGGAACGGAGTCACCGGATTTATAGATTGGAATTAATTATCACAAATACATGGGTATGATAAATTGAGATAGTAATTATTCAATTGATGATGGTTTATCTAACCTTAATGAAGTAACAAATAGATTTAAATAAATAGACATAACAATACGATGATGAACATACTAGAATAAAATGATATAACAAATTAATTGAATGACAACGAACAGCCAAGATTTAATGAAAATCCTACGGCTAAGATTAAAATAGATCAAAGCGGGATCATTGTGTTTTGATAATGATATTTTAGGATGAATATTAATTAATGGTTGAAACGTATCGATGAACAAGATGACATAACGGAATAGAAACAATTATGATGCGATAAAACTAATTATACATGAAATAATTTAATTGATAAGAGCAAGTGAATCAAAAAAAATGTGTCCTCACCGAGAGAGAACAAGAGACGACGATGCGGAGCATCGACATGACACTGCACAGTGGATGGCGCATGGGGCGTAGGACGACACGGCTGCGCAACCGGCGTGGATGGTTTTGGCCAAGGATGAGAGGGTGGAATAGGGAGGAGGAGAGGGTGGTGTGGGGAGAAGGAGAGAGTGGCATGGTTTTTATAGGGGGGAGAAGGGCTATGGGAGAAATGGAAAGAGGAGGGAGAAATAGAAAGAGAGAGAAATGGAAAGAGAAAGGAAGGAAAATAGAGGGAGAAGAAGGAAAGAGGAAAAAAGGAAAGGGAATGGAGAAATGGAAGGAGGAGGGAGTGGAGGTGGCTGCGTGCAGCCAGGATGGGAGGTGCGCAGGAAAAAAGAAAGCAAGATAGAGAAGGGAAAGGGAAAAGAAGGAAAGAGAAAAAGGGAAAAAGGAAAGAAAAGAAAAGGAAAGGAGGAAAAAATAGGAAAATATTTTTCTGAGAATTCAAATTTGGATTTTGAAGAAAAAGTAAAAAGTTTTTGGAAAGTTTGAAATTTAAAATAAATTTTGAAAATCTTGGATTTTGAAGAAATAACGCGCGAATAAACGGCGGTTTGGAAAATCAATAAATTTTGTATTCACGTCGAAATTATAAATTCCGAACATGAACACCAAACCAAGGTTTTTAATTCATTTTTGGGAACATAATAATAATTTTTAAAGTGATTTTTAATGGAATTTGAACACGTAGTTAAAATGGGATTTTAATTTTGCGACCGAAAATAGAACGTTGATTCCTTCGGATTTTTGATCGGGAAAAGATATAGATAGTAGGAAATGATGATTCAAATTATATTGGAAAGAGAGTGATTTAATTACTGTTTTTATTAATTAAAGTTATTCATTGAAATATGATGGATTACTATTCTAGTTGTAAAATCCTAAAAAAACCTAAATTGATTTAAGGCACAAGAAATTTACTTGAGATTTCTCTAGAAGAATTTTATTTGGTCTTGTATCATTTTTAATTGAAATAATTTATCATATATTTTATTCACACAACATTCTTGTTGAAATATATTTATTAATTAGTGTTAGAGTTTTGCGATGAAATGATATTGATTATATCTTATTGAATTCCTTGGCGTCAAAATTTCCGGAACATTTTTAGGATGCAATTTAAGGCTAGGATAATTTTGGAAAAAAATACACTAGCTGCGATTTATTTTTAAATGATTTTTTAAGCTCATATTTTAGATTTCCTATTTATCGATTTACACTGAATCATTTTCTTGAAATTCATTTATTAATTACTTTATTTTTTTTAACGCTTGACGAAAATCAGTGCGTTACAGATATCTTCAAGTGTAGGTGTCAAGATGTTGCGGTTGTCGATATCCGCGCCTCCTAATGTGTCCATCGGCGGTGTATACGTAGTAGTCGATGTAGATGTACTGGTGGCCGATGTAGATGTACTTGTCATGTTGGCGTAGCCGTCCCCAGTGGAGTCGCCAAAAAGTGTGTTGACATGAGAACGTGCCCCCGCAGTTGGGTCAGTTCAACGATCCAAAAGTGTGTGGATACTTAGGGACAAGCCTAAGCGTGACGCAACACCGACGTCGTGTTCCGACTGGCCTTAGTCGTGATAAGGGGGGTGGAGTCGCCAGGCAATCAGATCACACAAAATAACCCAATTAGCTGAAAGAAATAGATTAAACAGAATAAAATCAACAAACCGGTCGGGGCTTGTCTGCTTCGAAGTCTGGTGCGAAGGGGTCACCGAAGTGTACCTTCGGCGTCTGGTGCGAAGTATCTCGCCGAAGGGTGTTTCGGCGTTCGGACTGATCCGGCCGAAGGTGGACTCCGAACGGAACTGGACGTGACGATCACCTCCGAACAGCGGGGTTCGATGTGAGGTTTCTGACACGGCAAATTACAGAATAGTGTCGCGAGGGCCACGCTCGGGTGTAACTTCGTCCAGTTCGGAGTATGGTCGTGGTGAAGCCTGTTGTGACGAAGTGTGCTGGCGAAGCCTGTTGCTGGAGCCTGCAGTCCCGCCGAAGGTTGTCTTGGTGACCTCCGAAAGCGATCTCTCAGCTCCGGACACCTCCGACGAAGTAGCTCCGAGCATGGGAACCTTCAACAAAGAGAGTTCGAAGTACCAATTTGGCCTGAGGACCGTATTCTGCTAAGTGCTGCACTAGTAGCGAAGGTAGCAATCTATTACGCAGATTAGCGGATACTTCACAAGCGAAGTAACAAGGCGATAGCAATCTATTACATAGATTAACGGATACTTCACAATCGAAGTAACAAGGGTTACCACTGTTCCGTAGTGGCCGGCGAAGGGCTTCCAAGCAAGCCCACGAAGAGGTACACGAAAATAAAGGTAAAATAAAGACGATCAAAGCTAGGGCTTTGGTTTGGTTTGAGTTGGGGGGGCCTCTATGCTGGCCTCGCCTCTCTATTTATAGGGGCTTAATTTCTGATCTAATCTGCTATTAACTCGGCCGGATGGAGATCAAAACTGAGTTGGAATCGCATACAACTCTATCTCTGTCGAAGTGGGCTTCGGCCAGGCCCATCGAGGCCTGCTCCTCAGGCCGAAGCTCCGGTGGCGTGGGCCTCCTAAGGCTTCCCGGCCGAAGCCCATGGGCTGGCTAGAGGCTTTCGGAGCCCATAGCTCAATGGACCTTCGGCCCTATAGGGCTTCGGACAGACCCTGGACATGTGTATTTTTGGCCCAAATCACCAAAATTGATATTTTGACAATCGAGCCATTAATGCCATTTTTTGCTATTAACAATAACCATTTTATTTGCCCTTTCCAGTATATTCCCATTCTTTTGAAAATGTTGAAGCACTCTTAGAACCTTTGTAGTGATGTAATTTATCTTCCCTTGTTTTGCTCAACTTAATTTGTTATAGTGGTTCTCTTTGCTTGTGATCTCCCAGTTATATTTAAATTTCATCTTGACCATTAACTAAATTCTATGCAAAATATTGTTCCTACCGACCTTTTTTTCTCATCCTACATATATGGCTTCCTTGTCGTCTGACTAAGTATGAATGTATCAGATGTTGGTGTCTTAGGAATCTATATAGGCTATCAAGACTTGAATTTACCTTATATGCATGGATTGCATGTTTGATGGTTTGTACTGATGGAACATTTGAACTTTAATTACCTCATAGGCAACATATAGTCATTACCTATATTTGGTAAATGTAACTTTCATAGTTTTTTATTATCTTTGATGTTTAATTAAGTTAACATCATATTTATTTATGTTTCAGTATTGTGATTTTAAATTCTCTGAGTATTTATTGGTATCGTTGTTTATTGTTTATATGTATTTTCATTGGTACATTTTTTGCAGACAATGCATTTTTCATACGCAACACACATTGGATCTCAAGTAAGATAACTCCATGCATTATATCACAATAAATATTTATTTGTTCTTTTCTCATGACTTTTAGCTAAAATGTTCAAGTTTTATGATGTGTTTACATGATTTGCACTCTAAAAAATCTTTCAAACTGATTTTCCTCATTACTTTTAACTATTTATTTATTCTTTCACATGAATGCATTATATTTCATAACAGTCTTTGCTCAAAATAATTTCCTGAATCTTATTAGAGTAAATGGCTCATGTGTTTCAATTTGTAAAGACCTCACACAAATAAACAGTTCAAGAAGTATCACCATTGAGATCTTCATATGAAGCCTTTTGCAGGATTCATCTGACTGGCCGGTTATTGATCCTCCGCCATCTTACGGCCATGGCAGAGAAATTCCTGCTGAAAACACTAGAGTCTTATTTTTGGATCCAATGTGACTGATGTAATAATAACTGGTTAGTTACTTAGTATCACATTTATATAGGTAAATACCATGTGTGCTCTTCTATTTGTAGTCTGCATGTAATAATGCATTTCATATTGCTATGCTATTCGCAGGAGCAAATGATACCATAGACGACCATCAAGAAATTTGGTGGAACTGGTTTCATGATAACACAATAAATTATATTAGGCCCCCTCTTCTTGAGCTGATATACTCTAACAGAGTTGTTATTTTCCAATTTAACCTTCATGGGCAATGTCTTAATAGCTATCAGGATTGCTGGAAATTATGGTGAACATCCTGATGACGACTGCCACAAGAATGCACACCAGTCATAACTCATAAGCTACATAATAACTAAAGATGTGATGGGAGCCAACATTGGTGATACCTTAATCAACATTTGCAGTAGCAAATCTACAAATCCCTGAAATTGCTCTCATGTCGAAGGGTACTCAAATTCTTTATCTCCAAATATATGTTAGCAACTTCTCTACCTGGCAGCAGCAATCACCACAAAAGTCAAGACAAAATCCTTTCCTCAGGTTCACTTCTCTAAGCACAATCAGATGTGCCAATAACTGATCTCCTTCTTGATTTTTATTTTTGGTATATTACTGATTGTTGAAGATTTTAAATTTTGCCTTAAGGCTTGCCTTGTGTATATTGCTTTGTTGAAATAACTGTGGGTGTGATGCTATTATGTCAGTGTCTTGTATCTGTTGGATTCTTTTCATACCATGTTTATTATTTCAAAAGGACTACAAGAGATATGGTTTTTGGTTCCAATGCAACAAATTTTCTGTTAATGTGCACCAACCTTTATAGGAGAATGGATGCTGCACATCAAATTCAGAATTTTAACAAAGATTGAGTCAGACGAACAGAACTCAAACATTTTACACTCTTAGCTGGTGGTGCTTATATTCGTTGTGTACATACATCCTTTATGTAAATTGAATACGTAGCAACATAATAAAATTGTTAGTGACAAATTGAAAAACATTGAATTTATTTTTCTAGTATTCATTTTATTTTTTGCATCTCTATGAATGCGCACAAAAGGATGAGAAACCTTGATGGTTTGTATAGATTCACTACAAGAAAACAAGAAATTTTCGTCGGCAATTTTAATTTCCGTCGGCTTTCGGAAAAACCGACGAAAGTTAATTCACTTCCATCGGCTCCTGTAGGCCGACGGAACTTAAATTAACTTCCGTCGGCTTTTGATTGTGGCCGACGGAAGTTAAAAGGCTTTCGCCCCCCGCTCGTAACTTCCGTCGGCCAACATTAAAGCCGACGGAAATTAAATTAACTTCCGTCGGCTTTAGCTGTGGCCGACGGAAGATATTTTTTCAGCAGCGTTTTTCTAGCCCGCGCGCCCCCTGTTTTTCCCTGCACCTCCCCTCCCCGCGCCCTATTTTTCCCGGCCGCGCCCTAGGTTTTGCGCCGCCGCCTCCGCGCCTCCCCTCCCCACGCCCTAGGTTTTGCGCCGCCGCCTCCGCGCCTCCCCTCCTTGCTTCCCCGCCTCCCGGCTGCCGCCTCCGTGCCTCCCGGCCGCCGCCTCCGCGCCTCCCCTCCCCGCGCCCTAGGTTTTGCGCCGCCGCCTCCACGCCTCTATCCTCCCCGCTTCCCAGCCTCCCGGCCGTTGCCTGACGGCAGCTGCCTCCGCCCAGCGGTCACCGCCTTTGCAAGCCCTGCACGGCTGCACCGCCGGTCGCTGGCTTCCGCCCACCGCTTCGCCTTGGCCTCGCCGGAAGCGATATGGCGAGGCTGACCTCGGAGCTGCTGCGGCCATTGGACGCGGCGCAAGCCATCGACGAGGCGGCGCTGTTGTGCTACGCGGCCGCGCACATCGCCGGGTTCCCCTCGCCGGCGCTGGGGTTTGTCCTCACGCAGTTCGGCTACGGCCAGTCGAACCCCACCTACTGCCTCGAGGTCTCCGCCCCCGGCGGAGAGGCCAGGCGCTACGTTCTGCGGAAGAAGTCGCCCGGCGTCATCCTCCAGTCCGCCCATGCCATCGAGCGCGAGTTCCAGGTCCGATTTCTCCGCTTTGCTCATTCCGATTTGCAGCCTAGCTAGCTCGGGCTAATTTTTTTCGGCGATCTGATGGTAGGTAGGGCCTTGCTAGCTCGAGTAAAGTGGAATCAGCATGCCCTGGTGAAAAAAAAAGTGAACAGGCGGGAGCAATGCGTCCAGATTTTGAATTTCGTTATGTTGATAGAACTGAATAGTGATGCAAATTTCATTGCTCTACACGTATATGGAGCAGCCTTATCACTTTTAAATTATCATGTCGAACCATTTTCACTAATTGAACACTGTAAACCAAGTTGATTAGTAAAAAAATGTACAACTGCATAGTTTTTTGTGTTTATTCTGAGCAATATGAAACTTCTAGTTTCTTTGTTTCTACATAATTAGTATACTTATCAAACCTGCAGATGATGTATACTGATGAGCGTTATGAACTAACTCCTTGTGTTGTGTTTTAATTGGAAACAGGTTTTCAAAGCTTTGGGTACTCACACAGATGCAAGAAGTTTTGCATTTGCTGGAAGCTTGTCCTGAAATGCAGCTTCTCTGATGATTTTTCTACCTGGATTTTTGGTGAAGGAACATCTGTTTTTGGTGAAGGAACAAGTATAGATGGCGCAGTTAGTTTGGGGAGGATGGTGTACTCTAATATGTATCTATAATTTTCAGAGAATGCAACATTAGCCGATGGAATTTTAAGTATTTTCTTTTTTTTTTTTGAAATTTTTAGTTAACTTCCGTCGGCCAACAGTAGCCGACGGAAGTTATTGGCCCGTCGACAGAAAAAAGAAAAAACAAAAAAAGTAATTTTCGTCAGCTAGGATTTGGCCGACGGAAGTTACCGATTTCCTGATAACTTCCGTTGGCTAGGTTTGGCCGACGGAAGTTAGCTAACTTCCATCGGCCGCCGATGGAAGTTAGCTAACTTCCGTCTACCCGCTTCCATCGGCCAAATGCCGACAGAAATTAGCCTTTTGCCGACAGAAGTTAGCTTCTTCCGTCGGGAAAGGGCTAACTTCCGTCGGCTTTGGCCGACGGAAGTTCCCTGTTTTGTTGTAGTGATTATGCGGTTGTATTGACGAGTTCTTGTATTTGGCAAAACAATCAAGAAACTTATGTTAAATTTGTTAGTTACAGTTCAAATTTTTTATTATATACAAAATAGAGAGTAAGCTGAAAAATAAAAAAACATGTATCGGACGGCGGGGAGCTCTGGGCGGGGGGCTCCGGGCGGCGAGGAGCTACGGAAGCGGGGGGCTCAAGGCGGGGCCTCCAGGCAGGGGCCTCTGGGCGGCGGGGAGCTTCGGACGGCGGTTGGCTCTGGGCAGTGGGGCTTCGGGCATCCGATACTCACCACCGTGCCGGCCACTCTACGCCGAAGACGGTGGCCAAGATCATCAAGCCACTAGATTTCAGTGAAAAATCGATTATTGAACACGAATGGTTAAATCTAACTACTGAACACAACAATGAATGGTGAAATCATGAAATTTGATGTCTCACTTTGTGCCATGTCATGCGTACATAGGTTGCGAGCTTTAGGGACTACCTGCTGCACTATGGCATACTGACCATGTCCATTGATCGGAGAAATAGACAAGTGCAGCTCGCCTTAGAGCGTGGCTGCCAGCAATGATCGGAGTCCTTGGTGCTCACAGGCTGCCATATCCGCCGTGGTCGTTCGACATTGTGCACTGTGCAGGCTGCCTTGTTCCATGGACTGCTCATGGTAGGATATGAAAGATATTGATGCATAGTTGCATATTATCTGTGATAAAGCATGGTTCTTTTTATCTTGTTCATGAAACTTGTCTCCATGTTTAGCTTATAATTGCATATATCAAAAGCTCTGAAAGCTGAGATGTCTAACGGAAAATGTCGAAGTTAGTGTGAAGAACTATTGTGTAGTCGAACGCTTTTGTTCTCATTCACCTGATTTCAGATGAGCTCTGTATGCTGGAAATCGACCGTCTTCTCCAACGTGGTGGCTATTGGGTGATGTCTAGGCTGCTAGTCAACTGGAAATCACCATATGATATCTATCCGTGTGTATTTTTGCTTGGCCGAATCTGAATTCTAGAGCCGCTGGCCCCACACCCTCCGTCACGGGCCCTGCACCCCTCCGTCATCGGCCACGGGGGGCTTCGCCGCCGACCACGAGCCCCTCCGCCCCCGCACCTGGCCTCGGGTGGCTCCACCTCCGGCCCCCGGTCCCTCCGCTGCTAGCAAATAGTCAAAAGTATCTAATTTAAATGTTTAACAAATATTTATTTATTGACTTTTACGGTACAACTATAATTAATAGCGACTTATACATGGCAAGTATATTTGGATGCCATGTATACACATATAAGTTTCACATTTTTGTGTCCTTTTAAAATTTACAAACATATCACATGGGAAGTTTTATTTACGTTCATTATTTTTTTCTTACTTAAATGCGTCGACACATGCCATATATATATAAAATTTTGCATGGCATGATGTGCACCTATAACTAATACACACTATGCCTACCAAATATAATTTGGGTTCTATATGCCTAACAAATATAATTTGGGTTTTATATATATACTATATAAGTTTCACGTTTTTGTTAACTTTCTTAATTTATTCTTAATCCAATTCGTCATTGACTTTCCATATTGTATTTCTTAATCAATGCACAAGTACACAACGTATGTAATATTTTGTTAGATTAAAATTGCATATATATGACAATTTATTGTAATATCTAATCACTTTTCATATTTATTTCCTTTCTAAATGCACCTAATTAATTTTAGGTTACTTGGAGACTATAATTAATCATTTTGGCACTACAGTGAATATCATTTTGGCCAAAAGAAAATACCACAAATTTTAGTCGAAAAAACAAAACTCAACATAAATTGAATTGACACACACACTATTTTATGTGCAAATACTCATTGCAAAGATCTGGACCATTCATCTCTCACTTATTGCCTGATTATACTCCTTGCATTGCATGAATATTTTGCCTTGCATGGAGTCAATTGATCACAACTGCTATTTATTTGTTGCACGTGTCATCTATAGCATAGCTATGCTGCCTTTTACATAAGACGTTCAATCTGCTGCATGCATGCATTCTATGCAAGGCAATTATGCTAATTGCCTAAATAAACAACAATAATGTACCTAGCAAATTGTCTCGGCTACATTTCCATGTTATAACAGACAAATGAAAACAAATTGTGAAACCGTAAAGAAAGAATCCTCCTAAACACACCCAAGCAAATGGTTACATATAAATGAAGAACGTGATCATATCAACTCAGAGTAAAAAGAAGAGCATAATAGAGGATGCAAAGAATTGACATGTTCATTTGCATCATTTGTGGACACTTTGTATTTTTCTATTTATGTTCTTGTCGTGGCATTGCATTGTTATCAGCAACAACAGGGTGACACCTTTTTCATTTCTTGATTCTGTAATTGCTCTTGTTACGATTGAGCAGAAATAAATTGTTTCTTTAGCAACTTTTTTGTTTTTTGATTTAACTATTTAACAAATAAACTATTTTCGGGCGGCGGGTTGGCTCGGGGGTGGCTCCGGGCTCTGGGTGGCTCCGGGAAGCTGGGGCGGGGGGCTCCGAGGAGGGGCTTCGGTCGGCTAGTGGGCTCCGGACGATGGGGCTCTAAGCGGCGTGGCATCTCAGGTGGATCCGGGCGGCTCTGGGCGGTGGGGCAGTGTAACGCCTGAAGTCTACCGACTTCGAGTTTCATTGAAATTCCGTAGAAAATCAACTTACAAAATGTTCATCACACGACAAACGTCTTACGACGACAAAATTGCAGCTCATAAGCTATATTATTACACTAAAGATAAAATAAAAAGAATGATGAACATCTTGCTCCAAGAATCACTCCTTGACTGGGACAGCTACTCCAGGCCTTCGTCTTCATAGGACTCACCATCTAAAAATTTTAGTCAACAAGGGTGAGTACGAAATGTACTCAACAAGCCACATAAATGCACATAATGCAAAGGTAATCACAAAGAAAATAATTGGCTTGTTTTGCGTAAAAGCAGGGTTGGTTATTAAGCATGTGAATAACATTTAATAATTACCAATATTGCTATCCACTACCTCGAGTAGCACACCTGTGCTCAATCGCACAACAGCTGAATCAATCACAATTAATCATTCACATTTAGAACATTAAGCTAACTGCGGAGAACATCATTGGGCTCGCCCATAACTGTGGGCACGACTTTTTGAAAAGATTATACTCTGATCAGAGGTGTACAACTTTAACCGCAAGGCATAGTCTCGGTTAACATCACGATACCACCACGATACCCAGACCCAAGCCCATGTCGAGGCCCATCGTATACCATACAAACATACAAACACCCGCTAATGTTTCGCTTCCCGTAGGGCCAACCCTAGTCGAGTAAGTCCCCTTTTGCGCCAAGTGACATTCAGGACTGGGGTGCGACCCACCACAAACCGTCACCCATCATACCACTGGTGTTGTAAGAAAGTACAAGTAATACTCTAAGCCAGGTCGTACCCATTAGACTTGTGGTTAGTACGGTAATGCTTTGCAACAGATCTCGTAGACTGGTCCTTATAGTGGCCCGGGTGTGACCAACCAATGCCCAAGCTTGCACCCGGAACCCACCATACTTATAACATCACCATTCTTCAAAGCCAAAGAACTCTTCTCCAGAATATCAACGAGACGAGACATAGCAAAGAGTGTAGAGTTCAACCTAACGAGACATTGCATTCTCGAGGCTTTCGTGGTTGGAACCTAGATTCTCAGCTGCTTGTTGAGACTTGTAAGGTTTCCTTTGATGAGTCCATGCCTTCGCTGACTCCTTTTGAGCTTTCTAGAGATGATGAGCTTGGAGAGTCCATCTTCGAGGAAGATGATGACACTCCTGCTATTGATGATGGTGGGCCCTCTGCACAACCTGCAGACCCCACACCTTCTGAGACTTCGACTGAGGATGAGGATGGACCTCTGATCACTCCTTCTACTTCGATTGAGCCTCCTCAGCTGAGTCCAGAGGTGCCAGTTGCTGACTCTGGTGAGGTGACTTCTCAGCCAAGTCTAGAGGTGCCAGTTGCTGACTCCGGTGAGGTGACTTCAGATCACCTAGGATCCCGAGCAGTTCAGCATGATCACCCCTCAAAGCTCATCATCGGTGATCTTACTGAGAGATCCTTATGATCTTCAGTTGGTTCTCTTGATGTGTTTGCTGAGTCTGTGTTTGTCACCACTTTTGAGCCCAGAGATGTTTCTCATGCTCTTCCTGATTCAAATTGGATGCAAGAAGAGCTTGAAAATTTTGTTCGTAATCGGGTTTGGACACTAGTTGAGATGCCACCTGGATGCAATACCATAGGCACCAAGTGGGTGTTTAAGAACAAACAAGGTGAAGATGGGGTTGTGGTGCGCAACAAACCTCGACTAGTTGCACATGGTTTTTGCTAGAAAGAAGGTATTGATTTTGAGGAGACCTTAGCCCCTGTTGCCCGTCTTGAGTCCATTCATATTCTTTTGGCCTTTGCTGCTTCTAAAGGTTTTAAGCTTTTTCAAATGGATGTCAAGAGTGCTTTTCTGAATGGGTATATAGAGGAGGAGGTCTATGTTAAGCAACCCCCGGTTTGGAGAACCCAATTTTCCTCGACATGTTTTCAAGTTGCAGAAAGCTTTATATGGTCTGAAGCAAGCCCCTAGGGCTTGGTATGATCGCCTAAAGAAGTTTTTGTTGCGGAACGGTTTTGTGATGGGTTATGTGGACAAAACTCTTTTCTTGCTCAGTGTTGGCTCAGACTTATTGGTTGCTCAAATTTACGTGGATGATATTATTTTTGGTGGTTCTACTAATGAGCTTGTGTCCATGTTTTTTGAGCAGATGCACAGCGAGTTTGAGATGAGTGTCATGGGTGAGCTCAAGTACTTCTTAGGGCTCCAGATCAAGCAGACCAAGGACGACATTTCATCCATAAGGGTAAGTACACACGTGACATGCTGAAGAAGTTTGACTTTGGTGGAGAGCTAAAGCCTCAGATGACCCCAATGGGTACATCTAGAGGCCTGCACAAGGACGAGAACGGCGTCAAGGTCAACGAGAGAGAGTATCGAGGGATGATCGGATCACTGCTATACTTGACTACGACGAGACCAGACATTCAGTTTGTCGTGGGTGTGTGCGCGCGTTTTTAGTCTTCACCACACGCATCTCATCGGCAGGCTGTTAAGCGTATTTTCATGTACCTTACTTATGCTCCTGATCTAGGTCTTTACTATTCTACATCATTGTCTCTTGATTTATCTGACTTTTCGGACGCTGATTTTGGTGGGTGCCGGCTGGATCGCAAGTCAACTTCTGGTACTTGCCAGCTTCTTGGTTCTTCACTTGTATCTTGGTCTTCTCGAAAACAATCTGGAGTTACGCTTTCTACTACTGAGGCTGAATATGTAGCTGCTGCTAGCTGCTGCTCACAGTTGGTTTGGATGATCTCTACTTTGTGGGATTTTGGGTTGTTCTTCCCTTCCAGAGTTCCTTTGTTTTGTGATAGCACTAGTGCAATTAGTGTAGGGAAAAACCCATGTCTTCATTCAAAAACCAAACATATTGATGTGCGCTTTCACTTTTTGAGGGATCAATATGAGAAAGGGGTCATTTATCTTGTTCATGTTGATACCCATTAGTAGTTGACTGACATTTTTACCAAACCCCTAGATCAGTCTACTTTTGAGCGTTTGCGAGGGGATTTGGGAGTTGTGTATCCTTTTTAGGATATTTTGAGTCAGTTTTTTCTTTCTTCTTTATTTCTTATTGAGTTTTTTGTGTGAGTCCATATCATGCATAATCATATATCACATTTTGAGCTTGCTTCTGTTATATGATTGATCTGCTTTACTTGCTCTAGCTAGTATATGCTATAGATTACTTGTCGATGATCATGTTCTATTTCAGTTCACATGATATGTCTGATACTTGTCATATGCATGACTTTTATGCTTTAAAATTGAAAAATGATCACCATTGCTTCAGGTAACTAGCATGTGTAGGCTGAGTGCTTTCGCTATCTTTTACATGCCTTGTAGCTAGATCCTTACATAGATGTAGATATGCAACTTGGACATCTATATGCTTTAAACATGAAAAATGTGCTATAAAAATGATAAAAATTCAGAAAAATGAAAAATTCTTTCCTTTTTATGCTTAATTGAAAAGATCCAGGTGGGTTTGCTTTGTCGCATTGCATTGTTCTGGACTGCTTACCATAGCACTTTTGTATGAACTAGGACGGTGTAATGTATGCCAAGACCAATGTCTTAAGCTTCTGATGGTCCAGTTCTGGCTTATGCTTGACTTGGTCGGTTAGCATAAGGTTGACATGCAAATAATCCGTGGCAGAAATGAAAAAAAAAGTCTGAAAAAATTAAAAAGATGACAAGTTTGCTGAAGCACTTTGTTCTGAATAATGCTTATCTTGGTAGATATCAGTTAGCTTTTGCATCTCATGCTTTACTTTGCTTGTCAACTAGAAAATGTGGTGATGTTTTTATTTGCAAAAATCGAAAAATGCGTGCCAATGACTCTCTTTAGATATCATCTGTTGCACTGATCATGTCATGTATCTTAGACAGTATATCTTTTGCTATAGCTGATAGATGTTGTAATTGCAGTCAAATATATCTAAGAAGCATGTTTTTTTACACTCCACCTGCACCCCATTTGCATTCATGGCATATTTTGAGGTGGAGCTGTATTTTATGGGGAGTTTGTGTCTGTGTCTCTTTAGAGTGCATTTAGTCTCACTTGATGAGTTCATTTGTCAACAAGGGGGAGAAATTTTGGGTTACTCGATTTTTTTTTAAAAAAAAAGAGTTTAGGGGGAGTTTTTGTCTTTCTCTGGAATTTATTTCATGGGGAGTTTTCAGTCTCTTTTGCCTTTACTCTTTGGATATCCTTGTTGATAGTTCTGAGATTGCACTTGTTTTTGAGTCTTTATTTTTGGTTAACCACAATGACCGTTTTCTTGCTTCTGTTTGGCTTTTGGTCATTAGGGTTAAACTTTTATTTTCTTCTTTCTATTTTCTTTTGTTTTTGTTTTCGTGTTTCCACATGTTTTGTAGGTTCTGAAGAATTGTTGAAGAGGGTGTTCACAATGCACTCATCAAGGGGGAGATTGAGGAACCATGTTGAAGAGCATGGGCCTTATGGCTCCAGATGTGATGAGTGATTGTTAACGGAAGTCAAAGAGGAGACATGAAGATCTGTCGTGTCTAGGGCGCGTGTGACTCAGGTACACGGGCAGCGAGCAACAGCCGGGCAGAGGAGCCGCGGAGTCGGGCTGGCCCAATCCGAGTACATGGGCTAGGAGCGACAGATGATCCACTGGTCTATTGACCGGGTTTGACTCAGGTACACGGGCGGCGAGCGATTGCCGGGCTCAGGGAGCCACGGAATCGGGTCAGCTCAATCCGGGTACCCGGTGCGAATACGGTGGACGCTTTATCAGTTTTGGCGCAAAACTGACAACCGATGATTATCTTTATTTAGGATTTTAATATTCAATATTTAAGTCCACAATGTTTTTTATTCGAGTCAGTTGAATATTCTAAGGGTATTTTAGTAATTTCGAATTTTATTTTTAGAGTCAGTGTAATTTACCCTAGGAGTAAATTAGTCTTTTCCCTTTATTAGTGGGCTGCCTATTAATAGGCCCAAACCCCCTAGGGTTAGGGTTGACTATTTTTTTCACAATCAATCTACAGTCCACATATTTTTCCACCGCCAGTTTTCATCTGCTATTTTTTTTCCGCTGGCGTCATCGTTCTTCTCGCACACGCGCATCCTCCGCGCGTGAAGCATTCGGCGACAATTTTTCGCTAGGATATGAAGCAGCGCAGTGGGGCATTGATTGCGATGTAGGGCATGCCTGTGATTTTCCAGCGGGCATCTTCAAGGCGCGGCGGCCGAGCAGCGCGTCAGTTGTCAGCACAGCTACCGCTAGCGCTAGCCTAGCGCCATCCTCTGCTAGGCCAGCAGCCTTTGCAGCTATCGCGCCGAAGCCAGAGGCGTTTTGATTTATTTCTGCGTCAAGATGTCAGGCGTCAACGCGTCGGAAAGCGACTGTGCTGCAGTGCGTGCGACCCGCCGCCGGCCTGGTTACTTTCCACGGCAGCGGCAGGAGGCAGCAGGCGTGGCAGGGATGCATGCAGCGAATGGCTTCGAGAGAACGCATGTAATTTGTTTTTGATCTCCTATTTTTCAGTTAGGTCAAGTAAATCAGTAATTATCTATTTTTAATTAGCATGCAAATCTGTTAGTTATTTCGTAGTTATTTTTTTATCTGCTAAAATCTTATTAGTGCTTGCATAATTTTTTTTAAGAATTTTTAGTGTGCTCGTATAAAAAGAAAAAAATATTAGTCGTAGTATTTTTTTAGACTGCAATCTGAATATTTATTGATATATTAGGTATTTTTCCCTATGCCATTAAATATTTTTTAGAAAACATTTTTATTTACTGCAGTTATTTTTATTTAGTTTAGTTTAGTTTTAAATATCATTTTATTTAGGACACCGGTCATTTTTGGGCTAGACAACTCTAGCACCTGTGATCTGCTTTGCTACTGTTATTTGTCTGTCGAGGTGCGTTGGGTGTTGGGATTAGGTAATTGATTCAGAAGAATTTTGTAGGTGCCCATTCACCCCCCTCTGGTCGCTACTTTCGGTCCTACACAAGGTCACCATGGATGCTTTGATTGATGAACAGACAGTGGAAGTACTGAATCACGTGGAGAACTACAAGAAATTGTGCCTCGATGCCTTCGACATGGCTCAATCTAGTCCTGTCTAGAGGAGTCAATTGTCGAGGCCACACGCGGACGGTGAGATTCCTCAGCACATCGAAAGTCCGTAGGTCCCTTTTCAGGAAGCCGTCGATAACGCTCTGCATCACACTCTCATCAATCAGTCTAAGGTATTGGTTAATACCTTGCACAAGTTGATCAAGAAGACGGTTGACGAATCATTTGCTCAAGAGCCGGCGTAGGTCCCGTTGTACTTCTTGACCAATCCTCCACGCCTACTTCAAACCCTCAGCACAATCGGTCAGTACCAACACCGCAAGGGCCAATAAGATAGGGTCTATTGAACACTTCGTTCGGCCAGGAGACTGACATGACGGCTCCATTGCCTACACCCACGCTCTAGGGAGTCGGTAGACATGATTCATCCCAGAACACATACCCCTTTGGTAGGGGTACGCAACCATCCCAGCCTTCGGCTGTACCGCAAGGGCCGATCAGGCAAGAGGTACCCCATCCTGAGTATGGAATCGCCAAAAACATGCAGCTAGATCTTGTGCCGCCAAGGGGGCACCCTATGGCATTCCTCAAGGGTACCAGTAGACCGCATACTATGGAGTATCGCCCTACTCCAATGAATAACAAAGATACAACATTGTTCGGTTGCATCAGTATCTGCAGCCCCTAACAATTGACCGATATCTCATGCCGAACCAACAAGAAGACGATTGGGTGAACTGAATTAATAAGGTGATTCAGGACCAATTTGGACTCAAGCCCAAAGACTAGACATACGTGTATCACGACCGTACCCAGTGTTGTTCGATCAGGTGCCATTGCTAAATCAGAGCTTCTGCCCATTTCTCCCGCACTCAGTCAGTTATAGCATACAACACCAGTGTCAGCCCCACCAAGAGTGCACACAGGTAAGTGAAGGTAATCCTTTCTCATCTCGGGTTTGTACTTCCATGAATTGGTTGATGAAATACCTGTGATTACTTTATGCAAGATTGGTGTGATGTCTATTTGCCTTGAGACTGATAGCACTAGGTTTATTTGAGATTTCACTATTTTCTTTCGCTAGTTATTTTAAGAGGCGCATTGAGTGTTAAGGGAAGGCCATCTATTCAAATGAATTTGTTGAGGTATCCATTCACCCCCTTCTGGTCACTACTCTTAGTCCTACAACAAACTAAGGAAGAATTGTGGCCAAAGCGTGGTTAGTGACTACTAATTGCAAATGAGAGATTGGAGGAAGCATGCTTAGAAAGGAATACATTGGTGTTTATGTTGAAGGTCTTAAAAACGTTACATTAGAAATAAAGGTGATAAGCTGATACCTAGACGTATTTTTAAGATTTGTACACTACTACATGCTATTGGCTATACTATTCCTTGGCCCTGTTCACATGTATGTTTTTTCAAAGATTAAACCTGCAGTTCCTTAATATCTTCAAAATGTGTTATTCATCTAACCCAATGCCCTGTTGCAGGTGAAGAAAGTTACAAGGACCTGCTCATATAACTTCTCAAGGGAGAAGTGAAGCTACGATGGAGAGTGGAAAGAATGGATAATGAAGCATAATTTATATTTGTTAGTGAAAAAATTTAGAAATATTTGTATGATACTGTCACTATTTATGTGTTTCTTTATCAAGGCAATAATCTTGTTCAGTACCTTAATTACTGTACTTGTTGGTTCAAAGTACTCATTAGTTTATTTTTGGTGAAGCAAAGAATTGATTCACAATGCAATCTCATAGATCATTTATTTATAAATTATTATCCAATTAGAAAATATAAAGATATATTAGAATTATAAATGAAAATAAAAGAATCATTATATATTAGTATACAGGAAAATATATGTATTTATAAATCGTCTCTACAATTGTTAATACACAATGTGGTGTAACTATAAAACGTGTCTATATCCGTAGACATGTAATAAAAGTGTATCTATGATATTGTTTCTACATTTGTGAACACATATTTTGGTGTTACTATGAAACGTGTCACCTACCACGTCATCTGTCACATCACGTGCCACGTCAATCGGCACATCATCTATCATGTCACCGATCACTTTCTACTAATTCATCTCCATACTTATTACTGCGCAATAAGGTGTCATTATAAAAAGCGTCTATATTAGTAGGCATGTTTTGTATATGTATCTATAAATTGTATCTAGATTTATTAACGTGCAATGAAGTATTACAATACTATATAACTACACTACTAGAGACGTTTTATACATGTGTCTGCTAAATTGTATCTATATTTTTAGATATGCATCTAACATGTTTATAGAATGTCTCTTTCTTTTGTAGCAACACTTAAAGAATTCATCTCTATAAGGTCTGACATGGTACGTATGAAGACACTTCTAACACGCTTTATGAGAGCGTGTCTACATTAACATAGAGACGAAATAAAGTGTGTATAACTCTAAAGCTGGTGTAGCTACGAGGGGTTTTCTAGTAGTGCGATCTTAGTGTTGGTGTGTGTTCATAGCAAAAAATGGCATTAATGGTCAAGTTTGTCAAAATATCAATTTTGGTAATTTGGGCCGAAAATACAGAAGTCCCGGACAAGGCCAAAGCCCTATAGGGCCGAAGGCCCATTGAGCATTGGGCTTCAGAGGCCCTATAGCGGCTTGTTACCTTCGGCCCGAAGGCCCATCGAACAAGGGCTTCGGAAGCCTCCTAGCAGCCTACTACCTTCGGCCCAGAGGCCTTCAGAGGCCCGCCTCGCTGAAGCTTCAGCCCTAGGAGAAGGTTTCGGCAGGCTTTGCCGAAGGCCCGCTTCAGGCTGCTAGGAGATAGAGGTTGAGTATGATTCTGGTTATTTTATCCCTAAAAACGTGATTAGGACGAATCCTACCAGATTGATCTTAGAGATTAGAAGACTAGCCCCTATAAATATAGGGGTGTGGCCGGTTCATAAAACCCCCCCAACACAAATCAATCACAAAGCCCTAGCTCTATACCGTACCTTTACTTTTTATTTACCTTTCTGCAACATTCATGGGTTTGCCTGGAAGACCTCCACTGGCCATGCTGAAACCGTGGTAAGCCTTGTTACTTCGCTCGTGAAGTACCCGTTAATCTATGTAACAGATTTCTATCGCCTCGTTACTTTGCCTGTGAAGTATCCGTTAATCTACGTAACAGATTGCTACCTTCGTTTCTCTACTGCAACACTTAGCAGATTCGGTCCCTAGGCCGAATTGGCACTTGATCTCTGTTCTGTTGTAGGTTTCCACGTCTGGAGCCCCTTCGCCGGAGGTGTCCGAAGATAGTAAGCTAGTTTCGGAGGCTGCCAGAACACCCCTCGATGGAATCCTTGCTTCGCCACGTTCGTACCCCGCTTCGGACGAAGTCACGCCAGTGTGTTGTGTTTGGGATATTTTGCTGTGTTAGAGACTTTGCACCGAACCTTGCAGTTCAGAGGTGATTTCGCATCAAGATCTGTTTGGAGCCTGCCTTCGGCCAGGTCAGTCCGAACACCAAATACTACCTTCGACGAGACCCTTCGCACCAGACGCCGAAGGTATCCTTCGGCGAATCCCTTCATACAATATACTTCGAATTAGTTAGGCTCCGATCATCTTGCTGGTTTATTTTATCTAATATATTTATTTTCAGCTAATTGGATTATCTCTATGTGATCTGATTACCTGGCGACTCCACCCCCTTGCCACTGTTAAGGGTAGTTGGAACGCGACGTCAGTGTTGTGTTACGCTTAGGCTTGTCCCTAAGTATGTATCCACACACTTTTGGATCGTCGAACTGACCCAAGTGCGGGGGGCACGTTTTGATGACAACACACTTTTTGGCAACTCCGCTAGGGTGGTTTACGACAACATGATAGGTACATCTACATCGGTCACAAGCACGTCTGCAACGACTACTACCTCTACAATGCTGATGGATCCCATGGAAGACACATATATCGACAACCGCAACATCATGACGCCTACCCTTGAAGATATTCATGTAGAAGACCGAGCGGAGATTGTGCAAAGATGAAGGCACTCCAAGACCTCATGCTTGGAATCTACGTCAAGACACACGCAAATTTATCAAGCGCAACGTCAAAATCCCCGATCTCGCTCAGACCCAGGTAACTCCAGTATCGCCTGCTTTATCTTCTTTAGAAATCGAGCAAAAAATAGCCGCATCAGTGTATCAAGCTATTAGCGCTTCACTAGCTAACCGTTTAGATTCGACAATTAGCTCTCAAGTAGAGGAGACACTTAGAAGGTTCGGCTTTATCGAGGTCGTCCCCCCAGCTTCAATCGCTAGTGCACCTCCGGTAAACCATATATATAGCAGAACATACGGTAGTACTGGCAAGACCATCATGTCTCTGGCCCCAACATATACGGCCGAGACAAGCCACTACACACATGTCCAAGCTAACCCTATTTATTGCACGTCACCTACACTTGCGCCAGTTCTTCCTGTGTTGCCTTCATCACACGCACAAACACATAGGCCTGAGCACGTCACATACCTAGAGCCAACGCATGAGGAAGACCCCCGTGGCCGACACAACGACATAAAAGAGCGGATCCGCGCACTATTTAGGTAGTGCACCGGCTTCGTACCTACGGGTTGAGCTAGGGTTTACCGAAAGCCGTACCTTGACCATTTCGACACGATACCTTACCCTCGCAGCTATAGAGTCCCTGAATTCACCAAGTTCGATGGTGATTGTAACAAAACCACACTAGAGCATGTTAGTCAGTTTTTAGCACAGTGTGGAGAAGCCAGTGGGTCGGATGCTTTAAAACTTAGGCTATTTTCTCTCTCACTATCCAGCACCGCGTTCACCTGGTTTTCGGCACTCCCGCCAAACTCTGTCCAAACGTTGGCTGAATTGGAACAAAAGTTCCATGACTATTTTTATACAGGTGAGACAGAACTTAGGCTATCAAAATTGACATCATTTAGACAGAAATCTAGCGAGAGTGTTTCTGAGTATATCAAGCACTTTAGAGATACCAGAAACCGATGTTTTAGTCTTAATATCTCTGAGAGGGATTTGGCGATCTAGCTTTCAACGGGTTGCGTTCTGAGATTAAAGAGAGGCTAGACAACTAGAACATTTTAGAGGTTAGCCAAGTGTTACAACAGGCTCTGGTCCAAGAAGGCCGGGCCAAGGATAAGAAGTTTATTAAAACATTTAACAAGCCTAGGGCTGAAGTCCACATTATGGAGCACCTCGATGAGGAAGAATCGGAGGAAGAAGAAGATTCGGCTGACATGTATGAGGTCAAATGAGTTTGGAATGCTAAGAGCAAACCCGTTACCTGCTCTGAGTTGCAGCCGTCTCCCACTAAGAGTCGGCCTAGCGAAGTGAAATACTCATTTGATATAACTAAGTGCGATAAAATATTTGATTTCCTCTTGAAGAACCAGCTTCTCGGGTTGCCTAAAGGCCAAATCATTCCATCTGCCAACGAGCTAAAGAAACGCCCCTACTGTAAGTGGCATGATTCACATTCGCATTATATTAACGACTGCTATTTTTTTCGTCGACATGTTCAATCGGTCATAGAGGAAGGATGATTGAAAATATACCACAGTCCAAAGATGAAGCTGGACAAAGACCCCTTTCCCGTAAACACCATCGACCTCGACGAAAAGAAGGTGCTGATTTGGCCAGAGCAGGCCGAGTCATCTAAAGGGAAAGCGGTCGTTTTTGGAGAATCGCGCACACGCACACATGTACCAAAGAACCCTGAAGTAGGAGTGTGGAAGAGAAATGTCAACACATCCCCTTCGGCTAGGGCTCGCAAGAAGCCGAAGGTGACATATTAGATGTTGTTGAACAAACATCAGAAAAAAGCTAAGGAAATAGGCCCCCACGCGAGAAGGCTAAGACAGCTTAAGGGGCCAAAATAGTCGGAGGGTGGCTTCGGACCATGGTGGCCGAACCCTCCGCACGTTGGCTTCGGACCACAGTGGCCAAACAATCCGCACAGTGGCTTCGGACCCTAGTGGCCGAACCCTCCGCATAGTGGTTTCGGACCCCAATGGCCAAACCCTGCGCGGAACGAGTTCAGACCCAGTGGCCGAGCTCAACTCCGCTCTTGATGAACCCGCCAGCGGGAGGCTTCGGCCCACAATGGCCGAACATACCTACGGCCTGGCAGGACCCTTCGTTGATATGGTCTGAAATACCTTCGACATGGCCGAGCACCCCTCCGGGCAGCGGGTTCGGCTCATAGTGGGCGAAGACGCTAGAGCCACCGATGCCTCCGCCATACGATTGGACAGGGACCCCATGGGCTCCGTACACCTCGCCCCAGATTACCTTTCACAATATAATGTTGTCCCTTGTTTTTATTCAGAGTATTATAATGGAAGGGACAAACAGACATGGTGAAGGGAGACATCGTCCACCGGCTATCTGTGGTACCTTCGAATCGACTCGCATAGGATGGAGCCAAGGGAGATGGATGCGAAGAAGCGAAGGAGAGGGAGTCTGAAGCCATCACAGTCAAAGTAGGGTCTCCTGATCCAGCCGAGGCTAGCGCCAGAGCCCGGTCCGATTGGCCAAACGAGGCCGGTCCGACGGACGGGGTCCGCAGCGAGGGATCCTCCGATTATAAAGCATGTGAGGCCGACCTCGGTGGCACCCCTTCAGCCAAAGATCACAGAAACAGAACAATGGCACCTAGAACAAAACCACAACCATCTTGGGCACCTCCAGGCATGTCCAAATCACAGAAAAGGTGTCTACAACGCCTACCGACACAAGAGATGCGTGAGAAGAAAGCCGAGGACGAACGAGATGCCATCTTTGGGGAAATCCGCCCTCGGCCAACGATGAGACAGGTATGGAGGATCAAACAACTTGAGATAACCAACCCGACTCCTAGTCCAAGCGACGATGATGACACACTCGATGACGACTCTATGCCCGTCTTTGAGGGCCCACACCTCAGTCAATGGACATCAACATCGTCATGTTACCCACCGAGTTCGCCCTACCACAAGACGAGGCCGACGTTGCTCAGTTGAACCTTGACCCATGAGATGCTATTTTTGAGAAGCCTAAGGATACGACTCGCCACCTGAAGCCTCTCTACATTAGGGGTCACATTGATGGGAAGCCGATCTCTAGAATGCTTGTCGATGGTGGCGCCACTGTTAACCTAACGCCTTACTCGCTATTGAAGAAACTTGGCAGGGGCGAGGAGGACTTAAAGGAAACTAACCTAATGCTCAACGGCTTCAACGGCGAGAGTTCTGAGGCCAACGGCGTACTCTCCATGGAGTTGATAGTAGGCAACAAGACGTTTCCAATGTCATTCTTCGTCATTGACGTGCAAGGTAACTACAACATACTACTCGAGCGTGATTGGATTCACACAAATTATTGTATTCCTTCTACTTTGCACCAATGCCTAATACAATGGGACGATGATGACGTATAAGTCATAACAGCTGACACTTTGACCTAGGTCGCATTTGCCGATGTATCCATTGACGCCATCCACAACAAAGTAGAATATCTATCAGGTAGGGATCATTCAGATTATGACTTCGTTAGTGTGTCCGGAGGACATTTTGTACCAGTGTTTGTAAAGCCGGCTGGTGTAGCACGATTATTTCTAAATTAGTAGTCATGTCTAGCAAATGTAATCTAGATTGGCTAAAGTCTCGTGTAGAGTAATATCGGTCTGCTAAAGACGGTATTCCTAAGGCCATCGAAGACTTTAGCGAGGTAGAAAAATTAGGACAAGGTTTTGCGTCGGACGACCCCTTAGAAGAAGTCGACATAGGCAATGGTAGCATTCCAAGGCTGACTTTTGTAAACCAACATTTGCAGGCTGAGGAGAAGGCCGAAGTAATAAAGTTGCTTCGGTCATACGTCGATTGTTTCGCATGGGAGTATAGCGAGATGCCTAGATTAAGCCGCGAGCTCGTAGAGCATCGACTATCTATTAAAACCAGGTTTAGGACTTATAAATAGCCTCCTCATCGCTTTAATTCGGCCGTCTATGACCGAGTTAAAGAGGATATAGAACGATTACTCATGGCTGAGTTTATTAGGCCATGCAGGTATGTTGAATGGGTCGCTAACATTGTGCCTATAGAAAAGAACGGGAGTGGCAAAATACGAGTTTGTATTGATTTCAGGGATCTAAACAAGGCCACTCCAACGGATGAGTATCCCATGCAAATAGCCTACATGCTAATCAGTGATGCTTGAGGACACAAGGTACTGAGTTTTCTTGATGGCAACGCCGGTTACAATCAAATTTTTATGGCCGAAGAGGACGTCTACAAGACAACCTTTCGATGCCCTGGTTTTGTCGGCTTGTTTGAGTGGGTATTTATGACTTTTGGTTGAAAGAATGCTGGCACTACATATCAACGTTCTATGAACTTGATCTTTCATGAATTGCTAGGAGTTATATTAGAAGTATACATAGATGATGTTGTAGTCAAATAGGACACTATGGGAAAACATTTAGCCAATTTGAAAGTTGTTTTTGATAGGATGTGACAGTATGGCTTAAAAATGAACCCGCTCAAATGTGCTTTTGGTGTGTCGAAAGGCAAGTTCTTAGGGTTCATGATTCATGAAAGAGGTATCAAAATTTATCCTAAGAGGCTTGAAAATATTAGAAACTTTGTAGCGATGACATGCAAGAGAGATGTACAAAAGTTGCTAGGCAAGATGAATTATTTGCGTCTCTTTATATCTAACTTGTCTAGCAAAATCGATGCCTTTGTCCCCATACTTTGGCTAAAGAATGAAGTCGAGTTCACTTGGGGGGCAAGTCATCAAAACGCCTTTGAAAAGATTAAAGAATTCTTATCATCACCGCCCGTGGTGAGAGCACCAAAGGCCGGAATTCCCTTTCGCCTATACATTGCTGCAGAAGATAGCGTGATAGGAGCCGTGCTAACTCAGGAGGTGGAGGGGAAAGAGTACATCATAACATTCTTGAGCCATTGCCTACTATATGCTTAAACTAGGTACATATTTTTGGAGCGTTTATGTTTATCACTTTATTACGCATGTACCAAATTATGTCACTATCTTCTCCCTACTACATGTATTGTCGCTTGCCAAACCAATGTCATAAAATACATGTTACAATAGCCGATTCTAAGTGGAAGAATCGGAAAGTGGGCTTACTCTTTAATTGAATATGATTTGGCTTCTAAACCAGTAAGAGCTATGAAAGGCCAAATTATCGCAAATTTTATAGTTGATCACCACGTAGACGTCAATTGGAGTAATGACATTGCTCTAGTCGAAGTAGTGCCATGGAAACTTTATTTTGTTGGTTCATCTTGTAAGAATGGCCAAGGTATCGGGGTCATCCTCACATCACCTAATGGTTTGCACTTTGAAACCTCGGCCCGTTTAGAATTTCCTTCTACCAATAACCAAGCTGAATATGAAGATTTATTGCTAGGACTTGAATTGCATGGCGATTCTTTGTTAGTAGTGCAACAAGTAGCTAAAAGTTCTCAATGTTTTAATGTCTTGCTAAATAGTTACTTGGATAAATGTTTAGACATAGTTGCTACTTTCGATGACTTTAAAATTTCTCACGTGTCAAGAGAAGCCAACTCAATTGCAAATGATTTTGCTCAGCAAGCATCTGGCTATCAAGTTAAGAGAGGAAAATTTTCTGTATAGAAAAAGCCAATGCTTGAACTCACTGCCGAAGCCAAAAACTTTGGGCTGGTGCGAGGCCTGCTAGACCCACCGGGTTGGACCTCTCTGATCACCGATGAGTGTAGTATGCTGGTATCATCATGCTGGAGCACTTAATTTGCTGAAGGGTCCTACATGCCAGAGAACTTACGCCAAAGCCTTCTGGACAGCAGAAGTTTTCGAGAACCGGACCCCTCCGGTGGGAGGGTTCGGTCTGATCGGCTCCGCACGGCCGATCCAGTCAGCCTTCGGCAGGAACAGGAAAGGCCCATGGGGCACTCTAAAGTTAGCAATATAGGCATCATTCTAGGAAAGGAGTTAGCAAACCCTCCTGATGTCGGTGAGGATGATTGGAGAAGTCCAATCGTCTAGTATTTAAAAAATCCCAGTCAAAGGGTTGATCGGAAAGTTCGGCGATAAGCGTTTAAATTTGTGTTGCTAGATGATGTATTATATCGTCGAACTATTGATGGAGTACTCTTAAAATTTTTAGATGCTGATCAATCCAATGTGGCTGTAGGAGAAGTCCACGAAGGACTTTGTGGTACTAATCAGTCGGCCCAGAAAATGAGTTGGATGCTCAAAAGAGCAGGTTTCTACTGGCTGACTATGATTGAGGATTGTTTTAGGTATTATGGAGGGTGTGAAGCATGTCAGAAGTTTGGTAATATCCAGCTAGCTCCTGCTTCATCAGTTAACCCTATTATCAAACCGTGGCCATTCCGAGGTTGGGTTTTAGACTTCATCGGCCAAATTCATCCTCCTTCAAAAGGGTATCAGTTTTTGTTGATGGCAACAGACTACTTCACCAAATTCATCCTCCTTCTTCAAAAGGGCATTGGTTCGTGTTGATGGCCAAATTCATGACTCACAATGAGGTAACTGATTTTATCTTGAAGCACATTATACATAGATTCGGTATTCCCCAAACTCTCACTACAGATCAAGGTACTTCAATTGTTGCTAAAGAAGTGAGAGACTTTGCCGAATTTTATGGTATTAAGTTAATAAACTCTTCACCATATTATGCTCAGGCCAATGGTCAGGCCGAGTCTAGTAATAAAACCGTGATTAAGCTCATTAAGAGGAAAATCGAAGAATTCCCTAAGAGGTGGCATGAAGTGCTTTCCGAGGCGCTATGGGCTTGTAGAGTTGCAAAGCACGGTGCTACCAAAGTTAGTCCATATGAGTTAGTATATGGGCACGAGGTCGTTCTACCCAAAGATGTGGATCTTGGCTCTTTAAGAGTTCTAAAACAAGATGGCTTATTGGTCAATGAATATGAAACTCTTTTGAAAGACAATTTAGAAGAAGTGACCGATAAGAGGTTAAGGAATTTAGAAGCTATAGAGAAAGACAAAACAAGAGTAGCTAGAGCCTACAATAAGAAAGTTAAACCAAAATCGTTTCAAGTTTGTGACTTGGTTTGGAAGACGATTTTACCCTTACGCACTAAGAGCCCCAAATTTGGTAAATGGTCACCCAGCTGGGAGGGTCCCATCAAAATAGTCGAAATCGCTCCAGATAATGCATATTCATTAGAGTCTCTACAAGGAGAGCGATTTCAAAGAGCCTTGAATGGCAGGTATTTGAAGAAATACTTCCCAAGTGTGTGGCACACCGCTTGAAAGTGTCGAAAGGCTGATATGGAAGGTATGATCCTTAGCTCGTTATGCTTTTAGTTCACTTAGTTCACTAAAATGAAGGGGGGCATGTGTTGATAGCACAAAATGGCATTAATGGTCAAGATTGTCAAAATACCAATTTTGGTAATTTGGGCCGAAAATACACAAGTCCTGGACCAGGCCGAAGCCCTATAGGGCCGAAGGACCATTGAGCATTGGGCTTCGGAGGCCCTATAGCGGTCTGTTACCTTCGGCCTGAAGGTCCATTGAGCATTGGGCTTCGGAGGCCCTATAGCAGCCTGTTACCTTTGTCCCGAAGGCCCATCGAAGATGGGCTTCGGAAGCCTCCTGGCGGTCTACTACCTTTGGCCCGAGGAGAAGGTTTTGGCAGGCCTTGTCGAAGGCCCGTTTCGGGCTGCTGGGAGATAGAGTTTGAGTATGATTCTGGTTATTTTTATAACTAACAACGTGATTAGGCCGAATCCTACTAGATTGATCTTATAGATTAGAAGACTAGCCCCCATAAATATAGGGTGAGGCCGATTCATAAACCCCCCAACACAAATCAATCACAAAGCCTTAACTTTGAACCATACCTTTACTTTTTATTTACCTTTTTGCAACCTTCGTGGGTTTGCCTTGAAGGCCTCCGCCGGCCACACTGAAACCATGGTAAGCCTTGTTACTTCGTGTAGGACCAAAAGTAGCGACCAGAGGGGGTGAATGGGCACCTAAAAAATTCTTTCGAATCAATGGTCTTTTCCCAACACCCAACGCACCACGAGAGACAATCAGCAGAAGAAAAATAGATCACAGGTTCTAACAATAATCTAGCCTAAAAACGACCTGTGTCCAAATCAAACAGACACCAACAAAGTGCTTTAAGGCGGATTAAAATTGCTCACAGTTCAAATAGCAAAGATAAAATCATCAACAATACTTAGGAATTTAATCAGATAAAATAAATGCAGATGATAAAATGTGCTCACAAATAATTCAAAATGAACTAAGATATACGAAGTTATATCGAGAAATATTAATAGTGCAATCGAAAAATAAGGTGCCTACTGCAATTTAATCTATCTAGAAGATTGATGCATGTGCATGAAAATCGAGGAAAAACAGAAGTTACTATTTCATAATTTGTATCCTTTGCATTTGATCGAACACATGTGTTGCGTGTACTACTTCTGCTCCTGACACTCGGCTGCCACGTTTCTGGCCACGCCGTAGGTTCCTCCGCACGCAAGCTGAAGATAATTAACGCGTTGCTGCCTGGCTGTGCTCCCACGGGAAAAACAAAATCCACTAGGGCTGCTGCTCGCCTTCAACATGCGTGTTTCTACTACTACCTTGGCACGCGTGATGCTGCTGCAAGCCTCGAGTCCCCAATACAGCAGCCTTTGCGCAGGCTTCGGCAGCCGTGTTCAGCATAGAGCCAAGACCCTCCAATTGGATGTTGTCGCCTGCTACTTCACGCAAGCCACAGCGCCCGAACAAACACACACCGAACCCCATGCCTAAAATTGTCGGCACTGCACACCGTGCCTATGGCTGAAAAGACCGAACACTGCACCTGCGTCGGGGAAGTAGTGCCACTGCTGCCGTGGTTCCGTGCTACAGATGTGCTCCGAGTCCCGCGCCAAGACGCATCTAGCAGCTAGCTAGGCTACTACGGTCTGCTCGACGCAGCCTGGCGTGTCACGCAGTGCGCCTAGTGCATGCGCTAGCCCCGCCCAGCCGCCTGACTCTGCCGCACGCCGCGCGCTGCTTCCCAACACCAAAACTGCCAGTGCCTGCTCGTGTGTTGCTCCATGCCCCACGCGCCTCCTGGCCGGCGAAGCAACTTAACGGAGAAAGATTGATGGCGGCGCAGTTAAAATTTTTCCGGAGAAAAAAAATACGGTGGCGAAAGAAGAATAGCGGCGGCGGGGGAAACAAATTGGACTATCGTGATTAATTGGAAATGAGTCAACCCTAACCCTAGGGGGTTGAGGCTTATTTATAGGCAGCCCAACAAAAGGGAAAAAGACAAATTTACCCCTAGGGTAAATTACAGTGACGCTGAAAATAAAAATGGAAAATTACCAAACTGCCCTTAAGGTTTTTTACAGACTCGATTAACACAGACTATGGGCCTAAAGGAAAAATAATAAAATCCTAAATAAAGATAATCAGCGGTCGTTAGTTTCACGCCGAAACTGACAAAGCGTCCACCGTCTTCGCATCGGGTACCCAGATTGGGTCGGCCCGATTCCGCGGCTCCCTCAGCCTGGCAATCACTCGCCGCCCGTGTACCTGAGTCAATCCCGGTCAACAGACCAGTGGATCCCCTGCCGCTCCTAGCCCATGTACTTAGATTAGGCCAGCCTGACTCCGTGGTTCCTCTGCCCGGTAGTCACTTGCTGCTTGTATACCTGAGTCACACGCAGCCCAGACACGGCAGGTCTCATCTTCTCTTCACGTCTCCTCTTTGACTTCCGTTGACAATCACTCATCACATCTAGAGCAATAAGCCAATGCTCTTCAACATGGTTCCTCAATCTCCCCCTTGATGAGTGCATTGTCAACACCCTCTTCAGCAATTCTTCAGAACCTGCAAAACACGTGGAAACACGAAAACAAAACAAAAGAAAAACAAAAAGAAGAAAATAAAATAAAATAAAAAGTTTAACCCTAATGACCAAAAGCCGAACAAAAGCCAGAAAATGGTCATTATGGTTAACCAAAAGTAAAAACTCAAACGAGTGCAATCTCATTATGGATATCCAAAGAGCAAAGGCAAAAGAGACTAAAAACTCCCCCTGAATCAAATCCTAGAGAAAGTCAAAAACTCCTCCTACACTCTTCTAAAAGATAAAGTAACCCAAAATTTTCCCCCCTTGTTGACAATTGGACTCATCAAGTGAGACTAAAATGCACTCTAAAAAGACACACACTCAAACTCCCCCTGAAACGCAGCTCCCCCTCAAAATATGCAATGAATCCAACTGGGTTGCAGGTAGAGTTTAAAAAGCATGCTTCTCAGATATGATTGACTGCAATTACAACATCTAGCAAGTATAGCAAAAACATACTATCTAAGACACATGGCATGATCAGTGCAACAGATGATATCAAATAAAGTCATTAGCACACATTTTTAAATTTTTGCAAATAAAAGGATCACCACATTTTCTAGTTGACAAGCAAAGTAAAGCATGAGAGGCAGATGCTAGCTAGTATCTACCAAGATAAGCATTGTCCAGAACAAAGAGGTTCAACAAAATTGTTATCTTTTTAATTTTCAGGATTTTTCTTTTTCTTTTTCATTTTTGCCAGGGGTTATTTTCATGTCAACCTTATGCTAACCAACCAAGTCAAGCCTAGGCCAGAACTACACCATCAGAAGCTTAAGACATTGGTCTTGGCATACATTACACTGTCCTAGTTCATACCAAAGTGCTATTGTAAGTAGTCCAGAACAATGCAATGCGACAAAGCAAACTCACCTAGATCTTTTCAAATTATGCATAGAAAGGCATGGATTTTTCATTTTTCTGATTTTTATCATTTTTATAGCACATTTTCCATGTTAAAACATATAGATGTCCAAATTGCATATCTGCATCTAAGTAAGGATCTAGCTAACAGGCATGTAAAAGATAGCAAAAGCATTCAGCCTACACATGCTAATTACCAGAAGCAATGGTGATCATTTTTCAATTTTAAAGCATAAAAGTTACGCATATGAAAGATATCAGACATATCATGTGAACTGAAGCAAAACATGATCATCGACAGGTATTCAAAAGCATATACTAGCTAGAACAGGTAAAGCAGATCAATCATATAACAGAAGCAAGATTAAAGTGTTATATGTGAATATGCATGATATGAACTCACACAAAAAAAACTCAAGAAAAGAGTAAAGAAGAAAGAAATATGACTCAAAAAATATCCTAAAAAGGATACACAACTCCCAAATCCCCTCGCAAACGCTCAAAAGTAGACTGAACTAGGGGTTTGGTGAAAATATCAGCCAACTGATGATGGGTATCAACATGAACAACATCAATGACACCTTTCTCATATTGATCTCTCAGAAAGTGAAAACGCACATCGATATGATTGGTTTTTGAATGAAGACATGGGTTTTTCACTACACTAATCGCACTGGTACTATCACAAAACAAAGGAACTCTGGCAGGGAAGAACAACCCAAAATCTCGCAAAGTGGAAATCATCCAAACCAACTGTGAGCAGCAGCTACATACTCAGCCTCAGTGGTAGAAAACGCAACTCCATATTGCTTACGCGAAGACCAAGAAACAAGCGAAGAACCAAGAAACTGGCAAGTACAGGAAGTCAACTTGCGATCCAGCTGGCATCCACCAAAGTCAGCATCAGAAAAGCCAGATAAATCAAGAGACGATGATGCTGAATAGTAAATACCTAGATCAGGCGCATAGGTAAGGTACCTGAAAATACACTTGATAGCCTCCCGATGAAATGCGCGTGGTGAAGACTGAAAGCACGCGCAAAGTCCCACGGCAAACTGAATGTCCGGTCTCATTGCCGTCAAGTACAGCAGTGAACCGATCATCCCTCGATACTCTCTCTCGTTGACCTTGATGCTGATCTCGTCCTTGTCCAGGCCCCCAGATGTACCCATTAGGGTCATCTGAGGCTTCAGCTCTCCACCGAAGTCAAACTTCTTCAGCATGTCCCGCGTGTACATGCTCTGGTGGATGAAGATGTCATCCTTGGTCTACTTGATCTGAAGCCCTTGAAAGTACTTGAGCTCACCCATGAGGCTCATCTCAAACTCACTATGAATCTTCTTAGAAAACTTGGACACAAGCTTATTAGTAGAACCACCAAAAATAATATCATCCATGTAAATCTGAGCAATCAAGAAGTCTAAGCCATCTCCGAGCAAGAAAAGAGTCTTGTCCACAAAACCCATCACAAAGCCACTCCCCAACAAAAACTGCTTCAACCAGTCTTACCAAGCCCTAGGGGCTTGCTTCAGACCATATAAAACTTTTTGCAGCTTGAAAACGTGCTGAGGAAACTTAGGGTCCTCAAAACCAGGGGGCTGCCTAACATAGACCTCCTCCTCTATATACCCATTTAGAAAAGCACTCTTGACATCCATTTGAAAAATTTTAAAACCTTTAGAAGCAGCAAATGCCAAAGGAATGTGAATGGACTCAAGACGGGCAACAGGAGCGAAGGTATCCTCAAAGTCAATACCCTCTTTCTGGTAAAAACCCTAGGCAACTAATCGAGCTTTGTAGCGGACCAAAACCACATCTTCACCTTGCTTGTTCTTAAACACTCACTTGGTGCCAATGAGATTGCATCCAGGTGGCAGCTCAACCAGTGTCCAAACCCGATTGTGAACAAAATTTTCAAGCTCTTTTTGCATGGCATTTATCCAATTTGCATCAGAAAGAGCATGCGAAACATCTCTGGGCTCAATAGTGGCAACAAACACAGACTCAGCAAACACAACAAGTGAGCCAATAGAAGAACGCGAGGACCTCGAAGTGAGATCACCGATGATGAGCTCTGAGGGGTGATCACGCTGAACTGCACGGGATCCTAGGTGATCTGAGGTCACCTCACCAGAGTTAACAGTTGGCATCTCTGTCACGCCCAGATTTAATAAATCTAGACCTTTATTGAAATTCCATTGAAAATCAATAAACCAAGACGTTCATCATGCGACCACGTACAATACGATCAATCATTCACGGTTCATAGACCGTATTAGTACAAAAGTGAATAAAGGTGAATAGAAACTAATAAAACAAAGGTCCTAGATGAACACCTCCTTCCAGTCTCGCCTTGACTGGGTCGCTACTCCAGACCTTCATCCTCCTCGTAGTAGACGGGCTCTAGTGGTGTAAGTCAACGGGGGTGAGTACAAACGTACTCAGCAAGCCACCGGATGCAAATATAATGCAGAGTAATAACAAGGGAGATAGTGGCTAAATTTGCGGAAAAGCATAATTTGTAAAGCAATTAAATGTGATCAAGTTATTATTACAGAAATGTAAACATGTGTATGCATCATCATCTTCTAACTCGAGGGGTACAGTCAGCCCGCCCTCGCTCAACAGTCCTTATATTCCATGAATAACTCAACCATTCAAACCATTGTAAACTAACTGCGAGAAGTCACACAACCCGCCCTTGACCGTGGGATCGGCTTTTCGAAAAGATTAAATACTCTGATTAGAGGTGTACCACTGTACCCACAAGGCACGCACTCATCACTTACACCAAAGTGTAACGAGATGACCCATACCACAAGAACTCATGCCAAAACCTTCCATATGGTCCTCCTCGACCTGACAGCACCCTCTTATGGGTTTCATATGGTGCCCCGACGCGTCGAGCCAACACCATACCCCCCCTTGAGCCATGTCGGTACAAGTCACCCGCAGGTTGCCCCTTGCCCCCTCCACTATGGTGCATCAAGTCGGATTGTTCCATACTTTCAGTTAGGACTTACCCATTAGACTTGTGGTTAGTACGGAAGTGCTTTGCAACAGATCCCGCAGACCGGTCCTTATAGTGCTCCGGGTGTGACCAACTAATGTCCTAGCTTGCACCAGGAACCCACCATACTTATAACATAGCCAACTCCAACAGAGTCCATAGACAAGAATAACGGGGATATTCATATAGCAGAATCCATCTATCTACGACTCATTCTCTTTATCCTATAGCAGTTGTGTCGGTACATTAGACACTAGCTAATATAATATTTGTAGAGTGACAAGGAGTGTAGGCTCAATAAGCATGGCTTGGGTTTGCACACAAGGATGGGAATCTAACAAATATAATGTAGGGCTTGATATTTGACTAATGCAATATTATCCTATGAGTTATAGCGATAATTTATTAAAATATGGGTTCAATGATGATCAAAATGGGGGTTGTGACTTTCCTTGATCAGCAAATGGTGATGGAGGAACCACGGGGTAAAACTCCGACTCCTCGACGAACTCGTAGTCTTCTCAATACGGAAAAAGTAAACAATACATTCAATAAACAAATAAAATATCACAAAACAATAAGCATACAAGTATTAGGGTTTTTAATATGTGAAATAAAGCTTTATTATTCTGAAGTGATGTTGAAAAATAGTAAAGTTTAGATTTTTGAGGATTTTCCCCATTTATTTTATGAATTAACAATTTTATCCCTAAGGGGTTTTTATTTGTTTAATTAATAATAATATTTTGGCAATAGGGACATACTGTTTTTATGGCTTTAATGTGTAGAGAATAAAATGCTGAATTTAATAAAATTTGAATGGTGAAATATGGAGTTAAATTGAGCAAGTTATGAATTTTGGAAGTTTAAACAATTTTCTGGAATTTTATTTAAACAGGAAATGAGTTTTGGTCCACGGTGAGCCAGGCCCACGGTGAACCGCGTTACTATGCGCGTGGACCGGATCAATCTGGACCGTCCAATCCAGATCAAGCGGCCAGGCGCGAGGCGGGAAGGCTTAAGTGGCGATCGATGGTCGAGATCGCCCAATACCCCTTCGGGTTTGATCGATGGCCGGGATTAAATCCCGAAGGGATTAAATCCGTTCGCTCCGATCGCGATCGTGCGGCCAGGTTAAGATCCGGCATGACACGTGCTAAGGGGGCACGTACCCCCTTCGTCTCCGGCTTCGGCGGGCTCGGGTGCGGTGGTGACAGTGACGGCGAGGGCCTAGGGGCCTAGCTCTTGGCGGAAATGGAAAGAGGGGAGTGCGATGGTACCGGAGATGGTGATGGCGGACGTCTAACGGCGACTGGCGACGAGGGTAGATGGCGGGAGGCTTTCGGGTGCTCGACGGCGATGGCGATCCGGCGGTGTACGCAGCCAGCGGAGGGGATGCCGAGGTAGGGCGGGCACCGACAGTCACGACGGTGGAGGCAGCGTGGTCGGAGGAGGCCTGAAGCGGCGGTGAGCGGTGGCCGGAGGTGAAGCAGGAGAGGAGACCAAAAATGGAGAGGGGCACTCTGATTTCGCTTGGGCACGGGCTACGGTGGTGTGGGCAGAGGGCGGTGCTCGGGGGGGAGTTTAAATAGGGGCTCGCCGGTGTAAGGAGGGAAGGGAACCGAGGGTTCCAGTGAACTCCTGCGAGGGTTTCCAAACTCTTAGTAAGCTTCCAAATGGGCCAAAATGTGTCTTCTTTTGATGGAATGCGATCGCCAGCGGTCGGGGGAAATGAATCCAGGGTTGGATCGGCGAAATCAGGCCGCCGGCGGCGGGAAATCGGAAGGGGGTCATCGGTATGGAAGGGGGGATCCCCTTCCATCGGAGACGAAGCATCCAACAGGTGGCCCCCACCTGTTGGCGGGCGAGCGAAAACGGAAGGGCCGACAGGCGGGCCCTAGCGACCAGAGAGAGAGGGGCGCGCTGGTGAGGCTAAGCGGGGCGCGGGCGGGAGAGAGAGACGGGAGGCGGCGCCGACAGGCGGGTCCCGCTTGTCAGTGGCTCAAGGCTGGACTGGGCCGGGCTCGGGGTAGATTGGAGGTTGAGGCCCATTAGGATTTTAAAATTGTTTTCTGATTTAAAATAAATCCAGTAATTCATTTATTTGATTAAGGGTTGAATCACTGTTGATAAAAAATTGTAAAAATTCCTAAAATTATATCTTGGCCTCTAGATTCTATCATCAATTTTCCATGTTGAAATTCTGAATATTTCTCCCTGTTTGGCTTTAATAGGGCTCTTTTAGGATTTTCTTTAATAATTAATTCCAAAAAAATCTCTGAATAATATATTTCCTTTATTTTATTTATTTTTAAATTCTTGGGATGTTACAATCCTTGAACTCGACTAAGGGGGCTCGATCGAAGTGGAAGAAGTGATCAGAGGTACGCCCTCGTCCTCAGTCGAAGTCTCAAAAGGTGTGTGGTCTCTAGGCTGTGCATAAGGCCCACCCTCATCAACAGCAGGAGCATCATCATCTTCCTCAAAGATGGACTCTCCAAGCTCATCATCTCTAGAAAGCTCAAAAGAAGGAGTGAGTGAAGGCATGGACTCATCAAATGAAACCTCGCAAGTCTCTACAAGCTGCTGGGAGTCGAGGTTCCAAACACGGAAGCCTCGAGAATGAAAAGCATAACCAAGAAAGACTCCATCCCAGCAACGAGACTCAAACTTGTCCAAATGCCCTCCCTTCTTGAGCACAAAGCACTTGCAGCCAAACGCTCACAAGTGACTCACCTTGGGCTGTCTGCCAAACCGCAACTCATATGATGTCTTAACTAAGTAAGCTCTAAGAAAAATGCGGTTGGCCAGATAGCAAGCCGTGTTCATGGCTTCAGCCCAAAAGCGCCTAGGAGTCCTATGCTCATCGAGCATCATCCTAGCCATCTCGACGAGCGTGCGGTTCTTTCGTTCCACAACGCCATTCTGTGGGGGAGTGTAAGGGGCATAAAACCAGTGCTCAAGACCTTGATCACTACAGAAGCTAACAAACTGAGTGTTCTTGAACTCAGAGCCATTTTCAGAGCGAATTGCTCACATCCGACCATTGTTCTCATTCTTGAGCTTCAAAATCAGGTCATGAACAAAATGAAAAGCCTCATCCTTAGACTCCAAAAAGAAAACCCACGAGAATTGAGAAAAGTCGTCAACTATCACAAGCACGTACCACTTCCTGCCGACTGAGCGTACCCGAGCTGGACGAACAGTATCCATGTGTAACAACTCTCTAGGGTACGAAGTCATCACCTAAGTCATAGGTGCATGAGAAGTGGCAACCATTTTCCCATGATGTCAGGGATGACAAATTAGATCCTTCTCCATCTTAAGCTTGGGCAATCCTCGGATAAGGTCCATAGAGCTCAATCTGACTAGCAGATCAAAGCTCAAATGACCTAACCTCCTATGCCACTTCTAGAGCTTAGAGGAGGATCCAGCAATCAAATAGCGAGAAGGGCCAAAATAACTAGAGAAATCAATCCGAAAAACCTTACCGAAGGGTAAGATCTGGCAAACCAAAGATCCTCTAGAATCAACAACAGAAGACATGCCCTTCCTAAAGCGAACCTCTAAACCATCCGCAAGAAGTTGCGAAACAGAGATCAAATTAAAATTCAAGTTTCCAACCAAAGCAACATTCTTCAAAGAGAAATGATCAGAGATGCGAATCGAGCCAATTCCTTGTACCTTCCCTTGACCACTGTTCCCGAAAGTGATGTACTCCTTGGAGCTCGGGGGAGTGAGGCTGGAGAACCATCTACGATGTCCCGTCATGTGGCGAGAACATCCTGAATCCATGATCCACACGTCCTCCAGTCCTTGATCCTGCAAGATCAATGTTCATGAGTGTGAGCAAACAGTCT
This sequence comes from Zizania palustris, assembly GCA_019279435.1. Lineage (NCBI taxonomy): Eukaryota > Viridiplantae > Streptophyta > Magnoliopsida > Poales > Poaceae > Zizania > Zizania palustris. The sequence goes on along the minus strand of JAAALK010000290.1, from coordinate 65,285,824 downwards.
GGACCAAAACATGGTTCAAAGCACGTTCCTCTGTTCTACCTAAAGTCACGGCCATGAATTCCAAAGCTATATCCAGAATGACCTGGAGCTCTACCGGAACGAAAACCACCCTCCGGAGCATGGTCATGAAAGCCATCTCCTCTACCACCACCTACACGACGCAGCCTGGCCTCTATCCTCTCTTCGTGTCGAGGGACTCTCTGTCTACCACCCTGCTAGTAGAACTGCTCCTGCCCACCTCGAGCTCTCTCTGCTCTCTCAACCCGCTTCCTCCTGAAGCAAAACTCCTCAAGATGCCCGTCTCTCTGACAAAACTCAAAGTGATAGGTAGGCTTCTTGGGATGTGGTTGAGGCTTAGGGTTCTTAGGCTTGGTGGTGTTGGGTGTAGACTCTTTGGTGTGAGAGGGTCCAGGTAGAGAGTCAAGAGAAGTGTGAAGATGTTTAGGCTTTGGGACCCAGACAGGCTTCTTGGGTAGAGCTTTAGGTTATTCTTGGAACACTCCATCCTTGGGCTGACTAGCCTTGAAAGACTCAGTGGAGTGAGTCTTGATATATCTCTGCTCAGGAGTCATCTTACTCCACTCCACTGCCTGGCTAATGGCACTCTCAAAATCAGCCTTGGTGTAGGTGTAACCTAACCCAAACCCATCTTGCATCTTGAACTGCTGGATCATCATGTAGAGTTGTGGCTCTCTGGCACTCACCCAACTCAGGATCTGACGAAGGTAAAAGTTCTCGTTCTGAGCATCAGCTAGCTCCTCTCTCAAGGAAGCTAGCACCTCCACCCGAGATAAGCAGATCTCACACTCTCTATCAACTTGAACAGACTTCTCAGCTTTTAGCTTGATCAATTCTAATCTCAAGGACAAGCAGTTCTCACAAACAGTGGGTGGAACTGACAAGGTCTAAAGCTCTAGCTTAGTCTGCTCTAGCTCAGCTCTGACTCTCGCTAACTCACCCAACTGCTCATCACTCTTGGCTCTCAGCTCAGCTAAACTAGCTATATGGGATGGGCAGTCTACATAGGGCACGATGACAGTGGCATGCACATCTTTTAGCTCCAACTGCGCGCTTTCAAGCTCAGTGGCCAAAATGTCTCTCCCATCTACCCTCTCTATGTACCTGGACTTCACAATCGTCAGGTCACACAACAACACCTCGCAGTTAGGGCACTCACTGCTACCACCCAAGCAAGGGGAAGAAGACAGACTCTCAATCTTGCCATTGGCCATGGCAAGCTCACTCTCAAGCTCATCTATCCTTTTCTTAGCCCCTCTAAGCAGTTTCTCCCGATACCTCAACTCCTGACGGTTCTCTTCTAGTAATTCAACAACTTCTTGTTCATAGGAAGATACCTTTTCATCGTCGTCATCGTCGGAGTTGTTGGGGGAGCCCTTCTCTTCCTTATCACCAAGAGCAATTGAGCAGAAGCTCTTGCGGGGTCTTCGGCTGTGATGTGAGCGACTCTTCAGCTTGTCCGCGAAGGCCATGAGGTAGAGGCCCGCTGGATCTACCATGTCCTTCCCCTTCTTGATTACGATCTCTTCATCACTTGAGCTTGAAGACGAGTAAGAAGACGATGACCTCTTGGAGTAGCTTCTCTCCATCTCGGCGAAGAAGGTCTTGTCTCGCTTCTTGTTCTCACGCTGGTAGTCCTTCAGGGTCTTTCGAAAGAACCTCGTCTTGGGCTTACCCTTTGTGAAGGTGGAGTTGCCGTGCTTGCAAGAGTCGTAGGAGCTACCGCTGGTGCCCTTCTTGTAACTCTTCCGCTTGGGGCAGTCGATGATGAAATGACCTGGATCACCACACTCAAAGCATCTGGATTTTGTGTCGTGTCTTTTGAACATTCGTTTATCATAAAAAAGATGCACCCGGTTGTTAAACAAACACATATCATCTCCTAGTGAATCAAGCTGGTCCTCGGAGATAGACATCAAAGAAAACGCAGCACAATTCAAAGCAGCAGGATCAGCAGAAGGTGTCGCAAGGGCCAGGGGTTTTGAGCCAGAACCAGTGAGATTTGATCTCAACTAGATATCAACCTCTGAGGCCTTGAGCTTACTAAAAAGATCTGTGACAGTCAAGGTATCATAGGAAGCACTCTCAACAATAGAGGATACCTTGATCTCCCAGATCTTAGGGTCTAACGTATGAAGAACCTTGAGCGCCTGTTCATGATCTGAGACCAGCTGATCATGATCGGCCTTGTTGGCCCGAAGCTTGTTAATGATCGATTGAAAGTGACCAAACAAAGCCTCAACAGTCTCTCCGGGCTTCTATGAGAAATTTTCATACTCACGCTAGTAGGTCTGATAGAGCCTAGCCTTGACCTAAGCTGTCCCCTCATGGTGTGCCTGGAGGGTAGCCCAGATCTCTCGAGCAGTGTCGAGATGGCTAACACGCTCAAACTCACTGGGACCTAAACCAGAAAATAAAATGTTCACCGCTTTGCTATTGTTCTAATGCTGGGCGATTATCTCAGGAGAAGTGCGCAGTAAGAGCCCCAGAATTAAAATAAAATAAAAATGAGAAAAATAAATTTTCTGGAATAAAGTGGTTTATTTAATTAAAGTAAAGGCTAAAAGAGCTCAAATAAAGCAAATCAGGAAGAAATGTTTCAAATCTATAGCTGAAAAATTTATGATAGAATCTAGAGGCCAAGAAATATTTTTGAGAATTTTTACAAAATTTTAGCAACAGTGCTACAAGCCTTAATCAAATAATTAATTTTCTGGAATTATTTTAAACAGAAAAATGATTTTAATTGTTATTGGGACGCAACCCTATTTTCCCCTCTAAGGCCTTTTGGCCCAGCCCAGTCCGGTCGCGCCTACCGACAGGCGGGACCCACCTGTCGGCGCGCCCTCCCTCGCTCCCCGCCCGCTCGCGCCTGGCCGGTCCCACCGGCCAGCCTCTCACGCGCCCCCTCTCAGCCTCTGCCATCCCGGGCCCACCCTGTCAGCACTCCCCCTTCCTCTCTCCAGCCCGCGCCCCGACCGACCCCACTTGTCAGCCATACATGCTCGCCCTCGGTCTCTGGCAACCTTGGCCCACCTGTCGGCGCGCTCTGTTTCACTAGCAGCCACTGACAAGTGGCCCCCACCTATCAGAATCATCTTCTTCGATGGAAGGGGATCCCCCCTTCCATCCCGGCGCTCGCCCCTGCCATTTTCGCCGCCGGCCGCCATATCCCGCCCCGGATCACCTTCCCTCATCGCCAGCGACCCCTTTCCATCCCTAGCCGACGCATTTTCTCCTGAAAGGAAACCAAGCCGTGCGCATGGAAGTTCGCCGGCGATATGGAAATCCTCCCCCTCGGTTTCCTTCGCGTAGCCTACCATTTCCGTCGTCGGCGACCCTATAAGACCCCCGATGCTCGCCACATTCCGCACACACCGAAACCCCCTCGAAGGCTTTCCCTCCCTAGCTGCCGCCTGCAAGTTTTCGGATTCATCCCCTGCTTCGGCTCCGGTAGCCCATCGCCGGCGCTCCGGGCCACCGCCGCCCTCGCCGAGGCCACCGCCGGGACCGTCGTCGCCCACTCTACCCCGGCCCCACCTCCGTTGGGCCGGATCACTGCCAGATCGCTGTGCCGTCGTCAGACCCGAAAGCTTCACGGCTTTCTCCTCGCCGCCGGTCGCCACCAGTCCATCGCCGTCACCACCTCCGGTATGGGTGCACTCCCCTTCCTTCCCCCTTTCCATTTCCGCCGTCGCCTAGGGTCATGGGCCATCGCTACCGCCGCTCGCCGCTCGTCGTCGCTCCGCCGGCGCTGGGGACGAAGCCCTCAGCTTCCCCCATGCCGCGCGCGTGCCGGACGGGCACAGTGCCATCCGATCTGAGGCGGACGGCTACGATTAAAACCCACCCGGGTTTAATCTGGGCCGTCCACTCGGTCAAAGGGGTATCGGTTGATCTTGGCCGTTGATCGCCACTTAAGTGCCCCCGCCCCGCCACCGACCGTTGGATCTGGATCCAACGGTCCAGATCCGATCGGCCCACGTGCACAGTGCGCAAGTCCATGGTGGACCTGGCTCATCGTGGACCCACGCCTGATTTCTGGTTTAAAATAAAATTCAGAAAATAGTTTAAACTTCCAAAATTCATATCTTGCTCAAATTAACTCCAAATTTCACCATTTTAATTCTAGAAAATTTGTATTTTTATCCTCTACACTTTTATGCAATAAAAGAAATATGTTTAGTTGGCACAAAATATTCTTATTAAAATATAAAGAGAAGTTCCCTTTAGGATTTAATTAATATTTCACTTAAATAATTTAGAAAAACCTTTAATAATTTATATATTAAATTCAGAGAACTTACTGACTTTACTCCACTGTTTTAATGCAATAAAAATAGCATGTTCACTTTGCCCACTTTATACTATTAAATAATATTGCAAAAGCCCTTTTAGGACATTTAATTAATTCATTTAATAAAAAGTCAACACTTCATAAAAATATCCTAAAAACTTATATAATAACTACAAAAGACCTAAAAACTTAGTCTCACTCTTTTTATTGCAATAAAAACATTTAAGGAAAGGAGATAGAGTCTTAAAGTTTAGGGAATTGTTACTTAAATATTTAAGATTGACTTAATCCAACATAAACATTTATGTCGGTATGGTTGATTTGTTTTGGATTGTTTATTGAATGTTTTATTTACTTTTCCGTATCGAGAAGACTACGACGTCGTCGAAGATCCGGAGTTTTATCCCAAGGTTCCACCTTCCCCATTTGCGGAGCAAGGCAAGTCATCGAACCCTCCTGTGGAAATAGTTGATCATCATTGAGCCCATGTTTTAATAAATTATCGCTATAACTCATAGGATAATATCGCATTAGTCAAATATCAAGCCCTACACTTATATTTATTAGATCCCCGTCCTTCTATGCAAACCCAAGCCATGCTTATTGAGCCTTAACTCCTTGTCACTCTACAAATATTATATTAGTTAGTGCCCAATGTACAGGCACAACTGCTATAGGATAAAAAGAATGAGTCGTAGATAGATGGATTCTGTTATATGAAGTTCCCCGTTATTCTTATCTCTGGACTCTGTTGGAGTTGGCTATGTTATAAGTATGGTGGGTTCCGGGTGCAAGCTCGGAAACTGGTTGGTCGCACCCGGGGCACTATAAGGACCGGTCTGCGGGATCTATTGCAAAGCACTTCCGTACCAACCACAAGTCTAATGGGTAAGTCCTAACTGGAAGTATGGAATAATCCGACTCGATGCACCATAGTGGAGGGGGCAAGGGGCAAGCGTGCGGGCGACTTGTACCGACGAGGCTCAAGGGGGGGTATGGTGGGGCGCCGACGCGTCGGGACACCATATGAAACCTATAAGAGGGTGCTGTTGAGTCGGGGAGGACCATATGGAAGGTTTGGCACGAGTTCCCGTGGAATGGGTCATCTCGTTACACTTTGGTGTAAGTGGTGAGTGCGTGCCTTGTTGGTACAGTGGTACATCTCCGATTAGAGTAATTTAATCTTTTCGAAAAGCCGAGCCCATGGTCAAGGGCGGGTTGTGTGACTACTCGCAGTTAGTTTACTAATGTTTGAATGGTTGAGTTATTCATGGCATGTACACTGTTGTGCGAGGAGGTAAAACGTACTCCTCGAGTTAGAAGATGATGATGCATACACATGATTACTTTTCAGTACTAATAAATTGATCACATTTAATGCTTTACAATTACGCTTCTTCCGCAAAATTAGCCACTATCTCCCTTGGTATTATCTTGCATTATATTTGCATTCGGTGGCTTGCTGAGTACGTTTGTACTCACCCCCGTTGACTTACACCACCAGAGCCCGTCTACTACGAGGAGGATGAAGGTCTGGAGTAGCGACCCAGTCAAGGCGAGACTGGAAGGAGGCGTTCATCTAGGACCCTTTGTTTTATTAGTTTCTCTTCATCTTTATCCACTTTTGTACCAATGCGGTCTACGAACCATGAATGATTGCTCGTATTTGTACATGATCGCATGATGAACGTCTTGGTTTATTGATTTTCTATGGAATTTCAATAAAGGTCCTGATTTATTAAATCGGGGCGTGACAAGATGGTATCAGAGCCGACTTGACTGTAGGAAGCCAAACAGAGCTGACCCTAGGACTTATATTAACCCTACTTTCTTACAAAATTACTTATCCTCTCATCTTCCGAGATTTTCACAAAAACTTTCTCTCTTTTGTAGATGCTGGTCCATACCATGAGTGGGACTCTTCGTGACGAGACCGGATTCATCCGCGAGCTTCGCATGCTCATCGACTTCTTGGGATTCTCCCATGAGCCCGCGTTCCACGGGATCTTTCCTGATGCGAGCGAGAGCTACTGCGAGGTCACGGTTGTCATCCGCTCCTCCCCCACGCAGCCTCCCTTCTACACTCATGGAGTCGGAGGACCCTCGTTCATGGTGGCCAGCCAGCGCGCTGCACTTCAGGCCCTCGCCGAGCTTCGACTGGTCTACGACTGCCACCTCCGCGACACCATCTACCGCTTCATGCCCATGCGAACACCAGGGAGTCACTACAGCATCTACATCAGCCCCCTTACCCAGAGCAATTCCGCCATCGCCCTCACCATGAGGCTTTTGGAGGCCATAGACAACCTTCACACGGAGGCCGTTCTCGACACAGACAGCCAGCACGACACCATCGACTTCTACCGCCATACCACGGAGAACATGAACCACGAGAATGCTGAGCTCCGTCAACAAGTCCAGCAGAACCCCCAGTTGACCCTCGAGGTGGAGGAGTTGAGGCGTCAGAATGAGCTTATACGCCAAGGCGCCATAGTCAACACCCAGCTCCGTCATCAGCTCAAGGAATTGAAGAAGGATATCGAGGAGATCGCACCCCTCCCACCCCGCAAGCGGAAATCACTTCGGATCCCCACCGTGAGGCCCAAGAGTATTTCCCGCAGCGCACCTCCCGCCGGACCCTCCAGTTCCACCACCCCGACCGTTTTCGTCGAGCCCGTGGTCGAGTCGTCCCCCGAGCTTCCTTAGACGTAGATTACGGTTGTTTGTTTCTTTTGTTTGTAGTGCCGCTCATGTCGGAATATAAGACATGAGTGTGAACTTTAAATACGAGATTAAAATAAAAGATGTAAGCAATCTAGGCCCAATATTCATTTTGAGCAATAAAATCAATATCAGTTCCACTTAAATTTTGGCACCTTCTTTCTGAACCCTTCAACTTTAGGATGGCCAACGACCAAGGATCTGAAGCCCCGCACGATGGAAACACCTCAAGCAACTTGCCTCAGTGGGGAGCAACTGGCCAACGGCAGGCCCCCATTGCCAATCACCCCACACTAGCAGAGGTGATGGCAAACCAAAACCAGCTGATTACCTCCCTGCTTGCTCAGATGCAACAACAGCAAAACCAGATGCAAGAGCAGCAGGCACAGCTATTTCGTCTCCATCAACATCAGCCCGAGCCTCCTCTCCGCCCCGTCATCCATGCTCCGGCACCAGTTTCTCAACTCTGAGAGTTTCTGCGTGTTCGGCCCCCAACCTTCTCCAGCACCACAATCCAATGGAGGCAGGAGACTGGCTGAGGACCATAGGCAAGAAGCTAGACCTTCTTCCCTGTACCGAGCAAGAGCGAGTGGCATTCGCCGCTCACTAGCTCCAAGGACCCGCCGCGGAGTGGTGGGACAATCTCCGTGAGACTCAGCCTGAGGGCCATGCATTTCATGGGCTAAGTTCACCACTGCTTTCCAGGCCGCCCACATTCCGGATGGCGTGGTGGTTCAAAAGCAGCAGGAATTCTGGGACCTACATCAAGGAAGCAGGACCGTCACGGAGTACCTGCATGAATTCAACCGGTTGGCTCATTATGCACCGGAAGAAGTACGCACGGACGCCGCCCGCCAAGATAAGTTTCTTCGGGGACTGAAGGATGAGCTCTCCCTTCAGTTGATCTCCGGGGACTTCGCCAATTTTCAGAAGTTGGTGAACAAAGCCATCATTCAGGAATGGGTCATCTCGTTACACTTTGGTGTAAGTGGTGAGTGCGTGCCTTGTGGGTACAGTGGTACATCTCTGATGAGAGTAATTTAATCTTTTCGAAAAGGCGAGCCCACGGTCAAGGGCGGGTTGTGTGACTACTCGCAGTTAGTTTACTAATGTTTGAATGGTTGAGTTATTCATGGCATGTAAGGACTGTTGTGCGAGGAGGTAAAACGTACTCCTCGAGTTAGAAGATGATGATGCATACACATGTTTACTTTTCAGTACTAATAAATTGATCACATTTAATGCTTTACAATTACGCTTCTTCCGCAAAATTAGCCACTATCTCCCTTGGTATTATATTGCATTATATTTGCATTTGGTGGCTTGCTGAGTACGTTTGTACTCACCCCCGTTGACTTACACCACCAGAGCCCGTCTACTACGAGGAGGATGAAGGTCTGGAGTAGCGACCTAGTCAAGGCGAGACTAGAAGGAGGCGTTCATTTAGGACCCTTTGTTTTATTAGTTTCTCTTCATCTTTATCCACTTTTGTTCTAATGCGGTCTACGAACCGTGAATGATTGCTCGTATTTGTACGTGGTCGCATGATGAACGTCTTGGTTTATTGATTTTCTATGGAATTTCAATAAAGGTCCTGATTTATTAAATCGGGGCGTGACATGCGCTCAGCAACAGGAAGTACATAAAAAGTAGCGTGAACACAAATATCCCAAAATATGCGAGCTCTAGCTCATGAGATAGGCTCACATGCGAGTCTTCCAATAAGTGTAGCCAAAATCTTCAAGGGACGGGACCTTACCAGAGAAGTCATGATCACTACCTGGGGTTAGAACAGGTTAAGGTATGGAAAAACCCTAACCAAGCTCTGATACTACTTGTAGGACCGAAAGTAGCGACCAGAGGGTGGTGAATGGGCGCCTAAAAAATTCTTTCGAATCAATGGCCTTTTCCCAACACCCAACGCACCTCGACAAACAATTAGTAGAAGCAAAATAGATCATAGGTTCTAACAATAATATAGCCTAAAAACGACCAGTGTCCTAATCGAACAGACACCAACAAAGTGCTTTAAGGCGGATTAAAATTGCTCACAGTTCAAATAACAAAGATAAAATCATCAACAATACTCAGGCATTTAATCAGATAAAATAAATGCAGATGATAAAATGTGCTCACAAGTAATTCAAAATGAACTAAGATATACGAAGTTATATCGACAAATATTAATAGTGCAATCTGAAAATAAGGTGCTTATTGCAATTTAATCTATCTAGAAAATTGATGCATGTGCACGAAAATCGAGGAAAAACATAAGTTACTGTTTCATAATTTGTATCCTCTACATTTGATCGAACACCTGCAGTGCGTGTACTGCTTCTGCTTCTGACGCTCGGCTGCCACATCACTGGCCATGCCGTAGGTTCCTCCGCACGCAAGCTGAAGATAATTAACGCGTCGCTGCCTGGCTGCGTGCCCATGGGAAAAACAAAATCCACCAGGGCTGCTTTTGCCGCCTGTGACTGATGCTGCTGTTCGCCTCCAACACACGTGCTTCTGCTGTGGCAAACCTCGAGTCCCCCATACGGTAGCCTTCGTGCAGGCTTCGATAGCTGTGTTCTGCACAGAGCCAAGACCCTCCGCTTGGATGCTTCCGCCTACTACTTCACACAAGCAACAACGCCCAAACAAACACACACCAAACCCCACGCCTAAAATTACTGGCACTACACAGCGTGCCTACGGCTGAAAAGACCGAACACTGCACCTACATCGGGGAAGTAGTGTCGCTGCTGCCATGGTTCCGTGCTGCAGATGTGCTCTGAGTCCCGCGCCAAGATGTAGCTAGCAGCTAGCTAGGCTACCGCGGTCTGCTCCACGCAGCCTGGCGCGTCACGCCGTGCGCCTAGTGCATGCGCTAGCCCCGCCCAGTCGCCTGGCTCTGCCGCACACCACGCGCTGCTTCCCGACGCCGAAACTACCAGCGCCTGCTCACGTGTTGCTCCACGCCACATGCGCCTCCTGGCCGGCGAAGCAATGGGACGGAGAAAGATTGATGGCGGTGCAGTTAAAATTTTCCCGGAGAAAAAAATAAGGTGATGGAAGAAGAATAGCGGTGGCGGGGGAAACAAATTGGACTCTGGTGATTAATTGCAAATGAGTCAACCCTAACCCTAGGGAGTTGGGGCCTATTTATAGGCAGCCCAACAAAAGGGAAAAAGACAAATTTACCCCTAAGGTAAATTACACTAATGCTGAAAATAAAAATGGAAAATTATCGAACTGCCCTTAGGGTTTTTTATAGGCTCGATTAACATAGATTGTGGGCCTAAAGGCAAAATAATAAAATCCTAAATAAAGATAATCAGCGGTCATTAGTTTTGCACTGAAATTGACAAAGAGTCCACCGTCCTCGCACCGGGTACTCGGATTGGGCCGACCCGATTCCGCGGCTCCCTCAGCCCGGCAATCACTCGTCGCCCGTGTACCTGAGTCAATCCCGGTCAACAGACTAGTGGATCCTCTGCCGCTCCTAGCCCATGTACTCAGATTGGGCAAGCCCGACTCCACGGCCCCTCTGCTCGACAGTCGCTCGCTACCCGTGTACCTGAGTCACATGCAGCCTAGACACGGCAGGTCTCATCTTCTCTTCACGTCTCCTCTTTGACTTCTGTTGACAATCACTCATCACATCTAGAGCCATAAGGCCCATGCTCTTCAACATGGCTCCTCACTTCGCCCGTGAAGTAACTGTTAATCTACGTAACAGATTGCTATCGCCTTGTTACTTCGCTTGTGAAGTATCCGTTAATCTATGTAATAGATTGCTACCTTCGTTTCTCTACTACAACACTTAGCAGATTCGGTCCCTAGGCCGAATTGGCACTTGATCTCTATTCTGTTGTAGGTTTCCACATCCGGAGCCCCTTCGCCGGTGGTGTCCGAAGCCAGTAAGCTGGTTTCGGAGGCTGCCAGAACACCACTCGACGGAATCCTTGCTTCGAATATCCGTGTCGGGCCGTCACACTGTTGTCAGTTTGACCAAGTCCCGCACGCTAGCAAGCTTTGAAGCAGGCTTCATCACGTCAAGCTTCGCCACGTTCGTACCTCGCTTCGGACGAAGTCACGCTAGTGTGTTGTGTTTGGGATATTTTGTTGTATTAGAGACTTCGCACCGAACCCTACTGTTTCGAGGTGATTTCACGTCAAGATCTATTTGAAGCTTGCCTTCGGCTAGATTAGTCTGAATGCCGAAGACTACCTTCGGCGAGACCCTTCGCAACAGACACCGAAGGTATCCTTTGGCGAATCCCTTCACATAGTATACTTCGAATCAGTTAGGCTCCGATCAGCTTGCTGGTTTATTTTATCTAAAATAACTCTTTTCGGCTAATTGGATTATCTCTGTGTGATCTGATTACCTGGTGACTCCACCCTACTTGCCACTGTTAAGGGTAGTCAGAACGCGTTGTTAGTGTTGCGTTACGCTTAGGATTGTCCCTAAGTATCAACACACTTTTGGATCGTCGAACTGACCCAAGTATGGGGGCACGTTTTTGTGTCAACAGTGTGGATCTGTGTATCCTCTAAATTATGGAGGTCTTCATTGGTCATACACACATCCTCCTCAAGTCTCTCAGTGTGTAATCTGACTTTATTCTCAAAGTGTTGTATAATTTTCTTGGTCTGAGGTGATAGTATTCCATCCTTTGTTCTACATAACCTATTGTGATTAACAAACAGAAAAGAGAGGTTGCAAAAAAATATTCCTAAAATCTATTTGGATCTGGTTACAATTCACTTTCTCTCAACCTTCTCAAATTGACTCTTACTTGTTCTTATTAAGCTCAACAGGAGGTGACGACAACATTAGATTAGAATAAGCCCTACAGTCATGTGTATTGATGCTTTTGTTGCTAATCCCTATCAAGTTATACCCGAACGTGTGGATCTATACGTGGGTTGAGAGATACTCACAAAGGAATACTAGAACTGCACTACTATAAGAAAATTGAGTAATTGTTCAAGGTCGATATTGTGTTGGTTCTAGGCTAGAACGTACAAGAGACGTGAGCCTACACACAAACGATACCACCAAACCGATAAAGGTAGAACTAATTTTCTTCCCTTTTCTCATAATCTATTTCTTTGGATGCGAATTTTTTTCACCTACCTTCTTTTCATTTGGCTTAGCTTTTTTTGCACCTTTCTGCATATTTCTTTCTTTTTTTGATCAACAACTAAAACTCCTATATACATAAATACACAGCAGGAATTCGTAACATTATGTGTTCCGAAACTGGAAGTAAACGACCGAATCAGATGATGACCCTAAAAAGAAAATTAAAGATCTTGTTGTAAGCTTTCCAAAAAGCATCTAAACTATCCAATCCGAGTTTGTATGTGCGAGATATGATAGTTTTATTAACACCAGCATAGCCTGTCCGAATCCTACTCAGATTCCAATAATAAATCCGAATCCAATTTGATTTGTACTCAAAAATTAAGGAATAAAACTACACTAAGAACTTGATAAACAGACCAAAACACGATGATAAAAAGGTGACAAGAACTCAAAACTCAAAACGAACTAAAAATTAAGACCATCAATTTCACATGACGATGCAACCAAAAACATAAAAAGCCGATACCAAGAAAAACTAGGAAATGGCTCAAAGAGGCTTGGTTCATGGGTAAACTATTTTTTGTGTGTGACTTTTTCTGGAGTGTAGGAAAAAATGATAACTTGAAATCTCTTACCGATCAACTGTAGCTCTGATACCACTTTATAGGAACTCGGGTGGCTCGATCTTTCGATGAGAAGATAAGTCAATTGGTAGAATGAGAGGGTGTTCACGATCCAACAACAACTACCCAGGGACGTTACGCCTTAGAAATCACTACACCAACTCTAAGGATGTTCATAATCTTTACGGAGCATGATCAACCAAACCACGAGAGTCCTTGTTCCTACAAGCAATCAAGAACTAACAAGAACAAGATGAACCATTGTGCACTTATAGTATTTTCGCAAGGATATAAAGGGGGAGTTCTGAAATAGCAAAATGACGATCTAACTAACCACAACTTCAACTAGCAATGTAGCATAGCTAGATTTATATTCAACAAAAACTGATTACATCTGAGGTCTCTACGGGTATTTATAGCCTTAGGGATGTCCCCAATGTTTGGAAACTTATTACATATAGAAACTACTAATTATTTTCTAAACAGATTGACTAGGATAAAGGAAATATGGAAACTAGTGATTATTTCCTAAATAGATTGATTAGAATAAAGGAAACATAGATTCTTGTACCTTTGCTAGGATTTTTGGTGGAATAAATATATTATCTTCCATGTATATATTCTCAGCTTTCCAAGAAGTTCTTGAGCATTCCATTTGGTGAAGGGATTCTAAAGTTATGGTGCTTTTAATGCGGGCTATATGCTTCGTGATATGGTAGATTTTCCCACCACGAATTATCTCGGTTTTCTTCTTCTTTTCCTTCATTCCTAAGCAAAATAATAGCATCACACAAATTTAGTAGTTCCCCATTCAATTGTGTATGTGTATACAGTTCAATAAATGATTTCACCTGATATTTTAATTGTCGCATAGGGGGTCGAGTGATTGGACCTTATATTTCTATTGGAGCTGGTTCTAATATTTGAGTCTTGGGTTAACTACGTCGGAAATGTCCTCATCATCTATCTTCCCTTTTCTTCTTTCCCTTCTCTCCTGCTAGTAGCATTGTAATAGAACGGGGCTGCACTTGGGGTTAGCTAGGGTGGTGGCGGTGCTACGGTGTGAATGAGGTAGAGCATTAGCGAGACTACGACGGTGCGCCGGGAGAGGCGGCTTTGGCGGGTTGCGGCAAGGCTTTGGTGGGCTGCAACGATGTTGTGACACTACCTCAAAAAAGCACTTTAGTGACGGGTAATAACCAAAATTACTGATGGGCAAGTCTTCCGTAACTCTTATCATGTCAGTAATGTACAATCAATAGTGACGGTAAAGACCCATCACTAAAGGGTGACACCTCATTCCCATCGGCTCACCTGTTATGGTTCTTTGGTGACGGGTGACTTTTATCACCCGTCACTAAAGGGGTCTTTAGTGACGGTTGATTATTGTCACCCGTTACTAAAGAGTTCTTTAGTGAAGGGTCATTATTGTTACCTGTTACTAATATTATGGTCTTTTCAAAAAAATATTTTAGGCGTCATCCTGAATCACGACTATGATTTGGTAGCCAACATATGCAACATCCAAAGCACATCACAGACAATTCATCACAGAAAATTCATAACCAAATTAGTATCACATATATTAACTTCTAACTCATTATCTCGAAGAACATAGCTAAAACAAAGATTCATACATAAGATGGTTTCATAACTTCTAACTAATAACCTCCTCTTTTATTTTCACCCTATACTCCCTAATAGTCTCACGAACAACATGATGGTCGGGCGTCACCACCATGGGAAGCTTAAGGAGGAGCGGTTGTTACCACCATGGGCAGCTTGAGGAGGAGCACCATGGGTAGCCACCACCCGCTACATGGCAATATCAAAATCACCACCGTGAATGGATGTGCCAACTTCGAGTGCAGTGGGAGTCTAGGGTTAGAGCTGAGAAAAATGAAAGTGTGAAAATTCACTTCGAGGCCTTCACCTATTTATAAGAGGCAATCATTAGTGACATGCGATTAACTAATATAAATCTTACTAACACTCTTTAGTGATGGGTGGAAATATGACTCGTCACTATAGGGGATCTTTAGTGATGGGTCATACCATGACCCGTCACTATAGGGGGTGCCCTTCTTTAGTGACTGGTCCTATTACGACCCATCACTAATAATGTAGTTGTTGGGGGAAAATATTCCATCTTCAGGGTTATTGCAGTAACAAGACAAAGGTTGGCGATTAAGTCCAAGACTTCCAGCATATGACTCCGAGGATGCATGGAGTCAAGTTCGAAGTATGATGACAGACTCCAATTCGGAGTATATCTTCGAACTTGAACTCTTCCGAGAGTTTCCTTGCCAGCTAAGATGGAAGACTTATCTTCTTTCTCATTAGATTAGTCTTTTACCATTTTAGCCCTATTAAGGGTACCGAATAGTTTCCATTATGTCAGTTGTAATAGAGGGGTAAAAGGGTCTTTTCCTTAATGCTTGGGCCTACAAATACCCCCCGTTTTACCCTGTAATAAGGATCGAATACAAGTTATTCAATACACACTTTCGAACTATTCTAAGTTATTATCCTTTCGGAGGCTTGGAATAGTTTCCTTCACAAACACTTCGTTTGTTAGTTTCTAATATTTAGAAACCTGTTAGCGTAATCTTTTACGCCAACAGTTGGTGCCGTCCTTGGGAACCTAGTTCAAAAAACTTCGTTCTCTACCAACTTCTCACACCATGCATCCTAAGTGGAGTACAACCGGTAATCCTGTTGGGAGGTCCCCTCGGACCTCCGGAGTAAGATCTTCAGATACAGTTGAGGTTGGAGGACCTTCGACGTTTCCTCCACCTCAAACTCTGGAAGGGATTCCCCTTCCTCGAGCATGCGGAGTTCCTCCGCCAACTCCATCTATACTTCGGCCACCCGGAGTCCCTCTTTCACCTCAAGTTCCACTTTGAACTGATCCCTACAGTTCTCAAGACCCGGAAGATCCTTCTGGAGGAGATGAAGACAGTCTTGGTGATATGGCCACTCAAATGGCTAGTCTCCAAGCCGAAGTTGCAAGGTGGCGGCAAGAAGCCGTGAATAGGCTTCGCTCTCAAGCCACCCCAACCATTCCCGAAGTGCCTGAAGACGACGAGGTTATTTATCCCGAAGCCCCAGAGAATGCTTCCTTCGATACCGAGTCTCCGCTGCATCCTGAGTTGCAGAAAGTACACTTCGACCCTAAGTTTAAAACTTCAAAGCTTTGCAAGTATGCCGGAGATGAAGATCCTGGAGAATTTGTCCGTTCTTATGCTCTAGCAATTGAAGCCAGTGGGGGAGTGCGGGACACTATGGCAAAATGCTTTCCCCTAGCTCTTCAAGGAGTGGCATTACGGTGGTTCTGGTCTCTGAAGCCAGGATCAATTAATTCATGGGGGCAGCTGAAGAAGTTCGTAAGCAATTTCCAAGGCACCTTCGTGCCCCCAATGTCAACAGGAAGTCTTTTCCAGGTGAAACAGCTCCCTGGAGAGACATTGAAATAATATTTCAAGCGCTTCACTCATACGAAGTCGCAGATTCGAGGGTTAACTACATCTTCAGTAGTTGACACAGCTCGAGAGGGAGTTATTCATCCAGGCCTCCTTGATAAACTTCACCAGAAAAGCATATCTTCTGTTTCTCAGTTGATGTCATATTTCGAAGAGTATGCAAGGTCAGAAGAAGGATGGCTTCGAAGTACTGCTGCAACCCCTTCGATACTGCAAGAAGTAAAATTGGAAGTAAAAACTTCAGCACAGCCACAAGGGCCTAGCTTCGAACTTCAGCATGACAGGCGTAGGGGGCAAAAGCATCCTCGTTCAGAAGTTCTGAACATTGCACCCCCGCAGAAGTTTGCCCAAAGAGCTCCGCAACCCTTAGGAAGCAAGACCAGCGGCTGGAGGCCGCCAGGGAAACCGGCTGGCAAGGGCCAGACCTTTTTCTGCTGTATTCATGGTGAAAACCGAAGTCACGCAACTGATGCGTGCAAGACTATACTTACCCTGAGAGGAGAATATCTAGAAAGAACTTCGGGTCGAGGCACTACTGACCGAGTTCCAGCTGAAGTGCGACCAGAGCCTGTCCATGCTGTGGCGCCGATAGAGAACTTCGATTCGGCAAGACACCCTCCGGTGGGCAATATTATGCCACCTCCGAAGCAAGAAGAGGGGCAAGATCGAGGAAAAAGATTAGTCCTCCCCATCTCTGGAGGAGGTACTCTTGGAAGTATGTCAAAGAGGCAGAGAAGAGAATATGTCAGAGAGGTGGGCCATATTGGAACCTCTTCATCTGCAGCTGCTATGCCCGAATGGTCCCATGTGCCAATATCCTTCTCCGTAGATGATGCAGTTGGTGTTAAATTCCCACATGCAGACCCACTTGTCATCACTTCTAACATAGCAGGAACTGAGGTTCGGAGAGTGCTAGTTGACGGAGGGAGTTCGGCGGATATTATTTTTGTCCAAGCTTTTGACCAACTCTGCATCTCCAGAAAGCATCTTCTCCCAGCAGCCCGTCCTTTGCAAGGATTTGCAGGACCCCCTCTTGATGCCCTTAGCCAAATTGGCCTGGAAATTACTTTCGGAGAGGGGCCAATGGCCAGGACAGAGGAAGTGATCTTTGATGTTGTAGATGCTCCATATGCATATAATGTCATCTTCGGAAGAGCCATGTTAAATCAATTCAGAGCCGTGGCGCATCGTAATTACTTATGTATGAAGATGCCCACACAAGCAGGAGTGCTCACTGTTTTTGGAGATCAGGCCATCGCACAAAGAGCAGAGTATGGTCATGGCCCTCCTCTTGACCCGAGGCAGGTGAACAGTGTGCAAGATGATCCGGAGAATTTTTCTGCTCCTAGCGAATCCTCGAAAAGATCCTTCCCAAGACCAAGTCCTGAAGGAGAAATTGCAACGAAAGTTATTGTCAAAGATGGCAAGGAATATTAATTTCAATTTGGTAAAGACTTGCCTCCAGAAGTTGCTGCCTCCTTAGAAAAAGTAGTTGAGGAAAATTTGGATGTCTTTGCTTGGTCCGATGAAGACATCATCGGAGTCAGTCGGGACATTATTGAACACAGTCTACTTGTGAACCCGATGGCTCGGCCTGTTAGGCAAGGACTCCGGAAGATGTCTGCGGAGAGAGCCGTCCTCGCGAAAGATGAAGTTGAAAAGTTGCTGAAGGCTGGGATTATCAGGGAAGTGGCTCATACGGAGTGGTTAGCCAACCCAGTCTTCGTTAAGAAGAAATCTTCAGGGAAGTGGCGCATGTGTATTGATTTTACATCTCTGAATAAAGCATGCCCCCGCGACCCCTACCCCATGCCCCGAATTGATCAGTTGGTCGACTCCACTGCTGGTTCAGAGTTATTAAGCTTCCTTGATGCGTATTCCGGCTATCATCAAATTTGGTTGAAACGCGAAGATGAAATCAAGATAAGCTTCGTAACTCCTTCAGGAGTCTTTTGTTACGTAAGAATGCCCTTTGGCTTAGGAAATGTCGGGGCTACATTTTCGAGGTTAATTGCTAAGGCTCTAGGTCATCAATTAGGTCGTAATGTAGAGGCCTATATGGATGATATTGTAATCAAGAGTGCCTTAAAGAACCAACATAGCCTAGACTTAGCAGAAACATTCAATAGCCTTCAGGCATGTGGGATCCGTCTCAATCCCGAAAAATGTATTTTCGGGGCGTAGGCTGGAAAATTGTTAGGGTACCTAGTTTCAAGCAGAGGGATCGAAGCTAGCCCCACTCAAATAACTGTGTTGCAGAAGATGGCTCCTCCAGAAAATTTAAAGCAAGTGCAAAAGCTGACTGGTCGTCTAGCAGCACTTAGCAGATTTCTGGCAAGGTCTGCGAAGAGAAGTTTGCCTATTTTCAAAGCATTGAAAGGGTCCGAAAATTTTGCATGGACACCGGAGTGTCAAAAGAGCTTCAAAGATATTAAAAACTATCTCAGTAACCTTGCTACACTCACGGTGCCTGTTGCGGACGAAACCCTACTCTTCTACCTTGCAGCTACTAGCTCTGCTGTCAGTGTAGTTCTTGTCAGAGAGGTTGATTTCAACGGGAAGTTGGTACAAAATCCAGTTTACTTTGTGTCCGAAGCATTGTCCGGAGCAAAAACAAGATATTCTGAGCTTGAGAAATTCGTTTATGCTCTGATAATGGCTTCGAGGAAGCTAAGGCATTATTTTTTGGCACATAATGTTGTTGTACCAACTTCGTATCCTTTAGGAGATATGCTCTGAAGTAAGGATTCCACTGGAAGAATTGGGAAGTGGGCTGTTGAGTTAGCACCCTTCATCATATCTTTCCTTGCAAGAACAGCAATTAAGTCGCAAGTATTGGCTGACTTCATGGCAGAGTGGACTCCCCCTACAGCATGGGCTCCGGAGAAGCCAAGTGAAGAAATTTGGACTATTTACTCGGATGGAGCTTTTCAAGCATCTGGAGCAGGTGTCGGAGCTGTGATAATTTCGCCTTCAGGGCAAAAGGCATTGTACTCCACAAGACTCAACTTTAAGTCTACCAATAATACAACGGAGTATGAGGGAATTCTATTGGGACTTCGCAAGGCACGTGCTCTAGGGGCTACAAGAGTTGTTATTAAAACAGATTCTCAGATTGTAGCAGGGCACGTAGACAAGAGTTTCCAAGTCCGACATCCACAGCTTGCAAAGTACTTAGAAGAAATCCGAAAGATCGAAGCAGCATTTAAAGGGTTTTCCATTCGGAGTATATGCAAGCTGACATCTTAGAAAAAGCTGCAGCTGGATCCATGGACATACCCGAAGAATCTTTTTATGAAGAACTCAGTGTACCTTCGGTGCCACAAATTCCAGCTGCGGAAGTCCTTTGCATTCCAAGTACAGATTGGCGAAGCTCAATCAAGGAATTGTTGCAAGGAGAAGCAAATATGTCCGAAGGGCCACAGCTTTCGAGGTTAAAGTTTAGAACTCGGAATTATCAAATAATCAACGGTATTTTATACAAGGCCGGAGTATGTTCCCCTCTGCTCCGATGTATATCTCAAGCTGAAGGTCAAGAAATTCTTCGAGAAATCCATGAAGGACTTTGTGGTAGCCATCTGGCCCCTCGAGCTTTGGCAGGAAAAACACTTCGCCAGGGGCTTTATTGGCCTACAATAACAGCTGATGCGGAAACCTTGGTCCGCACTTGCCAAGGATGTCAATGGATGGGACGAAGGAGTCATCGCCCACCAACAGCCCTTCAAGTCATAGCTCCAGTATGGCCCATGGCCAGATGGGGCATAGATCTTATTGGTCCCTTTCCAACAGCAAAAGGAAATTTGAAGTTCGCAGTGGTAGCAATTGAATACTTTTCAAAGTGGGTCGAAGTAGAGCCCCTAACAGCTATCACTTCGAACAATGTACATAAATTTTTCTAGAAGAATATCATTTGCCGGTTCGGAGTGCCTAGACAACTCATAGTTGACAATGGAACACAATTCGATGCAGAACCCTTCAAGAAATTTTGCGAAGATCTAGGCATCCAGCTATGTTTTGCTGCAGTGCGACACCCTCAGTCTAACGGAGCTGTAGAAAGAGCCAATGGTAATATTTTGTCAGGGCTAAATCGAAGGATAGTAGGATTGGCAAAAGGACTCTGGACCGAAGAACTTTCGAAGATTTTGTGGTCCATTCGGACCACTCAAAAGAGGTCCACGGGTTTCCCTCCATTCAGACTATTATTCAGAGATGAAGCTATGACACCAACAGAGCTCAAAGGAGGATCATTTCGCAGCACCGAACCGGAAGTAGAAGGAGAAAGACAAGCTTCGCTGGATTTAACAGAGGAGACAAGACTTCGAGCTGTGGCAAATTTATCAAAGTATCAGCAGCAGACGAAGGCTTGGTTCGACCCGAAGGTTAAGATTAATGAACTTCGGCCGGGTCATCTCGTTTTGCGAAGTATCATAGCACCAGGAAAATTAGGAAATAAATGGGAAGGTCCGTACTTAATTGTTCGCTCAGGGCGCCCTGGTTCTTTTAAATTAGCTAATTTGGAAGGTGAAGAGTTAGCACATACTTGGCATGCGGAGCACCTAAAGCGATACTTCGCATAAGGGATCCTTGTAATCATTTGTAAACACTTTCTGAATTAATAAAGCATATGGTTCAGATAATGCCTACCCCTCATAAACTTCCCACTTTCGAGTGGACGCACTGGAATAGCGGAGTTGACCGAGAGGGAAGTGTCATTAATTTGAATCATATTTTCGGACTTCAGACCACTGGTCCGAAGTTTCCGACGTGGTGGGCTGACATAATCCGGAGTCCAAGCCACCGGCTTGTAGGCATCCGTAAAAGAGCCCAAGACCACAAGATGCGGAGCCCAAGCCACCGGCTTGTAGGCATCCGTAAAAAGAGTCTAAAGAGACCATCTTTGAATACAGTTCGAAGTTGCTTACACCCAAAGAGGGGCTAGTAAATAGGGAGACAATTTTAAATTGATATTTATTATTCGAACAAATATGATTACATCATGAAAAATTGGTATCTATACCAAGAAGGAATCGAAGACCTCTTCGATCTATAGAGCTAGGGTTGGAACGACTAGTTCCAGAGCCGGGAGTTCTAACAACTTTGCGTTTAACTCTCCTGCCTCCCTTCGAAGCTCTAAAGTCTTTTTGTTCTTGTTGAAGCTTGGCCCAAGTTCGAAGCCGTTCGGGGCTCCTTTCCCAGCTTCCAAGTTCTTTAGGCTTTTTACCTTGAGCTTCATCTTCGTCTTCGGACCATATAATGTCTTCGGAAGATGAAGTTTCCGAGTTAACTTCTTTTTCTTCCTCTTTAATCGCTCCGGAGCTATCCCGAGGAACTAAAAATCGAGGCCGCTTATGAAGTTTTAAGATATCGAAGGTAGCCCATAATAAGCGAAGTTCGTCGTTAACGTCTAACACTTCGATATCTTCCATATGAGGCAAAGCCTAAAAACATGATAAGCAAATTCTCATTCATAAAGGTACAAAAGCATAATACTTTACATAGTCGAAGACCCTAAAATAATTAAAAACCTGCGGGTTTGGCGGGGGCTGACTTCTCGAAGCTTGGGATCGAGCTTGCTTCTGGCGTTGCCCTTCGTCAATCCAGGCCTTGATCGCAGAGCGACCTTCGGCTATCCATGAGGTTTGAAAGGCTTGCCAAGCAGCGGCCACACCTTCGGAAGGAGTAAGAAGCTGGTCGTCATCGAAGGTAATGGGAGCCCCCCCTGCGCGCGGAGTTATCGATTGGCCCAGATCTTCGTTGTAACGAAGTATGCCGATAGAAGCCACTTGTCCGGAGATTTCTCCGTACCGAATGCCTGCTGTCTTCATTTGCTTCACTGCTCCTTGGATCCTTTTCAACCGTCGCAGCAGGGAGATGTTGTCATCCTAAGGAAGCGTCCCAGTAGTACCGAAGTACTCCAGAACGCCTAGCAATTGGTCCATGACCTCTGCAGCTACCTTCTCCGACATTAGCTTATCTTCAATGAAGGCATCCTTTGTCGAAGTCAATTCTCCTAATACTCCAAAGAGCCTAGCTGCCTCCGTAGCTAAAGAATTCTTCTGATTCAGTAGCTGGCTAGCTTCTTCTTGGAGCCTAACAAGCTCAGCCCTCGCAGTAGCGTGCTCCGCCCGCATCTTTTCGATTTCCGCTCGAAGCACAATTTTTTCTACTTCGAGCTCTTTATTCACAGCTTCCAAGCCTTGTCTGGCCCTGCGCTCCGTTGAAACCATGTTGTCCAAGTGGGCCACTCGACCTTCGGAGATAGAAAGATTTCGTTGAAGAGTTGCATTTTTCTCTCGAAGGCGAACGCTTCCACGTTCATTTGAGATGTTCGCAGCTCGGGCCAAAACTGTTTGCTATGAAAAGGAAAAAACCAAGGTGAGAAATTATTTGTATATAAATTTGATGTTGTTTTGCAGATACTTCGTACCTGGTATGCTGCACGTTCCATGGCAGCGTTAAGCTCCGAACACTCCGCTTCGCTCAAGATGGCCACCAAGTCCGTCTCCCCGACTTCGCGACTAGCTCGATCCAAAGGCTCGAGCAAAGTCCGAAGCCCGGTTCTTCGCTCCAAGAAAGGAGCTAGAAGAGGGAGCATGCTCAAGGCTTGCTGGTCATCTTCGCTTGGTGAAGGCCCGGAGTGTTGAGCTGTGGTTTTTGGAGCCCCGGTAGACTGGCCCCCCTCAGTAGATTGGCTCTCGTCTGTTGACTCAGACGGAGTTGATCCTGAGCTCGGAGCAGGGAGGGGGTCCATCTTCCCTTTGCCTTTTCTAGGCCCCATTTGAGTGGCTCCTGGAATTGGCTCCGAAGTTGTCGAAGGTCCAGGAATTATATCTTCGGCACGGACCTCTTCCACAGAAGTGGATCCTGTAAAAACAAAGGTATTATACATTGTATAATATCGCCGGAAAAAAGAACAAAAGAATTATGCGAAGTTTACCTTTGACATTGTGGCGACGGGTAAGCATTGGACTGCTTGGCGGGTCGAAGGCTACTCCAAAGTCTTCGTCGGAGTCAACGGTCAAATCTTCGACTGTTGGAGCATCTTCTTGAGCAGCCGTTGTTACTTCGCCCGAAATCAAAGCTGCAGTAACTTCGACTCCGCTTTTGTCCACATGGGCTCCGTCTTGAGGTAAATCTTCTTGAGCAGCCGGAGTCCTCACTTGCTCAAGGTTGACTTGAGACTCCAGCACGCTCGCAGCATCATCAATATGTGCATCTTTTTGGGCTGCATCCTTGTCAATCAGGCCCACAAGCATCCTACCTTCATCCTCCAAAGAATCGGAGATTGAAGTTCTTGGACTCGAAGGTGCAGGAACTCTTGGCTTTTGAGCCACCTTCTTGAGCGGAGTCTTGGCAGAACTCGAAGCTCCAGCTTCGGCTTTTCTCTTTTTGGGCCCTTTCTCCGAAGGCACCCAATCCATCATAGGGGGCGGAACAACTTCGAGTAGCCCCCATACTCGGTTGGATCGCTCCCAAGTTCCAACCAATTTGATTCTCCATTCTTTCTCGGTCGGAGTTGGGACGCCCAAAATCTTCTCTGAAGCCCGTACAATCTGCTCCGAAGTTATAGGAGCTGAAGAGGCTGAAAAATGAGTTAAGTTCGTTAACTCTTCAAATAAATATACATGATATATGTTATTTTCGAAGTTACCTGCAGGGCTTGAAGTTGAAGAAATTTTTCGAAGACTGCCCTCCGAATCTTCCTCAAAAGTGATCGGCCAGTTGGCCATCAGGGGAGGAATTTGAAGCCCGAGAAATTCTTCGGCTAAATCCCACATACTCAGGCGGTGACTGATTTTTTGAAGCAAGCTGAGGCGAGCTTCGAGCTGACCCAGATCTGGATGTACAAGAGCTTCCTTTCGGAAGTTGATGTCTTGCAAAGGTCCGGCTAGACGGCTGCTCGCCCCAACATCAGCGTAAAACCACTTCAAGATCCAGTCGGTGTACCATCTGGCATTGATGGCCTTGGCGGGAAACAGGAGAGCATACTCATCCTGGAGCCTGAAGTTGATACTTCCAAAGGCCACCACCATCTTCTCGCCTCCGGGACCTACGAAGGTCTTCAGCTGGCACGAAGCTCTGTGCAGTGCTGCGAAGATCTCTGCCCTTCCTTAACAACCCTTGGCTCGCAACGCCCATTCGAAGATGGCCAGACGTGCTACAGCGTTCAGAGAGAGTTGGGGGAGAGTGACGTGGAACAAATCCAATACCTCTGCCAAGAAGTCGACCGCCGGAAGCCCCATGCCAGCTTCGAAGAAGGCTTCAAAAATAACCACTTCTCCAGGTTTTGGTGACGGGATGATTTTTTTTCCAGGATTGTGAATCATAACCCCAGAACTGATTTTGCCCTCTACTGCGGCCGCAAGCGATTCCCTTCTGCAGGTTGAAGGCCCCAGCTGATAAGACTGGACCGTGTACTTTGTTGACGCCGGGAAGAGATCTTGAGGGCCAAGATTCTGAGGATTTCCTGCCGCCACCGCCATTGTTGCCATTACTGGAGTCGGAGTCGCCGCCAATGTTGCAGCTGCCGCTGCTGCCGCCGCCTGTTGTCGAGCTATGGTTGAAGCTGCTCCAGGACCCTTGGTTTTCGCCATTAAATCTCACGGATTTCTTCGGATGAAGAATGGAGGCTAGGGCTCGATTGATGGTCTATTTGCACGAAAGCGGTGGAAAGGTACTCGAGAAAGGTCTGGGCCCACTATTTATAGTCCAGACCCCGATTTTTTACCGTTTGCCTATGCCGTTTCGCATTCTTAACCGTTACTTTGCTCCAAAATTAACGCATTGTGTAACTTCTGTTAGAAGAAAGAAGCCAACGGCTATTTCTTCTAAGTCTAAAAGGGTTTTCAGACTTTTCGATTTAGTTCTATGTTGCTTCGAATGTAATTTTCTTAGAAACTGATTCAAAGTTCACATCTCCACGTAGTTCAGAGATGGTTAAATCTACTAACCCCTACGCATGATTATTTTTCTTGCGTATACTGCTCTCCTAACATTACAGATTTAGCGGATAAGCGTATTCGAGGGGCTACTGTTGGGGGAAAATATTCCATCTTCAGGGTTATTGCAGTAACAAGACAAAGGTTGGCGATTAAGTCCAAGACTTCTAGCATATGACTCCGAGGATGCATGGAGTCAAGTTCGAAGTATGATGACAGACTCCAATTCGGAGTATATCTTCGAACTTGAACTCTTCCGAGAGTTTCCTTGCTAGCTAAGATGGAAGACTTATCTTCTTTCTCATTAGATTAGTCTTTTACCATTTTAGCCCTATTAAGGGTACCGAATAGTTTCCATTATGTCGGTTGTAATAGAGGGGTAAAAGGGTCTTTTCCTTAATGCTTGGGCCTATAAATACCCCCCGTTTTACCCTGTAATAAGGACCGAATACAAGTTATTCGATACACACTTTCGAACTATTCTAAGTTATTATCTGTAACACCCCAGAAATTAAAAAGAATTAAAATAAAAGAAAAGTATTATTAAATGCATTTTTGGGAATTTCTAATTAAGGGGAAAAGCCTTAAAGAACCCTATTAAAGCCAAACAGGGAGAAATATTCAAAATCTGGACTTGAAAATTTTATGAGATAAACTAGAGGCCAAAATATAATTTTAGGAATTTTTACAAATTTTTATCAACAGTGATTCAACCCTTAATCAAATATATGAATTACTGGAATTATTTTAAATCAGAAAAACATTTAAATCCTTAATGGGCCTCAACCCTGAAATCACACTCAGCCCGGCCGAGTCCAACCACCAGTCGCTGACCAGTGGGGCCAACCTGTCGGCGCCGCTCCCCGCCTCTCTCTCCTGCCACGCCCGTCTCGGTCCCACCCGCCAGCCTCACCAGCCCGGCCCTCTCCCTCTGACCACTCGGCCCCGCCTGTCGGCGCTCGTTTTCTCGCTCTCCCACTGATAGGTGGAGCCCACCTGTCAGATTCGTCTTCTCCATGGAAGGGGATCCCCCCTTCCTTCTCCCCGGCGATTCCTTTCTGTTCTCCTCGCCGCCGGCCGCCCGATCCCGCCCGATCTCGCCACTTAACCCCCTCGATCGATCTCGTGCGTCCACGTCATACCGTTTCGCCCGTTTTAATCCTGGCCGTTCAATCTCACTTAAGCCTCCCGCCTCGCGCCTGGCCGCCAGATCCAGATCCGACGGCTCTGGATCAACCGGTCCACGCGCATAGTGTCGCGGTCCACCATGGGCCTGGCTCACCGTGGACCAGAGCCCATTTTCCAGTATAAATAAAATTCCAGAAATTGATTTAAACTTTGAAAATTCATAACTTGCTCATTTTAACTCCAAATTTCACCATTCAAATTTTGTTAAATTCAGCATATTATTCTCTACACATTAATGCCATAAAAACAGTATGTTACTGTTACCGAAAATATTCTTAATAAATAAATGAATAAAAACCCCTTAGGGTTAAAATTATTAATTCAGAAAATAATTTAAGAAAAGCCTTAAAAATGTGAGTTTACTATTTTTCACTAAATTTCAGAATATCAAGTCCCCAGGACACATGATAAAACCCACAAATATGTATGTTTATTATTTGGTGGATTTTTATATGTTTATTGAATGTACTGTTTATTTTTTCCGTATCGAGAAGACTACGAGTTCGTCGAGGAGCCGGAGTTCTACCCCAAGGTTCCTCCATCCCCATTTGCTGATCAAGGCAAGTCATCGACCACCTCTGTGGAAACAGTTGATCATTATTGAGCCCATGTTTTAATAAATTATCGCTATAACTCATAGGTTAATATTGCATTAGTCAAATATCAAGCCTTACACTTATATTTATTAGATCCCCGTCCTTGTGTGCAAACCCAAGCCATGCTTATTGAGCCTTAACTCCTTGTCACTCTACTATAAAATATTAGCTAGTGCCCAATGTACCGGCACAACTGCTATAGGATAAAAAGAATGAGTCATAGATAGCTGGATTCTGATATATGAATTTCCCCGTTATTCTTGTCTCTGGACTCTGTTGGAGTTGGCTAGGTTATAAGTGTTGGGGGAAAATATCTCATCTTCGGGGTTATTGCCGAAGCAACATAAAGGCAGTCAGCAGGTTCGAAGGTTCCCCGAAGATCATCTTCAAAGATACCCGGAACCTAGTTCGAAGTACGAAGATAGGCATTGGTTCGGAGTACATCTTCGAACTAAAGCCCTCCAAGATCTTTTCTGCCAGCTAAGATGAAAGACTTATCTTCTTTCTCATTAGATTAGTCTTTTACCATTTTAGCCCTATTAAGGGAACCGAATAGTTTCCACTATGTCGGTTGTAATAGAGGGGTAAATAGGTCTTTTCCTTAATGTTTGGGCCTATAAATACCCCCCATTTCACCCTGTAATAGGGACCGAATACAAGTTATTCAATACACACTTTCGAACTATTCTTAAGTTATTATCCTTTCGGAGGCTTAGAACAGTTTGCTTCACAAACACTTCGTTTGTTAGTTTCTTTTCCACAGAAACCTGTTAGCGTAATCTTTTACGCCAACAGTTGGCGCCGTCCGTGGGGAACCTAGTCCGAAAAACTTCGTTCTCTACCAACCTTTTACATCATGCCTCCTAAGCGGAGCGCACCCCGCAATCCCACTCGGAGGTCCTCTCGGATCTCCGGAGAGATACCCTTCGACACAGTTGAAGTCGGAGGGTCTTCGGCTTTCCCTCCGCAAACTCCGGAAGGAGCTTCTATCCCTCGAGGATACGAAGCTTCTCCGCCAACCCCTTCCATACTCCGACAGCCCGGAGTCCCTTCTCCACCCTCCATCCCAATTCGAACTGATCCTACCAGTTCTCAAGACCCGGAAGGTCCTTCCGGAGGAGATGAAGATAACCTTGGGGATATGGCCGCTCAAATGGCCAACCTTCAAGCTGAGGTAGCAAGGTGGCGACAAGAAGCTGCGAACAGGCTTCGCTCTCAAGCCATCCCAACTATCCCAGAAGTGCCCGAAGACGACGATCTTGATTATCCCGAAGCCCCGGAGAACGCCTCTTACGACAATGAATCTCCGTTGCATCCTGAGCTGCAAAAGGTTCGCTTTGATCCAAAGTTTAAAACTTCGAAGCTCTGTAAGTATGCCGGAGATGAAGATCCCGGAGAGTTCGTGCGTTCTTATGCCCTAGCGATTGAGGCTAGCGGCGGAGTTAGAGACACTATGGCGAAGTGCTTCCCGTTAGCTCTTCAAGGAGTGGCATTGAGATGGTTCTGGTCTTTGAAGCCAGGATCAATCAATTCATGGTCGCAGTTGAAGAGGAAGTTTATAAGTAACTTTCAGGGCACCTTCGTGCCTCCTATGTCAACAGAAAGCCTTTTCCAGGTGAAACAGCTCCCGGAGAAACATTGAGGCAGTACTTTAAGCGCTTCGCTCATACGAAGTCGCAAATTCGGGGGCTGTCCACATCTTCAGTGGTTGATGCGGCTCGGGAAGGCGTCAGTCATCAAGGCCTTCTGGATAAACTGCATCGGAAGAGCATCTCCTCAGTCTCTCAGTTGATGTCATACTTCGAGGAGTATGCGAGGTCAGAAGAGGGTTGGCTTCGGAGGACTGCTGCTACTTCGTCCATATTGCAAGAAGTCAAAGCAGAAGTGAAAACTTCGGCACAACCGCAGGAACCAGTCTTCGAAGTGCAACATGATCGGAGAAGAGGGCAAAAGCACCCTCGCTCTGAAGTCTTGAATATTGCACCCCCACAGAAGTTTGCACCAAGAGCTCCACAGTCTACGGGGAACAAGGCCAGCGGCTGGAGGCCGCCAGGGAAAACGGCTGGCAAGGGCCAGACCCTTTTCTACTGCATTCATGGAGAAAATCGAAGCCATGCAACTGACACTTGCAAGGCTATCCTTACCCTAAGGGGAGAGTACTTGGAGAGAACTTCGGGTCGAGGCAGTACCGACCGAAGTCCAGCAGCAGCGCGCCTAGAGCCGGTCCAGGCTGTGGCGCGGATAGAAAATTTTGATGCTGCAAGGCACCCTCCGGTGGCCAATGTTATGCCACCTCCGAAGCAAGAGGAAGGGCAAGATAGAGGAAAGAGAGTAGTTCTCCCTATCTCCGGAGGCGGTACCCTCGGAAGCATGTCCAAGAAACAGCGAAGAGAGTACGTTCGGGAAGTAGGTCATATTGGAACTTCGTCATCTGCAGCTGCAATGCCGGAGTGGTCTCATGTTCCGATATCTTTCTCTGCAGAGGATGCAGCTGGTATTAAGTTCCCGCACGCAGATCCATTGGTTATCACTGCTGATATTGCAGGGACTGAAGTCCGAAGGGTGCTAATTGACGGAGGTAGTTCGGCAGATATCATTTTTGTGCAAGCCTTCGATCAGTTATGCATTTCCAGGAAGCATCTCCTTCCAGCGGCTCGTCCTCTGCAAGGCTTCGCAGGACCTCCGCTTGATGCACTTGGCCAGATAGGCCTGGAAGTTACCTTCGGAGAAGGTTTATTAGCCCGAACTGAAGAAGTTATCTTTGATGTGATAGATGCCCCATATGCTTATAATGTCATCTTTGGACGGGGCATGTTGAACCAGTTCGGAGCTGTGGCGCATCACAATTACTTGTGCATGAAGATGCCCACACAAGAAGGAGTCCTTACAATCTTTGGAGATCAAGCCATTGCTCGGAGGGCAGAATATGGTCATGGTCCCCCACTTGATCCGAGGCAAGTAAACAGTGTGCAGGATAATGAAGAAATTTTTTCAGCCTCCTCTGAAGCTTCGAAGAAGTCTTTTCCGAGACCAAGTCCCGAAGGAGAGATTGCAACGAAGGTCATTGTTAAAGATGGTAAAGAGTACACTTTTCAATTTGGTAAAGATTTACCTCCTGAAGTTGCAACCTCCTTGGAAAAGGTAGTGGAAGAAAATTTGGATGTCTTCGCTTGGTCTGACGAAGATATCACCGGAGTCGATCGGGATATCATTGAACACAGTTTACTTGTAAACCCGAAGGCCCGGCCTGTTCGACAAGGACTCCGGAAGATGTCCGCAGAGAGAGCTGCTCTAGCTAAGGACGAAGTTGAAAAACTGTTGAAGGCTGGGATTATCAGAGAAGTGGCTCACACAGAATGGTTAGCCAACCCAGTCTTCGTCAGAAAGAAGTCCTCCGGAAAGTGGCGCATGTGCATTGATTTCACATCCTTGAATAAAGCATGCCCACGTGACCCCTACCCCATGCCCCGAATTGATCAACTGGTTGACTCCACTGCAGGTTCGGAGTTATTAAGCTTCCTTGACGCGTATTCTGGTTATCATCAAATATGGTTGAAGCGCGAAGATGAAATCAAGACAAGCTTTGTAACTCCTTCGGGAGTCTTCTGCTATGTAAGAATGACCTTCGGCCTAAGAAATGTCGGGGCTACTTTTTCAAGATTAGTTGCTAAGGCTCTAGGTCATCAACTAGGTCGCAATGTGGAGGCCTATATGGATGATATTGTAATAAAGAGTGCTTTAAAGCACCAGCATAGCCTAGACTTAGAAGAAACATTCAATAGCCTTCGGGCATGTGGGATCCGTCTTAACCCCGAAAAATGTATATTCGGAGCTAAGGCTGGAAAATTGTTAGGGTATTTAGTTTCAAGCAGGGGAATTGAAGCTAGCCCTACTCAAATAAATGTGCTGCAGAAGATGGCTCCTCCGGAGAATTTAAAGCAAGTGCAAAAGCTGACTGGACGTCTGGCCGCACTTAGCAGGTTTTTATCAAGGTCTGCGGAGAGGAGCTTGCCGATATTCAAAGCTTTGAAAGGGTCCGAAGATTTTGCATGGACACCGGAGTGTCAGAGAAGCTTCGAAGATATTAAAGATTATCTCAGTAATCTTGCTACACTCACGGTGCCTATTGCGGACGAAACCCTACTCCTGTATCTTGCAGCTACAGGTTCAGCTGTCAGCGCAGTCCTTGTTAGAGAAGTGGATTTCAATGGAAAGTTGGTCCAAAATCCTGTCTATTTTGTATCCGAAGCAATGTCAGGAGCGAAGACAAGATACTCCGAACTTGAGAAGTTCGTTTATGCTCTGATAATGGCTTCGAGGAAGCTAAGACATTATTTTTTGGCTCACAATGTAATTGTACCAACTTCGTATCCTTTAGGAGATATGCTCCGAAGCAAAGATTCCACTGGAAGAATTGGAAAGTGGGCAGTCGAGCTAGCACCCTTCGGCATATGTTTCTTAGCAAGGACAGCTATCAAATCCCAAGTCCTAGCAGACTTCGTAGCAGAATGGACTCCACCTGCAAATTTGGTTCCGGAGAAGTCAAGTGACGGAGTTTGGACTGTTTACTCCGATGGGGGTTTCCAAGCATCCGGAGCAGGCATTGGGGCAGTGTTGATTTCACCGTCAGGACAAAGAGCAATGTACTCCGCAAGACTCAACTTTAAGTCTACCAATAATATAGCGGAGTACGAAGGGATTTTATTGGGACTCCGGAAAGCACGTGCTCTAGGGGCTACAAGAATAATTATAAAGACAGATTCTCAGATAGTAGCAGGGCACGTAGACAAAAGTTTTCAAGTTCGACATCCACAGCTTGCAAAGTACTTAGAAGAAATCCGCAAAATCGAAGCACACTTCAAGGGTATTTCCATTCGGAGTATACCAAGGGCGGAAAACGTGCAAGCGGACATTTTAGCGAAGGCTGCAGCCGGAGCTGTGGATGTGCCTGAAGAAGCTTTCTATGAGGATCTCAATATATCTTCGGTGCCACAAATTGCCTCTGTGGAGATTCTTTGCATTCCTAGTGCAGATTGGAAAGATTCGATCATAGAACTCTTGCAAGGAGGAACAAATTTGCCCGAAGAGCCCCAGTTGTCAAGATTAAAGCTCAGAGCCAGAAACTATCAGTTAATCAACGGTATATTATACAAGGCCGGAGTATGTTCCCCTCTACTCCGATGTATATATCAAGCCGAAGGCCAAGAAATTCTTCGAGAAATTCACGAAGGCCTTTGTGGAAGCCATTTAGCCCCTAGAGCTCTGGCAGGAAAAACACTTCGCCAGGGGATTTATTGGCCCACAATAACAGCTGATGCGGAGAGCTTGGTCCGCACTTGTCAAGGATGCCAGTGGATGGGTCGACGGAGTCATCGCCCACCAACAGCTCTTCAAGTCATTGCCCCGGTATGGCCTATGGCCAGATGGGGTATGGATTTAATTGGTCCCTTTCCGTTAGCAAAGGGAAATCTGAAGTTCGCAGTGGTAGCTATTGAATATTTTTCTAAGTGGGTGGAAGCAGAACCCTTAACAGCTATCACTTCGAACAATGTACAAAAATTCTTCTGGAAAAACATTATTTGCCGGTTCGGAGTGCCTAAATACCTCACAGTTGATAATGGAACACAGTTCGACGCAGAACCCTTCAGGAAGTTTTGCGAAGACCTAGGCATTCAGCTATGTTTTGCTGCAGTGAGGCATCCTCAGTCGAATGGAGCCGTAGAGCGAGCCAATGGAAATATTTTATCAGGGCTAAATCGAAGAATAGTAGGATTAGCAAAGGGACTGTGGACCGAAGAGCTTCCGAAGATTCTATGGTCCATTCGGACTACGCAAACAAGGTCCACAAGTTTTACTCCGTTCAGACTACTATTCGGAGATGAAGCTATGACTCAAACGGAGCTCAAAGGGGGATCATTTTGCAGCACCGAACCAGACATTGAAGAAGAAAGACAAGCTTCGTTAGATTTGTCAGAAGAAAGAAGACTTCGGGCTGTAGCTAATTTATCAAAGTATCATCAGCAAACGAAGACTTGGTATGACCCAAAGGTTAAGCTCAATGAACTAAGACCAGGTCATCTTGTTCTACGAAGCATTATTTTACCAGGGAAGTTAGGCAATAAATGGGAAGGTCCATACCTAATTGTCCGCTAAGGGCGCCCTGGTTCATTTAAATTAGCTAATTTAGAAGGTGAAGAGTTAGCACATACTTGGCATGCGGAGCACCTAAAGCGATACTTCGCATAAGGGCTCCTTGTAATTCGCTTGTAATCATCTTCTAAATTAATAAAGCATATGACCCTGATAGTTGCCTTCCCCTCATAGACTTCCAGCTTCCGAGTGGACGCACTGGAACCGCGGGGTCGACCGAGAGGGAAGAGTCATTAAGCTGGGTTGTATTTTCGGACTTCGAACCCATAAAGTTTGAAACATCCGACGTGGGGGCTGACATAATCCGGAGCCCAGGCCACTGGCTTGTAGGCATCCGTAAAAGAGCCCAAAACCACACCCTACGGAGTCCAAGCCATTGGCTGGTAGACTTCCGTAAAAAGAGCCGAAGGTGGCCAAAACCTACGGAGTCCAAGCTGCAGCTTGTAGACTTTCGTAAAAAGAGCCGAAGGTGGCCAAAATCTGCGAAGTCCAAGCCACTGGCTGGTAGACTTCTGCAAAAAGAGCCGAAGGTGGCCAAATTATACGGAGTCCAAGCCATTGGCTGGTAGACATCCGTAAAAAGAGTCCAAAAAGACCATTGCAAACTCCGAACCATTGGTTCGTCAGAGATCGCAAAGACAAGCCGAATGTGGCTAAAGCAAAACAGCATTTGAGCCATGAGCTTCGAATGTCTGTTAACATAGTCCAAAGTGACAAATTTTTTAAGACACTAAAGTGTCCTGAAAGTTATCTCAACTGATTTCTTTCATAAAACATAGGTACTAAGTTACCATTCTTCTGACTGCAAAAAGTCGAAGACATTTCATAAGATTTCAAAAGATCTTTAAATGACAGAGGGGCTCCGAACCCCCAAAAAATTGTACTCCGAAGTTTTTTCTTTGCGCATAACCATCTTTGAATACATTTCGAAGTTGATTATACCAAAGAGGGGCTAGTAAATATGGAGACAATTTTAAATCGGCATTCATTATTGAAATAAATATGTTTACAGATTACACTATGAAAAATTGGTATCTATACCAAGAAAAAATCGGAGACCTCTTTGGTCCCGAGAGCTAGGGGTGGAACGACTAGTTCCAACGTCGGAAGTCCTAAGAACTTTACGTTTAACTCTCTTCCTCCCCTTCGAAGCTCTAAAATCCTTCTGCTCTTGTTGAAGCTCGGCCCAAGTTCGAAGCCGCTCGGGGCTTCTTTTCCACCTTCTAAGATCTTCAGATCTTTTATTTCGAGCTTCACCTTCGTCTTCAGACCAGTTAGTGTCTTCAGAAGATGAGGTGTTTACGTCAACCTCTTTATCTTCCTCTTTAATATAAGACAATACGTCTTTGATTACTTCGGGCGCAATTACGCCGGAGTCATCTCGAGGAATAAGAAATCGAGGACGTTTATAACTCTTTAGAAGTTCGAAGGTGTTCCACAATGAGCGAAGTTCGTTGTTAAGCTCTAACACTTCGATATCTTCCATAAGAGGCAAAGCCTAAAAATATGACAAACAAGATTTTCATTGATAAATGTTTACAAGCATGAGCTTTACATAATCAAAAAATCCTAAATAATTCCTAAACCTGCGGGTTCGGAGGAGGTTGACTGCTCGAAGCTTGGCTCCGAACTTGCTTCTGGCGTTGACCTTCATCGATCCAAGCCTTGATCGCAGAACGACCTTCGGCTCTCCATGAGGTTTGAAAGGCTCGCCAGGCGGCAGTCACGCCTTCGGAAGGATTCAAAAGCCGCTCGTCGTCGAAGGTAATGGAACCCCCTGCGCTCGGAGTGATTGTTCGGCCCAAATCTTCGTAGTAACGAAGTAATCCGAGGGCAGACACTTGTCCGGAGAGTTCTCCATAACGCATGCCTGCCGTCTTCATTTGCTTCGCTGCTCCTTGGATCCTTTTTAACCGGCGCAGCAGAGTGACGTTGTCATCTGAAGGAAGTGATCCAGTAGTACCGAAGTACTCCAGAACACCTAGCATCTGTTCGATGACCTCCGTAGCCACCTTCTCCGACTTAAGCTTTTCTTCAATTAGTGCATCCTTGCTCGAAGTCGTTTCTGCCAAAACTCCGGAAATCCTAGCATTCTCCGTAGTTAAATTATTCTTCTGGTTTAGGAGTTGGCTAGCTTCCTCTTGGAGCGTTACAAGTTCGGACCCAGCACTAGCATGCTCAGACCGCACCTTTTCAATTTCGGCCCGAAGCACGATTCTTTCTGCTTCGAGCTCCCTATTAACAGCTTCCAAGCCCTGTCTGGCCCTGCGCTCCGTTGAAATCACATTATCCATTTGAAGTACTCTAGCTTCGGAGAAAGATAAGTTGCGTTTAAGAGCTTCATTTTCTTCCCGAAGCTGAGCAATTTCATTTTCGTTCGATAAAGTTGCAGCGCGGGCCAAGACCGCTTGCTAAGAAGAGAAAAAACTGAAGTAAGAAATTATTCATTTATAATTTTCTACTAGTTCGAAGATGTACTTCGAACCCAATATAATTCGCTAAAGATATTGGTTCGAAGGTGCTCCGTACCTGGTAGGCTGCTCGTTCCAAAGCAACGTTAAGCTCCGAATTCTTCGCCTTGCTTAATTTTGCTACCAGCTCTGTCTCCCCGACTTCCCGACTCACTCGACCTAAAGGTTTGAGCAAAGTCCGAAGCCCTTTTCTTTGCTCCAAAAAAGGAGTTAAAAGAGGGAGCAGAGCCGAAGCTTTTTGATCTTCCCTGCTTGGCGAAGCTCCGGAGTGTTCTCCTGAGGTCCTTGGAACTTCCGAAGATGGCCCCCCCTCAGTTGATTCACTTTCATCTGTTGACTCAGACGAAGTTGATCCTTGAGTAGGGAGAGGCTCTATGTGTCTTTTACCCCTTCCAGGCCCCTGTTGAGTGACCTCCGGGTGCGGTTCCGAAGTTGTCGAAGGCCTTTGAATTGTGTCTTCGTGATGTACTTCTACAGCAGGGGGCTCTGCAAAATCAAAAATATTATGCATTGTATAATTTTGCAGAAAATGATAAAGAATTATGCGAAATTTACCTTCGACATTCTGGGGAGATCGAGCACTGGACTACTCGGAGGATCGAAGGTGAAGTCATCATCTGAATCCACAGTTAAAATTTCTGCTGTCGGAGTATCTCCGTGAGCAGTCCTCCCTTCATCCAGAACTAAAGTTGTAGGAACTTCAACTTCATCTTCGCCCATAGGGGCTTCGATTTGCTCCTCTTGAGTATCCGGAGCTCTCACTTCTTCAATGTTAGCTTGGGGCTCCAGCATACCTGCAGTATCTTCAATGTGAATATTTTGTTGAGCTGCATCTTCATCAATCAATCTCACTAATAGTATACCTTCATCTTCTTTAGAACCGGAGATTGAGGTTCTTGAGCTCGAAGGCGCAGGATTCGAAGGTGCGAGATTTTTTGGCTTTCGAGCCACCTTCTTCACCGGAGTCCTTGCGGAGCTCGAAGCTCCGGCTTCAGCCATCCTTTTCTTGGGTCCTTTCTCTAAAGGTACCCAGTCCATCAGAGGGGGCGGAGTCAACTCCAACATTCCCCATACTCTGTTAAACCTTTCCCAACTCCCGACCAATTTAACTCTCCATTCTTTTTCAGTCTGAGTTGGGGCACCCAAAATCTTCTCTGAAGCCCTTACAATTTGCTCTGAAGTAATAGGGACTGAAGAAGCTAAAAAATAAATCAAATTAGCCTTTCTTCGAAGTAAATATGTATAATGCATGTTGGTTTCGAAGTTACCTGCAGGGCTCGAAGTTAAGTTGATCTTGCGGAGACCGCCTTCCGAATCATCCTCGAAGACGATAGGCCAGTTGGCCATCAGCGGAGGAATTTGCAGTTCGAGGAATTCTTCGGCTAAGTCACGCATGCTTAACCTTTGGCTAATCTTTTGAAGTAGATTAAGACGAGCTTCGAATTGGCCTTCGTTGAGCTGCACTAAAGCTTCTTTCTGGAATTGAATTTCTTTAAGGGGCCCAGCCAGAGGACTGCTCGCTCCAACTTCGGCATAGAACCATCTCAGAACCCAATTAGTGTACCATCTAGCATTGATGGCTTTGGCAGGAAAATGAAGGGCATATTCATCCCGAAGCCTAAAGTTGATAGAGCCGAAGGATACTACCACTTTCTCACCTCCGGAGCCTACGAAGGTCTTCGGCTGGCAAGTTGCTCTATGAAGTGCAGCGAAGATTTCTGCCCTCCCCTCACAACCTTCGGCTCTCAGCGCCCATTCGAAGATAGCTAACCTAGCTACTGCATTCGGAGATAATTGGGGGAGGGTTACATGGAACAAATCAAGTACCTCCGCCAGGAAGTCCACTGCAGGGAGGCCCAAGCCAGCTTCGAAGAAGGCTTCGAATACCACTACCTCTCCGGGTCTTGGTGATGAAATCGATTCTTTGCCTGGCTTCCGAATCATAACTCCATTGCTAATTTTTTCCCCCGCTGTGATTGCCAAAGACTCTCTCTTGCAGGTAGAAGGCCCCAACTCAAAAGATTGATCCAAATACTTTGTCGGCGATTTGGGGATTTCTCCCCCCTGCCGCCATGGATGTCGCCGCCGACATCGGAGGTGCCGCCGCCAACGCTGCCGCCGCTGCTGCTGCGGCCGCCTGCTGCCGGGCCAAGGCCGACGGAGGTGCAGATCCCTTAGTCTTCACCATCGCGACCGCCAGATTGCTCTGAGGAAATGGAGGCTAGGGCTCAAGAACTCAAAGGGCTAAAAAGTTTTTGATTGCGAGAACGCGATAAAAAGGTAACCAGGTAACTTCTAGGCCTTCTATTTATAGCCTAGACTTCACTTTTTTACCGTTAACCCATGTCGTTTCGCATTCCTGCCGTTACTTTTCCTTGAGATTAACGTTTACTGCAGTTTCCGTTAGAAACAGAAACTTAACGGCTATTTTCTCTAAGTCTAAAAGACTCTCGAACTTCTTGAGTCGGTTCTAAGATAGTTCGAAAAGCAATTACCTTAAGACTGATTCAAAGTTCATATCTTCATGCATTTCGGAGATGAAATAAAAACCAATAACCCCTATGATTGGTTATCTTTTCCTTCCGTATACTGCTCTCCTAACGTTACAGGTCAACGGAGAAGCGTATTCGAGGGGCTACTGTTGGGGGAAAATATCTCATCTTCGGGGTTATTGCCGAAGCAACATAAAGGCAGTCAGCAGGTTCGAAGGTTCCCCGAAGATCATCTTCGAAGATACCCGGAACCCAGTTCGAAGTACGAAGATAGGCATTGGTTCGGAGTACATCTTCGAACTAAAGCCCTCCAAGATCTTTTCTGCCAGCTAAGATGGAAGACTTATCTTCTTTCTCATTAGATTAGTCTTTTACCATTTTAGCCCTATTAAGGGAACCGAATAGTTTCCACTATGTCGGTTGTAATAGAGGGGTAAATAGGTCTTTTCCTTAATGTTTGGGCCTATAAATACCCCCCATTTCACCCTGTAATAGGGACCGAATACAAGTTATTCAATACACACTTTCGAACTATTCTAAGTTATTATCCTTTCGGAGGCTTAGAACAGTTTGCTTCACAAACACTTCGTTTGTTAGTTTCTTTTCCACAGAAACCTGTTAGCGTAATCTTTTACGCCAACAATAAGTATGGTGGGTTCCAGGTGCAAGCTCGGGCATTGGTTTGTCGCACCCGGGGCACTATAAGGACCGGTCTGCGGGATCTGTTGCAAAGCACTTCCGTACCAACCACAAGTCTAATGGGTAAGTCCTAACTGGAAGTATGGAATGCTCCGACTCGATGCACCATAGTGGAGGGGGCAAGTGGCAAGCCTGCGGGCGACTTGTACCGACGAGGCTCAAGTGGGGGTATGGTGGGGCTCCGACGCGTCGGGACACCATATGAAACCTATAAGAGGGTGCTGTTGAGTCGGGGAGGACTATATGGAAGGTTTTGGCACGAGTTCCCGTGAAATGGGTCATCTCGTTACACTTTGGTGTAGGTGATGAGTGCGTGCCTTGTGGGTACAGTGGTACATCTCTGATCAGAGTAAAAATCAATCTTTTCGAAAAGTCGAGCCCACGGTCAAGGGCGGGTTGTGTGACTACTCGCAGTTAGTTACAATTGTTTGAATGGTTGAGTTATTCATGGCATGTAAGGATTGTTGAGTGAGGTGGGGCTGACTGTACCCCTCGAGTTAGAAGATGATGATGCATACACATTTTTACGTTTCGGTACCAATAAATTGTTCACATTAAATTGCTTTACAAATTACTCGCTTCCGCAAAACTAGCCACTATCTCCCTAGTTATTACATTGCATTATATTTGCATTCGGTGGCTTGCTGAGTACTCCTGTACTCACCCTATTGACTTACACCATCAGAGCCCGTCTACTACGAGGAGGATGCAGGTCTGGAGTAGCGACCCAGTCAAGGCGATACTAGAAGGAGGCGTTCATCTAGGACCCTTTTTTTATTAGTTTCTCTTCACCTTTATTCACTTTTGTATTAATACGGTCTACGAACCGTGAATGATTGCTCGTATTTGTACGTGGTCGCATGATGAACGTCTTGGTTTATTGATTTTCTATGGAATTTCAATAAAGGTCCTGATTTATTAAATCGGGGCGTGACAAGATGGTATCAGAGCCGACTTGACTGTAGGAAGCCAAACAGACCTAACCTTAGGACTTATATTAACCATATTTTCTTACAAAACTGTTTACCTTCTCATCTTCCAGAGTTTCACAAAAATCTCTCTCTTTTGTAGATGCCGGTCCATACCATGAGCGGGACTCTTCGCGACGAGGCCGGTTTCATCCGCGAGTTGCGCGTGCTAGTTGGATTCCTCGGATTTGAGCACGAGCCGATGTACCATGGAGTCTTCCCCGACGAGGAAGAAAGCTACTGCGAGGTTACCATCGTCGTCCAGCCTTCTCCACAGATGGCTCACACCTATCGAGGGGAAGGACCTACCTTCTTGGTTGCCAGCCAGCGCACCGCTCTCCAGGCCCTCACCGAGCTCCGGATGATCTACGACAGTGAGCTCTACCACACGGACTATCGCTTCGTGCCTCTTCGTACCCCAGGGAGTCCTCACAGTGACTACGTCAGCACCCTCTCCCAGTGTCACTCTTCGGTGGGGCATACAGTGCGCCTGTTGAAGGCAATGGATGAGCTCCACTATGAGGCACTGCAGGATGCCAACGGACAGCATGATACGATCGCCTTTTACCGACACTCTTCTGAGGATCTGAACCGTGAGAACGGGGATCTGCGTCGCCGCATCCAGCAGGGACACCGATTGGCTGCCGAAGCCAAAGAGTTACGGCGCCAGAATGAACTTCTACGACAGCGAGTCGCCACCAACCCACAGCTCCGCCACCAGATTGAGGAACTGAAGAAGGATCTTGAGGAGATCGCACCCCTTCCGCCTCGGAAGCGGAAATCCCATCGGATCCCCATCGTGAGACCCAAGAGAATTTCACGCAGTGCTCCACCCGCCGGACCATCCAGTTCCTCGACCCCGACCATCTCCCACGAGCCCGTGATCGAGCCGTCCGCGGAGCTACCATAGACGTAGTACTTACGATTGATTGTTTCCTTTACTTTGTTTTGGATTGTATGACCACCCATGTCTAAAATAAGGCATGAGTGAAGAACTAAATAAAAGACAATAAATGTAATCGCAAGAACGACCTTTTGAAAGAAAGTTTAGTAGTGTTCCCCCTTTAAAGATATTGTTATTTTGGAAACCTCAGGATGTCGAACAACCAAGGCTCCGACGCTCCTCAGAACGGAGGAGATAACGGAAACCTGCCTCAATGGGGAGCAACTGGGCAAAGGCAAGCCCCGGTTGCCAATCACCCCACTCTGGCCGAGATGATGGCCACGCAAAACCAGCTGGTCTCAGCCCTTCTGAACCAAATGCAGCAGCAGATGCAAGAGCAGCAGGCTCATCTCTTCCACCTCCACCAACAGCCCGAGCTGCCATGACCCGCCACTCCAGCTCCCGCTCCCGCCTCCCAACTCTCGGAGTTCCTCCGAGTCTGCCCACCGACCTTCTCGAGCACCACCAACCCCATGGAGGGTGGGGATTGGTTGAGGACCATCAAGAAGAAGCTCGACCTCCTGACCTGCACTGAGCAGGAGAGGGTGGCCTTCGCCACTCACCAGCTCTAGGGTCCCGCCACAGAGTGGTGGGACAATCTGCGCGAGACCTTGCCCGAGGGACACGTCCATACTTGGGCGGAGTTCTCGGCTGCTTTCCATGCCGCTCACATCCCCGACGGCATTATAGCTCAGAAGCAACAAGAGTTTAGGGACCTGTAGCAGGGGAGCAGGTCCGTAACTGAATATTTGCATGAGTTCAACCGACTGGCTAGGTACGCACCTGAGGAGGTCCATACAGATGCGGCCAGGCAGGCCAAGTTCCTCCGGGGACTGAAGGATGAGCTGTCCCTACAGCTTATCTCCGGAGATTTCGCCAACTTCCAAAAGTTGGTGAATAAAGCTATTATTCAGGAGACCCAGTAGAACAAGGTCGACCTGAAGAGAAAGAGGATGATCGCCTTCAAGCAGAATCAAGGCATGGCTCAGAGGCCCCGTTTCACCCCTCCTCCACCGGCGCCACAGTACCACCCCCGCCCGGTGTATCATCCGGCACCACCTGCCGCCAATACTGGAGCCGGACAACATCGCCCCGCTCCCGCCGCACCAGCCGCCCCAGCCGCCCCGGCCAAGAAGGTGGAGATTCTGCGAGACAGGCACGGCAAGCCTGTGGTATGTTTCAACTGCCGCCAGGAGGGGCACTACTCTCACCAGTGCCCTCATCCCAAGCGTACCCAAGGCGTCACATCAAACCCCGCCGTCTGCGCCAAAGTCAACCACGTCACCGCCGAAGAAGCCCAGGCTGATCCGGAAATTGTCATGGGTAAGTTTGTGGTTCATTCAGCACTTGCAGTAGTTCTATTTGACACCGGATCTACGCACTCCTTCATCTCAACTGCTTTTATGAAAAGAAATGCCCTGGACATAAGCGAACTGCCCAGACCCGTACTAACAGCTACCCCAGGCAAACAAACCCTCGCCTATTCCTATAGCCCAAGGGTATGGGTAGATATCCAAGGCACAATATTCTGGGCTGACCCCATCCTCATAGAATGCCAAGTTTTGGATCTCATTCTAGGGATGGATTGGTTAAATAAACACCAAGGAGTAATAGAGTGTGCCCAGAGGAAAGTAACGGTGATCAGTGAAGAAGGGACTACCGTCACATTCCAGATGTCGAGTATGAAGTCCGAAAGACCAAGACTGCATCAGATTACCTTGGAGGAAATACCAGTCGTTAGTGAATACCCGGACGTATTCCCAGAGGATATACCAGGGATGCCACCCAGGAGGGACATCGAGTTCAGGATTGATTTGGTACCCGGGACCACCCCTATTTACAAGCGACCATACCGGATGGCCGCTAATGAGCTAGCTGAGATGAAGCAGCAATTGGAGGATCTCGAGAAGAAAGGCTACATCAGACCAAGTACATCGCCATGGGGTGCCCCCGTCATCTTCGTCGAGAAGAAAGAAGACAAGGCTAAGCGTATGTGTGTGGATTACCACGCTTTAAATGAAGTGACCATCAAGAACAAGTATCTGTTACCCAGGATCAATGATCTCTTTGACCAGCTGAAGGGAGCTACGGTATTCTCGAAGATCGACCTGCGATTTTGTTGGACCGGAAACGGCGACCAGAGGGGGGGTGAATGGGAGATTTTAAAAATTCGGGCTAAAAAACTTAGCCTTCGGTTCTGTTCTGTCTTCTGCGGAACAGGCTTCGAACACTACCTTCGAAGGTCTGGTTCGGAGGTACTTCGACACCTTCGAACACAGGCTTCGGAGGAGCAAAAGTTCGAAGCCAAGAAGACTTCGCTCCACTCACAACCCACGAAAATCTACTCTGCTAAGTCAGTGCAGGCTCCGCACACGAGGTGCTTCGAGCAGGCTTCGCACTTCACCCTTCGCAAGAGTGGACAGCCCTCTGAGGACTTCGACCAAGTACTTGGCGGCAGCAACTGGTGCTGGGCTTCGTACGCGAAGGTCTACACGCACACAAAACGGACTACGCTAAGGGCTTCGACACAAGAAGCAAAACGGGCCTTGGTCATGGCTACGCTAGTAAGCAGCGAGGTTACACCTCCTGTTACACAGAGCGAATGCTCACTGACAAAGCACACCTCGCACGAAAAACTACCTTCACCTCGACAGGCTTCGGTGCACTAAACTAGCGAAGTATGCAAAGCGAGCTCAAGCAAAAAGCACAAGAGAAACAGGGCTTCGCCGCTTGAACAAGGAACACTGAAATAAATTGAACTCAGAATGAATACAGCGAGGTCTGTCTACAGGAGCTCAACAGTAAATGCTCAAAGTGTTAAATGTTACCTACCGAGCCCCCATATTTATAGCCCACGGCTTCATCCTAAGGAAGTGACTACTTTACCCCTAGGGTTTACAACAGATTTGTCTCTACAGAACTAAGGGGTACAAAAGGTAGTCCACCTTTATTTTGGAGGCTTCTCTGTCAGCTGCAGAGGGGACAGTGTCAGCCTTTTTCAGAACAGACAGTGTCAGCCTTTACAGTGTTGACTTCTGGAACCTCCCTTCGCACCGGAGGGTGCGGTAGCTTCGGCGAGAAGCCTGCAGCCTGATGGCCTTCGCTCCGCCGAAGAAGTCCTTCGATACAGTGACGGTTTTAAGCCGAAGCCGTCAAAGCCCTTGGGCCTTCGCACCACCACCTCCGGAGTGGATCACCACGGCTTTGCAGCTACTCCGAGCTCGAACACCGTCCGTCCGTGTACCGAAGCCATGCATGGCCGAAGCACCTCAAGTCATCCTCACTCCGAAGCCCCACCTTCGGAGTACCACCCTTCGAAGTCCCTCCTTCGTCCAAGGCCTCCGCATGAAGCATTCCATGAGCACTCCGTCGCAGTGCCTCTCCCCGAGCACACTCCACGACGAGCCTCACCCGGACAATGCCTTCGATGCACCTCGACTTCTGAGACCTTCGTCGGGTACCTTCGAATGTCTCCCTCCGGAGCACACTTCGAATTCCATGCCTCCGCAGAGGACTTGTTCCACCAACTCCGAAGTCACTCCATTCGGAGTACCTTCGAAGTGCCTCACCTCCGAGGACTTTGTCTCGGAGTACCTTCAGCCGGAGCCACACTCCGCACTCTCTGCCTTCACCTGGCGCGACTCGACCCGAGGACCGACCCGGACCACCTTCGCAGCCACCGTGACGGAGCTCC
Organism: Zizania palustris; assembly: GCA_019279435.1. Lineage (NCBI taxonomy): Eukaryota > Viridiplantae > Streptophyta > Magnoliopsida > Poales > Poaceae > Zizania > Zizania palustris. The sequence goes on along the minus strand of JAAALK010000290.1, from coordinate 65,241,460 downwards.
CCACTCCCCTGGCATCAAGCCACCCGCTTGACCCAGGTTCACCTGGCTCGAACCCTGTCCGTCGCCTCCGAAGTCCCTGCGCACCACCGACAAGCAAACAAGTGTATCCAGTACTCCGGAGACCTCTCCGGGTTAGCAACCTCCGGCACACACTCCGGTGTACCGCCCAAAGTACCGAAGCCCTCGGTACGAACCCAGTCATCGCGTACTGTCGGACCCCTCCGACAGGTACACTCCGCTGCACAGCTGCAGCAAGCAAACACCGAACACACTCCGGTGACACACCTCCGAACACCCTTCGGAGGTACCACCTCCGAAGCCCCTCCGGAGGTACCCTTCGAACAGAGGGTAAATAATCCTGTCAATCACTCATCACATACACCGAAACCACCCTTGGTTTCTCAATCTCCCCCTTGATGAGTGCATTGACAACCAAATCCAAGTTCAAGAAAATTTAAAAACTTTCAGCACACAAGTGACCATAAAAACTCAAAAAGAGCCAAAGCATGTCACTTGATAAAAGAAATTTTTCTCCCCCTTTCTCAAAAGAGTAAAAGCCCTTTTTGGCAAATCTCCCCTTGAAAAGAACTCCCCCTGAGATAAGCAAATTTTTCTCCCCCTTTATGTCAAAAACTCTCCCCCTTTTAAAAATTATGCCTTCTTGCGGCAGAGAACATAGCAAACCTCTCCCCCTTTGGCAATGCAAGCATCAAGGAGCAATCAAAAGATGCAAAGCTTCGAAATGAATAGAATTGCAAAGACATATAATGCAAAAATATGCCAACATTAAAACTAATGATCATGTGCTCAGCTGAATTTAACAACCTGTGAAACAAGATGATGGCATGTGATTTTGTCATTTTAAGATAAAAGCATCACCACTTAGTCAAAGCAGCGAGACATGTGAAGGCAAGGACTGCGCAAAGCTAACAATTTCTACATGATACAGGCAAGTCTTGTTCAAAAGAAGCTGAGAAAGCAACTTTGATGATCAATTAAATTTGTTGTTCTTTTTCGTAATGCCAGGGGTTATTTGTTTGTCCACCTTATACTTTCCAATCAGGCCAAGCCTAGGCATGAAAGCCATCTGAAGCTTAAGGCGGTGATTTTGGCATACACTACACTATCCCAGTTCAGACCAAAGTGCAATGGTAAGCAGTCTAGAATAGAGTAGTGCGACAAACAAACCCTCCTGGATCTTTTCATTTAAACCAGACAAATCATGGATTGTTGATTTTGATTCAGATAAATGAAATATTTTGATGAATATCCATGAATAAAGAACACAATTTTTCAAGTTGCAAATTTTAGCATCCAAGGAACAGTGTCTTGCTGTCAAGTAGATAAAAGATAGCTAAAAGCAGTCCAGCCTAAACAAGCTAGATACAAGATTGTGCGGTGAGCAAGTTTCGATTTTAGAAAATAAAACATCATGCACAATCAATGTTCCAGACATATTTCATAGAGCTGAGCTGTCATGATTTCTTTGAATTAAAAGCAGGCATATAATAGCAAAAGATGTAAGTGCAATTCCACACATAATGAGCATATGCAAGACAATTAAAAGCAGCTCCCCCTCACAAAATGCCGTAAGGGTGACAAATGCCAAGTTCCCCACGCAAGTAAGCAAATCGAGAAGCATCGAGGGGTTTTGTAAAAATATCGGCAAGCTAGTGTTGGGTATCAACATATTGAAGTTCAATATCACCCTTCTCATTGTGATCTCTGAGAAAATGATACCGTACATCAATGTGTTTGGTTCTGGAGTGCTGAACCGGGTTGTTTGCAATACAAATAGCGCTAGTGTTATCACAGAATTGTGGAACACTCTTATAATCTAACCCGAAATCCCGCAAAGTGGAAACCATCCACAGAATCTGAGAGCAACAGCTAGCTGCAGCAACATATTCGGCCTCAGCCGTCGATTGAGCAACACTAGACTGTTTGCGGGAAGACCAGCAAACCAGAGACGTACCCAGAAAATGACAAGTACCTGAGGTACTTTTCCTATCAATTCTACACCCAGCAAAATCCGCATCTGAATAACCTCTAAGACATAAAGATGAAGACGATGAATACCATATGCCAAATTCAAGGGTGTGTTTGAGATACCTTAGAATGCGTTTAACCGCTTGGCGGTGCGAAGCTCGTGGTGAAGCCTGAAAACGAGCGCACAGACACACAGCGAAGTGTATGTCCGGCCTCGTGGCAGTCAAGTAGAGGAGGGAGCCGATCATGCTCCGGAACTCCTTCTGATCTACGGCTTCTCCATCTTCGTCAGGGTCCAATGCTACAGATGTGGCCATTGGAGTGGCGAGAGGCTTCGCATCGGACATGTCGAACTTCTTGAGCAGGTCCTTGGTGTACTTTGTCTGGTGGACAAAAGTACCTTGTTTGCTTTGTTTGATTTGCAAACCAAGGAAAAAGGTGAGTTCACCCATCATCGACATTTCAAACTCCCTGCTCATGGTATCTGCAAACTCGGCAACCAAAGCATGAGAAGAGCCACCAAAGATGATATCATCCACATAAATCTGAACTAGGAGGAAATCTTTGCCATGCTTGAGAGTAAACAAAGTTTTATCAACAGAGCCCATCAAATACCCTCGCTCAAGCAGAAAAGACTTAAGTCTATCATACCAAGCCCGAGGGGCCTGCTTGAGTCCATAAAGAGCCTTATGAAGTTTAAGGACTTTATGTGGGTACTTGGGGTTTTCAAAACCAGGGGGTTGTTTTACATAAACATCTTCACCTATGAAGCCATTAAGAAAAGCACTTTTGACATCCATTTGATAGAGTTTGAATCCCCGGGATGTCGCAAAGGCAAGCAAAATCCTAATGGCCTCTAGGCGAGCAACAGGTGCAAAAGTTTCAGTAAAATCAATCCCTTCTAGTTGAGAAAAGCCCTGAGCTACAAGTCTAGCCTTATTTCTAACAATTGTCCCATCCTCCCCTTGTTTATTTTTGAAAATCCATTTTGTTCCTATGAAATGAACATTTGGTGGAGGATCAACTAAAGTCCAGACTTGGTTTCTTTCAAAATTCTCAAGCTCTTCATGCATGGCATTGATCCAACTAGAATCAGAAAGTGCATGACTAACATCTAAAGGCTCGAAAGAAGCAACAAAAGCAGCATTAGTGAAATGAGCGTGAGAACGTGTTACCCTTTGATCAAGCTCACCAATGATCTGCTCGGGAGGGTGCATCCTTTGAACATGATGTGGAGCCTCGCGGCGGGATGCAGTCTCCCCCTCAACTTGTGCGTTGGAGTGGTCCAAGATGACCGATGTTGAGGTAGTCGCTTCGGGACCTCGTGCCGAAGTAGTTGAAGCGGGGTCAGCTTCGGGGGTTGATGTCGAGGGTAGTAGGGGATCATCCTCGAATTCTCCGGGATCTTCGTCTTCGAATAAAGTCTGTTCCATGTCGTGTTCATTTGCCTGTTCAAAAGCAGAACTAACAGAGGGGGTTGATTCATCAAAAGTCACATCACATGACTCGATGACAGTGTTAGTTTCCAAGTTATAAACACGATAGGAATGACCATGAGTAGTATAGCCCAAAAAGATCCCGTCAGAAGATCGCGACTCAAATTTATCCAAGTTACCACGTTTTAGGATAAAGCAGCGACAGCCAAAAACTCGAAGATGAGTAACCTTGGGCTGTCTCCCAAAACGCAGCTCATAAGATGTCAAATTTAAAATTGAGCGCAAGAAAATTCGGTTTGAGATGTAACATGCAGTGTTCATGGCCTCAGCCCAGAATTTTCTAGGAGTCCTATGCTCATCAAGCATCGTCCTAGCCATCTCAACCAAAGTGCGGTTTTTCCTCTCAACAACACCATTCTGTTGAGGAACCCGCGGAGCAGAGAATTGATGTTCTATGCCATGCTCCATGCAAAAGTCAACAAAGAGACTATTTTTGAACTCGGTGCCATTATCGCTTCGAATGAATTTTAATGCACCAGGGAGTTCAATGAAAAGCCTCAAAGCCAAGCTCCGAAAGTGTGAAAACACTTCGTCCTTGCTGGCAAGAAAGAAGACCCAAGAGTAGCGAGAGAAATCGTCGACAATTACTAGAACATACCACTTGCCGCCTAAAGAACTAACCCGAGAGGGACCTACAGTGTCCATATGGAGAAGTTATCCGGGTTGTTCAGTCATCACTGTGGTGACTAGCGAATGCGAAGCGGCAATCATTTTTCCATGTCGACAAGGAGCGCAAACTAAATTCTTCTCAAACTTGAGCTTGGGCAATCCTCGGATCAAACCTAGGGCGCTCAGACGAGCGAGCAACTCAAAGCTCATATGCCCTAGTCTCCTATGCCACTTCCAAAGCTCAGAAGTCGAATGTGCAACAAGACAATGAGAAGAACCAGACGACTCTGAAAAATCAGCTCCAAAAACTCTCCCAACCCTAAAGATCTTACACACCACAACGCCATCAGAATTGAGCACTTGCGAAGTATCGCGATGAAATCGCACTTCGAAGCCCTCATCAAGCAACTGAGATACAGACAGCAAATTGTATCCCAGGTTTTCAACCAAAGCAACATCTTTGAGAGTGAAGTTTGCGTTTATTCTTACCACACCTTTACCTTTCACTCTACTCCTTCGATTGTTTCCGAAGGTGATATGTTCCCTTTGCTTGGTTGTAGTGAGGCTGGAGAACCAAGCTGCATCTCCGGTCATGTGGCGCGAACAACCGGAGTCCATGATCCACGTGCCCTCCAAGCCTCGACCTGTCGCCTACACATGATAAGAACGCCTCGATCGCTCAGTGCTGGGGTGAGTAAAATAATGACGAGGCATCCAGCACTGAGTGACACGAGTAGTAGGCACAGTAAAAGCAGACGGTCTACGCACATAAAATCAGAATGATGCAAAGTGCGAGGTCTACCGACATGCAAAGAACGAAAAGCATGTAGAGGTCTCCTACTCTGACGAGGTACAAAGCTACTCGCCCGAGGTCTACCACCATATGGAACATGGTGAACACCTCGAGGAGCAAAACCTCTCCGAGAAGCACGAGGAGCCTCTAAAACAGGACGAGAGTAAAACTCAGACTCATGCATACCTAAAGATGGGTAATGCATGTCCTGATAGCTCATCGCCTGTGCACGTCGCTCATCCTTGATGCGACGGAAACAGAAACCAATCAAATGACCCGCCCGCTGACAATAAGAACAATGAAACACTCTCCTGGGGGCACTCTCATGGGTCACAGGAGCAACTCTCACAGGCTCCTTGGGTTTCTTCTGTGTGGTTATCTTGGGAGGATTTTTCTTGGTAGGAGGAGTGGTTTTCTTTGGTGGATGGTTAGGCTTTTTGGCTGATGGGGTGTCTAACAGAGCTCTCTCTTTCTCTAGGGTGGTAGGAGAGGTAAAAACAGTTTTGGCCTTACTGTCTGAAGCTATCCTCTCAAAACCCAAACCTAGAGCTACCCCGGCTCTATCAGCACACAACTTGGTCTTGGCCAAGAGCAAATCCATCCTACCCTTCCCTTCAGTGCATTTGTTTACCACAGAAAGAAGGTATTCATTTTCAGACATGAGATTCTCAGCTTGCTCTCTAGCAGTGCCTAGCTGGTCCTTAAGGGTAATGCAAGTGTCACAAACAGGTTGCACATCCTTAGAACTACCGGCCCTCTCCAATCTAGCCTCCAAATCATGAACATGCTTATCACGTAAATTAATGCTATCGCGTAATAAAGAGCAGTTCATGCAATCAATAACATCATGAGGTCTAGAATCCACCTCCAAAAGCTGCTTCCGTGCAGTCTCAAGCTCAGAAAGAGTTTGAGCATGTACAGTACGCAACTGAGCAAGCTCACCCATGACAACAGAACAAGACTCACATTCAGCATCATCAAACTTAGACTTAAGCATGGCATATTCAGTAGAAACATTTTCTAGCCTAAGTCTAAGGTCTTTTCTTTCTCTAGCAGCTTGCACAAGTAATCTATCCTGACCTAGCACTACTTCATTCAGCTCATCTAATTTAATTAGAAGCTGGTCAGATGATAGGTTTACCTCAGATGAGTCAAGCTCATCGCCGCTGTGATCGCTGTCGGCCATGAAGCAAAGGTCGGTGAAGTCACGTCCTTTCTTATCCTTCTTGTCCTCCTTCCTTGGGGACTCCTCCTCCTCGGAGCTCGACTCCTCAGTTGAGGAAGTGTCGATGTCGCTGAGAGCAGCAACAAAGGCTCTGGAAGCGGCCTTGGCTACTTTCTTAGCCATCTTGCCGCGCTTGCCCTTCACAAAGGGCTTCCTCTCCTTTTTGTGGAATTTGGGGCGCTCACTCTCATCTCTCTTTTTGACCTTGGGGCAATTGGCCTTAATGTGAGAGGTGTCGCCACATTCATAGCAGCCACTAAAACCACTTCTCCTCTGATCCCGTCTCTCATGATGAAAGCGGGTGAACCTCCGGGCAATGAGAGCAAGCTCATCATCAGCTAGAGTGTCCACCTGCTCCTTTGTGACGGAGACCAGGGAGGACAAAGCAAAACCATCTGCAAGAACACAAGTGCCTGATGTGCTTGGTTCTGCAGTGGTGCCACGGCTTGTGCTAGAAACCAATGCCAATGGTTGTGGCAAAGAGCTTCTGTGCACAGCAAGAGATGCCTTGGCAATCTCTGTGGACTTCAGCTTGCTAAAGAGTTCGTCACAGGTTAGAGTGTCATAGCCTGTGGACTCCTCAATGCTGGATATCTTCACTTCCCATATGCTACGGTCAAGAGCATAGAGAAGCTTGATAGCCCTATCGTGATCACTGTAAGCAAGCGTCCCGTTGGATCGCAAGTTACTCACTATCGCGTCAAAGCGGGAAAACATGGCATCTACAGATTCACCAGGTGCCTGCACAAACAGCTGATACTGTTGATTGTAAGTGCTTTGGCGCCTGGCCTTAATCTGAGCAGAGCCCTCATGAAAGACAGTGAGTGTTGTCCAAATTTCCCTAGCAGTCCTAAGGTGCTGCACCCTGTCAAACTCACTCCGACTCAAACCAATGAACAGAATGTTCCTTGCCTTCGAGTTGGCAATATACTGATCTTTTTCGGTTTGAGTGGTGCGGGTATCAGGGATGGAGTATTGTGAGTCCACAATCTCCCAAATTGCATTTCCTTGGCTTAACAAGTAAGCCTCCATGCGCACCTTCCAGTATGCAAAATCTGTCCCATCGAACAGAGGAATTTTACTGCCTCTATCCATGTCGCCAACAGATCACAAAACCGGTTAAGGTCAACTGGTGATCTTAACCTGCTCTGATACCAATTGTTGGACCGGAAACGGCGACCAGAGGGGGGGGTGAATGGGAGCTTTTAAAAATTCGGGCTAAAAAACTTAGCCTTCGGTTCTGTTCTGTCTTCTGCGGAACAGGCTTCGAACACTACCTTCGAAGGTCTGGTTCGGAGGTACTTCGACACCTTCGAACACAGGCTTCGGAGGAGCAAAAGTTCGAAGCCAAGAAGACTTCGCTCCACTCACAACCCACGAAAATCTACTCTGCTAAGTCAGTGCAGGCTCCGCACACGAGGTGCTTCGAGCAGGCTTCGCACTTCACCCTTCGCAAGAGTGGACAGCCCTCTGAGGACTTCGACCAAGTACTTGGCGGCAGCAACTGGTGCTGGGCTTCGTACGCGAAGGTCTACACGCACACAAAACGGACTACGCTAAGGGCTTCGACACAAGAAGCAAAACGGGCCTTGGTCATGGCTACGCTAGTAAGCAGCGAGGTTACACCTCCTGTTACACAGAGCGAATGCTCACTGACAAAGCACACCTCGCACGAAAAACTACCTTCACCTCGACAGGCTTCGGTGCACTAAACTAGCGAAGTATGCAAAGCGAGCTCAAGCAAAAAGCACAAGAGAAACAGGGCTTCGCCGCTTGAACAAGGAACACTGAAATAAATTGAACTCAGAATGAATACAGCGAGGTCTGTCTACAGGAGCTCAACAGTAAATGCTCAAAGTGTTAAATGTTACCTACCGAGCCCCCATATTTATAGCCCACGGCTTCATCCTAAGGAAGTGACTACTTTACCCCTAGGGTTTACAACAGATTTGTCTCTACAGAACTAAGGGGTACAAAAGGTAGTCCACCTTTATTTTGGAGGCTTCTCTGTCAGCTGCAGAGGGGACAGTGTCAGCCTTTTTTAGAACAGACAGTGTCGGCCTTTACAGTGTTGACTTCTGGAACCTCCCTTCGCACCGGAGGGTGCGGTAGCTTCGGCGAGAAGCCTGCAGCCTGATGGCCTTCGCTCCGCCGAAGAAGTCCTTCGATACAGTGACGGTTTTAAGCCGAAGCCGTCAAAGCCCTTGGGCCTTCGCACCACCACCTCCGGAGTGGATCACCACGGCTTCGCAGCTACTCCGAGCTCGAACACCGTCCGTCCGTGTACCGAAGCCATGCATGGCCGAAGCACCTCAAGTCATCCTCACTCCGAAGCCCCACCTTCGGAGTACCACCCTTCGAAGTCCCTCCTTCGTCCAAGGCCTCCGCATGAAGCATTCCATGAGCACTCCGTCGCAGTGCCTCTCCCCGAGCACACTCCACGAGAGCCTCACCCGGACAATGCCTTCGATGCACCTCGACTTCTGAGACCTTCGTCGGGTACCTTCGAATGTCTCCCTCCGGAGCACACTTCGAATTCCATGCCTCCGCAGAGGACTTGTTCCACCAACTCCGAAGTCACTCCATTCGGAGTACCTTCGAAGTGCCTCACCTCTGAGGACTTTGTCTCGGAGTACCTTCAGCCGGAGCCACACTCCGCACTCTCTGCCTTCACCTAGCGCGACTCGACCCGAGGACCGACCCGGACCACCTTCGCAGCCACCGTGACGGAGCTCCCCACTCCCCTGGCATCAAGCCACCCGCTTGACCCAGGTTCACCTGGCTCGAACCCTGTCCGTCGCCTCCGAAGTCCCTGCGCACCACCGACAAGCAAACAAGTGTATCCAGTACTCCGGAGACCTCTCCGGGTTAGCAACCTCCGGCACACACTCCGGTGTACCGCCCAAAGTACCGAAGCCCTCGGTACGAACCCAGTCATCGCGTACTGTCGGACCCCTCCGACAGGTACACTCCGCTGCACAGCTGCAGCAAGCAAACACCGAACACACTCTGGTGACACACCTCCGAACACCCTTCGGAGGTACCACCTCCGAAGCCCCTCCGGAGGTACCCTTCGAACAGAGGGTAAATAATCCTGTCAATCACTCATCACATACACCGAAACCACCCTTGGTTTCTCAGATTTTGTTATCATCAGTTAAGAATTCGAGAAGAGGATATACCCAAGACGGCCTTCACCACCCGTTATGGATTATATGAGTGTAATGTTATGTCATTCGGATTGACCAACGCCCCTGCATTCTTCATGAACATGATGAACAAGGTATTTATGGAATATTTGGACAAATTCATCGTTGTCTTTATAGATGACATCCTCATTTATTCCAAGGACCAGAAGGAGCATGAGACTCACCTCCGGTTAACCCTAGGAAAACTAAGGGAACACCAATTATACGCCAAGTACAGCAAATGCAAGTTTTGGACGGCGGAAGTAAAGTTCCTTGGACACATTATCTCTGCACAAGGTATTGCAGTAGATCCTGCCACCATGGAAGCCGTTATAGATTGGCTCCCTCCAACAAACGTGTCTGAGATACGAAGTTTTTTGGGCTAGGCCAGATATTATCAGAGATTCATTGAGAATTTTTCTAAGATAGCCAAGCCAATGACCAAGTTGTTGCAGATAGGAGAGAAGTTTGAATGGACTCCCGAATGTGAGGAAAGTTTCCGCACCCTCAAGACCCGTCTAGTGTCAGCACCCATACTAACCCTACCAGATATCCGGAAGGACTTCCATGTCTATTGCGACGCATCTCGCCAAGGATTGGGATGTGTTCTTATGCAAGATGGAAAGGTTATCTCTTATGCCTCTCGTCAGTTGAGACCTCATGAGTTGAACTACCAGACCCATGATTTGGAATTAGTCGCTGTAGTGCACGCCCTTAAGATATGGAGGCATTATTTGGTCGGAAATCACTGTGAGATCTTTACGGATCACAAGAGCTTGAAGTACATCTTCACACAGCCAGACCTCAACTTGAGGCAAAGACGATGGTTGGAATTAATAAAGGACTATGACTTAGGTATCCACTACCACCCTAGAAAAGCAAATGTGGTAGCTGATGCATTAAGTCGCAAGGGATATTGCACAACCATGATGATTCAGGATCACGCGCCCTTGTTATGTAAAGAGATGGAAAAGTTGAATCTCGGGTTGACCACCAAAGCATACCTAGCCACCTTGGAGACTCAACCCGTCTTATTCGAGCAAATCCGTGGAGCTCAGTTAGAAGACCCGGATATAGCAGCTGTTAGGAAGAACATGAGGCAAGGAAAAGCCCCAGGATTTTCAGAGGACGAGAATGGCACCATATGGTTTGGAACCCGGATATGTGTGCCGGATAAACCAGAGATAAAAACCCTTATCCTGAGAGAAGCCCATGAGACTTTGTACTCCATTCATCCCGGAAGCACCAAGATGTACCAGGACTTAAAGGAACGTTATTGGTGGGTTAGCATGAAGAGGGAGATTGCTCAGTTCATCGCAGAATGTGACACCTGTCGAAGAGTAAAGGCTGAACATCAGAGACCTGCAGGACTGTTACAGCCACTAAAAGTGCCTGAATGGAAGTGGGAAGAAATCGGTATGGATTTCATCACCGGAATCCCAAAGACCCAACTTGGATATGATTCTATTTGGGTGATTATTGACCGACTTACTAAAGTAGCGCATTTCATAGCCGTCAAGACGACCTTTAGTGGCCCTAAGCTTGCAGAACTATACATGGCCCGCATTGTGTGTCTTCATGGAGTACCCAAGAAGATAGTGTCCGATAGAGGAAGTCAGTTCACCTCTCGTTTCTGGAAGAACCTTCAAGAAGAGATGGGAACAAGATTGAACTTTAGCACTGCCTACCACCCTCAGACGGATGGCCAAACAGAAAGGGTGAATCAGATATTGGAAGATATGCTTCGGGCATGTGTCTTGGATTTTGGAGCAACTTGGGACAAGAGCTTACCGTACGCTGAGTTTTCGTACAACAACAGCTATCAAGCCAGTCTTCAGATGTCTCCTTTTGAAGCCTTATATGGACGTAAGTGCAGAACGCCTCTACTTTGGGATCAAACCGGTGAATCTCAAGTATTCGGAACAGACATCCTTCGAGAAGCTGAAGAGAAGGTACGGATCATCAGAGACCGACTCAAGACATCCCAATAACGACAGAAGAGCTACGCGGACAATCGACGCAGAGATCTAGCCTTTGAAGAGGGAGATCATGTCTATCTTCGAGTTACGCCGCTCCGTGGTACTCAACGATTTAACATGAGAGGAAAGTTGGCCCTCGGTATGTTGGACCATTTCTCGTTATTCGACACCAAGGCGAAGTTGCTTATCAGTTGGAACTACCGCCCTCATTGGCTGGAGTACATGACGTATTTCATGTTTCCCAACTCAAGAAGTGTCTCCGAGTCCCTATAGAGCAAGTAGACCTACAGCAGTTGGATGTTCAAGAAGATCTGACCTATATGGAAAAGCCTGTCAAGATATTGGAGGTCAAGGAAAGGATCACCAGGAGTCGGGTCATCCGCTTCTGCAAAGTGTAGTGGAGTAATCATCCTGTAGAGGAAGCTACATGGGAAAAAGAAGATGAACTCAAGGCAGAACATCCTGAGCTATTCGAGGAATGATCCGAATCTCGAGGACGAGATTCTCTGTAAGGGGGATAGGATTGTAACACCCCAGAAATTAAAAAGAATTAAAATAAAAGAAAAGTATTATTAAATGCATTTTTGGGAATTTCTAATTAAGGGGAAAAGCCTTAAAGAACGCTATTAAAGTCAAACAGGGAGAAATATTCAAAATCTGGACTTGAAAATTTTATGAGATAAACTAGAGGCCAAAATATAATTTTAGGAATTTTTACAAATTTTTATCAACAGTGATTCAACCCTTAATCAAATATATGAATTACTGGAATTATTTTAAATCAGAAAAACATTTAAATCCTTAATGGGCCTCAACCCTGAAATCACCGTCAGCCCGGCCCAGTCCAGCCACCAGTCGCTGACCAGTGGGGCCAACCTGTCGCCGCCGCTCCCCGCCTCTCTCTCCCACCGCGCCCGTCTCGGTCCCACCCGCCAGCCTCACCAGCCCGGCCCTCTCCCTCTGACCACTCGGCCCCGCCTGTCGGCGCTCGTTTTCCAGCTCGCCCACTGACAGGTGGAGCCCACCTGTCAGATTCGTCTTCTCCATGGAACCGTCCGATCTCGCCCGATCACCCCGGATCGCCTTCCCCGAGCGCCACCGCCCCCTTTCCATCCTTGAGCCACGCGGTTTTGCGCTTAAGAAAGCATACCCGAAGCTTGGAAAGCCCTCGCCGGAGCTCACGGAACCCCTCGGTTCCCTGCCATCTAGACGCCGGTGACCTCCTATTTAAACCCCCTCTGGCCTCTGCACCCAGCCCACGCCAACGTAGCCCTCCTTGCGTGAAAGCAGAGCGCCGCTGCCCTCTTTTCGGTCTTAGGTCCCGCTTCGCCTCCGGCAAGCCCTCGCCGTCGATCCCGGACCCCTTCGCCCTAGCCACCGCCACCGTCGGGTCCGCCGTCGACCACCCGTCCTCGGCTACACCCCCGTTGGCCGTGAACGCCGCCGGATCGCCGTCGCCGTCGAGCTCCCGAAGGTCCCTCACCGTCTACCCTCGTCGCCGGTCGCCGTTCGTCGCCCGCCGTCACCACCGGAGGTATCTTCGTGGTCCCCATCCTCTCCTCGTTCCATTTTTGGCCATAGCTAGGCTCCTAGGCCCTCGCCGCCGCCGTCGCAGCCGCACCCGAGGCCGCCGTCGCCGGAGACGAAGGGGGGTATGTGCCCCTTACGGCGTGCCATGCCGGATCACGCCGCAACCGCACGATCGCGATCGGAGGGCTAGGATTAAATCCCTTCGGGATTTAATCTGGGCCCTCGGATCTGGTCAAAGGGGTATTGAGGCCTCTCGGCCGTCGATCACCACTTAACCCCTTGTATCGATCTCATGCGTCCACGTCATACCGTTTCGCCCGTTTTAATCCTGGTCGTTCAATCTCACTTAAGCCTCCCGCCTCGCGCCTGGCCGCCAGATCCAGATCCGACGGCTCTAGATCAACCGGTCCACGCGCATAGTGTCGCGGTCCACCATGGGCCTAGCTCACCGTGGACCAGAGCCCATTTTCCAGTATAAATAAAATTCCAGAAATTGATTTAAACTTTGAAAATTCATAACTTGCTCATTTTAACTCCAAATTTCACCATTCCAATTTTGTTAAATTCAGCATATTATTCTCTACACATTAATGCCATAAAAACAGTATGTTACTGTTACCCAAAATATTCTTAATAAATAAATGAATAAAACCCCTTAGGGTTAAAATTATTAATTCAGAAAATAAATTAAGAAAAGCCTTAAAATGTGAGTTTACTATTTTTCACTAAATTTCAGAATATCAAGACCCCAGGACACATGATAAAACCCACAAATATGTATGTTTATTATTTGGTGGATTTTTATCTGTTTATTGAATGTACTGTTTATTTTTTCCGTATCGAGAAGACTACGAGTTCGTCGAGGAGCCGGAGTTCTACCCCGAGGTTCCTCCATCCCCATTTGCTGATCAAGGCAAGTCATCGACCACCTCTGTGGAAACAGTTGATCATTATTGAGCCCATGTTTTAATAAATTATCGCTATAACTCATAGGTTAATATTGCATTAGTCAAATATCAAGCCTTACACTTATATTTATTAGATCCCCGTCCTTGTGTGCAAACCCAAGCCATGCTTATTGAGCCTTAACTCCTTGTCACTCTACTATAAAATATTAGCTAGTGCCCAATGTACCGGCACAACTGCTATAGGATAAAAAGAATGAGTCATAGATAGCTGGATTCTGATATATTAATTTCCCCGTTATTCTCGTCTCTGGACTCTGTTGGAGTTGGCTAGGTTATAAGTATGGTGGGTTCCGGATGCAAGCTCGGGCATTGGTTTTTCGCACCCGGGGCACTATAAGGACCGGTCTGCGGGATCTGTTGCAAAGCACTTCCGTACCAACCACAAGTCTAATGGTAAGTCCTAACTGGAAGTATGGAATGCTCCGACTCGATGCACCATAGTGGAGGGGGCAAGGGGCAAGCCTGCGGGCGACTTGTACCGACGAGGCTCAAGGGGGGGTATGGTGGGGCTCCGACGCGTCGGGACACCATATGAAACCTATAAGAGGGTGCTGTTGAGTCGGGGAGGACTATATGGAAGGTTTTGGCATGAGTTCCCGTGAAATGGGTCATCTCGTTACACTTTGGTGTAGGTGATGAGTGCGTGCGTCCTGCGTGGTTGATAACCAACGGAGACAGTGGTGTAACGATTGCAAGGTTTTGATCCGTCGGACCGGAGCCTTGGATCGCCAACGTCGAGATTCTCCACCAATCCAAGTTATCCTTTACCTAGCGGAAGATCGGGACCAATCCCCCATCAGTTGGTATCAGAGCACAGATTTCCCGTTAGGTAATCTCGATCTGCTTTTGTTTTTACCTAGAGTCCAAAAAACCCGCACCAAAAAAAATTCCCCACCGAGAACCCCTTTGTGCCTTGTGATTTTAATTTCAGTTTTTAACTTTGTTGAGTTCGTGTTCTTGGTCGAGTCTTGTTGCTGGTTTAGTCATCCATTTGTGTCGTTTGAGTAGTAGTTGGTCTTGTGTCTCAAAAAAAATTCCCCACCCGAAACCCCCCCCCCCCCACAACCCTTTTCGTTTTCCACATCGAGTCTTTGTGACCCCCCTTCGGTAAAACAGGCATAACTTTTCGCTCGTTTGGCAGATTCTTTGTGACCCAATTTGGGGGGTACCCTAACAGGGTTCCCCTGTTAGCCCTCACCAGAATCGCCAAAAAAATCAGGAAGATAAAGAAAAAAATTGGTCAAAGTTTTTGCTCGCCGTTCGGTGAACTTGTTGAATTTCTGTGAGCCACATTCCACCTCAGTTGCAGGTGACAATTTTTGTGGTTGCATCTCTTGTCATCCTTGTTCAAAAAAAATAGAGTGAAAAAAAAGAGAAAAAAATCAAAAAAAAGAGAAGCGGTCCTGTCTATTGCTTGTCCGATCCCTTGTCTGATCTCTTGTCCGATCCCTTGTCCAATCAGCGGCAGTGGCAGATTCTGCTTGTCTGATCTCTTGTCCGATCTCTTGTCCGATCCCTTGTCCGATCAGCAGCAGAGAGTGAAAAAAAATCAAAAAAAAAGAGAAGCGGTCCTGTCTATTGCTTGTCTGATCCCATGTCTGATCTCTTGTCCGATCCCTTGTCCGATCAGCGGCAGTGGCAGATTCTGCTTGTCTGATCTCTTGTCCGATCTCTTGTCCGATCTCTTGTCCGATCAGCAGCAGAGAGTGAAAAAAAATTGGGCACATAGTTTCCTCTATTGCTTGTATTTTCACATTAGGATCACTAAGGTCAGCAACTTTGACGAGTACTAGGGAATACTTATTGAACTTGGTTTAACTGTTATTACTATCGCTAATCCTTGCTACTCACTTTGCCTTCCAAGCTACACCTTTCTCTTGGTCAGGACAGGATCATTTCTTGCAATTGCACACCACCCTCCACTTGGTTCATCACATGTAGGCCGGTGACCTCACTGCGGCGTGGTAAGAACACTTGCAAGCGTGGGTAAGGTGCTTGACGGATTGCTTCCACCACACACCCATCACCCCACCTAGTTGTTTTCCATAAGGATTATTCTTTGTTGTTTTGTCTTTTCACTAACATGGCAGATAACAGCGGTACCCCTCCCTCTGATTTTAATGACTGTGTCTCACGACGTGCTCTACTAGAGTCTCAGCGGCAGACCCAACATTCCATCGAACGTCTCGCGCATACTGCTAACATTGCAAGAGATGACGATACATCCGACGATGACACTATTTTTGCGCCGGATGCCTTGGCCGACCATGAAGCACTTATTGTACAACGTGTCTTGAGCACTCACATGGAGTGTAGCGCCCCGATTTATCAAATCGAGACATTATTGAATTTCAGAAGAAAAACAATAATACAAGAGGTTCATCATGCGACAACGTACATACGACAATATCCATGGTACGCAGACCATATTTATTACATCAAAGTTTTAGTAAAAACAGTAATAAAAATAATTAGAAAGCGGCATGACGAACATCTCCTTCAGGATCTTTCTTCTCGACTGGGTCGCTACTCCAGACCGTCTTCATAGTAAGCATCCTCTGTGGGGTCCAACGGGTATGAGTACAAAAAGTACTCAACAAGCCACCGCAAATGCAAGTAATAATGTAGGATAATAAACAAGGAAGGGTAATGGCTAACATTGCGGAAAAGTACAGTTTCAGTTATTGCATTTAGTGTAATCACATTTTAATCATGCGGAAAAGTAAACATGAATATCAACAACATCAACTAACTCGAGGAGTACATTTTACCTCCTCGCACAACAGTCCTTACATGTCAATCCATCATGCACATACATATCCAAAGTAAACTAACTGGGGGATGTCACGCAACCCGCCCTTGACCGTGGGCTCGGCTTTTCGAAAAGATTTAAGACTCTGATCAGAGATGTACTACTGTACCCACAAGGCACACACTCATCCCAAACGAGATGACCCATACCACGGGAACTCGTGCCAAAACCTCGGCATGAAATGCTCCAAGCGATAACCACCCACTCTAGGTTTCGCCGGCGCGCCGGGCCGCATCCCGGCTAACGTCGCACCACCTTTTGCGCCACATTGGTACAAGTCACCCGCAGGTGCAACTTGACCCATCTCCAAATGGTGGCCTCGGTTTGGAACAATCCATACCTTAGTTAGGACTTACCCACTAGACTTGTGGTTAGTACGTAAGTGTATTGCAACGGATCCCTCAGACCGGTCCTTATAGTGCCCCGGGTGCTACCGACCAATGCCCTAGCTTGCACCCGGAACCCACCATGCATTCACTCACAACCACAACTCCAACACCGACAGAATTCCATAGATAAGAAACAATGGGGATCATATAGTAGAACCATGTACTATGACTCATTTTTATCCTATAGCGATCGTGTCGATTCATTGGACACTAGCTAATAACATTCATCATATGGTGACAATGAGTTTAGGCTAGAGAGCATGGCTTGGGTTGCACTTCAAGGTCGGGGATCCTAAATAAATATATTGTAAGGGTTCATTTGACTAATGCATATATAACCTATGTGTTTTAGCGATAGTTTAATCAAACATGGGTTCAATATGCTCAAAAGATTGGTTTGGTGACTTGCCTTGATCAGCGAAAGGCGAGGGAGGGACTTCCGGGAAGTATTCCGGCTCCTCGGCGACGTCGTAGTCTTTTTGATATAGTAAAGTCAAATAAAATGAACACAATATTCAATCAAACAATAATACATTACATGATAAGCACATAGGTCAAAGTTGGTTTGATTAAAAATAAAATAAATTCAATTGTTAAGGTTCTGTGATCTATTTCATAAATAAATTTTAAAGGAATTAAAAAGTTGTCCTTTTTAGAAAGGGGTGTTTAAATGTGATTATTGTCATATTAAGTTCTCAAATAAATTTGAAATGAAAAGTTCATGTTAATTTAATGGTTTTCAGTACATGGACATAAAGGAAATAAATATAAATTTTTCTGAAGTTTAAATATTTGAATTTATATTTTAACCCTAAAGGCATTTGAATATTCATTTAAATAAACATGGAATGTCCAAAGTAAACCTACTGTTTTTATCGTATAATCATGTAGAGAATAATATTATGAATTTTCTGAAATTGGAATGGTAATTTTTAGAGTTCAAATGCGCCAGATATGAATTTTACAAGTTTTAAACCTTTTCTGGAATTTATTTTCAAATTTTAAATCCCTCGGGTCAACGGTGAGCCAGACCCACGGTGAACCCACGCACTGTGCGCGTGCGCCGGATCAAGATCCGCCGTTGGATCGCGATCTGGCGGTCACGGGTGAGGCGGGAGAGTTAAAATGACGTGGACGGCTGAGATTAAAATGTTTGAACCGGTACGCGATGGACGCTCCAGATTAAACGTGGGTTTTTAAAACTAACGGACGCGCGAGATTAAAACGTACCCCTTCGCCGAGATCTAACGGATCTGATTAAATCACACGCGGGAATTAATCGTAACCGTCGGATCCAGATCGCACGGTCGCGCGTGAATCCAACACGGCACGGGTACTCAGCCCGTGCCAGTCGTCTTCTCCGGCGACGGCGAGTGGGCTAGGGGCCACGGCGAGCGATGGCGGTCGAATCTAAGGCCTAAAATGGAAAGAGGGTGCTACGGGGATCACGAGGGTACCCTTGCGGCGAAGAAAGGTCGACGGAGCGAGGCCGGCGACGAGCGGAGGCGGCGAAGGTGTTCGGGTCCTGGGCGGCGACGGCGATCCGGCGGGGTCTGGCGACGACGGAGTGGTGGCCGGCGTTGGGGAGGTCCTTGCGGTCACGTTGGTGGCGGAGGCGTGGACAGAGGCGGTCCGAGGCGACGGCGAGAGGTGGTCGCAGGTCGGGCGGCGGTGTTGCGCTAAGAACCGAATGGAGGGCGCTCTGTTTGGTCTGGGTGCAATTGGATGCGTGAACCGAATGCGGTGGAGGGCAGGGGTTTAAATAGGGGTACCGGCGGGGCAGGGAGGGCGCAATTGACGGTGGCCGGGGGATTAATGCGTTTTGACGCCGGCGAGCTCGGGTTGAACGCGGTTCATCGAACCTGGACGCGAATCGGCCGAGATTAATAGGGGGAAACGGTCGGCGCGTTGAGGGGAATTCATTGCCGGCGATGGATTAAAGGGAGGGGGTCGGGGGGGCGGATCCGAGGCGAGATTAGGGCTTCGGCCGGCGAGGGGGGATTTGGGGGCGGATCTCGCGGGGACGACAAATCCGACTGTTGGGGGCCACCTGCCAGTGAGCGCAAACGAGCGAGGGAGGCGGCTGACAGGTGGGGCCGTGGCGTCGGGCGCGCACGTGAGGGGAGGCATTTGGCGCCGACAGGTGGGGTCAGGCTGTCAGCCTAAGGCGTGAGGGGTAACGGGCTGGGCCGGCCGGGAGAGAGAGAAGGGAGGGGGGAGCCCATTACTGTTCCTAAGGTTTTCAGATTTAAAATAATTGCAGAAAATGTATTAAATATTTTGGAGCATTTCCATAGTGGATAAAATTTTGTAAAATTTCTTAAAAATATATTTTGGCATTGGGAGTTTATACAAAAATTTTCAGCTCTTGGTTTGGTCATTAACTTTGTGATGTAGTTCAAAAGGGTATAAAAAGGTATTTTCAGAAATATAAAATCCAGGAAATTGAATTAAATAATATTTTTATTGTTTTGAAAATTTGGGGTGTTACATGGAGCATGACGATCGTGCACAACGGAATAATCTTTTTCAGACCTTCTTCCTCATCAATGACCGTCGTGTACGTGTCATCATCGACAGCGGTAGTTGCAACAATTTGGTGAGCCACGACATGGTGACGAAGCTTCAACTTCCCACACGTGCGCATCCACACCCTTACCATGTGCAATGGTTCAACAATAGCGGTAAGGTCAAGGTAACACAAACTGCTCACATCAAATTTTCCATTGGTACATACTTTGGAGTTGCTGGTTTTGATGTAGTACCAATGCAAGCATGTTCTCTGTTACTTGGTAGACCTTGGGAGTATGATACTGATGCTACACACCATGGTAGGAGCAATAAGTACACATTTATGTATAAAGGAAAGAAAGTTACATTGCTTCCTATGACTCCTGCTGAAATTGTGAAATTTGAACAAGAAAAACATGCTAGGGACGCACAAAAGAGCAAACAACCTTCTGAAAATCAGCAAGTAGCCAAAACGCTTTCGAGGCAACAGAAAGATAAACTTGCTTCTCCTTCTTCATCGCAAGTTATTAATCTGAAAGGACGTGTCATGCTTGCAACTAAAACTGACCTTGCTGAAATTTGTGATGATACTCCCATGATATATGGCTTGATTTGCACGAACGTGCTGTTTTCACTTGCGAACATTCCTAGCTCTGCTCCTGTTGCAGTCACTGACCTTTTGCAGGAGTTTAACGATGTTTTTCCTACTAAGCTACCACTCGGGCTGCCACCGATACGCGGCATCGAGCACCAAATTGATTTGGTCCCGGGAGCGTCTCTTCCTAATCGTGCAGCGTACCGTACCAATCCAGAGGAGACAAAAGAAATTGAGCGCCAAGTATAGGACCTTCTTGATCGTGGGTACGTCCGTGAAAGCCTTAGTCCTTGTGCAGTACCCGTTCTTTTGGTACCTAAGAAAGATGGTAGTTGGCGCATATGTGTTGATTGTCGTGCTATTAATAATATCACCATTCGATATCGACACCCTATTCCTAGATTGGATGACATGCTTGATGAGCTTAGTGGTGCCATTATCTTTACTAAGATCGATCTCCGTAGTGGCTACCACCAAATTCGCATGAAACTAGGTGATGAATGGAAAACTGCTTTTAAAACAAAGTTTGGATTATATGAGTGGCTTGTCATGCCTTTTGGACTTACTAATGCACCTAGTACCTTCATGCGCTTGATGAATGAAGTCCTACGACACTTTATAGGACGCTTTGTGGTTGTATACTTTGATGATATCTTGGTTTATAGCAAGTCTCTCACTGAACATGTTGAACGCCTACGTGCTGTTTTTCTGTCCTCTGTGAGGCTAGAATGTTTGGTAACCTTGAGAAGTGCACGTTTTGCACGGATCGAGTTGTGTTTCTTGGATATGTTATCACTTCACAGGGTATTGAGGTTGACGCGGCAAAGGTAGAAGCAATCAACAGCTGACCGCAACCCCAAACTATCACACAGGTACGTAGTTTTCTTGGTCTTGCAGGTTTCTACCGGCGTTTTGTGAAAGATTTCAGCACCATAGCCGGTCCTTTACATGAGTTGACCAAGAAGGGAGTTACTTTCACTTGGGAACCAGCACAAGAACAAGCTTTTGCCACACTCAAGGATCTCCTTACACATGCACCTCTACTTCAGCTACCCGACTTCAGTAAGCCTTTTGAGTTAGAATGTGATGCTAGTGGTTTTGGAATAGGAGGTGTGCTGCTACAAGGAGGTAAACCCGTGGCCTATTTTAGTGAGAAATTACATGGTCCATAATTGAATTATTCTATCTATGATAAGGAATTATATGCCTTAGTGCGTGTGCTTGAAACTTGGCAACATTACCTTTTGCCTAAGGAGTTTATTATTCATTCGGATCATGAAGCATTGAAGCATATACGTAGTCAAGCAAATCTGAATAAAACGACATGCTAAATGGGTAGAATTTATTGAGACTTTTCCATATATCATTAAGCATAAGAAAGGGAAAGATAATGTGATTGCCGATGCTTTATCTAGACGTTATACATTGCTTTCTCAACTTGATTATAAGATCTTTGGTTTAGAAACATTGAAGGACATGTATGCTACTGATTTGGACTTCAAAGATGCTTTTGCAAATTGTACAAATGACCGTGCTTGGAACAAATATGTGCTGAATAATGGATATCTTTTTCGTGCTAACAAGTTATGCGTGCCGGCTAGCTCTCTTCGCTTGTTGTTATTGCAGGAAGCACACGGTGGTGGTTTAATGGGTCATTTCGGATCAAAGAAAACCGAAGATGTGCTGTCCACACACTTCTATTGGCCTAGGATGAGACGAGATGTTGAGTGCTATGTGGCACGATGCACTACTTGCAATAAAGCTAAGTCCCGTCTAAACCCACATGGTCTTTATATGCCTCTGCCCGTTCCTAGTGTACCTTGGGAGGATATTTCTATGGATTTTGTGTTAGGATTACCTAGAACTAGGAGGGGGAGGGATAGTATTTTTGTGGTGGTAGATCGGTTCTCTAAAATGGCGCATTTTATACCTTGTCACAAGAGCGACGACACTACAAATGTTGCTGATTTGTTTTTCAGAGAGGTCGTACGCTTGCATGGAGTTCCCAATACCATCGTTTCAGATCGTGATGCTAAATTCTTAAGTCATTTTTGGAGGACATTGTGGCATAAGTTGGGGACGAAGCTGCTGTTTTCTACTACTTGTCACCCCCAAGCGGATGGGCAAACGGAGGTCATCAACCGTACATTGTCCACCATGTTGAGGGATGTTTTGAAGACCAACTTGAAGCTCTGGGAAGAGTGTCTACCTCATATTGAGTTTGCATATAATAGGTCAGTACACTCCACTACTAAGGTAAGTCCGTTTCAAGTGGTCTATGGCTTTAATCCACGTGCTCCTATTGATTTGCTATCACTGCCACCATCTGAAACATTGAATTTTGATGCTACTACACGTGCTGAATTATTACTTAAGATGCATGAAACTACTAAAGCAAACATAGAGAAAATGAATGAGAAATATCGTGCTTATGGTAGTAAGGGTAGAAAAGAGATAACATTTGAACCGGGTGATCTTGTTTGGTTGCACTTACGCAAGGATCGTTTTCCTGATTTGAGAAAGTCTAAATTGATGCCCCGTGCTGATGGCCCTTTCCATGTGCTTGAGAAGATAAATGATAATGCATATAAACTTGAGTTGCCTGCAGCTTTTGGGGTTAGTCCCACATTTAACATTTCATATTTAAAGCCCTACTTGGGAGATGACGATGAGCTTGAGTCGAGGACGACTCCAATTCAAGAGGGGGAGGATGATGAGGACATCACTTCACATGATACACACATGGAGCCTCCACCTACACTTCAATTACAAGGACCAATCACACGCGCCCGTGCCCGTCGCTTGAACCATGAGGTTAATTCTTTCCTTAGTAACTATGTTAATATTTGTTTGGACGGGATGCTACTGAATACTAGTGATATTTTGTTGCTTAGGAACATGGGAGATGGAATAGAAGAGTTGGAGTTGAAGACGGAGTCGCACGGATGATTTGAAGTCAAGAATTCGCTGGTTCGGACTACATCGACCACCATGCACCAAAATGGGCGTAACTTCCTCATACGAAGTCCGATTGGCACGTTCTTGGACTTTTTGGAAAGCTGAGGAGAAGACGGATCGTTTTCTTGGTTCCGCCTCATTTGGAGTCTCGAGCCATCCTGTGTGTTTGAAACAGTCCTGTGTGATAGAATTGGGCCGAGTTGGACCTTGTACTGAGTTGGCCCATAGTCTGCGCCAGCCGCCTTTAGGGTTAGGTTTTGCTTTGTTTGCATCTACACTTGTGTGTTTAGATCCCGCCCTTTGCACCGGACCGATTGGCTGCTGCATAGGCGTTTGTGAAACCTCACCTTTTCATCGTTTGTCTGTGATTTGGCATTCGACTTGTATCCTTCCTGTTCTTGCTTGTGTTCTTGGGTTTGCTTGCAGGAATTAGCCTTCGTGGCGAGGTCAATCGCGTCCTGCGTGGTTGATAACCAACGGAGACAGTGGTGTAACGATTGCAAGGTTTTGATCCGCCGGACCGGAGCCTTGGATCGCCAACGTCGAGATTCTCCACCAATCCAAGTTATCCTTTACCTAGCGGAAGATCAGGACCAATCCCCCATCACTTGGAATAGTTTCCTTTACAAACACTTCGTTTGTTAGTTTCTAATCTTCAGAAACTTGTTAGCGTAATCTTTTACGCAAACAGTAGCATTACTGACGTTTGTGAAATAGCCCATCACTAAAAGGGTATTACTGACGTGTATTTTTTACCCGTCACTGAAGCTGTGTCACTAAAAACCGTTTCTATGGTAGTCCGATGGGCTACGACCGTGCACTGGTGGGCCGTGGAAGGGTGCCAACGAGGACGGTGGCCTAGGTGACACACCAGCCGGGGCAGATACTAGGGAATCTCACTAGCCAGGGCAATGCAAATGGAGCTTGGCTAGAGAATGAAAGATTCTGACAAAAATGTATTAGAACACGCATCCCAAAGTAGATCCCACATATAAAAATAACTTAGTGCAATGGGCTTTTTATTCCGGATAATCTGAATAGGAGTTATCCAGATTATTCCGTATCCATCCGATACTAGCGATATCATATTTGTTTTGGTATGCAAAAAAATTTGTATCTGAATCCATGTCCAAAAAAATCCATACCCGAATAAAAAATTATGGATCTAAATTCATTTTTTGGATTCAGTTGAAAACTATCCAAATTACTCACCCCTACTTCTAGGAGATCAATAAGAGCAAGTACCCTGAGACTGGGAAAAATATATTTCAAAAGGACTAGGTCACTTGGATGATGATGGGTGTGAAAACTGAATATGAAGCCCCAATACTATTGGGCCTACGGTTCTTCTTCATTAGGAGACAATATGTACGACCCATTATTTCACATACAACATGGGCTACCACTCTGGCAAATTGATTAGTAACATTATGGGCCTAACTCCACACATTATATCACTAACGAAAAAACCCTACTTATTATATATATTTTCTCTGCCTTTTTCTTTCTTATACCACCAACGGGTAACACTAAAGCATATAATGGTTTAGCGATCTCTAAAAACTAAAACTAAATAGAAAAAATTATTTGAGAGATATTTTAGATCGGGAATCTTTAAATATATTGACAACAAGCTATGTTTAATGTCTCTTAGAGATATGCTCCTAAGAGCTCGCCAGCGACTCTCATACTAAGGATTATTCATTCAAACCTTCAGAGTTTCCGACACCGGTTCTCTCAATCCTATCAGGACCAGATTACTGCAACATGTACAACAAGTTGTCTGAAAAAAAAAAGCCATCACAGACCTCAAGTTGCTTTTTTGTTGAGCAACACATTGAACATTGAGTAGAATACGGAGCACATCTCAGAAGAAGACGAAGAAATGAACACTTCCAGTAGCTAGAGTCGTAGAGAGTAGCAGAGAGGTAGTGACACGGCCCGTGTCGCCGGCTTGGAGTCCCATCGCAACAACCGCCACATGCGGCCATGTTCCAGTATTCGTAAACCTTAATCGTTCCATTGGCCCATGCAATCAGTGGCAGACGCATAATAGGACGTCAGGGTAGTTGTGCACTCAATTTATTTTAAAAAAATGTTATATAATATATTGGATATGTGTATAAATAGTTGTGTCACAAGATTTGGTAGACCTTAAAAAATATAAATTAATCTCACTAGAAACTCACCGCACTCGCAATACCTTTATAATTTTTATTCGTTTCTTTGGTATTTTAATTGAATGTTTTTTACATTAGACAGAATGACAGGTAGTTCACCTGAAAACTTCAGTTTAACTGTGATATGAAGAGCAAAGCTGAAATATACTTGTCCTGCACACTGATAATTCCATCTGATCGATATACCATTTGTCATAACAAGAATCGCTGTTTCAATCATTTCACTTCCTTAGTTTCATTCATTGAATCCTTAATAATTTCGCCGACTTTAGTCATAATGCGATCGATGAAAAAATCTGGAAAGCGAAGAGAAAAGCACCCAGCTCGAACTATAGCTAGCGACCTCATGAGTTGGGCGCCCAGTTGCTATCTCTGTCACCTTCAGAAATCAATTCGTACGAACCAGGAACAGCTCGGGGAGAAGACGATTTTGGCCGGTCAGTGAGCAGTAGTAGCTCACCTGTAGCTGCCATGACACACAGCTGGAGAGGAAAGGGACCAGAAGCAGATCTGCAGCTCTGAATCAGTGAATCTGAATCAATCTTTTCTTTCTAAAACGATGATCACTGGATAGTAATACTCTGAATCTCACAGGAAACTCACCTGATCTGTTTCTTTTCATTTTCCTGGATCGATCTGTGGATTATCTCGTCGCAGGCTCGCAGCGACATCGATATAATTTGCATCAATGCAAAGGTGTTACAACTTACAAGACATTTACATTTCGAAGAATTAAACCGAGACAGCAAAAACGCAAAAATGAAGGATTACTAGAGTCCACTGATGTGATGAGATCTCGCAGAAAGCATGATTGCTCGGCCATTTGTGATATGATCATCAAACAATATATGTACTATATATACCTGACCACCAGATCGGTTTATTGATCGAACGGAGCTAGCTAGGCAGATATATAGCTGTACCTCCCGTTTTGTAGCAAATGGCGCGCGCGCCGGGGCGCCGGCGCGAGTCCATTCAGACGTACGTCAGGCAGCTGGCGGGCGAGATGCGTGTGGAGATCAGGGCTCCCGGGCGCCGCCATTGTCGAAGTTCTGGGCGTAGCTGACGGAGTCGTAGCGGAAGTCGTGCGCGGAGAGCGGGAGGCCGTCGCGGCCGAGGAGGCGGCGCACCTCGGCGCGGACCTTGTAGAAGACGTGGCGCCATGTGCCCCGGCAGTGGCATCCCAGCGCGGCGGCCTCGTCGTCGTTCATCTCGAGGTCGCGCGCGAATGCCGGCTTCCGCGCCATCACCCACCCGACGCCCCACTCCCACCACTGCCGCAGCGCGCTCGCCGCGGCCAACGCCTTGAACGACGGCATCGACCGCGCGCGCCGGAACGCCACGACGCCTGCCGACGACAGCGGCTGGATGCGCACCGAGAAGGACGACATGCGCCGGCGCAGCCCGATGAGGTGGTCCCCGCAGCCGCCGCCAGCCCCCACGGCGGTCGTCACCGGGAGGTTCTCCAGCGACGCGCTCCGCCGTGGCTTGATAGTCTCGAGGATCGCGTCGGTCGCCATTGCGCAAACGACCGAGCTCGATCCGGAATCGAGCGACCTGAGAGCGAGAGCGAGATCTCGGGTTTGGGTTTCTCGGTGTTTGTTTGGTTGGAGTGGGATTTGTAGTTACGAGAAGGTTAATTCTTCGGTTTTCTTTTGCAGCTGCACGGCGATGAATAATTGTGTATGGCAATGGTGGCCCCACCTGCAGGCAGGCTGGGCTCCTCCTGGCTGTTACACCAAACTATGCTCCCCTAACCCTTTGTCTCTATACTGATCACTTACTGTACATGGTTATTTTAGGGCCTGGTTACCAGTTCTGTTACTTTGCGAGTGACTGCACATGGCTTCTAAATACAAGTTATACCAATTACCCTATTATATCGATTTCCTCTAATTTTATAACATAAGTTGGGTTATTCAGTCACAGAAAGTTTTCAATCTATCTGACACTACATTTCATAATCGTTAAGGCCAAGACCATTGTACATTGTGGTTTGAGATACCCTTTTAAATCTTGTCTTTTTTATTTGTTTAGATATTAGTAAAGAGGTTTTCCGGGCAACCCTAATATGAACATGTTTGTTTATATCATCATCTACCCTTATCAAATTTTAGCATTACCAAATTTTGAAAGTCACAAACCAAATATTCATGCCATGTTGCTTATATAAAGGGACGATTGACATGGTTAGAATGATCGGTGGTGTCTTGCTTAGGTCTACTTTATAACATAGAAATTTTAAGTTCATGTTTACAAATTTTTAAGGCCGATTTAGCCTAATTCCGTATGAAATGAGGACAAATTGAAGGTTATGGTCATCTTAATTTGCAAAGATTCAAGCTTGCCAATGCGTTAAATTATATGAGTTAGATGATCGATAGAAAGGCAGGGGCGATGATTTGAATCAATAGATCTCTTGATCAAATGCAATGCCTCTAGTAAAATGAAATAGCCGTATAGCCTGACTTCATACAAGTTTATAGTGCCATACAACCCATTTCTAAATTCTACTGCAATTCTTGCTATCCATCCTAACTATACTACAATACCTTTTTATAGAAAAGGCTATAATCCTGCTTTGATTGAAAGTACAGAGATTGCTAGAGATACCAGCTTACAACCAAACATAACACCGACTAGCAACTTCTAACTAAACATCTTTCGTAACTCCAACACTAGATAAGCCACCAACAACATCAGACCAAAAGAGATACAACTCAAGTGCTGTAGGACCGAAAGTAGCGACCAGAGAGGGGTGAATGGACGCTTAAAAATTTCTTGCTAAACTATATTTTAATCCCACCACCCAAATGAACTTAACCAGACAAATAATATTTGCAAAGAAAATTTCAGGAATTAAAGTTGTCTACCTTAAAAATGATCGGTGTCCTAATTAAAATGATATTAAAAAATAATCTAAATAAAAATACTGCAGTTAATAAAAACACCTAGAAAACAATCACGAAATATTTATATTTCAGTCTAGAAATAAAATACTAATCAAATGAATAGAACATGAATTAACCAGACATATTTAAATAAATAATACGAAATACTGAATAAGAAAATTAAAGAATAATATCTAGCAGATAAAAATTATCTACGAAAAAATACTAAAAACAATTTTACTGCTAATTAAAAATAAATCAATATTTGTTTAACTAACTGGCAAAAAAAATATAGCAGATTTAAAAAAAAACTTAAGAAAATAATCTGCGATCTCTAATAAGATTTTATCAGATAAAGATTAACTACAAAAGTACCAACCAGACTTAATCTAACTGAAAAATAGCGGATTAAAATAACTAACTTTCATCCTCCATTCAGCAGATGTACTCTGTGTGGTACGCGAACCTGCGCCGAATGTTATTCAAGCACTGCCGCCGAAAGTCGCCGGTGCACCAAAAATACACGCCGTGGAAGCCAGGGAACAAAGCCTATACGTTAGCCTGTGCATGCCGTGGGGCCCGCCCCTCCTTTTTTCTTCTGTGATGCGAATACAGATGCACAGCAAACAAATAAAAAGATGACGCTAGATGCAACTAGCCTGTGCTGTGCTCCTGCTCCTTAGCTTCAATATGTAGCTTCTCCCGTGAGGACCTGTGGAAAAGTCCTGGCCGTAAAAACCAATGTGACTTCCTGCTACAGGAGATGCAAGCCGATGCAATGTGTTGCTCCCATGAAAAACAGTGCCGGAGCCGTGCAGCAGTGCCTAGCCGGCATGCGATTGCGTCTCACGGTGCGGCCTCCTGCTGTGCGCGAGGAGCAAACGCGAAGATGAAGTGAAACAGTCGCGGGTGCTACGATTTTAGAAAATTTCAGAGAACAAGTTTGGGTGGACTGTAGATTGATCTAATAAAAACAGTCGTCTATCCCCAAGGGGATAGGGGCCTTTTTATAGGCAAATCCTAATACATGAAAAGACTACTTTACCCTCGGGTAAAATAACCTAACTCTAAAATAAATTCCGAAAATTACAAAAATATTCTTAAAAAAAATTAACTGACTCGAATAAAAATATTCTAAACTTAAAAACTAATTATTAATATCCTAAAAACGAATTAATGATAGATTGTCAGTTTTACGCCGAAACTGACAAAGCGTCCACCTTCTTCGCACCGGGTACCCGGATTGGGCCGACCCGACCCCGTAGCTCTCTCAGCCCGGCAATCGCTCGCCGCCCGTGTACCTGAGTCAAACCCAGTCAACAGACCAGTGGATCATCTGCCGCTCCTAGCCATGTACCCGAATTGGGCCAGCCCGACTCCGCAGCTCCTCTGCCCGGCCGTCGCTCACTGCCCGTGTACCTGAGTCACATGCGCCTCAGACTCGGCAGGTCTTCATCTCTCCCTTTCTTTGACTTCCGTTGACAATCACTCATCACATCTGGAATATCAAAACTATATTCTTCAACATGGTTTCTCAATCTCTCCCTTGATGAGTGCATTGTCAACACCCTTTTCAGCTCATCTCCAGAACCTGCAAAACATGTGGAAACAAGAAAAACAAAGACAAAAGAAAATAGAAGAAGGAAAATAAAAGTTTAACCCTAATGACCAAAAGCCAAATAAAAGCATGAAAATGGTCATTATGGTTAACCAAAAATAAAGCCTCAAAAACAAGTGCAATCTCAAAATATTTAAAATTACCAACAAGGAACTCCCCCTGAAATAAATCCCAGAGAAAGCCAAAAATATATCCAAAATTTCTCCCCCTTGTTGACAACTGGACTCATCAAGTGAGACTAAATGCACTTTAAAGAGACATAGACACGAACTCCCTCTGAAATGCAGCTCCCCCTCAAAATATGCTATGAATGAAGATGGGGTGCAGGTGGAGTGTGAAAAGCATGCTTCTCAGATATGATTGACTGCTATTACAACGTCTAACAGGTATAGCAAAAGATATACTGTCTAAGATATATGACATGATCAGTGTAACAGATGATATCTAAAGAAAGTCATTAGCACGCATTTTTCGATTTTTGCAAAACAAAAGCATCACCACATTTTCTAGTTAACAAGCAAAGTAAAGCATGATATCTACCAAGATAAGCATTGTCCAAAAACAAAGTGCTTCAGCAAACTTGTCATCTTTTTAAATTTTTCAGACTTTTTCTGCCAGGGGTTATTTGCATGTCAAACCTTATGCTAACCGACCAAGTCAAGCCTAGGCCAGAACTGGACCATCAGAAGCTTAAGACACTGGTCTTGGCATACATTACACCATCCTAGTTCATACCAAAGTGCTATGGTAAGCAGTCTAGAACAATGCAATGCGACAAAAGCAAACCCACCTGGATCTTTTCTGATAATCATAAAAAAGCATAAATTTTTATTTTTCTGAATTTTTATCATTTTTATAGCACATTTTCATATTTAAAGCATATAAATGTCCAAGTTGCATATCTGCATCTAAGTAAGGATCTAGCTATCAGGCATGTAAAAGATAGCGAAAGCATTCAGCCTACACATGCTAGTTACCAGAAGCAATGGTGATCATTTTTCAATTTTAAAACATAAAAGCCATGCATATGACAAATATCAGATATATCATGTGAACTGAACCAGAACATGATCATCGACAAGTAATCAAAAGCATATACTAGCTAGAGAAAGTAAAACAGATTAATCATATAACAGAAGCAAGCTCAAAATGTGATAGATGATTATGCATGATATGAACGCACACAAAAAGACTCAATAAAAAATAAAGAAGAAAATAAAAAAAACTGATACCAAGAAAAACTGACTCAAAATATCCTAAAAAAAGATACACAGCTCCCAAAACACGATCAATAATCATGAGTGGGACCAAACGATCCAAAGTCAGGTTTAGTAAAAGTGTTGAATCAGTGTCGAGCCATCTGCGCGTATGTAGGAAAGCAAATGGAATTATATGAGTTTGGACCGAAGTGCGAATCAAAGCGTGGTCCTCTGTTCTTCCTAAAATCACAGTCGCGAGATCCAACAACGTATCCATGACGATCTGGAACTCTACCGGAACGGAAACCACCATCTGAAGCACGGTAGTGAAAACCGTCTCCTCTACCACCACCTACACGACGTGGCTTGGCCTCTAGCCTCTCTCCACGTCGAGGGACTCTTTGTCTACCACCCTGCTGGTAGAACTGCTCCTGCCCACCTCGAGCTCTCTCTGCTCGCTCAACCCGCTTCCTCCTGAAGCAAAACTCCTCAAGATGCCCGTCTCTCTGACAAAACTCACAGTGATAGGTAGGCTTCTTGATATGTGGTTGAGGCTTGGGATTCTTAGGCTTTGTGGTGTTTGGTGTATCATCTTTGGTGTGAGAGGGTCCAGGTAAGGAATCAAGAGAAGTGTGGAGAGTTTTAAGCTTTGGGACCCAGATCTGCTTCTTTGGTGGAGCTTTCGGTTGTTCTTGGATCACTCCATCCTTGGGCAGACTATCCTTAAAGGACTCAGTAGATTGAGTCTTGGGATATCTCTGTTCGGGAGTCATCTTACTCCACTCCACTGCTCGGCTAATAGCACTCTCAAAATCAGCCTTGGTATAGGTGTAATCTACCCCAAACCCATCCGGTCTCTTGAACTGTTGAATCATCATGCTGAGTTGTGGCTCTCTAGCACTAATCCAACTCAGAATCTGACGGAGGTAAAAGTTCTCGTTCTGAACATCAGCTAGCTCCTCTCTCAAAGTAGCTAACACCTCCACCTGAGAAAAACAGATCTCACACTCTTTATCAACTTCGACAGACTTCTCAGCTTTTAGCTTGATCAATTCCATTCTAATGGATAACCAGTTCTCACAAACAGTGGATGGAACTGACAAGGTCTCAAGCTCTAGCTTAGTCTGCTCTAACTCACCTCTCACTCCGGCTAACTCGCTCAACTGCTCATCACTCTTGGCTCTCAGCTCAGCTATACTAGCTAAATGAGATGGACAGTCTACACAAGGTGCGACAACAGTGGCATGAGCATCTTTTAGCTCCTGCTGAGCGCTTTCAAGCTCAGTGGCCAATGTGTCTCTCTCATCTACTCTCTCTGTGTACCTGGACTTAAGAGTCGTCAGGTCACCCAACAGCACCTCACAGTTAGGGCACTCACCACTATCACCCAAGCAAGGGGAAGAAGACAAACTCTCAATCTTGTCATTCGCCGTGGCTAGCTCACTCTCAAGTTCATCTATCCTCTTCTTAGCCCCTCTAAGCAGTTTCTCCCGATACTTCAACTCCTGACTGTTCTGTTCTAATAAATTAACAACTTCTTGTTCATAGGATGAAACCTTCTCATCGTCGTCATCGTTGGAGTCGTCGGAGGAGTCCTTTTCTTTCTTCTCCCCAAGAGCCATTGAGCAGAAGCTCATGTGGGATCTTCGGCTGTGGCGTGCGCGACTCTTCGGCTTGTCCCCGAAACCCATGAAACAGAGGCCCGCCGGATTGTCCTTGTCCTTCCCCTTCCTGATCATGATATCTTCATCACTTGAACTTGAAGACGAGGAGGAAGACGAGGATCTCTTGGAGTATCTTTTCTCCATCTCGGCGAAGAAGGTCTTGTCTCGCTTCTTGTTCTCACGCCTGCAGTCTTTCAAAGCCTTTCGAAAGAATTTTGTCTTGGGCTTACCCTTCGTGGAGTTATCGTACTTGCCGGAGTTGTAGGAGTTGTCGCCGGTTCCCTTCTTGTAATTCTTCTGCTTGGGGCAGTCGGCGATGAAATGACCTGGATCACCACACTCAAAGCATCCAGATTTTGTGTCGTGTCTCTTAAACATTCGCTTATCATAGACACGTCGCACCCGGTTGTTAAACAGGCACAAATCATCATCTCCTAGAGTATCAAGTTGTTCCTTAGAGATAGACATCAAGGAAAAAGCAGTACAACTCTTGGCATTAGGATCAGCAAACGGTGTCGCAAGTGCCAGAGTCTTGGAGCCAGAATCAGTGAGATTTGATCTCAACTGAATATCGACCTCTGAGGCCTTGAGCTTACTAAAAAGCTCTGCGATGGTCAAGGTATCGTAAGACGCGCTCTCAACAATAGAAGAAACCTTGATCTCCCATATCTTAGGGTCCAAGGTATGGAGTACCTTAAGTGCCTGCTCATGATCCGAGACCAGCTGATCACCCTCGGCCTTGTTAACACGAAGCTTGTTAATGATCGATTGAAAACGACTAAACAAAGCCTCGACAGTCTCACCCGGCTTTTGTGAGAAATTTTCATACTCACGCCGATAGGTCTGATATAGTCTAGCCTTGACCTGAGCTGTCCCCTCATGATGTGCCTAGAGGGTAGCCCAGATTTCTCTAGCAGTGGTGAGATGGCTAACACGCTCGAACTCACTAGGACCTAGACCAGAAAATAAAATGTTCACCGCCTTACTATTATTTTGATGCTGGGTAATTATATTTTCAGTAGTATCCGCAGCAATAGTCGTAATGGTGAAACTAGGATGAACACAAATCTCCCATATGTCCGAGCTCTGGCTCATAAGGTATGCTCGCATGCGAGTCTTCCAATAAGTATAGCCAAAAGCCTCTAGGGATGGGATTTTACCAGAAGACGCCATGGTCACTACCTAGGTTTTGAATCGGTTAAGATATTAGAAAAACCTAACCTTGCTCTGATACCACTTGTAGGACCGAAAGTAGCGACCAGAGGGGGAGTGAATGAGCGCCTAAAAATTTCTTGCTAAACTATATTTTAATCCCACCACCCAAATGAACTTAACCAGACAAATAATATTTGCAAAGCAAATTTCAGGAATTAAAGTTGTCTAGCTTAAAAATGATCGGTGTCCTAATTAAAATGATATTAAAAAATAATCTAAATAAAAATACTGCAGTTAATAAAAACACCTAGAAAACAATCACGAAATATTTATATTTCAGTCTAGAAATAAAATACTAATCAAATGAATAGAACATGAATTAACCAGACATATTTAAATAAATAATACGAAATACTGAATAAGAAAATTAAAGAATAATATCTAGCAGATAAAAATTATCTACGAAAAAATACTAAAAACAATTTTACTGCTAATTAAAAATAAATCAATATTTGTTTAACTAACTGGCAAAAAAATATAGCAGATTTAAAAAAAACTTAAGAAAATAATCTGCGATCTCTAATAAGATTTTATCAGATAAAGATTAACTACAGAAGTACCAACCAGACTTAATCTAACTGAAAAATAGCGGATTAAAATAACTAACTTTCATCCTCCATTCAGCAGATGTACTCTGTGTGGTACGCGAACCTGCGCCGAATGTTATTCAAGCACTGCCGCCGAAAGTCGCCGGTGCACCAAAAATACACGCCGTGGAAGCCAGGGAACAAAGCCTATACGTTAGCCTGTGCATGCCGTGGGGCCCGCCCCTCCTTTTTTCTTCTGTGATGCGAATACAGATGCACAACAAACAAATAAAAAGATGACGCTAGATGCAACTAGCCTGTGCTGTGCTCCTGCTCCTTAGCTTCAATATGTAGCTTCTCCCGTGAGGACCTGTGGAGAAGTCTTGGCCGTAAAAACCAATGTGACTTCCTGCTACAGGATTTGCAAGCCGATGCAATGTGTTGCTCCCATGAAAAACAGTGCCGGAGCCGTGCAGCAGTGCCTAGCCGGCATGCGATTGCGTCTCACGGTGCGGCCTCCTGCTGTGCGCGAGGAGCAAACGCGAAGATGAAGTGAAACAGTCGCGGGTGCTACGATTTCAGAAAATTTCAGAGAACAAGTTTGGGTGGACTGTAGATTGATCTAATAAAAACAGTCGTCTATCCCCAAGGGGATAGGGGCCTTTTTATAGGCAAATCCTAATACATGAAAAGACTACTTTACCCTCGGGTAAAATAACCTAACTCTAAAATAAATTCCGAAAATTACAAAAATATTCTTAAAAAAAATTAACTGACTCGAATAAAAATATTCTAAACTTAAAAACTAATTATTAATATCCTAAAAACGAATTAATGATAGATTGTCAGTTTTACGCCGAAACTGACAAAGCGTCCACCGTCTTCGCACCGGGTACCCGGATTGGGCCGACCTGACCCCGCAGCTCTCTCAGCCCGGCAATCGCTCGCCGCCCGTGTACCTGAGTCAAACCCAGTCAACAGACCAGTGGATCATCTGCCGCTCCTAGCCATGTACCCGGATTGGGCCAGC
Organism: Zizania palustris; assembly: GCA_019279435.1. Classification (NCBI taxonomy): domain Eukaryota; kingdom Viridiplantae; phylum Streptophyta; class Magnoliopsida; order Poales; family Poaceae; genus Zizania; species Zizania palustris. The sequence goes on along the minus strand of JAAALK010000290.1, from coordinate 65,206,094 downwards.
CCGACTCCGCAGCTCCTCTGCCCGGCCGTCGCTCACTGCCCGTGTACCTGAGTCACATGCGCCTCAGACTCGGCAGGTCTTCATCTCTCCCTTTCTTTGACTTCCGTTGACAATCACTCATCACATCTGGAATATCAAAACCATATTCTTCAACATGGTTTCTCAAGTGCAACATCAAGCTAAGAGCATCATCTGTCTCTACCAGAAAACAGGTGTTTGTCGAGTGCCACGATGTTTCCCGAGTGCATTTCATCGGGCACTCGGCAAACACTATTTTGCCGAGTGCCCGATGTCATGAACTCGGCAAACATCGTGGCACTCGGCAATTCCAACTCTTTGCCGAGTGCCCTGTAGGTGGCACTCGGCAAACATGCCAAAAAATGTCCCGCCCAAATTTTTGCTGATGCCGTTACGACGACACGGGTGAATTTTTGGGTTTGCCGAGTGCCACTACAGGACACTCGGCAAACCCTAGCCTTTATTTGCCGAGTGCCACCCAGAAAAACACTCGGCAAAGTATCCATTATTTCATGTGAAAACACATTTTGAGTCCATATCACAATTTAAAAATGTTTTGAACCTGAATTTTTTTTACAGTTATAATTAAACATCTGTTAATCCATGGTAAATTTTCATACTTTTTTGAGTGGGTTTGATATTTTTAATAAAATAATCGTATTTCTAGGATTTACTTCCAAGTCGGTCAAATTTGAAATGCATGTACATAAAATAATGACTCAAAAATTATGGAAAAATCATATTTTTGTTCATGATTACATTTGTAATCTTTTACAACTAAATATTTAAAATATAATTTACGACACTCGACCGGCAATATGCAGGTTAATGGTTTTTTAATTATAGAAAATGTAATTGATGCCTAAAAATATGACACTTGACATGGTGTCATTATATCATACATATATAATATGGTAAAAAATTCATAATGTTTCGATAAAGTTTTCAAGTATGACCTTTAGAAATTGGACAATCTTCGAGAAGGTTTTGGAGTTTAGGAATGAAATGAGTTAGGTTTAGAAGCAAATCGATATTCAAATATTTGTTTTAACTTAAAACTTTTTGTACTACTAAAACTCAATTTATCTTATACCGTGTCAAAAATTGGTCTTTTTTAGAGTTAGTTTGCTATTTTTGGTTAATAAAAGTTGTTTATAGGATTTTAAGTAAAAGATCCCAAATTTAAACTACAAGTGCCTTATATTTGTTTATTTGAGCTTAGAAATTTTCTAGGTTGAAATATTAGTGTATATTATATAATGCCAAATTATGGGATTTTTTAAAGTCTTTATTCTATTTATTTTTTTTTTAAAAAAAATAGTTTAAAAAATCTTTGCTGAGTGCAAATAGAAATGGGACTCGGCAAAGACAAAAAAAAAACACTTTTGTCGAGTGCCATATCTAAATGCACTCGGCAAACTATATAATCCCATTATTTCATGTGAAAACACATTTTGAGTCCATATCACATTTTAAAAATGTTTTGAACCTGAATTTTTTTACAGTCATAATTCAACATTTGTTAATCCCTGGAAAATTTTCATACTTTTATGAGTGGGTTTGATATTTTTAATAAATTAATCATATTTCTAGGATTTACTTCCAAGTGGGTCAAATTTGAAATACATGTACATGAAATAATGACTCAAAAATTATGGAAAAATCATATTTGTGTTCATGATTACATTTGTAATCTTTTACAACTAAATATAACTAAATATTTAAAATCTAATTTACGACACTCGACCGGCAATATGCAGGTTAATGGTTTTTTAATTATAGAAAATTTAATTGATGCCTAAAAAATATGACACTTGACATGGTGTCATTATATCATACATATATAATATGGTAAAAAAATCATAATGTTTCGACAAAGTTTTCAAGTATGACCTTTAGAAATTGGACAATCTTCGAGAAGGTTTAGGAGTTTAGGAATGAAATGAGTTAGGTTTAGAAGCAAATCAATATTCAAATATTTATTTGAACTTAAAACTTTTTGTACTACTAAAACTCAATTTGTCTTATACCATCTAAAAAATTGGTCTTTTTTAGAGTTAGTTTGCTATTTATGGTTAATAAAAGTTGTTTATAGGATTTTAAGTAAAAGATCCCAAATTTAAACTACAAGTGTCTTATATTTGTTTATTTGAACTTAGAAATTTTCTAGGATGAAATATTACTGTAAATTATATAATGCCAAATTATGGGATTTTTTAAAGTCTTTATTCTATTTTAGTTTTTTTGAAAATAGTATAAAAAATCTTTGTCGAGTGCAAATATAAATGGCACTCGGCAAAGACCCAAAAAATCACCTTTGCCGAGTGCCACATCTAAATGCACTCGGCAAAGTATGAATTTTCAAAAAAAAAAATAAAAAGTTCGCCGAGTGCCGCCAAATATGGCACTCGGCAAAGAGCCACATCGGGTAAAAAAAGAGCCTGAGCAGATCTGGTGCATTTACGCCAGATCTGCTCACTCCGCCCCCGCCCTGCTCCCTCCGCCATCGCCGCCCTGCTCCCTGCCCCCTAGCCCCCGCCCGGCCTGCGCCCCCCGCCTGGCCTGCGCCCCCCTGCGCCGCCGGCCGCCCCCCGCCCCGTCGCCGGGGCGCCCTTGCGCCACCCGCTGGCCCCACCGGCGCCGCCGCCACCCTTGCCGGCCCCGCCATCCCCGACCACCGGTGTAGGACCGAAAGTAGCGACCAGAGGGGGGGTGAATGGGCGCCTTAAAAATTCTTTCGAATCACTGGCCTGTTCCCAATACCCAACGCACCTCAAAAGACTAAGTAGCAGAAAATAAACAGAAGGCCTAAGTCTAAAGGTATCTAGCTTAGAAGCAACTGATGTCAAACAGAGAACTATTAAAGAAGTGCAACTAGATAGATAAACAGAGTATGTCAGGCCTAAACTTCCCAATGAAATGATCTAAGTATATGTAAAGTGAAATGAGAAGTTACTGTTCAGATTTGTCTCTTGTTCAGAACTTGGCGAAGCCTGCTTCGCCTGTCGAGGTCTGCTTCGGAGATGATTGTCGAAGTCTGCTTCAGAGGTTAGATGCGAAGCCGGCCGAAGGCTGTAGCGAAAATGCCGAAGGTGTTTTTGGTCTAGCCTAGTTCGAAGTGGCAGGAAGCGAAGTATGACAAAGCCGGAGCCTGCTTCGAAGTGTGTACTTCGAAGGCAAGGCTTCGGACACAGCTTCGAACCGAGTGCTTCGAACCTAAACCTTCGAACAGAAAACTTCGAATGCAACACACAGACGGACTACATTCGAACAAAGAAGTGAAGCCTGTCACACGACAGAGGCACCAAATTCGAAGCCTACACTCTACCTTGGAAAAGAGCAAGCTTCGAAAAGAGAAGCGAAGGCTGACACGCCACAAAGAAACCAAAGCGAAGCCTAGCAGAACGACAAGCTTCGAAGCCAACTTCGAAACCTATCGAAGTGTGGACTTCGAACAGCTAGAGCCGGAGTACCTTCGCACTGTCGTTCGAAGTATGCGATGCTGTCCGTTCAAAAAAGTACTTCGAAGCTATCAACACAGGACACAAAATGAAGTTCGAAGATTGAACGAAGCCTTCGAAGATGTTAGATCGAAGCCTGCCTCACGGAGCTGAGGGGCTTCGAACAGAGAAGGGGCTTCGCCAGACACACACCCAGAAAAGAGACTTCAGACCTGTCAACCCGATCAAAAAGTCGAGCAGTAAAAGCAAAAAGCTGGCACAAGAGTACTGTTGCTACAGTGGAAGAGTACTACTTGCAAACAGCAAGAACTAGTACTCTGCTCGTGAAGAATAGAAACAACCCCACGCCAGCCGAAGCCCAAAACTCATCAAAAATGCCTGTGCACGTGAATCAAAACAACAAATAATGCTGTGCACGGATGGAGAATCGAAGCTTCAAAGCACTGTAGGAAAGAAATAAATGCAAGGCAAAAATCCCATGAACAGCAGCCTGGCTGCGCAAACAAGAGAGAGAAGAGAGAATGCAAGAGACAAAAAGTGACCCAAAGGAGTAGTATTGATTTCAGCAAAAGGGGTAGTCCAAACCCTAGGGATTGGGGTCCTATTTATAGGCTCCCAACGCTAGGAATATTCCACCTGCACCTTAGGGTTTTTACAGACGCAAGAATAAAGGAAAAGACTCTACTGCCCTTAGGCATTTTTACAGACACGACTGACTGACTGTGGGCCTAGAGATACAGATGACTTATCCGGAAGCTAAGTTTTCGTAGCGACTACGGCTTCTCTTCTGGACAGTCGGATACAAGATCGATGGTCGTCAGTTTTGCGCCGAAACTGACAAAGCCTCCACCGACTTTGCACCAGGTACCCGGATTGGGCCGGCCCAACTCCGCAGCTCTCTCAGCCCGGCAATCGCTCACCGCCCGTGTACCTGAGTCAGTCCTGGTCAACAGCCCAGTGGGTCTTCTGCTGCTCCTGGCCCATGCACCCGGATTGGGCCAGCCCGACTTCGCAGCCTCCTCTGCCCGACAGTCGCTTGCTGCCCGTGTACCTGAGTCACACGCGGCCCATGAAACAGCAGATCTCTTCTTCTTCTGTCCTCTTTGACTATCGTTGACAATGACTCATCACTTCTGGAGCCATGAGGCCCACGCTATTCAGCATGGCTCCTCAATCTCCCCCTTGATGAGTGCATTGTCAACACTCCTCTTCTTCAGCTCTTCAGCACCTGCGAGCAAATGTGGAAACATGAAAACAAAACACAAGAAAACAAAGAAGAAGAAAAATAAGGTAAAAGTTTAACCCTAATGACCAAAAGCCAAACAAAAGCAAGAAGTGGTCATTATGGTTAACCAAAACGTAAAAGCTTCAAAATGAGTGCGATTTCAGAACAACAAGGATACCAACAGAGTAAGAACTCCCCCCTTAAACTCTGATCCCAAATTTTCTCCCCCTTGTTGACAAGTGAACTCATCAAGCACTCAATAGAGACACAGACTCCCCCTGAAATGCAACTCCCCCTCAAAATATGCAGTGATTTCAACTGGAGTGCATAAGGAGTGTAGAAAGCATGCTTCCCATATATGATTGACTGCAATTACAACATCTAATAGATACAGCAAAAGACATACTGTAACGATACATGGCATGATCAGTGCAACAGAGGATATCTAAAGAAAGTTTTTTGCACGCATTTCAGTTTTTGCAAACAAAAGCATCACCACATGTTCCAATAAACAAGCAAGGTAAAGCATGAGATGCAAAAGCTAACTGATATCTACCAAGATAGGCATTGTCCAAAAACAAAGTGCTTCAGCAAACTTGTTATCATGTCAATTTTCAAGCTTTTTCTTTTTCCTTTTTCATTTTTTCCAGGGGTTATTTGCATGTCAAACCTTATGCTGACCGACCAAGTCAAGCCTAGGCTAGATCTGGACCATCAGAAGCTTAAGACATTGGTCTTGGCATACACTACACTGTCCTAGTTCATACCAAAGTGCTATGGTATGCAGTCCAGAACAAATGTAATGCGACAAAGCAAACCCACCTGGATCTTTTTAAGTTATGCACAAAAAGGCATGGAATTTTCATTTTTCTCGAATTTTCATCATTTTTATAGCACATTTCCATGTTTAAAGCATACAGATGTCCAAGTTGCATATTTGCATCTAAGTCAGAAACTAGCTACAAGGCATGTAACAGATAGCAAGAACATTCAGCCTACGCATGCTAGTTACCAGAAGCAATGGTGATCATTTTTCAATTTTAAAGCATAAAAGCCATGCATATGACAGATATCAGACATATCATTTGAACTGAAGCAAAAGCATGATCATCGACAAGTAATCAAAGGCATGTACCAGCTAGAATAAGTAAAGCAGTTTAATCATATAACAGAAGCAAGCTCAATCGTGTGATATGTGAATATGCAAGATATGAACACACACAAAAAGACTCAAGGAAAAATAAAGAAGAAAGAAAATTGACGCAAAATATCCTAGAAAGGATACACAACGCCCAAATCCCCTCGTAAATGCTCGAATGTAGACTGATCTAGGGGTTTGGTGAAAATATCAGCCAACTGATGATGGGTATCAACATGAACAAGGTCAATGACACCTTTCTCATATTGATCCCGCAGAAAGTGAAAACGCACATCGATGTGTTTGGTTTTGGAATGGAGACACGAGTTTTTCCCTACACTAATAGCACTGGTGCTATCGCAAAACAATGGAACCCTGGTAGGAAAGAACAACCCAAAATCTCGCAAAGTGGAAATCATCCAAACTAACTGTGAGCAGCAGCTAGCAGCAGCTACGTACTCAGCCTCTGTGGTCGAAAGAGCAACTCCAGATTGCTTTCGAGAAGACCAAGAGACAAGAGAAGAACCAAGAAACTAGCAAGTACCGGAAGTCGACTTGCGATCCAACCGGCACCCACCAAAATCGGCATCCGAAAATCCAGATAAATCGAGAGAAGATGATGCTGAATAGAAAAGACCAAGATCAGGCGCATAAGTGAGATACCTGAAGATGCGCTTGACAGCCTGCCGATGAGACGTGCGTGGTGAAGACTGGAAACGCGCGCAAAGTCCCACGGCGAACTGTATGTCCGGTCTTATTGCCGTCAAGTACAACAGCGAACCGATCATCCCTCGAAACTCCCTTTCATTGACCTTAACGCCACTCTCATCCTTGTCCAGACCCCCAGAAGTGCCCATCGGGGTCATCTGCGGCTTCAACTCACCACCAAAGTCAAATTTCTTAAGCATGTCGCGAGTGTACTTACCTTGGTGGATGAAGGTGTCGTCCTTGGTCTGCTTGATCTGGAGCCCTAAGAAGTACTTGAGCTAACCCATGAGGCTCATCTCAAACTCACTGTGCATCTGCTCAGAAAACTTGGACACAAGATCATTAGTAGTACCGCCAAAAATAATATCGTCCACGTAAATCTGAGCAACTAAAAAATCTGAAGCATCTCTGAGCAAGAAAAGAGTTTTGTCCATAGAACCCATCACAAAGCCCTTCCCCAACAAAAATTGCTTCAACCGGTCATACCAAGCCCTGGGGGCTTGCTTCAACCCGTATAAAGCTTTGTGCAACTTAAAAACATGTCGAGGAAACTTAGGGTTCTCAAAACCGGGGGGTTGCCTAACATAAACCTCCTCTTCTATGTACCCGTTCAGAAAAGCACTCTTAACATCCATTTGAAAAAGCTTAAAACCCTTCGAAACGGCAAAAGCTAGAAGAATACGAATGGACTCAAGACGGGCAACAGGAGCGAAGGTTTCTTCAAAGTCAATACCTTCCTTCTGGCAATAACCCTGGGCAACTAGTCGAGCCTTGTTGCGCACCACAACCCCATCTTCACCTTGTTTGTTCTTGAATACCCACTTGGTGCCTATGGGGTTGCATTCTGGTGGCAGCTCAACTAATGTCCAAACCCGATTGCGGACAAAATTCTCAAGCTCTTCTTGCATAGCATTAATCCAATTAAAATCAGAAAGAGCATGAGAAACATCTCTGGGCTCAAAAGATGCAACAAACGCAGATTCAGCAAACACAGCGAGAGAGGCAGAAGAACGCAAAGTCATCTCAGTCAAATCACCTATGATGAGCTCTGAGGGATGGTCATGCTGAACTGCTCGGGTTCCCTAGTGATCTGAAGTCACCTCACCAGAGTCAGCAGCTGGCACCTCTGGACTCGACTGAGGGGGCTCGATCGTAGTGGAAGAAGTGATCAGAGGTCCGCCCTCATCCTCAGTCGAAGTCTCAGAAGGTGTGGGCTCTGCAGGGGATGCAGAAGGCCCACCCTCATCAGCAGCTGGAGTATCCTAATCTTCCTCGAAGATGGACTCTCCGAGCTCATCATCACCAGAAAGCTCAAAAGAAGGAGTCAAAGAAGGCAAGGACTCATCAAAGGAAACCTCGCAAGTCTCGACAAGCAGCTGGGATTCGAGATTCCAAACACGAAAACCTCGAGAATGCAAAGCGTAGCCAAGAAAGACACCATCCCAGCAACGAGACTCAAACTTGTCCAAGTGCCCTCTCTTCTTGAGCACAAAGCACTTGCAGCCAAACGCTCGCAAGTGGCTCACCTTGGGCTGTCTGCCAAACCGCAGTTCATATGATGTCTTACCAAGGTAAGCTCTAAGAAAGATGCGGTTGGCCAGATAGCAAGCCGTGTTCATGGCTTCAGCCCAAAAACGCCTAGGAGTCTTGTGCTCATCGAGCATCGTCCTGGCCATCTCGACTAGCGTGCGGTTCTTTCGTTCCACAACGTCGTTCTGTGGGGGAGTGTAAGGAGAAGAAAACTGATGGTCTAGACCCTGATCACTACAGAAGCTGACGAACTGAGAGTTCTTGAACTCAGAGCCGTTGTCGGAGCGAATTGCTCGCATCTGACCATTGTTCTCATTCTTCAGCTTCAAAATCAGGTCATGAACAAACTGAAATGTTTCGTCCTTAGATTCCAAAAAGAAAACCCACGAGAATCGAGAAAAGTCATCAACAATGACAAGTGCGTACCACTTCCCACCGACTGAACGTACCCGAGCTGGACCAATAGTGTCCAAGTGTAAAAGCTCGCCTGGATACGAAGTCATCACCTGAGTCACAGGTGAGTGAGAAGCTGCAACCATTTTCCCATGACGACAGGGATGACAAACTAGATCCTTCTCCATCTTAAGCTTGGGCAATCCTCGGATGAGGTCCATGGAGCTCAATCTGACTAGCAGATCAAAACTCAAATGACCTAACCTCCTATGCCACTTCCAGAGCTCAGAGGAGGATCCAGCAATCAAACAGCGAGAAGGGCCAAAAGAACTAGAGAAGTCAATTCGAAAAACTTTACCGAATGGTAAGATCTGGCAAATCAAAGACCCTCTAGAATCAACCACAGAAGAATTGCCCTTCTTAAAACGCACTTCCAAACCATCCTCAAGAAGTTGCGAAACAGAAATCAAGTTGAAGTTCAAATTTTTAACCAAAGCAACATTCTTCAAAGAGAAATGATCTGAAATGCGAATTGAGCCTATGCTACTTACTTTCCCTTGACCGCTGTTCCCGAACATGATGTATTCTTTGGAGCTCGGGGGAGTGAGACTGGAGAACCATCTACGATGTCCCGTCATGTGGCGAGAGCATCCTGAGTCCATGATCCAAACATCCTCCAGTCCATTGTCCTATACAATCAGTGGTTGTAAGTGGGAGCAAATGGTTCGGCACCAGGTTTAGCAAAAGAGCTAAACCAGTGTCGAGCCATCTGCTCAAAAGATGGAAAGCGAAAACCATCAAAAGAGTTTGGACCAAAACGCGGCTCAAAGCGCGGTCCTCAGTTCTGCCTAACCCTGCGGCCACGAGGTCCAGGACCGTAGCCAACACGGCCTGGAACTCTGCCGGAATGGACACCACCAACTGGAGCACGGGCAAGAAAGCCGTCTCCTCTACCACCACCTACACGACGTGGCCTGGCCTCAATCATCTCCCCGCGTCGAGGAACACACAGTTTACCATATTGTTGGTAGAACTGCTCCTGATCACTACGAGCCCTCTCTGCTCTCTCAACCCGCTTCCTCCTGAAGCAGAACTCCGCAAGATGCCCGTCTCTCTGGCAGTACTCACAATGATAGGTGGGCTTCTTGGGATGTGGTTGAGGCTTGGGATGTTTGGGCTTAGTGGTGTTGGGTGTCGTCTTCTTGGGCTGAGAGGGTCCAGGAAGAGAATCAAGAGAAGTGTGGAGGTTTTTGGGCTTTGGAACCCAGATAGGCTTCTTGGGTGGAGCTTTTGGTTGCTCATGGATCACTCCATCCTTGGGCTGACAAGCCTTGGAAGACTCAGTGGAGTGAGTCTTGGGATACCTTTGTTCTGGAGTCATTTTACTCCACTCCACTGCCCGGCTGATGGCACTCTCAAAGTCAGCTTTGGTGTAGGTGTAACCTACTCCAAACCCATCCCGCCTTTTGAACTGCTGGATCATCATGCCGAGCTGTGGCTCTCTGGCACTGATCCAACTCAGGATAGAACGGAGGTAAAAGTTCTCATTCTGAGAATCTGCTAGCTCTTCTCTCAAGGAAGCTAGAACCTCCACCTGAGACAAGCAGGTCTCACACTCACTTTCTACTTGAACAGACTTCTCGGCTTTCAGCTTAATCAATTCCATTCTAAGAGACAGGCAGTTCTCACAGACAGTGGGTGGAACTGACAATGTCTCAAGCTCTAGCCTAGTCTGCGCAAGCTCAGCTCTCAACCTCTCCAAATCACCCAACTGTTCATCGCCCTTGGATTTCAGCTCAGCTAAGACAGCTAGATGAGATGGGCAATCAACACAGGGTGCGACGACAGTGGCTTGAGCATCTTTCAGCTCCAGCTGAGCGCTTTCAAGCTCAGTGGCCAAAGCGTCCCTCTCATCAACCCTTTCTGTGTACCTGGACTTCAGAGTCGACAGGTCACACAGAAGCACCTCACACTTCGGGCACTCACTGCTATCACCCAAGCAAGGGGAAGAAGATAGACTCTCAATTCTGCCATTGGCTATGGCAAGCTCACTCTCCAACTCATCTATCCTCTTCTTGGCCCCCCTAAGCAGTTTTTCCCGATATTTTAACTCCTAATGATTGCTCTCAAGTAAATCAACAATTTCTCATTCATAGGATGATACCTTGTTGTCGTCATCGTCGGAGTCATCGGAGAAGCTCTTTTCTTCCCTATCCCCAAGAACCATTGAACAGAAGCTCTTGCGGGATCTTCGGCGCTGGTGTGAGTGGCTCTTCGGCTTGTCCCCGAAAGCCAAGAAGCAGAGGCCCGCCAGATCTTCCTTGTCCTTCCCCTTCCTGATGGCGATCTCATCACTTGAGCTCGATGAAGAGGAAGAAGACGTGGACCGCTTGGAGTAACTCTTCTCCATCTCGGCGAAGAATGCCTTGTCGCGCTTCTTGTTCTCTCGCCGGTAGTCCTTCAGGGCCTTCTTGAAGAACCTGGTCTTCGGCTTGCCCTTGTTGAAGGAGGAGCTGTCGTGCTTGCCGGAGTCATGGAAGCTGCCACCGGTGCCCTTCTTGTGTCCATTGCGCTTGGGGCAGTCGGCGATGAAGTGTCCTGGATCTCCACACTCAAAGCATCCGGATTTTGTGCCGTGTCTTTTGAACATTCTCTTATCATAGACACGACGCACCCGGTTGTTAAAAAGACACAAATCATCATCTCCCAACAACTCAAGCTGGTCCTCGGTGATAGACATCAAGGAGAACCCAGCACAGCTCACAGCAGAGGGATCAACAGAAGGTGTAGCAAGGGCCAGGGATTTTGATCCAGAACCAGTGAGATTTGATCTCAACTGGATATCTACCTCAGTGGCCTTTAGCTTGCTAAACAACTCAGAAATGGTCAAGGTATCGTAAGAAGTGCTCTCAACGATAGAGGATACCTTGATCTCCCAGATCTTTGGGTCTAAGGTATGGAGAACCTTGAGCGCCTGCTCATGATCTGAGACTAACTGAGCGCCCTCAGCCTTGTTGTCCCGAAGCTTGTTTATGATCGACTGAAAACGACCAAACAAAGCCTCAACAGATTCACCCGGCTTCTGTGTGAAATTCTCGTACTCACGCCGGTAGGTCTGATAGAGCCGAGCCTTGACCTGAGCTGTTCCCTCATGGTGTGCCTTGAGGGTAGCCCAGATCTCTCTCGCAGTGGAGAGATAGCTCACACGCTCAAACTCAGTGGGACCTAAACCAGAGAAAAGAATGTTCACAGCCTTACTGTTGCTCAGATGCTGAGCAATGATACCAGCAGTACCATGCTCAGCTACTGGCAATATGACAAATGTGGTGTGAATGCAAATGTCCCAAATGTCCGAACCCTAGCTCATAAGATAGGCTCGCATGCGAATCTTCCAATAGTTATAGCCATAGGCTTCCAAGGACGGGACCTTGCCAGGAGACGTCATGGTCACTACCGGGGTTTAGAACCGGTTAAGGTATGGAAAAACCCTAACCAAGCTCTGATACCACTTGTAGGACCGAAAGTAGCGACCAGAGGGGGGGTGAATGGGCGCCTTAAAAATTCTTTCGAATCACTGGCCTGTTCCCAATACCCAACGCACCTCAAAAGACTAAGTAGCAGAAAATAAACAGAAAGCCTAAGTCTAAAGGTATCTAGCTTAGAAGCAACTGATGTCAAACAGAGAACTATTAAAGAACTGCAACTAGATAGATAAACAGAGTATGTCAGGCCTAAACTTCCCAATTAAATGATCTAAGTATATGTAAAGTGAAATGAGAAGTTACTGTTCAGATTTGTCTCTTGTTCAGAACTTGGCGAAGCCTGCTTCGCCGGTCGAGGTCTGCTTCGGAGATGATTGTCGAAGTCTGCTTCGGAGGTTAGATGCGAAGCCGGCCGAAGGCTGTAGCGAAAATGCCGAAGGTGTTTTTGGTCTAGCCTAGTTCGAAGTGGCAGGAAGCAAAGTATGACAAAGCCGGAGCCTGCTTCGAAGTGTGTACTTCGAAGGCAAGGCTTCGGACACAGCTTCGAACCGAGTGCTTCGAACCTAAACCTTCGAACAGAAAACTTCGAATGCAACACACAGACGGACTACCTTCGAACAAAGAAGTGAAGCCTGTCACACGAAAGATGCACCAAATTCGAAGCCTACACTCTACCTTGGAAAAGAGAAGCTTCGAAAAGAGAAGCGAAGGCTGACACGCTACAAAGAAACCAAAGCGAAGCCTAGCAGAACGACAAGCTTCGAAGCCAACTTCGAAACCTATCGAAGTGTGGACTTCGAACAGCTAGAGCCGGAGTACCTTCGCACTGTCGTTCGAAGTATGCGATGCTGTCCGTTCAAAAAGTACTTCGAAGCTATCAACACAGGACACAAAACGAAGTTCGAAGATTGAACGAAGCCTTCGAAGATGTTAGATCGAAGCCTGCCTCATGGAGCTGAGGGGCTTCGAACAGAGAAGGGGCTTCGCTAGAAACACACCCAGAAAAGAGACTTCAGACCTGTCAACCCGATCAAAAAGTCGAGGAGTAAAAGCAAAAAGCTGGCACAAGAGTACTGTTGCTACAGTGGAAGAGTACTACTTGCAAACAGCAAGAACTAGTACTCTGCTCGTGAAGAACAGAAGCAACCCCACGCCAGCCGAAGCCCAAAACTCATCAAAAATGCCTGTGCACGTGAATCGAAACAACAAATAATGCTGTGCACGGATGGAGAATCGAAGCTTCAAAGCACTGTAGGAAAGAAATAAATGCAAGGCAAAAATCCCATGAACAGCAGCCTGGCTGCGCACAACAAGAGAGAGAAGAGAGAATGCAAGAGACAAAAAGTGACCCAAAGGAGTAGTATTGATTTCAGCAAAAGGGGTAGTCCAAACCCTAGGGATTGGGGTCCTATTTATAGGCTCACAACACTAGGAATATTCCACCTGCCCCTTAGGGTTTTTACAGATGCAAGAATAAAGGAAAAGACTCTACAGCCCTTAGGTATTTTTACAGACACGACTGACTGACTGTGGGCCTAGAGATACAAATGACTTATCCGAAAGCTAAGTTTTCGTAGCGACTACGGCTTCTCTTCTGGACAGTCGGATACAAGATCGATGGTCGTCAGTTTTGCGCCGAAATTGACAAAGCCTCCACCGACTTTGCACCAGGTACCCGGATTGGGCCGGCCCGACTCCGCAGCTCTCTCAGCCCGGCAATCGCTCACCGCCCGTGTACCTGGGTCATTCCTGGTCAACAGCCCAATGGGTCTTCTGCTACTCCTGGCCCATGTACCCGGATTGGGCCAGCCCGACTTCGCAGCCTCCTCTGCCCGACAGTCGCTTGCTGCCCGTGTACCTGAGTCACACGCGGCCCATGAAACAGCAGATCTCTTCTTCTTCTGTCCTCTTTGACTATCCTTGACAATGACTCATCACTTCTGGAGCCATGAGGCCCACGCTATTCAGCATGGCTCCTCAACCGGCCCAGCAGCCCCCGACCCCTGGCCGCCAGCCCCACCGCCCCCGCCCACCGGCGCAGATCCCGCCCACCGATGCCCCCGGCCGCTGGCCCCGCCGCCCCGACCTTCTACCGCCGGATCGCCGCGTCTAGGTTTATTTTGTTTTTTCTGTTTTTTTAATGATATAAATTTTATGATCAATAATTTAGGTTTATTAGTTTAGTTATCTTGATTGATTCATATCATTGGCAATAAAATTGGAGTTACTAGAATAACAATAACTACTCAAATAAATGCAAGTTGTTTATACTTTTTTTCTCATTTCCTAATATCAAATGTTTTAGAAGTTTTAGGTTTCTCTCTTTATTTTCATGTTTTTCACTGTCAAATAAATGACATCCTTCTCATAAATACAAAACTTACATTAGGTGATGCTACATCCACGTGCCATGTTTAATGTAATGTTTAATCACATATTTAATCACATGTTTAATTATTAATAATGTCATGTTAAATGCCATGTTAATACCATGTTCTAATATACATGTTTTAGAAATTTTAATATAATCGTTGTAATACTTTTTTATGTTTTAATGGTTATGTTCATTAATATCTTGTGTATGTCGATGCCGGCCATCGTGCCATTATATATATGTGTATGTGGATGTCGGCCATCGAGTCGTGATGTGTATGTGGGTGACAGCCATCGTGTCATTCGATTTATGCATCGTGATGTTGTCAAAAATTTATTTTTTTGGTTATTGTCGCGTAACCTAGGCGTCTCCTGTTCGGAAGAGTTACGGTTTGGAATATGCATGTCTTTGCATATTTGTGGCCGTAACTGTTTCGAATTGTCCATGTTTGGACAGCCGGAGGATGCGTAGATTGAGCTCATTTTCATGCTCCGTTACGATTCAACTCATGGTTTCGACAGCACCTCCCCGTTGTTCTCCGAACGCACATCCTCTTGACATGTTGCCTAGACGTGCGTTTGGAGAGCAGCGGAGAGGTGCTGCCGAAATTTTGGGATGGATCGGAACAGAGCGTGAAAACGAGCTCAATCTACGCATTCTCTGGTGGGATTAGGACCTATCTTACCTATTAGACTGTTAGATTCATGGGCCAAATTTTTCTATGCCATTATAATTTTTACAGTTTTGAAATATGCCATCGGTGTGTCACTGACATATGGGACCTACCACAATCACTGACAGTGGCATTTTTCAAATTACAGAAAATTGTAATGGCATGTTTCAAAATTTCCCTAGATTCATCTCGTTTCTCACTAACCCCTAAACACGGGTGTCGTTTCCTAGTTTAGTACAAGATGGATCATCGTGAGTGGATGTACACGGGTCTCCCTAGTAAGGCCGAGGTGACCATGGATTGGATCAAGAACACTGAAGTATTCTTCGAGACGGCGTTTGGTAGACAGAATGTACGTGACAAGACCTGGTGTCCATGTAGTCGGTGTGAGAATAAGCGTCGACAAACAAAGGATGTCATGGGTAAACACCTATGCAAATATGGGTTTATGCCAAATTATACCCGTTGGACGTATCATGGTGAGTCCCAACGTCCTAGAGACGAGGTGTTGCGACATCGCATGGACGATGATGAAGGAGGGGTTGGATTTATGCTAGATGACTTTGAAGATGCGCATTTTGACGAAGCATGTGAAGAGGAAGTGCCGGAGCCAACGGCAAAAGCATTTTATGACATGTTGTCCGCGTCAAAGCAACCTCTTCATGGTCACACTAAGGTTTCTCAACTGGATGCCATCGCACGGCTAATGGCCATCAAGTCGCAGTTTAGCTTGAGTCGAGAATGCTTCGATGTTATGGTGACGGTTGTTGGTAGCCTTCTTCTAGAAGGTCACAATCTTCCGAAGAGCATGTATGAGTCTAAGAAAGTCCTTCGTGCACTTAAGATGCCTTATGAGCAAATACATGCTTGTCCCAACAGATGCATTTTATTCAGGAAACAATACGCAGACGCAACCTGCTGCGTGAAATGCAAATCCTCTAGGTATCTTGAGGTAGACTCCGATGATGGTGCGAAGAAACAACTCTCAATTCCCGTGAAGATCCTTCGGTACCTTCCCTTTGTACCGAGGATCCAACAGATGTACATGACCGAGGATTCTGCTAAACAGATGACATGGCATAAAAATGGGATTCGTTACAACCCAAACAAGCTAGGTCATCCATCAGATGGAGAAGCGTGGAAAAAATTTGATCAGCTCCATCCCGAGAAAGCTTTAGAGCCACGTAATGTATGAATTGCTATAGCAACAGATGGGTTCAATCCATATTGTATGACGGCTGCCGCATACAGTTGTTGGCCAATGTTTGTTATTCCCCTCAACCTTCCTCCCGGCGTCATCTTTCAACGACAGAATATTTTCTTGTCCTTGATAATTCTAGGGCCTGAATACCCGGGGAAAAATATGAGGGTGTATATGGAGCCTTTGATGGATGATTTGGTCCATGCATGGGAAGACGGTGTATTGACATATGACCGACGTACAAAGACAAACTTCAGAATGCATGTCTGTTATATGTACTCTCTACATGACCTACCAGCATATTCGATATTTTGTGGCTGGTGCGTGCATGGGAAGTTCGCATGCCCGATTTGTCGGTTGACTCTGAAGTTCATTTGGCTGGCTAAGGGTGGAAAATATTCCTCGTTTGACAACCACCGACAATTCCTTCCTCGAAACCATCCATTCAGGAAGGATAAGAAGAATTTTACAAAAGATGTGTTTGTTAAAGGCTCAGCACCAATTAAAATGACCGGAGCCGATGTTCGTGCTCAATTAGAGTCTTTGCAAATTAATACACAAGGAGCTGGTTTTATCGGATATGGTGAGCATCATGCATGGACTCACAAGCCATGTTTATGGAATCTTCCTTATTTCGATGATCTTCTCCTTCCACACAATATTGATGTGATGCACACTGAGAAAAATGTTGCCGAGGCCATTTTCGGCACAATCATGGATATTCCTGAGAAGACGAAAGACAACGTCAAGGCCCGAGTGGATCAAGCGGCTATATGCAACAGACCTAAGCTCGACATGATACCTTCTAGAAGTGGGAAATCCTGGACGAAGCCAAAGTCTAATTTTATTCTAACAAGGGGACAAAGGAGGAAAGTACTTGAGTGGTTTCAAACATTGATGTTTCCTGATGGCTATGCAGCTAATCTAAAGAGGAGAGTTAATATAGCTACTCTGCGAATAAATGGACTCAAAAGTCATGACTATCACATATGGATTGAGTGGCTGCTCCCGGTCATGATTCGTGGCTATGTCCCCGAGGATGTCTGGAGAATTCTAGCTGAATTGAGCAATTTTTTCTGGCAACTTTGTGCTAAACAGTTGTCTCACACCATGGTAGCAGACATGGAGACACTAGCGCCCGTGTTATTATGCAAGCTAGAAAAGATCTTTCCGCCTGGTTTTTTTAATCCGATGCAACATATGATCTTGCACCTTCCGTATGAGGCCCGAATGGGAGGTCCGGTCCAGAGCCGTTGGTGCTATTCAATTGAGAGATTCCAAAAGATTCTTCGGAATAAATGTAAGAACAAATGCAAAATTGAAGCATCCATAGCCGAGGCATATGTTTTGGAGGAGGTGTCAAACTTCACAACTAGATATTATGCGGACAATCTTCCTAGCGTGCATAATCTACCTTCCCGTTACAATCTTCCAGAAGAAGAATCAAATCTCAGCATCTTCAGGGGCCAACTAGGAAGTGCAAGTGGTGCTGCTAACAAGACCTTGCAGCATGAAGAGTGGCGCTTGATTATGTTGTATGTCGTGACAAACCTTTCCGAAGTGGAACCGTACATTGAGGAATTTCATCGACGATTTTGGCGTGGTTCGAGGGAGGCTAACATTGAGGAATCCACTGCCCTTCTTAAGTATGGGGTGAGAAATGGCAATCCCGATTTCATTTCTTGGTTCAAAACTAAGGTATTTCTCAAATTAACTTCTAGTTAGTTCTACCTTTCAATTATATCTTATATGCGACTAATATACATGTTCATCGCATTTAAACCTATAGGGAAGAACCGACACAACAATGAGTTCCGAGTTGAGGCAAGTTGCGAATGGTTGTGCCTATAAGGTCAAGACATTCAAAGCTTACGACGTAAACGGCTATCGTTTCCACACAACAAGCCATGAACAGAGCCAACCTAACCGAAGAACCACAAATTTCGAAGTTTTTACTCCGGGCACAGACGAGGTTGACTACTATGGACGACTCGAAGAAATATACGAATTGAGTTTCGATGGGAGCAAACCTCTTAATCCCGTTATATTTAAATGCCACTGGTTCAATCCCAAAGTAGTGAGACAGACTCCCGAACTTGGCTTAATAGAAATTCGTCAAGATACCACCTTGCCGAGTGAAGATGTTCATATCGTGGCTCAACAGGCAACACAAGTTTACTATCTCTCTTACCCGTGCAAAACCGTCGCACGTCTTAAAGGTTGGGATGTTGTGTATAAGGTGTCGCCACACGGTAAACTGCTTGTTCCCAACAACGAAGACTATAACATAGACCCGAACACATACGACAGAGAGTTCTTTTAAGAAGATGGGCTACCAGGCATGTTTGTTATTGAGTTGACGGAGACGATGGAAGTAGATAACGAAAGTGGTGCCGATGCCGACGAAGGAGACAAGATTCATAATGGAAGAGACTTAGAACTGCTAGAGAGATTGCACTCAAGCAATCAAAGTGATAACAACATTCCACCTCCTGAACAGCTGGACGATTATATCATATCACGTGATAGTGATGACGATACATATGATCCAGCAAATCCGGACGGCGATGACTATTTCTAGCAGCTGTATGAGAATTAAGTTTAATTTTTGAATAAATGCATTTATAACACATTTCACGGTTTATCTAAAGTGATTTACTCTTTTTCGTAGCAGTTGATTGAAATATGGTGGGGGGTTTAAAGAAATTAATAAGTGCAGTAGTAGGAAAAGGCGGTAAATCCACTCCCTCTCAAGATGAGGTCGGGTCCTCATCTAGACCTCGAGGTAGGAGAACGAAGAAGTCAGCAGTGAGAGGAAAGGCACCCGCGCGCTCGAGTGAAACTACCAGCCATATACCGGCATCCCGTCACGACGATGATTACGTGCCGGATAAGGAAGAGGAGGAGCAGGCTAGGGTGGAGGAGGAAGAGGAGGTGGGGGCAGAGGGTGGGGAGGAGGTTGGGGTAGAGGGAGAGGAGCAGGCTACAGAAGCGGCTGCAGTGTGGTTGCGTGGTCCTTCGTCACTCCCGAGGCGACCAGTGTCAGTAGCTGATCGTGCGCTCATTCGACCCGATGGAAATAGGTAAGTTGCTATAGAAAGTCTATAATGTATTCCTTTTGTTAGTTTAATTTTTAATATATACTAATACTTTTTAATGATATCGGGGTAGGAACTGGATTATGGTTGAACGAGCAGGTCGTGAGTGCTCACGCCACGTAAACGGCATCCTCGGGCTTCTTATCAAGGAAAAGTTCCCTAGTTTGGTATCTTTTGATGGGAGGATGGAGCCGGCGTACTCATGGAGGCACTATGAAAGTGTGCCGGACGCCCCTGATCGAGAAGAAGACAATTTGCCCACCTAGCCGATCGAGTCAGGGCTGAGCTCTGGGTAAGTTTATTTTCTTAATATATGTGTCAATACTATTGACATGTGGATTACATAACATTCTCTTTATATCTATATGCAGGATTTTTATAGATGTGATGTGGGGTATGCGGATCAGGCTGTCACTATTATTAATAGAGCCGCCAAGAAGCTTGTCACCGACATGCATTATGAGGCGCGCATTCAAGCTGTTATTGACTTCTACGCTTAGCACCACCGAGAGAGGAAGAAATAAAAGGATGCCCGGACCACCTTTCTGACACGAGAGGAATACATGATGGTAAGTGTATTCTCGTGTATCTTCTAATACTTAATATTATGTCATTAACAACTTCACTTGCATCAAGTAGGTCCCTCCACAGTGGTGTGCCGCTCATCTTGAGTGTTGGGGCCAAATTGTTGATAGGTGGTGTTCTGCCGAGTGGCAGAGCAGTCATGATGCATGCCGCCAGAGACGCCTACTCATGCCGGGGGCAGCACACCATCAAGGCTCGCTGAACCTCGACCAGTTCAGGGTGAGATGGGTATGTAGTTACATGTTTCTTTTTTTCACTTAATTGCACAATATAACTCTAACTATCTTCTTGTTTCAGTCAACGGCCAATGCGGGTCAGGAATGCTCCCAAGTCATGGCATATGCTCTGGCTGACAAAGGGAGGGCGGTTGAAGGCAATACTTACAATCCAAATGACCCCGCTGAGTCGTACACTAATCGGAACACATATCAACGCCTCCCGGACTATTCAGAGATGGCAAGGGAAGTGCATGGCGCCGATTATAACCCAGTCGCACATGACATCGATGGCGAGGTGGTCATGAGGGCTGGAGGAGGCAAGAGACATGGGCGATATTTGATGGGCGACGGCGCCATTGATACCCATAGTACCCCCTCTCTATCTGAGGTGAGATCTCGGAGCTCGACCTCCGGTCCGGGTATACGCCCTCACCGAGACACATCTATGGGTCTGATTGCTGATCTACAGGTTAGTTCATTTTCATCAATCATCGAACACTACAATTTGTTTGTTTTGGAACGTTAATGACTGTGAATTAATGTTTTGTAGGCCCAACTAAATGAAGAAAGATCACAAAGGACCGAGTGGCAGACCCAGATGGAGGCTCGGCTGCAGGCTCAGATGCAAGCTCAGATGCAGGCCAAGATGCAGACGCAGATGCAGCAGTGGTTTGCGCAGATGGGTGGATCTTTTTCAGGTCATATGGGCCTGCTTGGACTTCCTCCTCAACCTCAACAATCTCCAATGACTCCATAGAGTGGCAATGTGAGTTTCTAATATTGTTTTTGTCATTTTTGTTATATACAATTGTTCTAACTATTTTTCTTTTTTTTTCAGTTTCATTCATCGGCAGCAGGATCAAACACGCAGCCATCTCCACATACTAGGCATAGCGGTAATGCTAACTTGTGAGGCGTGGTGTGAGTTGCCGTTATGAAATTGTTAATTAACTTGAACTTGTCACCATGAACGTGAACTTGAACTTGTATTTGTGACGTGAACGTGAATTTGTGATGTGATCGTGAATTTTGTGATGTGAATGTGATTTTTGTGATGTGAATGTGGTTTCTGTGATGTGAGTGAATTTGTGATTCATATAGTGATTGAATGTGAATATTTGTGATTGAATGTGAATTTTGAAATGAATTTTGTGACTAAATGTGAATTTGTGATGAATTTTGTGATTGAATGTGATTTTTGGATGAAATATGCATTAAATAAATGAAAAAAAAATTGCCGAGTGCTACACTCGGCAAAGCCACCTAAATAGCACAGAAACGTGCCACGTGGCACGTTTCTGTGCATTCTGGGGGGGGCTTTGCCGAGTGCCTCCACGTGGCACTCAGCAAACCCCCTTCGCCGAGTGCCACGTGGCACTCGGTGGCAGGGCTTGGCCGAGTGCCACGTGGCACTCGGCGAACGCCGTTACCGGCCACCCCGACCGTCAACAGGCAACCTTTGCCGAGTGCTACACGTGGCACTCGACGAAGTCTATATTGCACTCGGCAAAGACTTTACCGAGTGCCCGATAAAAAGCACTCTGCGAACCCCCACATCGCTGATAAGGCTTGTGCCGAGTGGGGTTCGCCGAGTATGGCACTCGGCGAAACCTTTGCCGAGTGTAAAAGAGGCTTCGCCAAGTGCCCTAGGTACTCGGCAAACAAGCGCAGTCCCGTAGTGTGTAGATGCTCAAAAATTCGCCGAGGTTGGCTAGAATTTGTTTGGCCAACCTATTTGATGGAGCTCTCGTACGAAAGCACTAAGCTCCAATATGGGCAAGTAGACCCACCAACTGTTAGACTGGTATCTTTGCATGGTTTTGCATGCCACTGATTGCTCCTTAATCTAGGCTTATTTAGCGCTATTTTGTTTGGCAAGTCTTATAGGCGTTGGCTACCTTTCCTTCCACCGAACGATTGCTTATATGAGTTGGTTGGATTGGATACGACATCCTCTGCCTATTTATGTATGCGTTTTCACGTTTGATAATCAACTACGATTTTGCATCATCTATCACGAACATTGGCCATAACACTCACCTTGCCATGGACCTGTGGCTAGAAGGTTCATCCATTCCTGGCTGACATCTAGCATCGTAGTGAATAATCTCTATGTTCTGATTGGATGTTGAATCTATAGATTTGGTTTTTGACGTGGTGTCATATCTTGAAGAGGACAAATGATTTAGCATGCATGGCCGATCTTAAGGAAATCGATGATATGATTGTCACCTAGTCTTGCAGTAACCCTAATGATTGATCACGTCGTTCTGCATGGACCTTTGATTGACCATGAATCAAAATTCATGACCCAATAGAAAGGTTAACGAGCTTAGGATCAAATCAGGCTAGATCCGTCAAAGCGGGCTGGATGCAAAGCCCTTTTGTGATGGTGCACATTGCAGCCAAGCATGTCAAATTAGTGAGCAATGAACTCTCCTACCTAGGATGCTAGCTATCAGTTAATGGTCACTGAACCATACCAAGGTCCTTCGTTTAAGAATGTCATAATGTGATCCTAGTACACAATATTTATGCCTCTAGAGGTCATATACATTACAACCATTGTCATATACTTAAGTGGGACCCACTATACGACCCATGTGGATTTTAAACACTAGAGATGCCTTAGAAGAATTATTTATTTTTAGCTATGAGATCATGTGTATGATCATTGATATGTGATGAACAAACTTGTTTTAATTTGTTTGAGTGGTCGGGCACTTTTCTCAAGATTCGACACTCAACACTTAGCACTCAGGAGAATTCAGCCCACGACACAATTCAGCACTTGGAATTTTCAATTACTCGAATTTTTTATGTTCGAGTTGGATCATATGCTTTAAATTGTTTATTGAATTAATGCAATATGTTTATAATTGATTGGATTGATTATGTCAAGTTGAAAAGAACATGTGCTTAGAAAAATGGTTTCTTGGTTTGTACACGTGTAGAAAGTTCCTGAGGGTGAGTCGTGGTCGATGAAAGGATTAGAACTTGGCTCAATGAGGAGCTCATGTGACGTACATAGGATGTGTGCGGATATGGAAAGGAGAAAAATTCAGAAGAAATTTGGATTTGAGTATACATAAGAGATATTGATTCCTAATTTGGTTATGACTCCAAAAGTTATTAATATTCATCATTTTGCATCGTTTTGGTTTAATCCGTGTTTTCACTTTTACTTGTGATTTAGTTTTATTTGATTCATCCAAAATATTACTAGGACATTAAGAAAGAGATCTAGAATTAAAGTTTCATTGGTTAATTCATTGTATTTTATGAGTTGTTGGTGGTATAACTCCCACTGGACTTAAGGATTGACCAAGAGCTGATCTCGAATTTCGAAGCATCCTGTGAGGACTTGTCCGCTCCGACTAGAAGATAGCTTCAGAGCCCCGTTCACCAGCTTCAGAGCCCCCCTCACCTGGTTTTGAGACCCCATTCATCATGTTTGAAGCCCTCTTTACCTGGTTCAGAGCCCCCTTCAGGGCCTATTCGGTTAGGAGGGGATTGACGGGGATTGGGAGGGATTGAGAGGGATTTGAGGGGATTGTAGTATAAATCCTCCTCAATTCCTCTTAATCCCCTTCAATCCCCTTCCCCAAGGGGATTAAGCGAACAGCCCCTCACTCGGTTTGGAGCCCCCTTTCACTTGGTTCGGAGCCCCTCTTCACTAGCTTCGGAGCCCCCCTTAGCTTTAGAGCCCCTTTGACTTGTTTCGGAGCCCCCTCTAAACCATGTTCACCAAGCAGACTTAAAGGCTATGAAACAACTCTAGACTAAGGGCCAAAACAAAGGACCGAAACAAAGGGTTTCAATCCACTTTTGATGAGGAAATAACCAATCAGGATACGACCATGACTATTAGCCAACAAACTAAGGTACATGCTTTCTACGTTAGATTTACTGATTATATATTTGAGCCATGGATGCTATGTAGGACCGAAACGAGCGATTAGTGGGGAGTGAATAGGTGCCTCAACAAATTCTTTCGAATTGATAGTCTTTTATAAACACCCAATGCTCCTCTAAAAGAACAAGCGAAAGCAAATTAACTTTCATGACCAAATCCTAGATAAAGCTAGTGCTATCATTCTCTTGTCAGATATGAAATGATATGACAGTCTGAGAGATCATAAGCACTGAAAATAATCTAGCCTTCAAAAACCAACCGATGCCCTGATTGAGTAGACACCGTACAAAGCACACAAGGTAGATTAAGAAACTACTCACAGTTCAAATGACATATCAATAAGCATTTCAACAGAACACAGATATTTCATCAAGCGCATGGGAAACATCCATATTTCACAGGTATTTAATTAAATGTAGGAAATAAACTATGCTCATAGATGATTCAACAAACACTTGACATGCACTTGGATCACACAGATATATCAATGAACATGTATATTTCAATCTGAAAATAAAATTCTTGCAGCTATTGAACTAGACACAGAATAATTAATTGAAATCAAATAAAATGCGCGGGGATCGAGAAGAGATTACTATGCACTATAATGCGCAACCCTGGCAGTAGTAGATCGGTCTGCGCTCCTGCTTCGTTGGCCTCATGCCTCACTCGGTCAAGCGCCATGTGTCGCCTCATCGTTCTCATGTACCGATTGCATCCCTCGCGTGCTCCGCCTCCAGCGCCATGCACACGCGCCAATCGCATCGTAGTGCATGTCCCACCCGCATATGTCGTTGTGCCCCTCGCTGAACACCTCCCCACGCCAAGCGACAAAGCGGCGCCAGTGCCACGGTTTGGAGAAAACTGGGAATAGGGACTCCCGGGAAAAACCGGCGATGCCGTACGCACCAAGGAAGAAAACCGCTTGGCGTTGTGCCCAGGGAAAACCAACCGCGAAGAATATTGTGCGGCAGTGAAAGAAAATGGCGGCGGCAAAACTAGGAAATCCCGCTGTGCAGAGGAAGAAGATAATTCAAATAAAACTGAACTCAAAATTTTTTCATTTGAAGAGTTGGTGAAACCCTAGTGTTGGGGGAAAATATTTCATCCTCTGGGTCTTGAGAACACCTCTACATCAACACAGTGAGGACAAAATGAAGTCAGAAGTTTCGATCTCCGAAGGTCCTAAAGCATCAAGGCTTCACTGCATTCGGAGCCTTCTACGATAAGAGCCTCCGCAAAGGCTTCGACATGTCGAAGAATCCCAGAGCCTCTTTACCCAAAGGGGTACTACCAGCAAGGACAGAAGAATTACTTTCTCACTGTTAAATTAGTCTTTTACCCTTTTAACCCTATGAAGAATATTAAACAATATCTTCTAAGTCGGTTGTAATTAGAGGGTAAAAGAGTCTTTTCCTATTGTATCTTGTCTATAAATACCCCTCTTCACTCTACAAGGGGTATCGAATACTCATATATTCTATACACACTTCGAACTATCTCAAGCTATTATCCAATTCGGAGGCTTGGAATATTCCTCATAAACAAACACTTCGTTTGTCAGTATTTCGAGTTCCTAAAACCTGTTAGCGTAATTTTTGCGCCAACACCTAGGGTCTAGGTGGCTTTTTATAGGCAATTCAAAAAATAGGAAAAGACTCAAATACCCTTAGGGTTTTTTACAGACTCAAATGCCTATTGGGCTAAAAAGTAAAATCACATCAAAAGGTAGTTTGTCTTGATTTGAAGCTTCCATAGCGACTACGGCTTAACTTTATTACCATTTGATCTTGATCCAATGGGTTTGAGCCGAAACCGACAAAGTCATCTAGATCTTCGACACGTGTCACCAATCCACGAACTCAATCGCCAGCATGTCTCTCCTGCTCTTGATCCCTCGAGCCGCCTTGTCACTTGCACTAGCCTCTCTTTCACTTAATTTGGTCAGCATGCTATCTCGATCATCCATCCGTCCATATCTTGCTTCATATCCACGTGTACGTTTGAGATCTTCCTCAACTTCACTCAGCCTCCTTGATCATCTAGCATCAAGCTCCCTGCTGGACATTTGACCCGCTTCTTGTTCTCACGCCGATAGTCCTTCAGGGCCTTTCGAAAGAACCTCGTCTTGGGCTTGCCCTTTGTGAAGGTGAAGTTGTCGTGTTTGCCGGAGTCGTAGGATTCACCGCCGGTACCCTTCTTATGACTGTTTCGCTTGGGTCAATCGGCGATGAAGTGACCTGGATCACCACACTCAAAGCATTCGGATTTTGTGCCGTGTCTTTTGAACATTCGCTTATCATAGAAACGACGCACTCGGTTGTTAAATAGACACATATCATCATCTCCTAGCAAATCAAGCCGGTCCTTAGTGATAGACATTAGGGAGAACCCAACACAACTCAAAGAAGAGGAGTCAGCAGAATGTGTCGCAAGGGCCAAGGTTTTTGAGCTAGAACTAGTGAGATTTGATCTCAACTGGATATCAACCTTTGTGGCCTTGAGCTTACTGAAAAGCTCTGCGATAGTCAAGGTATCATAAGAGGTGCTCTCAATGATAGAGGATACCTTGATCTCCCAGATCTTAGGGTCCAAGGTATGAAGAACCTTGAGCGCCTGCTCATGATCTGAGACCAACTGAACTCCATCGGCCTTGTTTTCCCAAAGCTTGTTGATGATCGATTGAAAACTGCCAAACAAAGTTTCAACAGATTCACCCAACTTCTGTGTGAAATTTTCATATTCACGCCGGTAGGTCTGATAGAGCCGACCCTTGACCTAGGCTGTCCCCTCATGGTGTGCCTCGAGGGTAGCCCAGATCTCTCTAGCAGTGCTGAGATGTCTCACACGCTCAAAATCAGTGGGACCTAAACCAGAAATCAAAATGTTCATAGCTTTGTTGTTGTTCTGATGCTGGGCGATTATCTCGGGGGAAGTACGCTTAGCAACAGGAAGTATGGTAAAAGTAGCGTGAACACAAATGTCTCAAATGTCCGAGCTCTGGCTAATGAGATAGGCTCGCACGCGAGTCTTCCAATAAGTGTAGCCAAAAGTTTGAAGGGACGGGATCTTGCCAGAAGAAGTCATGATCACTACCTTGGGTTAGAACCGGTTATGGTATGGAAAAACCCTAATCAGGCTCTGATACCACTTGTAGGACCGAAAGTAGCGACCAAAGGGGGGTGAATGGGCGCCTAAAAAATTCTTTTGAATCAATAACCTACTCCCAACACCCAACGCTTCTCAACAAACAAGCAGAAACAAAACGAATCACATGAGCTAAAGATAATCTAGCCTAAAAATGATCGGTGTCCTCGTTGAAAAGACACCAACATAGTGTTTAAAGGAAGATTAATAGAGCATTCAAAACATGGACATTTCAAGCATCATAAAAGTTAAGCATCACAAGCATTTAATTCAAGTGTATGCAAAACGAGGTGAAGATTTACAATTCAAAGGTTGTCTCCTGTTTGATACTTGTCGAAGCCTGTTCGAAGCCTTAGCACGAAGCATGGCTATGTCAAAGCCTATGTCTGTAGCTGACGAAGCTGATCCTTGTGCACTTCAGAGCTTCAGCGGAGTCTTCTCTTCGATGTGTGCTTCGGCTAAGCAAAAAGAAGTCAAACCTCTGGCTAGCTGATGTATACTTCGAACGTACAAAGCCAAAGCCTGAACTTCGAACAGAGTGACTTTGAAGTCCTAGCGAAGCTTTCCTCCGAAGCTTGCTTGAGTGAGGTCACAGTGAAGCTTGCCTTCGATGATCGCTGCAATGGAGTCACACCGAAGATTTGCCTCCGAAGCTTTCTTTAGCGAGCCCACCGGACACTTCGCACTACTATAGAGATGCCTTTGACAAGTCATTAAAGCCTGCATGCCATATCAACCTAAGTCCATGCGAATCATGCAACAAAACAAGAGATAGTAGTTCTTGGGAAAAACATCCAAAAAGCAAATGTTTAGACGGATGCATCAATGCAACAGATGGTCAGCAGAGATAGTACGACGTATGGATGAAGAAACACATGAAACTATAGTATGCATCCATGAATCACACTAATCGAAACAACCAATGACGCGCAACACGAGGCAACAGGAAACGAAGACAAAACAATGGCATGACACTCGATGGCCTGGTGTAAGGACTTGGAATGGAATAATAAAACCAGATTAGAGAATCACTTGGCGAGCCATCGATGCGGATCCAGGCAATCTCGTGATGAACAGGATGAGCCAAAGTGTGGTGGCACACAAACCAGGAACAAAAAGAGGATGAACTCTGATGTTTGAATTAAAGTGAGTTATCCTAACCCTAGGGGTTGGGGCCTATTTATAGGCAGCCCAACAAAGGGAAAAAGACAGTTTTACCCCTAGGGTAAATTACACATACGCTAAAAATAAAAATGGAAAAGACCGAAATTCCCTTAGGGTTTTTTACAGACTCGAATAACACATACTGTGGGCCTAATGGCAAAATAGTAAAATCATAAATAAAGATAACTTGTCCTGATGCGAAGCTTTCGTAGCAGCTACGGCTTCGCCTCAGAATGGCCAGATCCGAGTTCAGCGGTCGTCAGTTTTGCACCAAAACTGATAAAGCGTTCACCGTCTTCGCACTGGGTACCAAGATTGGGCCAGCCTGATTCCGCGGCTCCCTCAGCCCGACAATCGCTCGCCACTCATGTACCTGAGTCAATCCCGGTCAACAGACCAGTTTATCCTCTGCCGCTCCTAGCCCATGTACTCGGATTGGGCCAACCCGACTCTGTAGCCTCTCTGCCCGACAGTCGCTCGCCGCCCGTGTACCTAAGTCACACGTGGCCCATACACGACAGGTATTGTATTCTCTTCATCTTCTCTTGACTTCCATCGACAATCACTCATCACATCTAGAGCCATGAGGCCCATGATCTTCATCATGGCTCCTCAGTTTTGTGTTCTGCCTTAATGGAGGCGCGGTGAGTTGGAAGAGTTCCAAGCAAGAGACGGTGGCCGATTCTACAATAGAAGCTGAGTATATCGTCGCTTCTGAAGTTGCGAGGGAGGCTGTTTGGATCAGAAAGTTTGTTTCTGAGCTGGGGGTTGTTCCTAGTGCATACAATCCAGTGGACCTGTATTGTGATAATAGTGGTGCCATTGCGCAAGCCGAGGAGCCTAGATTGCACCAAAAGTCCAAACATATACTTCGGCGATATCACCTGATCTGCGAGATCGTTGAGAGAGGTGATGCGAAGAATTGCAAGGTGCACACGGATTTGAACATTACAGATCCATTGATGAAGCCTCTTCCACAGCCCAAGCATGAGGCGCATATGAGCTCCATGGGTATTAGATACTTGTGTGAGTGAGTCATGTGTTTGTGGAAGATGCTAGTAGAGTCTATGCTAATGTATGAGGATGATTGTTATCTTGTTCCTTGAATAAATATCGTTTTCATTTAATTAATGAGTACGACTTATTATGTGAAACTATTTGCTTTATGACGATGTTGTTCAAAAGGGTCCCTAATCTTGTCATCATGTGGGACAATGATGATATATGGATTAGCACATCCGACTGATTGATGATTGTGTTTCACAGATCATAGACATAGATATGTCAAATCAGTTATGTGGACACATGTTGGTGAACATAGTGTTGGAGAGACCCACTTGAGATACTGTTGGGATTATTATTGTAATGTGCCAACAGTTGTCATCTCAAATGGTGTACCTGCAGAGTCCTTAGACCTGAGATCGTCATTGATTCTAGAATGTGTAGTGACACACTTAGATGCTTCCTAACGCTATTCCGTAACAGCGTAGTAATAAGTGTTGCTTTGAGGTGTGTTGTGAAACATGCCTTGGGATATTAGCGGTCAAGATGGAATGTACCCCTCCTAATAACAGGAGAGTCGTCTCTGGGCCACTCGAGGTATTGGATTGGAAAAGTGCATGGCCATGCCACTATGACTAAGGAGTTAGTCATGATTTGAATCCGATACTTGATCGAGTGAAAATGTCAAGTTAACCAACAAGGGTGGCACATATCTCGCCTTGAGCTTGACTGATGTCGCGTGGTAAAGAGACTAGTATTTGCGTATGTCAAGGTTCATGAAAATTTGATTTGGTATGCTTTCGGGGGTCAATATGTGCTGTTAGGTATCACTATTGATCAGTGAGTCAGAAACTGTAGGATTGGAATAGGCGACCTAAGGGGGGTGAATTAGTGCCTCGATAAATTCTCGTGAATTGATGGTCTTTTCAAGTCACCCAACGTACCTCTAAAACAATATGCATAAGCAAAATTGATGCTCACAGTAAAAACCGAGACCAAACTAGTGCAATTTGAATTTTTACTCTTGATCGGAGTATGAAACGCCGACACTTCTTAGTCGGAGTTTGAATGACCAACTTAAGGATTAATTCGGAGTTTGAAACACCGACTAGCTTCAGTCAGTCTCTGATACTCCAACAAGTTGTAGAAAAGGTAGAATACAAATTTGCTTTCAGGTGATAGCCTTTAATTAGTACTAACAGTACTTAAGAAATTATCTGGTAAATCACTTTGAAGTTTCAAGAATAATCAGCAAAGATTACAATCCTGACAAAGTAGATTCAAGTTCTATGCAAGTCATGAACATCCTGATAGCAATCAAGTAATTTGAACACCCGAGATTACTTGCCACTGATAGCCTTGGATACCATGCAGAGGAACAACAAACACAATGCTGAAAAACAATCACAGTAAGGAGATGTTCTAATCTGGAGGTACTCTCTTGGCAACTCAGTATGGATTATAACCAGAAAGTACTTCAGGACAACTCTGAGATAAACCAACCAGAAACAGCAGAAGCAATGGCAGATGTTTTGGCATTACCGGTGACTTCCTGTAGTACATCCAGGACACAGCATCACGATGAACAATACGAGCGCTGTGAAATTTCTGGGACAACATCAAGATCATAGCAGAAACAGCCAACACAAAAATCACAGAACAGAAAACAAAGCATTGTGTCTCTGGAAGCTTCTTATGGGAGAAGTTATAGAACTGAATTCATCCAGAATCAATAAAAATCAGCACTAGAAGGATTCTCAAAAGATCGATACTAATTCAGGGCTCTTTGGCAGCTTGCAACACTTTGGCGGCACTGTGATGTTCTGGCGATGAACACTTGCAATGGTTGCTGCTGAAGAGTATCAGGAACAGAGACACCAATCAACAGATATAGTCACCGATGGAAACAAAATAACAAAGAAAAAGAACAAAACTCAATTCAGTGAACTTGGCAAAAACTTTCTTTGTCTCAGTGATAAGGAATCATAATCCACACGGCTTAAAAAACAGAGAAGAAACACTATCGAAAGAAGAGACAACTAGCAAAGTTCACGAGAAAAACTCTTCAGAGAAAGTTACAGCAGTGTCGCACCTAGCGGCTGGACTCTCCTGTAGCCGATCTGGCAAATTTGTGCAGGAAATAACTAGGCTGCGATGAACAGTGCAAGTAGATGAATAAAACTGCATAGAAACTAGGGAAAAACAAAAATCTAGATATAATTCACATCCCACAAAAGTTCAGCCAAAAAGTTTCCCTAAACCCCTAGGCATGGGGTCCTTTATATAGGCAAGCCTATCTAGGTATTTCCCAAAATGCCATTACGGTTTAATTACCAAAAAATTACCTAAATGCCCTTGTGTATTTTCAGAATTAATAATTCTAAAAAATACACAAAATTTTATACCTAATTTATTACATCATTTAACCTATTCTTTTAGTATTTTTTCAGAATTAAAAATTCAGAAAAATACTAAAATATTACACTTAATCCAGACGACTAAACATAAAAATAAACTCCTATTTCTTGAAATTTAAAAACATTATCTAATACGATGGTTTTCAGCTGAAACCGACAAAGCCTTCTAGATCTTCGACATGTGTCACCCGTGTGCGAACTCAACTGCCAGCAAGTCTCTCTCGATCTCTCGAGCTGCCTTATCACTTGCACTGACCTCCCTTTCGCTGACTTGATCAATACGTTGTCTTAATCATCAATTCGCCCATGTCTTGCCTCATCTCCATGTGTACGCATGAGATCACCTTCAGCTTCCCCTTGTTTCCTTGACCATCTAGCATTAGGCTCCCTGCCTGACCCTGATCACCCGCCATTGATAGTTGACTAGCATCTCAACCCTGCACACATGAGACAAGCAAAACACGCACCTCCATGCAACCCATACCATAACTCATACAACTAGAAAAATTAGACAGACAATCTTGTCAATCACTCATCATCTAGATAAAACCATAGTGCCAGCCTCACTTGGTTTCTCAGAAATGGTTTTTGGTAAACAAAAATTAGTGTATGAACCTATCGGGTCACACACTTAAGGGGATGGATTAAAACATACAAAGAATTGGTTCTTGTGCAAGTGGGAGATTGAAGGGTATGCCCTAGAAAATTCCATGGATCGGAAGTTCCGATAGGAAGTATTGGAAGTTCTGGTTATTTTCTGGTCTCGATACAGAGAGCAAATGTTGCTTCGGAAGTTCCAATATGGTGCGGAAGTTTCGATGAGCTAGAAGTTCCGATTCGGAATCGGGAAATTTTTGTACTGATCAGAAGTTCTGAGGTGGGCGATAATAGATTGGATCTATTGCATGTTGTATTGTATCAAGAGACCTAAAATACCCTGTGGAAAGTTCCGATCTAGGATCGGAAGTTCCGACATGGGCAAACAGATTGGATCTATTACGGGTTTTAGGGTTTTGGGTTGAGCACAACCAGGGAGCTCTTATCCCTATAAAAAGAGAGGAGGAAGTCTTTGAGGTAGCAATAAACCTAGATTAGACCTAGACACCCAAGAGTTATCTCCTTCCTTTCTTGATCTCAAACGTTGAGGTCAAGGATCCCCGTCTCTCATGTGCTGTGCTAGCACACTGCCGTGGGAGGTACTCCATCCTTGTACGTGTGGACTCCGTAGAGGCGTTGCTCCAACAGCGACGCTCGTGGACATCTACATGCAAATGACTACGTCATCTTCATCGACTGGATCAGCGAAGGACGACAAGGACGAAGCGAGGAGAGGCTTGACACACTGCTCCAACATCTTCTTCCGCTGCACCTAGCACGTCTCGTGCTCGAATGTACCGATCCATGATCTCGCACGCGCATGAGTCTTGGGCCTAGGGTGTAAAATTTTGATTTTACCGGCTAGCGTAGCTCCCCTATTCCCCAACAGTAGCATACATGATTCAAATAAATAAAATATAAATCTAATATAGAATGCATGCACCTTGGGTTGTTTATTATAAAGCATAAGCATGTTCATATCCCAGTCGGTGATGTCCTCATCATTCTCTCCTTCTTGGCTACAAACCATCCTCGGTTTGTTCTTGTATTTGTAGTCATTGTAGCTCCTAGAAAAAAGATATCATTATGCAATATCACTTGTTCTTTTGTTACGTTGATAGCAGGAGGAAACCAACTCACCTTAGTATTCCGTTGTTCAAATGTTAGTGAAGAATCACCCTTGATGAAAGCAGATGATACTGTGGTGTTGTTGAACAACTCAACACTCTCTCCTCCTTGAAAACAAACTTGTGTATTTAAATCAAAACAAGAGATTCTCAAGATAATATGATTAGTTAAAACACCTTGCTCAAGATTATTATTTTCAGGCTTTACGTGCAGTTTCAAATCAGAACATATATAAACTCTATGCACAAAGTGTACTCCTTTATCATTATATTTACGAATTACATAAAAAGTGATATGAACAGGACATGGAAAGTCAGTTCTAGTGAATAATTTCTCATTTGAAGCACTAAGTTCACAAAGATTATCAAATTCAATATAATCCCAAGTATTTATGGGAGATAACAATTTCTGTTCTTCCTTTTCACTAGCAATGTGAACAACATGTATCAAATAATTTAAATGTTCAACAGTAAAATCAATATGTTCATTCACAAGTTGTGGAACAAATATAAGTGAAGCATTGTACAACTCTTTTTTATCATAATGAATAGCATCAAAATCATCTTGTGATAAAGAAATTTCAGAAATAGGTTCCACTAATGTTTGCTCTAAATTAGCATGATAAGCAGACAAATGTGGTTCAAAATAAGCATACAATTCCTTA
This sequence comes from Zizania palustris, assembly GCA_019279435.1. Taxonomy (NCBI): domain Eukaryota; kingdom Viridiplantae; phylum Streptophyta; class Magnoliopsida; order Poales; family Poaceae; genus Zizania; species Zizania palustris. Next base: position 65,171,955 of record JAAALK010000290.1, on the reverse strand, counting down.
TCATAAATAGGTAGTTCAGTTGTGCACCATGTAGTTTTATAGAAAAATATGTAATTGGTTTCCGTTCTTGCATTAACACACTGCCAATACCAATTCCACTAGCATCACACTCAATCTCAAATTGTTTAGTGAAATCAGGAAGAGCAAGCAACAGTGTAGAAGTTAATTCAAATGTATTATCTTGTAATGCGCTCCACACAAATTAAACACTCTTCTTTGTAAGTTCATTCAAATGTGCAGCAATAACAAAGCCTACGAATATTACTCTATCCTTGCAGAAAGTGCATTTAGAGGGATTGCCAAAAAGTTTAGCATCGTGCAACACTTGCAAAACTTGTTGAATATGTTCACAATGATCAGATTCATTGTGGCTGTAAATCAGAATGTTATCGAAGTACACAACCACAAATTTCACAATGAAATGCCTCAAAACATGGTTCATCAAACGCATTCAAGTGCTAGGGACCAAAATAGCAAGAACAACATAAAGACTTAGGCTTACACGGACATACCCTTTGTCAATAAGCTATTGTACTTGTTTCTAGATTTCCTTTGTTTCCTCGGGGTTGGTGCGGTATTGCACTCGACTGGGCAGCAATGCTCTTGGAATCAAATCAGTTTTATGCTCTATGCCCCATAATGCTAGCAAACCAACTGGTATCTACTCCAAAAACACATCACAAAATTCCTGCAACACATTAGACACACCAAGAGAGCTAGCGGTTATGCTATTAGTAACCAAATTCTCACCCGTGCACATGAGCACCAGTGGCATAGTAGTGGAGTCCTCAAAAAACTCTATCATATCAGATTTGGTAGCTAACATTACTATAGAATTCTCTCCATCATCTTTCTTTTTACCGCTCAAATTTGGCTTGTTGCTCTCACTCTCCAAAATTGGAGTCCATTGTCTAGCTGATTTCTCATTTTCGTTTTTAAGATCCACATAAATTTTTGCATGAGATTAATTCATTATTTGCTACTTGCTAGCCAAGTTGTGACAATTACCACCATCAATTATCACTTCCTCAACATTCTCAAAAGTAGGATCAACAACATCACCTATCTCATACTCTAAATCCTCATTGATCAACATAACCTTTTTATTTGGACAATTCCTTGTGAAGTGAACCTTGCCACCACATGTATAGCAACAACTCAAATCTCAATTTCTTGCTGTAGATATTGAAGAATCAGTACCACTAACAATAGGTTGCACTGTGTTTTTTTGCAATAATTTCTGACTTGCCCGTAGAAGAAACAACAGAGGTAGTGCTAGAGTTAGGCGCTCTGCTAGCCGGTCTAGAAAAAGACTGACCTCTAGCTGCAATGGAACGAGAAGAAACCTTGATGTCTTTGGCAATATAAAGTTCAACCTCACGTGCTTGTTGTAACAAATTTGTCATGTTATTATATGTGTGATGCCGAACAATGCGCTTGATGTTGTGTGTTAAACCAGAAAGAAAATGTTGCATGGTTTGCTTGGGTTGTTCACATACTCTAGCTCGCTACATGATCAACTTCATCTCTTGATAATAATCATCCACAGTCATAATACCCTACTTCAAATTCTGCAGTTTGTCATATTGATAGGGGATATAGTTGTGTGGAACAAAACACTCACGCATGACTTGCTTCATAGTTCTCCATGTAACGATGGCTGGCTCACCATCTTCATGTGTAGTCTGGACTAGATTATCACACCAATGTAAAGCATATCAATCAAATTCAGAAGATACCAACTTGATTTTCTGTCTTCGGCATAGTCATGTAAGCACCAAAACATTTCCATCTTTAACTCCCAAGTGAGGTATTCTTGAACACCAGTAGTTCCTACAAACATTGGTATATAAAATTTTGGTTTTCCTAATCCATCATCTGCACGGTTAGCTGGTGCAACAACATCATCAAACTTTAGATGACGAACAGAACCACATACTCTATTGCCATGACCTCCATTGCCTTGGCCTCCGTTGCCACGACCTCTATTGTCGCGACCATGCTGATCATTATAAACACTTGTCTCTCCATCATCATCAAATTTATCCATATGTCGCTGGTTGTGTGGACGTTCAAATGATGTTTGCAAAGTTGCTACAACATGTGTTAAGTCTGTGATAGAATGTTGAAGTGTTTTTACTTGCCTTTGTGTTGCTTGAACTGTGTGAACAACACCATCTACTTTTTGCAAATTAGTAGAAAAGGGTTTAACAACATTGTCAATTTTTACCTTCAAGTGATCACGAAGCGCTTCATATTCATTCCAATGCACCAGCGAAGCAGGATCCTTTTTCTATAAAACATTAATACACTCATCCCCAGAAGACATTATTTAGTAGACACAAAATAGATAAACAGAACAAGAATAAAAAAATTGGGATATATGTGAGACGACTCTCAACTCTCTCAACTGAAAGAAAACAATATATCTTACCGTTCTAGTGTGAATTAGACTAGCTTACCAACTTGTACGACCAATACGTGCATGAATGTGATGAAGTGAATTCCAAGGTTGAAAACTATCACACAATAGACCAAGGTATATAGCGGAGTTTGGTTAGGAGACCTAACAACACCAATTCACCAATCCTAGTGATGTTCGTATGACACATGAATCAATTGGAAACACACACGTGGAGATAAATGGGGCGATTGCAACTTTAGGGATGAGCTTAAAATCAATGTCAGAGTACTACTCATGTTGCAATGCACAAGGAGAGATGCTAGCAGTAACTCAAATAAGGTGTCACAAGATTTCTCACATCTACTAGTGAAACGAAAGAGGCAGGACATAAGTTGAAACTTCAAATAAAAACTCCAAACATAATTAAACACTTTTGGCTACTTTTCTTTCTTTCTTCATTCCTTCTTTTTTTGATATACTTTGGACAAAACACTTTTTCCTCTTCTTTTTTTTGTATTTTGCCAACTCAAATTTTTTTCACAATGGAGTAAAGCTTAGCACTAACAATAATCGGAAACACTTAACAAACCTACGTGAGCAGTCCCCGGAGTTGTCAAAATGGTAGTCTCATTGGTTAGGAAAAAATCCTACGCACAAGATTGGCTTGCTATGGTTATCAATCTGAAAAGGGAGGAATTTATGTGGACTCGGATGGAACAAACAACAATAATACAATCCGAAAATGAAATTTCCAGCCACTAAATAGATGTTGAAACATTCCAATTAGAATCTTGACTCTGATGAAAACAACAAGACAAGACTGAAACATAGACTCTATGACTTAGTTCAGAAAAAGTTAGATAAAAGTTATGCCAAAGAAGAACTACAACCAGCACAAAAATAGATGAACTGATGCAATCTAGGCTTTGGAAACAAATCTAAAACTAATAATTTTCTTGGCTTTTTCTGGATGGGATAGAAATTAAGACCTAACTACAGATTAATGTTGCTCACCGAGTATACCCGTTGCTTTGTTACCAACATGATACGGGGCGACTCAATCTTCTCGCTGAGCTCGATGTAGATGGGGGATAACTTGTGAAACACTGACGATTATCCAGCTGTAGGACCAAAACGGGCGATTAGAGGGGGGGTGAATAGGCGCCTCAACAAATTCTTTCGAATTGATGACCTTTTCTAAACAACCAATGCACCTCTAAATTGACAAGCAGAAGCAAATGAACTATCACAACAAAACTCCAGAAAAAGCTAGTGCTATCACTCTCTTGTCAAATATGAAATGATGCGACAATCTGAGAGATCACAAGCACTAAAAATAATCTAGCCTTACAAAAATTCAACTGATGTCATAAATGAAAAGACACCCGTACACAATACACATGGAAGATTAAAAGGACAACTCACAATTCGTATGACATATCAAAAAGCATTGCAACAGAACACATATATTTCATCAATTTCATAAGACACATCCATAGTTCACAAATATTTTATTAAATGCAGGAAATAAATTGTGCTCCTAGATGTTTCAACAAATAATTAACATGTGCATAGATTAAATAGATATGATAATAAAAATGCATATTGAAATCTGAAGATAAAGTTCTAGAATATATCAAACCATGCACAAAATCATCAAAATAACTAATTGCCCGAAGTTAATCCAAAGATTACTGTTTATGCGCTACTCCCACTGGTCTCCTGGGTCTTCACGCCAGTGCGTGGCTGTACGCTAGAGTGCCAGAGGCAGAGACCCATCGCCTAGAGAGTCTTCTCGCAGCAGGGCTCTAGCGTATGACCTCCTTCCCATGCCAATCTCCTCTAGAGAAATCCAGCAACACCAGCAACCCGGGGGCAGAGAGCTTGGGCCGGTTGTTGTGTGGACTCCCGAAGTGGCTGGAGACTAGACTGCAGTCTCGCAGAGCTCCAAGCACCACCATGCACTCCAAAAGGAAAACCGACGACTAGTTTTCTAAGGGAAGGATAAAACCGAAGAAAACCAAACCAAGCAGTAAGCGAAGTGGTCCCTCACAAACCATCGGAGATGGAAACGGAGATAGCGTTGGAGGCGCTAAAAACTGAAACAAGAAAAATGCTGCGCAAATCAATGATGGCAATGCGAAAGTTTCTGGCAGCGCTGAACCTGGCGTTGTTCTTGGCGGTGCACTCTGGCTGGTGTCCCGGCGACGCTATGTCTAGGATGGCTTGACGTGCAGCAGCTTTCTGGCCTGGAGGCAATGTGACCTAGAGCCATAAGTTTGTCGGAAATAATAAAACGTTATGGCGTATCACAGTGCTACGACGGCGATGCTAGCGCTGCTTGCTTAAGGCCTCGACAAGCAATTTTCTCCGATGAGACAACCACACAATGCAACGCCTATGCTAAAATCACAAACAACCAAAGAAAATCCGCAACAATGGATAAAAACTATGCAGCTGAAAGAATAGATCCAGGAAAAGAGAATTCCAAAGAAAAATTTCAAAATATTAAAATTTCTGGTTAAAAATCACAGCCCCAAAAATGTTCAGCACAACCCCTAAGCATGGGGTCTATTATATAGGCAAGCCCATCAAGGAATTCCCCAAAATGCCATTAGGGTTTATTGACCAAGTACTTACCTAATTGCCCTTATGTATTTTCAGAATTATTAATTCTAAAAAATACACAAAAGTATACTACTAATTTATTACATGATTAAACCTATTCTTTTAATATTTTTTCAAAATTAAAAATTCTGAAAAATACTAAAATATTGCACTTAATCTAGATGAGTAAAATAGACAAATAAACTACTATTTATTGGAATTTAAAAACATTTTCTGATACGACGGTTTTCAGCCGAAACCGACGAAGCCTTCCTGATCGCCGACACATGTCACCAATCCGCGAACTTGACCGCCAACAAGTCTTTCCCGCTCTAGATCCCGTCGAGCCGCCTGATTGCTTGCACTGGCCTCGCTTTCGTTAACTTGGTCGACTCACTGCCTTGATCATCCGTACGTCCATGTCTTGCTCTATCTCCATGTGTACTCATGAGATCATCCCAACTTCACCCAGCCACCTTGATCCTCTAGCATCAAGCGGCCCGCTTGACCCTTGATAACCCACCGTTGATAGCTGGCTAGCATCTCCACCCTGCACATATGAGACAAGCCTAAAGAAGAAACGCGACATACACTGATCCCCTCGGCACACAATCTCCACTCACACATCGATCCCATCGATGCAAGCAAACCTCCACTCACTTATCACTCCAGATCGATAAACTTGTCAATCACTCATCACCAAGATAAAAACCACAGTGTGATCCCACATGGTTTTACAATATCCCCTTGATGAGTGCATTGCCAACTCCAATAAGAAACCTGATGAAAGCTTCAAGTTCAGCGCACAAGTGATCATAAAAACTCAGAAAAGAGCCAAAACATGTCACTTGATAAATGATCTCCCCTTTGGAAAAAACATGTAAAACATTCACCCCCTAAAACATGTAAAATATTCTCCCCCTTTGGCAAAAAGCATAATGTAAACCATTCTCCCCCTTTGGCAATGCAAGCATAAAAAAATGATGCAAAGAGGGGTGTGAGGGTAAAGTGTAAATGCAACCTTCTAAAACATGAGCAACTCCAATTACAGAACAAAACAAGCATTTGCCTTGAATATTGTCTAGAAATACTGTATGACAAGCTTAGGTGAATACCATCTAAACAAAAGCATGAGCAAGCATTTTCAGATTTTAGCAAATAAAAGCATCACCACTCAGACTAGCATACTAGACATGGCAAGGCATGAGGTGCAAAAGCTAACAAATACCAACTAGATAAGCATATCCCACTATAATGAGCTTCAAAAAATTTGATATGCAATTAGTTAAAGCTTCATGATTATTTTATTTTTCATTTTAGTGCCAAGGGTTATTTGCATGTCAACCTTATGCTAACCGACCAAGCTAAGCTTAGGTTGAAACCATCATAAGCTTAAAGCATTGGTCTTGGTATACAGCTCAATGTCCCAGTTCATACTAAAGTGCTATGGTAAGCAGTCTAGAACAAAGTAGTGCGACAAAGCAAATCCGCCTAGATCTTTTCAATTTCAGAACACAACAGCATATATACCAAACACTTTCATTTTTTACTTTTTCATCATTCTCTTTTTTAATTTTCAGCATAATATTTTCATGTAAAGCTTTTGAAATATTCAAGTTGCATGTTCGCATCCAAGAGTAAAGGACTTAGCTACCAGGTATGTAAACGATAACAAATGCACTGAACCTATACATGCTAGTTACCAGACTAAGCAGTGATAATATTTAAATTTTCATAAATAAAAGCCATGCTCATAACAGATATCAGGTGTATTCAAGCCAAGTATAATCAATAGTATTAAATACAATACTTCAAAGGCATAACAAAGCATGTACTTGTAAAAGCAATTAATCATATGACAGAAGCATATGCAGTAATACACAACTCCCCCTCAAAATATGCCAGAAAATCTCGAGTGCTCAGGGTTAGGGTAAGTGAAAAACTGTTTAGGAATCCAACATTGTAAAACTCATGAGCCAAGCAAAGCAGTAGACTGTTTATGCATAGGATATGAATCATGATAAAAAGTGCACGGTCTATCTACAAAGCATGAACCTGGAAAACGATGAGGTCTCCTAATCCATCGAGAATCAAAGCCTCTTATACGCGGTCTAGCACAATATGAAGCATGGTGCACACCATGACGGGAAAAATATCCCATGTGATCATGGGGAGCCTCAAAATCAGAACAAGAGTGAAAAACAGACTCATGCATACCTAAAGATGGGTAATGCATGTCCTGAAAGCTCATCGGATGAGAACGTCATTCATCCTTAATACGACGAAAGCAAAACCCAACCAAATGACCCACCCGCTGACAATATGAGCAATTTTACACTCTCTTAGGTGTATGAGCATGGGTCTCAGGCGTGAATCTCACAAACTTATTGGGTTTTTGCTTAGGATTTTCCTTTGGTGGAGGTAGAGCTTAATTTGTAGGTTGAGTAGGTTTCTCGGCTTTTTGTATGGTGTCTAACTGCGCTTCTTCTTTTTTTTTTCTCAAGGGTAGTGGGTTGAGCGAACATAGTTTCGCTCGAAGTGTTTGGAGTGGTTCTCTCATAGCCCAACCCTAGAGCTAACCATGCCCTGTCAGCACACATTTTTATTTTAGCCAAAAGAAAATCAATCCTACCCTTTTCTTCAGTGCATTTTTCCACCATAGAGAGAAGATAATCATTTTCACATTTTAGTTTTTCGACTTGCTATCTAGAAAAGTTGAGTTGGTCCTTAAGAATGATGCAGGTGGGATAAGCCGGATCCACATCCTTAGAACACTAAACACTCTCCAATCTAGTTTTAAGTTCACCAACATGCTTATCTCTCAAATTAATGCTTTCAATAAGTAAAGAACAATTCATGTATTCGTTGATGACAATAGGACTAGACTCCACCTCCATAAGCTGCTTTTGAGCAATTTCAAGTTTTTCAACAATTTGAGCATGTGTAGAACGCAACTGAGCAAGTTCATTCATAACAACAAGACATGACTCACATTCAGCATCATCAGACTTAGATTTTAAAATTGCAAGTTCAATGGAAATAGATTCAAGTCTGAATTTTAGTTCTTTTCGTTCTTTAGCAGCAAGTTTAAGTAATCTATCCTGAGAACAAACAACATCATATAATTCATCATTTTTAAAAAGAAGCTGATCACAGGATAAATATACCTCAGATGTGTCGAGCTCGTCGCTGCTATGGATGCTGTTGGCCAAGAAGCAAAGGCCGGTGAAGCACATTTTCTTCTTCTCCTTCTTCTCCTCTTTCTTGGGAGGCTGCTCCTCCTCTGTGCTTGGCTCCTCACTTGATGAAGTGTCGATGTCACTAAGGGGGGCCACAAAAGCTCTGGCTACCTTCTTAGCCACTTTGCCGCGCTTCCCCTTAAAGAAGGGTTTCTTGTTCCACTTCTGGTGCTTGTGCTCATTTTCATTTTTCATTTTTAATTTAGGGTAATTGGCTTTAATATGAGAAACATCTACACACTCAAAACATCCCCGAGACCCTCCTTTCCTCTGATCTAATCTATCATTGTAGAAGCGGGTGAACTTCTTAAAAATGAGAGCTAGCTCCTCATCATCTAGAGTGTCCACCTATTCTTTTGTGACAGAGACCGAGGATGACAAGTCAAAACCACCAGAAAAAATACATACTCCAGAACCACCAAAAAATTACCTCCATATGAGGTACCACTGCTAGGACCGGAAACTAAAGCAATAGATGACAACAAAGCGTTTCCAAATCATGGACAAGATGCCTTGGAAATCTCGGTGGACTTGAGCTTACTGAAGAGCTCATCGCAAGTCAATGTGTTGTATCTTGCGGACTCCTCAATACTAGAGATTTTCACCTCCCATATGCTACGATCGAGAGCATAGAGAAGTTTGATTGTTCTATCACGATCAGAGTAAGCTAAAGTCCCAGTGGAGTGCAAGTTGCTCACAATCCCATCAAATTGAGCAAACATGGCATCTACAGATTCACTAGGGCCTTGCACAAACATTTGATATTCTTGATTATATGTGCTTTTGCGCCTAGCCTTAATCTGAGTAGTGCCCTCATGAAAAGTTTTCAGAGTCGTCCAAATTTCATGAGCAGTTCCAAGATGCTAGACCCTATCAAACTCACGTCGACTCAAACTCATGAACAATATATTTCTTGCCTTGTTGTTACAATCATACTGTTCCTTTTCAACCTGAGTGGTGCTAGTTTCAGGGATCACATATAGGGAATCAATAATGTCCCATATAACACTTCCTTGGCTTTGTAGATAAGCCTCCATGCGCTCCTTCCAATAAGCAAAATCACGACCATCAAACATAGGAATCTTGGAATTCTTGTCCATGTCGCCAAAGGATCACAAATCGGTTAAGGTCAACTAGTGATCTAACTGGCTTTGATACCAATTGTAGGACCAAAACGGACGACTAGAGGGGGGTGAATAGGCGCCTCAACAAATTCTTTCAAATTGATGGCCTTTCCTAAACACCCAACGCACCTCTAAATTGACAAGCAGAAGCAAATGAACTATCACAGTAAAACTCCAAAAAAAGCTAGTGCTATCACTCTCTTGTCAAATATGAAATGAAGCAACAATCTAAGAGATCACAAGCACTGAAAATAATCTAGCCTTACAAAAATTCAACCGATGTCATAAATGAAAAGACACCCGTACACAGTACACAAGGCAGATTAAAAGGACAACTCACAATTTATATGACATATCAAAAAGCATTGCAACAGAACACATATATTTCATCTGTTGGACCGGAAACGGCGACCAGAGGGGGCGGTGAATGGAAGCTTTTTCAAATTTCAGGCTAAAAATAGCCTTCTGTTTTTAATTCAGTCTACTGCGGAACAGGCTTCAAACACAACCTTCGAAGTTCAGGTTCGGAGGTATTTGATAGATCCAAACACAGGCTTCGCAAGGAGCAAAAGTTCGAAGCCAAGAAGACTTCGCTCTACACGCAACCCCGAAAAATCTAATCTACTATGTCAGTGCAGGCTCCGCACACAGAGTGCTTCGAGCAGGCTTCGCACTTCACCCTTCGCACGAGTGGACTACCCTCTGAGGACTTCGACCAAATACTTAGCGACAGCAACTGGTGCTGTGCTTCGTACTTCGAAGGTCTAAACGCACACTAACATACTTCGCTAGGGGCTTCGACACGGGAAAAAGAGCCGGGCTTCGATCAGGGCTTCGCTAGTAAACAGCAAGGTCTAGCCTCCAGTTACACAGAGAGAACGCACACTGAAAAGCACACTTCGCACACAACACACTTCGCCTAGACAGGCTTCGGTGTACTACTCGACACTAGAAGAAATCGAAGTATGCAGCGAGGTATGCAAACAAGCTCAAGCAGAAAAATGAACACAGAAGCAGGGCTTCGCTGCTTGAACAAAGAACACTAAAAATGAACTCACTGGATGAATACAAAGTATGTGGTGGCTAGTACAGGAGCTCAACAATGAATGCTCGAAGTGTTAAATGTTACCTACCCAGCCCACATATTTATAGCCACTATTCACCCAAGCGAATTGACTACTTTACCCCTAGGATTTACATCGGTTTTGTCTCTACAGAACAGAGGGGTACAAAAGGTAGTCAACTTTATTCTGGAGGCTTCTCTGTCAGCTTTGCAGAGGGGACATCGTCAGCTTTTTGCAGAGCAGACATTGTCAGCCTTTACAGTCTTTGACTTTTCTGAAGCCCCCCTTCGCACGGTAGGGGTGCGGTAGCTTCGGTGAGAAGCCTTGAGCCTGACGGCCTTCGCTTCACCGAAGTCAGCCTCCGATATAGTGACGGTTTTGAGCCGAAGCCGTCAAAGCCCTTGGGCCTTCGCACCGACACCTTCGGAGTGGACCACCATGGCTTCGCAGCTTCCCCCAGCTCGAACTCCATCAGTCCGTGTACCGAAGCCATGCATGGCCGAAGTACCTCAAGTCCACCTCACTCCGAAGCCAGCCTTGCTCTAAAGCCTGCTTCACTCCGAATCCCCACCTTCGGAGTACCACCCTTCGAAGTCCCTCCTTCGTCCAAGGCCTCCGCATGAAGCATTCCATGAGCCCTTCGTCGCAGTCTCTCCTCGAGCACACTCCTCGACGAGCCTCACCCGAACCATGCCTTCGATGCACCTCGACTTCTGAGACCTTTGTCGGGTAACCTTTGAGTGTATCCCTCCGGAGCACACTTCGAACACCTTGCCTCTACTGAGGACTTGATCCACCAAACTCCGAAGTCACTCCATCCAGAGTACCCTTCGAAGTGCCTCGCCTCCGATGACTTCTTCTCGGAGTACCTTCACCCGGAGCCACGCTCCGCACTTACTGCCTTCTCCTGGCGCACCTCGACCCGAGGTCCGACCTCGACCCCTTCGCAACCTCCGTGACGGGGCTCCCTGCTCCCCTGGCATCAAGCCTCCCGCTTGACCCAGGTTCACTTGCTACGAACCGTCCATCACCTCCGAAGTCCCCTGCGCACCACAGACAAGCAGACAAGTGTGTCTAGTACCCCGGAGACCTCTCCGGGTTAGCACCCTTCGGCACACACTCCGGTGTACCGCCCAAAGTACCGAGACCTTCGGTACAACCATTCATCGTGTACTGTCGGACCCCTTCGACAGGCACACTCCGCTGCAACAGCTGCAGCAACTAAACCAACCTCCGAAAACCTTCGGAGATCCAACCTCCGAACCCCTTCGGAGGTACCCCTTCGAATCAGAGGTTAAAAGCCTGTCAATCACTCATCACATACTCCGAAACCAACCCTTGGTTTCTCATCATCAATTTCATAAGACACATCCACAATTCACAAATATTTAATTAAATGTAGGAAATAAATTGTGCTCATAGATGTTTCAACAAACACTTAACATGTCCATAGATTAAATAGATATGTTAATAAAAATGCATATTGAAATCTAAAGATAAAGTTCTAGAATATATCAAACCATGCACAAAATCATCAAAATAACTAATTGCCCGAAGTTAATTGAAACATTATTGTTTATGCACTGCTCCCACTAGTCTCCTGGGTCTTCAAGCTAGTGCGTGGCCATATGCTAGAGTGCCAGAGGCAGAGACCCCTCGCCTAGAGAGTCTTCTCACAGCAGGGCTCTAGCTTACGACCTCCTTCCCACGCCAATCTCCTCTAGAGAAATCCAGCAACACCAGCAACTAGGGGGCAGAGAGCTTGGGCCGGTTGTTGTGTGGACCCCCAAAGTGGCTGGAGACTAGACTGCAGTCCCGCAGAGCACCAGGCGCTGCCGTGCACTCCAGAAGGAAAACCGACGACCAATTTTCTAAGGGAAGGATAAAATCGAAGAAAACCAAGCCAAGAAGTAAGCGAAGTGGTCCCTCACAAAACCATCGGAGATGGAAACGAAGATAGCGGTGGAGGCGCTAAAAACCGAAACAAGAAAAATGCTGCACAAATCAAAGATGGCAACACGGAAGTTTCTGGCTGCGCTGAACATGGTGCTGTGCTTGGCGGCGCACTTTGGCCGGTGTCCCGGTGATGCTATTTCCAGGCTGCTTGACGTGCAACAACTTTATGGCCCGGTGGTGATGTGACCTGGAGCTAGCAGTTCGTCGGAAATAATAAAAAGTTATCGCGCGGTGCAGTGCTACGACAGCGACTGCTAGCGCTGCTTGCTTCAAGCCTCGGCAAGCAATTTTCTCTGACGAGACAACCACACACTACAACGTATATGCTAAAATCACAAACAACCGAAGAAAATCTGCAGCAATGGAGAAAAAACTGTGCAGCAGAAAGAACAGATCCAAGAAAAGAGAATTCCAACGAAAATCTTCAGAATAAAACTCTCTCTCAAAATTCCAGAATAAAATTTCTGGTTAAAAATCACAGCCCCAAAAATGTTCAACACAACCCCTAGGCACGGGGTCCTTTTTATAGGCAAGCCCATCAAGGAATTCCCCAAAATGCCATTAGAGTTTAGTGACCAAGTATTTACCTAATTGTCCTTATGTATTTTTTAGAATTCTTAATTCTGAAAAATTCACAAAAGTATATGCCTAATTTATTACATCATTAAACCTATTCTTTTAATATTTTTTCAGAATTAAAAATTCTCAAAAATACTAAAAGATTACACTTAATCTAGATGAGTAAAATAGACAAATAAACTCCTATTTATTGGAATTTAAAAACATTTTCTGATACGACGTTTTTCAGCCAAAACCGACAAAGCCTTCCTGATCGTCGACACATGTCACCAATCCGCGAACTTGACCGCCAACAAGTCTCTCCTGCTCTCGATCCCGTCAAGCCGCATGATCACTTGCTCTGGCCTCCCTTTCGTTGACTTGGTCGACACGTTGCCTTGATCATCCGTCTGTCCATGTCTTGCTCTATCTCCACGTGTACTCCTGAGATCATCCCAACTTCACCTAGCCTCCTTTATCCTCTGGCATCAAGCTCTCCGCTTGACCCTTGATCACCCACCATTGACAGCTGGCTAGCATCTCCACTCTGCACATATGAGACATGCCTAAACAAGAAACGCGACACACATCGATCCCCTTGGCACACAATCTCCACTCACACACCGATCCCATCAATGCAAGCAAACCTCCACTCACTCATCACTCCAGATCGAGAAACTTGTCAATCACTTATCACCAAGATAGAAACCATAGTGTGACCCCACTTGGTTTCACAATATCCCCTTGATGAGTGCATTGCCAACTCCAAAAAGAAACATGATGAAAGCTTCAAGTTCAATGCACAAGTGATCATAAAAACTCTTAAAAGAGCCAAAACATATCACTTGATAAATGATCTCCCCTTTGACAAAAACATGTATAACATTCGCCCCTAAAACATGTAAAACATTCTCCCCCTTTGGCAAAAAGCATCATGTAAACCATTCTCCCCCTTTGGCAATGCAAGCATCAAAAAATGATGCAAAGAGGGGTGTGAGGGTAAAGTGTAAATGCAAGATTCGGAAACATGAGCAATTCCAATTACAGTACAAAACAAGCATTTGCCTTGAATATTGTCTAAAAATACTTGACTGCCAACAAGTCTCTCCTGCTCTCAATCCCCTCGAGCCGTCTGATCACTTGCATTGGCCTCCCTTTCATTGACTTGGTCGACATGCTGCCTCGATCATCCGTCTGTCCATGTCTTGCTCTATCTCCACGTGTAATCCTGAGATCATCCCGAACTTCACCCAGCCTCCTTAATCCTCTGGCATCAAGCTCCCCGCTTGACCCTTGTTCACCCATCGTTGATAGTTGGCTAGCATCTCCACCCTGCACACATGAGACAAGCCAAAATAAGAAACACGACGCACACTGATCCCCTCAACACACAATCTCCACACACACATCGATCCCATCGATGCAAGCAAAACTCCACTCACTCATCACTCTAGATCGAGCAAACTTGTCAATCACTCATCACCAAGATAAAAACCACAGTGCGACCCCACTTGGTTTCACACCAGTTGTTCCACTCCTACCAATGCAATAGATCTCAACCCTATAGATATTCGCAATATCACACACTTGTGTACGTAGCCGTCGGCCACGAAGTGGTGTAGCTATCTCCTAATTACCAATAGAACAACAGATAACACTTGAATTTTCTAGTAGCAAACACACCAGATCGAAACAAAGTGGAGGTAAAATTCTTGATCGAAACAAAGAGGAATTCGTGATGAATAGTAGAAGGCAGAATAACACTTCAATCTAAATCAAACTATTTTCAAAAATAAACAACCAAGTTTGCCAGGGACGACCACTTCTATATATATAGGGGTTTTTAAGACTCTAGGGATGTGTGGGGGTCGTCCAAAGAGAAACCTAGATGAATACAACTTGTTTACAAGGTCCATGGGCTTCAGACGGAATAAGTAATAGATATTGTTTTGGTGATTGCGATATTCTTAGATATATTATGGAGGTTTAGCTAGATTCGTTGGAAAGAGGACTTCTCAAATTGGAGCTTCCATGTAAAAGTTATGCACATTTTAATTTGGTGTTGTCCCTGTAGTCCGAGTCCGAGTCCAAGACATGTAAAACTTTATCTCCACCTTCTCTTGGCACAAAAGTAACATCCCAAACTTGTATATATATTTGGATGGCCTTGACTTGGTACCCAATCAACTTCCATGATGTTCCATTCCCTTGATGTGCTCTCAATAGGTCGCTTGGTCCATGTAAGTATTTCTATATTTAAATAGCAACACATTTCATGGTGTGGCATACATGGTTCAAATAAATAAAATGTAATTCTAATAGAGAATAGATGCACCTTGGGTTGTTTATTATAAATCATAAGCAATGTCATATCCTAGTCGGTGATGTCCTCATCAACCTTCTCATTGTGGTCTCTCAAAAGGTGATAATGCACATCAATGTGTTTGGGTCTAGAATCCTGTATTGGATTGTTGGCTAAGCTAATGGCTCTAATGTTATCACAAAGAAGTGGAACACCCTTAAAATCCAACCCAAAATCCCACAAAATAGAAATTAACCACAAAATCTGTGAGCAACAGCGAGCAATAACTTCATATTCAGCCTTAGGAGTAGACTGCGTAATGCTACACTATTTGCGAGAAGATCAACAAACAAGAGAAGAACCCAAAAAATTATAAGTACTAGAGGTACATTTCCTATCAATTATACAACCAGCAAAATTAGCATTGAAAAAACATATAAGACATAAAGATGATGATGCACAATACCAAATGCCGAATTCAAGAATGTGTTTGAGGTACATTAGTATGCACTTAACTGCTAGACGATGTGAAGCCCTTGGAGAAGAATGAAAACAATCACAATAAAGTGTATGTCCGGTCTCGTCACCGTCAAGTAGAGGATGGAGCAGATAATGCTCTAGAACTCCTTCTGATCCACTTCTTCTCCATCTTCGTCTAGGTCAAGCGCTACTGAGGTAGCCATCAGGGTAGCAAGCGTCTTTGCATCGCTCATATCAAAGCGTTTCAGTAGGTACTTGGTGTACTTCATCTGATGCACAGAAGTACCTTATTTGCATTGCTTGATTTCCAAACCAAGGAAGAATGTCAGCTGGCCCATCATCGATATCTCAAACTCCCTACTCATAGAATCTACAAACTTGCCCACAAGTGTGTGACAAGAGCCAGCAAAGATAATGTCATCAACATATATTTGAACAAGGAGGAAATCTTTGCCATGCTTAAGAGTAAACATGGTTTTGTCAATAGAGTCCATTTTGTACCCATGCTCAAGCAAAAAGTTCCCAAGTCGGTCATACCAAGCCCTAGGAGCTTGCTTAAGCCCATACAAATCTTTGTGAAGTTTAAAGACTCTATGGGGGTACTTGGGATGTTCATAGCATGGGGGTTGTTTGACATAAACATCCTCTCCTATAAAACCATTAAGAAAATCACTTTTAACATCCATTTGATAAATCTTTAAACCGTGAGAAGATGCAAAAGCAAGCAAAATCCTAATGGCCTCAAGTCGAGATATTGGAGCAAAGGTCTCTCCAAAATCAACCCCCTCGACTTGAGAGTAACCCTGAGCAACAAGCCTAGCCTTGTTTCTCACAATAAACCCATCTTTCCCCTATTTGTTTTTGAAAATCCATTTTGTGCCAATGATATGAATATCAGGAAGTGGATCTACAAGAACCCAGACTTGGTTTCTATCAAAATTTTCTAACTCCTCATGTATGGCATTGATCCAACTCGAATCAGATAAAGCATGACTATCATCAAGAGGCTCAAAAGAAGCTACAAATGTAGAATCAATAAAATGAGCTTGAGATCGAGTTACCCTTTCATCTAGATCACTGATGATCTGCTCAGGAGGGTGATGTCACTGAATCCGAAGAGAGGCTTCTCATCGAGAGAGAATCTCCCCTCAACACTTGTCGGAGTGAGCTCAATGCTTGTTGAAGTCGATGCTTTAGGTCCTCTTGCTAAAGTAGAGGAAGCAGGGTCTGCTTCAGGGGTTACCGAAGTAGGAGATAGGGGATCATCCTCGAGTTCTTCAAAGTCTGATGTATCTTCTTCTTCAAAGATGGTTTCATCCATATCCTCCTTACTAGAAAGATCAAAAGAAGTAATAACACAAGGAGAAGACTCATCAAAAGTCACATCACATGACTCGATGACAGTGTTAATATTAAGGTTAAAAACACAGTATGAATGACCATGAAGAGAATACCCCAAAAAGATACCATCAGAAGAACGTGACTCAAATTTTTCAAGATTTCCACGTTTTAAAATGAAGCACCAACATCCAAACACTCTCAAATGAGTAACTTTGGGCTTCCTTCCAAAACACAACTCACAATATGTCCAATTCAAAAGTGAGCCCAGAAAGATCCGGCTGGAGATGTAGCAAGCAGTGGTCAAGGCCTTAGCCCAAAATCTTCTAGGAGTCTTGTGCTCATCGAGCATCATCCTAGCCATCTCCACCAAAGTGCGGTTCTTTATCTCAACAACTCCATTTTTTTGAGGAACCCGTGGAGAAAAAAAATTGATGTTCAATGTCGTGCTCAAGGCAAAAGTCAACAAAGAAACTATTATTGAACTCGGTGCCATTATCACTTCTGATTTCTTTCAATGCACCGGGGAGTTCAGTGAATAGTCTCAAAGCTAAGCTCTGAAAGTGTCAAAACACTACATCCTTGCTTGCAAGAAAGAAGACCGAAGAATAATAGGAGCAGTCATCCACCATGACAAGCACATACCATTTTCCACCTAAAGAACTAACCCGAGATGGACCTATAGTGTCCATATGGAGAAGTTCTCTGGGTTGTTCTATCATCACCATATTGATTGGTGAATAAGAGGCAGCCACAATCTTTCCATGTCAATAAGGAGCACAAATAATATTCTTCTCAATCTTGAGCTTAGGCAATCCTCGGATCAGACCTAGGGCACTCAATCGAGCAAGCAAGTCAAAGCTCATATGCCCTAGTCTCCTATGGCACATTTATAGCTTAGAAGAAGGTTTAGCAATCAAGCAATGAGAAGAACCAAAAGACACAGAAAAATCAAGTCCAAAGACCATCCCAATTCTTGAAATTTTACAAACCAAAAAGCAGAAGAATCGAGAACTTGTGAAGTATCACGTCTGAAACGCATTTCCATGTCCTCATCAACCAACTAAGATACAGACAAAAATTGTATCCCAAATCCTTAACGAAAATGACATCTTTGGGAATGAAATATTTGTTAATTCTTACCATACCTTTACCTTTCAATCTGCTCCTTCGATTTGTTGCCGAAGGTGATGTACTCACGCCACAGGGTCGAGGTGAAGCTGGAGAACTGTGATGTCTTCCCGGTCATGTGGCGCAAACAACTGGAATCCATGATCCACTTCTTCTCTAGGTGTTGGTGTATTTTTTGGTCACCCGTGTGGCCTCGGAGATCTGCTTAACTCTAGTGCAGGTCCTATAATCTTAGAAAAAGAAGGTTCTGAGCGTGCCAATCAATTTGACCGTGCAATTGATAAGGAATCATAAAGAACAACATTAGTAGCAATGATGATCGACTATCGAGCTGATGCCTGTGATGATAATAAAACAAATAGAAATAGAAGTGCCTATCGGCCATAGGGCCGATGACTAAACCCACGCTATTGGGCGTAACACGCTATCGACCGATAGGATGGAGTCCCTATGCACAAATGCTGATGAGTGTCTCCCAGGCATGAATGGAACATAGCATGAAAATAAAGTTAACCTATCGACTTGTACTCCGATAGAAACTAAACTCAGCATACCAAACAACATATCCATACCATTAAATTACCGTAACTATAAGATCAGACTTAACTAAGACAACCGCTAATCACGATAAATCAATAACACTTCAACGCATCGTGCATACTTTATTTATATGAATGGTACACAACATGAATAAGATACAATAGATCAAGATGTTAGACTTAACCGATGAAGCCTCAAACTATGACACCCAACTCACATCAATCTAAGATTTTAAAAATGATGTAGCCTTAGACCTAGCAAAATATACAAAGATAAACCTGATGATCACACCGATCGGTCCAATACCTCAAGAGATCGATACGATGTAGCCTCTATGAACACAAGCCTAATCATTGTGACCATTGGTGTTGCAGGACTCACCTCTTTGCCGGAGATTGAGACAATAAAGCCTGATTCCAAGTGCCAAGTCCCCCAGGATTAACCTTGAAAATCCAAGGGTGGTGATGCGCCAAAAGTAGTAGTTTGTTGTGGTTGATTGTGTGTATAAACATAGCTAATTAGATACATATTTATAGTCTAGAGACTTGCCGTCCAAGTAATGATGGGGGAGTGGTCCCGATCTTCCGCTAGGTAAGGGATAAACTTGGGTTGGTGGATAATCTCGACGTTGGCGATCCAAGGCTCCGGTCCGGCGGATCAAAACCTTGCAATCGTTACACCACTGTCTCCGTTGGTTATCAACCACGCAGAACGTGATTGACCTCGCCACGAAGGCTAATTCCTGCAAGCGAACCCAAGAACACAAGCAAGAACAGGAAGGATACAAATCGAATGCCAAAACACAGACAAACGAAGATAAGGTGAGGTTTCACAAACGCCAATGCAGCAGCCAATCGGTCCGGTGCAAGAGGCGGGATCTAAACACAACAGTGTAGATGCAACAAAGCAAAACCTAACCCTAGAGTTGGCTGGCGTGAGAATATATAGGGCGGCGGCCTGTGGAAGGGGAACAGACTTGGGCTGTGGGCTAGAAGACGTACAGACTCAGATTATGGCCAACATGGCCCAGTTCTGTTACGCAGTACTGTTTTAAATACACAGGACGACTCGAGACTCCAAATGAGGTGAAACCAACGGCAAACGATCCGTCTTCTCCTCAGCTTTCCAAAAAGTCAAATAACGCACCAATCGGACTTCGTATGAGGAAGTTATGCCCATTTTGGTGAAAGGTGGTCGCTGTAGTCCGAACCAGCGAATTCTTGATTTCAAATCATCCGTGCGGCTCCATCTTCAACTCCAACTCTCCTATTCCATCTCCCATGTTCCTAAGCAACAAAATATCACTAGTATTCAGTAGCATCCCATCCAAACAAATATAATCAAAGTTGCTAAGGAACGAATTAACCTCATGGTTCAAGCGATGGGCACGGGCGCGTGTGATTGGTCCTTGTAGTTGAATTGTAGGTGGAGGCTCCATGTGTGTATCATGTGAAGTGATGTCCTCATCAAGTAATCTACATTGTAACCTATTCTAGATCATCTTTATATTCTCTCTCCTTCATCGGCTACCTCATATCCGATCATGTTGCAACAATACGAACGAGCTTCTTTGACCACCTTTGACTAGATTCCTTTGACTTCTATTCACCGTGTGACATCCTTAGTGAGCTTGGGCTTTACCATATTGTGGTGTCAACACATGCACCCTACTTTCAGAGCATTAAATGGTTACTGATGCTTCGAAATTATCAGCCATCATCACCCTCTGCCATCATGTCTTTTCAAATGTCTATCCGCAACATATTTTCACAATCATTAATTGCAGCTGAAACTCTTCAACTTCTAGTATTTATAAAATCTTACTTAGGGTACCATCTTTGTATCAGTTTTTCTTCTTCCTTTTTGTATCTTCTTCTTCTCCGATCATTCACAACTATGATGGGTGTCGCCTGTTCTGACACATATACTTTTTCTTTGTGGTGGCATCAGACTAGGCTTCATCCCACATAGTTTTGTACTAGTGCTCTTTAAACCCAAGATTCGGTTCCTCTAATCCCTGGCCTGCAAAGATCTCGACGTTTCAAAAACTATAATCATGATTACCTTCTGCCGAACGTTGTAGTTGGTCCCCACCAAATCTAGTGGGATCGGTTTGACCCGACTGCCGAGGAGTCACTCCTACTTTATAAGTACCCCTATCCACCTCGCCTTTCTTATTCTCGCTTTCTGTTCTCTGCTCACTTCAGCCCTCGAGCTTGCCATCATCTACTTCTAGTACCACTTGTGACCGCCGCCATTCACCATCTTCTTTTCCTTCACTGACCCAACACTCCAGCAACACCAGCGATGGCCACCATCAACGTGATCCTCGAGGTATGTTTTCAACATTACTATCTTTTTGCTATTCTTTGGGTTTCTTAGTTTGTCCGCTGATTTTCTTCACCGTTCCCCTTTACTTATAATTATTTTCTACTTTCTTCTTTGTATAACATGCAGAACCATGTCTTAATTCCGCTAGTTAGCCACCAAACTCACCATTTCCTAGGTCCGATGGGTAACCCTGATCCAATTGACATCATTAATGCAGAAACCAATCAGATTCCTATTAAGTGTTCATCGATGCTTTATTCCGATTGGCATCTTAACTTTAGGGCTTTTCCTTCTCCTCTTCTTGGTTGGCGCGATTGGTACCTCAGGGTATCGACCGTCAACCGCTCGTCTTAGGAGGAAATCGGCATCGACCACTGCATCGGCCTCTCACTTGCCGAAGCCTACAAGAACGACCCACTTCTCCCCACCGCTTGCTATTTCTGGTGTGTTGATGCCAAGATTTGGTAAAGCACAGAGCCCACCATAGATGCCGCATGGTCAATAGAAGTCAAAGAGGTCCGTTCAAATATTGTCAAAGAAGCCCATCCGTTATAACATGACCGGACATGAAGGAGCCGATGGAGATAAAAGTGAGAAGAAGATAAAGATTATCTAGAATCGGTTAAGCTAGAATACTTGGATGGCAAGTCTCCGAACTATAAATATGTACCCCTTAGATTAGAAACACATCTCTGTCAACAACTACTCGACGCATCGCCACCCTTGTTTTTCAAGGTTAATCCCGGTGGGATTCGGCACTTGGAGCTGGGCTGCATTGTTTCGATCTCCGGTGAAGAGGTGAGTCCCGCCACCCCAGACGACCGTATTGACTAGGTCAGTATCCTCACGGCTGCATCAATTTGATCTCTTGAGGTGAATGTCGAAACAGTACGGTGACCATTTTATCTCGGTGTATTAGCTAGGTCTAAAGCTACAATAGATTGATCTCTTAGATTGATGTGATCTAGGTGTGATAGTTTGAGGCTTCATCGGTTAAGTATGACATGTCTTGCTATTGTATCTTTTTCATGTTGTATACCATTCATCTAAATAAAACATGCCTGATACTTTGACATATTATTAAGATCATCGTGATTAGTGACTATCTTGGTTATGTCCGATCTAGTTATTGTGATGATTTTCATGATATATACATGTTATCTGGCACATTTTATTTGGTTCTATCCGAGTACAAGCTGATAGGTTATTTTCAATTCAATCAATTCAATGCCATATCTTATTCGCCATCGGAAAAGCGGTCATCGGCCCATACGTGCAAACTGCCTATCTCATCGGCCGATAGAACGCTCACCGGATCTCTTCGCCCGTGGTCATCGGCCCTATGGCTGATCAGCATAATAGTCCACGATTATCCTATCATCATTGCGGTCATTAGCTCGATAGCCAATAGGCTATGCTACCTATATTATTCTCTGTTTTCTTATCAGTTGCAGGATCAAACTGATTGTCATGACTTGAACCCCTTTTTTCTAAGAATGTAGGACCTACACTGGAGTTAAGCAGATTTTCCAGGCCATGCGTGTGTTAAAGTGTGACAAAAAACACACCAACACCCTTTTTGGCAAGCCTGGTGGGACAACACTTCAGCAATTCAGCCATGGCGGGTGAACTTAACGATGACAACATCATTCCGATCACCCTAGAGACCTTGACCGAGGAACAAAGGGCGGAGGTATGGAAACACGTTGATGCTTTCCAGGAGCTGTGCCTGCAAGCCTATAGAATGACTCGAGCGTGTCCCATCTTAAGGGATCCGTTGTCAAGACCAGCAATAGCCATGGACATCAGTTAGCAGATAGAAAGCTCTCATGTCGGTTTCTATGAGATCATCGACAATGAGCTTCACCACGCGCTCATCAATCAATCTAGGACATTGGTCAATACCTTCCACGGGCTAATCAAGAATACTATTGATGACACTATAGCCCACGAGCTGCCACAAGGTCTGACATATCTTATCGATACTCACACTAGACTGCTACAGAATTCATAGCACACTCGGCCGGCCCCACAGCCACAAGGGCCGATGAGGCTAGAATAGCCGACCTTCTCGGTCGGCCATGAAGGAAATAGGGTGACCCATCTATCAGCCCCCGCTCAAAACTTGCCGTTGAGTTCACCGTATAACCTAAGAAGAGGTGCATCGACCCCGTTCTCAATGACTGGCCCTAGGCTAGTAAGACAGGAGGCCCCACAAGTCACATATGGTGTCGTAAGGAATGTGCTGCCATACGTCATGCCGCCTAGGGGTGCACCCGATGGTTTTTCTCTGGGGTACCATAGGATCATGAACTTCGGAGCGTAGCCTTAAAGTGATGAAGGGCAATAAAGATACAACGCTGCCCGACAAGAACAATATGAGTAGGCCCTAGTGCCTGACCGGTACCCAATGTTTGAGAAACCATGTTGAAGAATATGGTTTTGATACTCCAGATGTGATGAGTGATTGTCAATGGAAGTCAAAGGAAGAGAAAGGAAGACCTGCCGAGTCTGAGGCGCATGTGACTCAGGTACACGGGCAGCGAGCGACAGCCGGGCAGAGGAGCCGCGGAGTCTGGCTTGTCCAATCCGGGTACATGGGCTAGGAGCGACCGATGATCCATCGGTCTGTTGACTGGGTTTGACTCAGGTACACGGGCGGCGAGCGATTGCTGGGTTGAGGAAGCTGCGGGGTCGGGTCGGCCCAATCTGGGTACCCGGTGCGAAGACGGTGGACGCTTTGTCAGTTTGGGCGCAAAACTGACAACCTATGATTATTTTGTTTTTAGGATATTAATATTTAGTTTTAAGTTCAGAATATTTTTATTTGAGTTAGTTGATTTTTCTAAGAATATTTTAGTCATTTTCGGAATTTATTTTAGAGTCAGTGTTAATTTACCCTAGGGGTAAATTAGTCTTTTCATGTATTAGGAGTCGCCTATAAATAGGCCCCTATCCCCTTGGGGATAGATGACTGTTATTTTTCGAGATCAATCTACAGTCCACATTATCATTTTGGCCACTCTTCTTCTTCCATAGAATTGCTGTCAATTCATCGTGTCTTCGGGCGGTAGCTTGGCACATTTTTTTGTGCTGTGCAGCACGCAGTGCGGCGGAACACAGCCGCACGCAATGTTTTGCGTAGGATTCACGCACGGCGACGTCACGGCCGCATCATCATGCCTGCGCAAGTCTTCTTTCCACGGCGGTTCTGAAAGCTTGCGTCAACTCATCGCGGGCCCACAGCTTGGTTCTTTCTCTCCAGCGTTCACATGTGATTCCGGGGGCTATGTGGCTGCATTATTCTTGTGCGGGCCCCATGATGTTTTAGCTCCTCACGAGAATGCGCGGGCCCCACGATGATTTAGCTCCTCACGAGAAAGCTCACGACAGCCCAGTTTTTTAACCCACCGGCTTCTTCGATCTTCACGGCCGCTGCACGCGCGACACTGTGAGCAGGCTTTTGGCGAAAAGCTGCTGGCGTACTCAGCCTGCTGCTGCGCCAGCTTTCCTCGTCCTGCCAGCGACATGTGGCACTGGTGGCAGTGAATGCGTTTTTCCGTGGTAGCGGCAAACGACGACGAGAAAGGTTAGTTGTTTTTAATCCCCTATTTTTCAGCAGGTTTAATTAAACCAATTTTTATCTGTTTTCTAATTAGTTGCAGATCTGCTTAGAAAATTTGGGATTAATTTTTATTTAAGTATTTTTGATCTGCTCACAAAAATATATATATCTAGTCGCAGTAATATTACTATTCTAGATTCACATGAAATATTTTATGTTTATTTCTGAATTAATTTTTGGATGACCCATATTTTATTCATTTGATTAGTATTGTATTTTTAGACTGCATTTCGAATTATCATAGATTTATTTAGGGATTCTCTTTCGTCGTTAAATATTTCTAGTATCCATTTTTTATTCACTGCAGTTATTTTATTTAGTCTAGTTTATTTTTATATATCATTTTATTTAGGCCACCAGACATTTTTAGACTAGACAACTTTAGTTCTAGTAACTTGCTCTGCTAATATTATTTGTCTGGTTAAGTTTGTTTGAGTGTTGGTTTTAAGTCATAATATAGCAAGAAATATTTAGGCGCTCATTCACCCCTCCTCTGGTCGCTACTTTTTGTCCTACAAGTGGTATCAGAGCGAGGTTAGGTTTTTCTAATATCTTACCCGATTCTAAACCTAGGTAGTGACCATGACATCTTCTGGTAAAATCCCGTCCCTAGAAGCTTTTGGCTACACTTATTGGAAGACTCGCATGCGAGCATACCTTATGAGCCAAAGCTCGGACATATGGGAGATTTGTGTTCATCCTACTTTCACCATAAGGACTATTGCTGCGTATACTGCTGCAGATGTAGTTACACAACATCAAAATAATAGTAAAGCGATGAACATTTTATTTTTTGGTCTAGGTCCTAGTGAGTTTGAGCGTGTTAGCCATCTCACCAATGCTCGAGAGATCTGGGCTACCCTCCAGGCACACCATGGGGGGACAGCTTAGGTCAAGGTTAGGTTCTACTAGACCTACCGGCGTGAGTATGGAAATTTCTCACAGAAGCCGGGTGAGACTGTTGAGGCTTTGTTTGGTCGTTTTCAATCGATCATTAACAAACTTTGCGTCAACAAGGCTGAGCGTGATCAGCTTGTCTCAGATCATGAACAGGCGCTTAATGTACTCCATACCTTTGACCCTAAGATCTGGGAGATCAAGGTTTCTTCTATTGTTGAGAGCGCGTCTTATGATACCTTGACCATCACAGAGCTTTTTAGTAAGCTCAAGGCCTCAGAGGTTGATATTCAGTTGAGATCAAATCTCACTGATTATGGCTCCAAGACTCTAGCGCTTGTGACACCGTCTGCTGATCCTACTGCCATGAGCTGTACCTTTTTTCCTTGATGTCTATCTCCGAGGAACAACTTGATTCGCTAGGAGATGATGATCTGTGTTTGTTTAACAACCGGGTGCGACGTGTCTATGATAAGTGAATGTTTAAAAGACACATCACAAAATACGAATGCTTTGAGTGTGGTGACCCAGGTCATTTCATCGTCGACTGCCCCAAGCAGAAGAATTACAAGAAGGGAACCGGCGACAACTCCTACAACTCCGGCAAGTATGACAACTCCACTTCCACAAAAGGCAAGCCCAAGACTAGATTCTTTCGAAAGGCTCTGAAGGATTACATGCGTGAGAACAAGAAGCGAGACAATACCTTCTTCGCCGAGATGGAGAAAAGATACTCCAAGAGATCCTCGTCTTCCTCCTCGTCTTTAGGTTCAAGTGATGAAGAGATCATGATCAGGAAGGGGAAGGACAGGAACAATCTGGCGGGCCTCTGTTTCAATACCTTCGGGGACAAGCCGAAGAGTCGCTCACGTCACAGCCGAAGACCCCACAAGAGCTTCTGCTCAATGGCTCTTGGGGAGACGAAAGAAAACGAATCCGACGACTCCGACGATGACGAAGATGAGAAGGCCTCTTTCTATGAACAAAAAGTTGTTAATTTATTAGAACAGAAATGTCAGGAGTTGAAGTATCGGGAGAAACTGCTTAGAGGGGCTATTGGCGTAAAAGATTACGCTAACAGGTTTCTGTAGAAAAGAAACTAACAAACGAAGTGTTTGCGAAGCAAACTGTTCTAAGCCTCCGAAAGGATAATAGCTTAGAATAGTTCGAAAGTGTGTATTGAATCACTTGTAATCGGTCCCTATTACAGGGTGAAATGGGGGGTATTTATAGGCCTAAACATTAAGGAAAAGACCTATTTACCCCTCTATTACAACCGACATTAAGGAAACTATTCAGTTTCCTTAATAGGGCTAAAATGGTAAAAGACTAATCTAATAGGATAGAAGATAAGTCTTCCATCTTAGCTGGCAGAAAAGATCCTGAAGGGCTTTGGTTCGAAGGCATACTTCGAACCAGTGTCTGTCATCGGGCTTCGAACCAGGTTCTGGGCATCTTCGAAGATGGTCTTCGGACAATCTTCGAACTGGTTGACTGTCTTCATGCTGCTTTGGCAATAACCCCGAAGATGAGATATTTTCCCCCAACAGTAGCCCCTCGAATACGCTTCTCCGTTTGACCTGTAACGTTAGGAGAGCAGTATACGGAAAGAAAAGATAACCAATCATAGGGGTTATTGGTTTTTATTTTATCTTCGAAATGCATGAAGATATGAACTTCGAATCAATTATAAGGTAATTACTTTTCGAACTATCTTAGAACTGACTCAGGAAGTTCGAAAGTCTTTTTAGACTTAGAAAAAATAGCCGTTAGTTCCTGTTTCTAACGGAAGTTATATGATGCGTTATTTCCGGAGGAATATAACGGGCGGGAATGCGAAAAGGCAGAGCCCAAACGGTAACCAACGGAACGATTAGGGTATAAATAAAGAGCCCAAAACTTACCCGATTACCTTTTCACCGCTTTCTCTCAGTTAAAAACTTTTGAGTCCTTTGAGTTCTTGAGCCCTAGCCTCTGAGTTCTTGAGCCCTAGCCTCCATTCCTTCAGATCAATCCAGCAATCGCGATGGTGAAGACCAAGGGATCTGCACCTCCTTCGGCTTTGGCTCGGCAACAGGCGGCCGCAGCAGCAGCAGCAGCAACCTTGGCGGCGACACCTTCGATGCAGGCGGCAGCATCCATGGCGGCAGGGAGGAGAAATCCCCAAATCCCCGACGACCAAGGTCTGTGCCCACCCTCGACTAAATACTTGGATCAATCTTTTGAGTTGGGGCCGTCTACCTGCAAGAAAGAGTCTTTGGCAATCACAGCGGGGGGAAAGATTAGTGATGGGGTTATGATTCGGAAGCCGGGCAAAGAATCGATTCCATCACCGAGACCCGGAGAAGTTGTAGTGTTCGAAGCTTTTTTCGAAGCGGGCTTGGGCCTCCCGGCTGTGGATTTCTTGGCCGAAGTACTTGACTTGTTTCATGTAACCCTCCCCCAGCTGTCTCCGAATGCTGTAGCCAGATTAGCTATCTTCGAGTGGGCACTGAGAGCCGAAGGTTGTGAGGGGAGGGCTGAAATCTTCGCTGCGCTTCATAGAGAAACTTGTCAGCCAAAGACCTTCGTAGGCTCCGGAGGTGAGAAAGTGGTGGTTTCCTTCGGAAGCATCAATTTTAGGCTTCACGATGAATATGCCCTGCAATTCCCTGCTAAGGCCATCAATGCTAGATGGTACACCGATTGGGTTCTGAGGTGGTTTTATGCCGAAGTTGGAGTGAGGAGTCCTCTGGCCGGTCCCCTCAAAGAAATCCAGTTCCGGAAGGAAGCCTTAGTGCAACCTGACGAAGGCCAACTCGAAGCTCGCCTCAACTTGCTTCAGAAAATCAGCAGAAGGTTGAGCATGCGGGACTTAGCCGAAGAGTTCCTCGGACTGCAAATTCCTCCGTTGATGGCCAACTGGCCTATCGTCTTCGAAGATGACTCGGAAGGCGGTCTTCGCAAGATTAACTATACTTCGAGCCCTGCAGGTAACTTCGAAACCAACATGCATAGTACATATTTACTTCGAAGAAAGATTAACTCGAATTATTTTTTAGCTTCTTCAGCCCCTATTACTTCAGAGCAAATTGTAAGGGCTTCGGAGAAGATTCTGGGTGCTCCAACTCCGTCGGAAAAAGAATGGCGAATCAAATTAGTCGGAAGTTGGGAGCGATTTAACAGAGTATGGGGAATGCTGGAGTTAACTCCACCCCCTCTGATGGATTGGGTGCCTCAAGAGAAAGGCCCCAAGAAAAGAGTAGCTGAAGCCGGAGCTTCAGGTTCAGCAAAGACTCCGGTGAAGAAGGTGGCTCGGAAGCCAAAGAATCTCGCACCTTCGGATCCTGCTCCTTCAAGCTCAAGAACCTCACTTTCTGGTTCTAAAGAGGATGAAGGTATTTTATTAGTAAAATTAATTGATGAAGATGCAACTCAACGAAGTATTCACATTGAAGATACTGCAGGTATTCTGGAGCCCCAAGCCAACATCGAAGAAGTAAGAGCTCCGGATACCCAGGAAGAACAAATCGAAGCCCCTATGGGTGTAGATGACGCCGAAGTGCCTGCGAACGTACCGGAGTCTGGAGATAATGCTGATCAACCAATGACTTCGGTAGTTCAAGAAGATACAACTCAGGCCGGAGTTCCTGTGGATGAAGGTGGGGTCGAAGTCACTATGGCTTCGATTCCCGAAGAAGTAACGAGGACTCCTCAGGACGATGCTCCTGCAGTCCAAGATTTAGCGGCTGATTCGGATGAGGACTACACTTTTGATCCTCCGATCAGTCCGGTGCTCGATATTCCAGAGAATGTCGAAGGTAAATTTTGCATAATTCTTATCAATTTTTGCAAAATTATACAATGTGTAATATTTTTGTTTTTTCAGAGCCTCCTGTTGTCGAAGTATCCCTCGAAGATACAATTCAAAGACCTTCGACAACTTCGGAGCCACAACCGGGGGTTACTCTACCGGGGCCTGGAAGAGGAAAAAGACACATAGAGCCTCTCCCTGCTCAAGGATCGACTTCATCTGAGTCAACAGATGAAAGTGAATCGACTGAGGGGGGGCCATCTTCAGAAGTTCCAAGGGCCTCAGAAGAACTCTCCGGACCTTCACTAAGCAGAGCTGATCAGAAGGCTTCAGTAATGCTTCCTCTCATAACTCCATTTTTGGAGGAGAAAACCGGACTTGGGACTTTGGTTAAACCTTTGGGTGAAGCCAGTCGCAATGTCGGGGAAACAGAACTGGTAGCTCTTTTAAGCAGAGCAAAGGGTTCGGAGCTTAATATTGCTGTGGAAAGAGCAGCTTATCAGGTATAAAGCATCTTCGAACCAAATAGCAAATTATATATGAATAATTTCTTATTCCAGTTTTTCTTTTTTCTCAGCAAGCAGTCTTAGCCCGTGCTGCGGCTTTGTCGAACGAAAACGAAATTGCTCAACTTCGGGAAGAGAACGAAACTCTTCAAAGAAATTTTAACTTCTCCGAAGGTCGAGTAGCTCAGATGGACAATGTAATACTAGCAGAGCGAAGGGCTAGGCAAAGCTTGGAGGCTGCAAAGAAAGAGCTCGAAGCAGAAAGAATTGTGCTTCGGGCAGAGATTGAAAGACTGCGGACGGAGGATGCTGCCAAAGGGTCTGAACTTGTAAGGCTACAAGAAGAAGCTGGCCAACTCCGGACTCAGAAGAATGCTTTGACTACGGAGAATGCTAGAATCTCCGGAGTTTTAGCAGAAACGACTTCGGTCAAGGATGCACTTAATGCGGAAAAGCTCAAGTCTGAGAAGGTGGCTTCGGAGGTCATCGAACAGATGCTAGGTGTCTTGGAGTACTTCGGTACTACTGGATCACTACCTTCGGATGACAATGTAACTCTGCTGCGCCGGCTAAAGAGGATCCAAGGAGCAGCGAAGCAAATGAAGACGGCAGGCATGCGTTATGGAGAACTCTCCGGACAAGTGTCTGCCCTTGGAATACTTCGCTACTACGAGGATTTGGGCCGAACAATCACTCCGAGCGCAGAGGGCTCCATCATCTTCGACGACGCGAGACTTTTGACTCCTTCCGAAGGCGTAGCTACTGCTTGGCGAGCCTTCCAGACTTCGTGGAGAGCCGAAGGTCGATCTGCGATCAAGGCTTGGATTGATGAAGGCCAACGCCAAAAGCAAGTTCGGAGCCAAGCTTCGAGCAGTCAGCCTCCTCCGAACCCGCAGGTTTAGGATTATTTAGGATTTTTTGATTATGTAAAGCTGATGCTTGTAAATATTTATCAATGAAAGTCTTGTTTGTCATATTTTTAGGCTTTGCCTCTTATGGAAGATATCGAAGTGTTAGAGCTTAACAGCGAACTTCGCTCACTGTGGAACACCTTCGAACTTCTAAAGAGTTATAAGCGTCCTCGATTTCTTATTCCTCGAGATGACTCCGGCGTTATTGCGCCCGAAGTAATCAAAGACGTATTGTCTTATATCAAAGAGGAAGATAAAGAGATTGACGCAAACACCTCGTCTTCTGAAGACACTAATTGGTCCGAAGACGAAGGTGAAGCCCAAAATAAAAGGTCTGAAGATCTTAGAAGCTGGGAAAGAAGCCCCGAGCGGCTTCGAACTTGGGCCGAGCTTCAACAGGAGCAAAAGGATTTTAGAGCTTCGAAGGGGAGGAAGAGAGTTAAACGTAAAGTTCTTTGAACTTCCGATGTTGGAACTAGTCGTTCCACCCCTAGCTCTCGGGACCGAAGAGGTCTCCGATTCCTTCTTGGTATAGACACCAATTTTTCATAATGTAATCTGTAAACACATTTGTTTCAATAATGAATGCCGATTTAAAATTGTCTCCATATTTACTAGCCCCTCTTTGGGTATAAGCAACTTCGAACTGTATTCAAAGATGGTTATGCGCAAAGAAAAAACTTCGGAGTACAATTTTTTTTGGGGGTTCGGAGCCCCTCTGTCATTTTAAAGATCTTTTAAAATCTTATGAAATGTCTTCGACTATTTGTAGTCAGAAGAATGGTAACTTGGTACCTTTGTTTGCTTTACGAAAGAAATCAATTGAGATAACTTCCAGGATACTTTAGTGTCTTAAGAAATTTGTCACTTTGGACTTATATGAACAGACATTCGAAGCTCATGGCTTAAATGCTGTTTTGCTTTAGCCACCTTCGGCTATTTTTGCAGAAGTCTACCAGCCGTAGCTTGGACTTCTCAGAAATTGTAGCCACCTTCGGCTATTTTTGCAGAAGTCTACCAGCCGGAGCTTGGACTTCGCAGAATTTGGCCACCTTGGGCTCTTTTTGCAGAAGTCTACCAGCCGGAGCTTGGACTTCGCAGAATTTGGCCACCTTCGGCTCTTTTTACGGATGTCTGCAAGCTGCAGCTTGGACTCCGCAGATTTTGGCCACCTTCGGCTCTTTTTACGGAAGTCTACCAGCCGAAGCTTGGACTCCGTAGAATGTGGTATTGGCTCTTTTACGGATGCCTACAAGGTATCAGCTTGGGCTCCGGATGGATTTCAGCCACCACACCGGAGGCTTCGACTTTGTAGGTACGAAGTCCGGAAATACAGCCCAGCTTGATGACACTTCCCTCTCGATCGACTTCCGTCCCAGCGCGTCCGCTCGGGAAACTAGGAGTGTCAAGGGGAAGGCAAACCACAGGGTGTATGTTTTATTAATTTAGAGGTGATTACAAGCGGATTACAAGGAGCCCTTATGCGAAGTATCGCTTTAGGTGCTCCGCATGCCAAGTATGTGCTAACTCTTCACCTTCTAAATTAGCTAATTTGAATGAACCAGGGCGCCCTGAGCGGACAATTAGATATGGACCTTCCCATTTATTGCCTAACTTCCCTGGTGCTATAATGCTTCGTAGAACAAGATGACCCGGCCTTAACTCGCTGAGCTTAACCTTCGGGTCATACCAAGTCTTCGTCTGCTGATGATACTTTGATAAATTAGCTACAGCTCGAAGTCTTGTTTCTTCTGAAAAATCTAACGAAGCTTGTCTTTCTTCTTCGATGTCTGGTTCGGTGCTGCGAAATGATCCCCCTTTGAGCTCCGTTGGAGTCATAGCTTCATCTCCGAACAGTAGTCTGAACGGAGTAAAACCTGTGGACCTTGTTTGCGTAGTCCGAATGGACCACAGAATCTTCGGAAGCTCTTCGGTCCACAGTCCCTTTGATAATCCTACTATTCTTCGATTTAGCCCTGATAAAATATTTCCATTGGCTCGCTCAACGGCTCCATTTGACTGAGGATGTCTTACTGCAGCAAAACATAGTTGAATGCCTAGGTCTTCGCAAAACTTCCTGAAGGGTTCTGCGTCGAACTGTGTTCCATTATCAACTGTGAGATATCTAGGCACTCCGAACCGGCAAATAATGTTCTTCCAGAAGAATTTCTGTACATTATTCGAAGTGATAGCTGTTAAGGGCTCTGCTTCCACCCACTTAGAAAAATATTCAATGGCTACCACTGCGAACTTCAGATTTCCCTTTGCTGACGGAAAGGGACCAATTAGATCCATACCCCATCTGGCCATAGGCCATACCGGAGCAATGACTTGAAGAGCTGTTGGTGGGCGATGACTCCGTCGACCCATCCACTGGCATCCTTGACAAGTGCGGACCAAGCTCTCCGCATCAGCTGTTATTGTGGGCCAATAAAGCCCCTGGCGAAGTGTTTTTCCTGCCAGAGCTCTAGGGGCTAAATGACTTCCCCAAAGGCCTTCGTGAATTTCTCGAAGAATTTCTTAGCCTTCGGCTTGAGATATACATCGGAGTAGAGGGGAACATACTCCGGCCTTGTATAATATACCGTTGATTAACTGATAGTTTCTTGCTCTGAGCTTTAATCTTGACAATTGGGGCTCTTCGGGCAAATTTGTTCCTCCTTGCAAGAGTTCTATGATCGAATCTTTCCAATCTGCACTAGGAATGCAGAGAATATCTGCAGAAGAAACTTGTGGCACCGAAGGTACATTGAGCTCCTCATAGAAAGCTTCGTCAGGCACATCCACAGCTCCGGCAGCAGCCTTCGCTAAAATGTCCGCTTGCACATTTTCAGCTCTTGGTATACTCCGAATGGAAATACCCTTGAAATGTGCTTCGATCTTGCGGATTTCTTCCAAGTACTTTGCAAGCTGTGGATGTCGGACTTGAAAACTTTTGTCTACGTGCCCTGCTACTATCTGAGAATCTGTTTTTATAATTATCCTTGTAGCCCCTAGAGCACGTGCTTTCCGGAGTCCCAATAAAATTCCTTCGTACTCCGCTATATTATTGGTAGACTTAAAGTTGAGTCTTGCGGAGTACATTGCTCTTTGCCCTGACGGTGAAATCAATACTGCCCCAATGCCTGCTCCGGATGCTTGGAAAGCCCCATCGGAGTAAATAGTCCAAACTCCGTCATCTGATTTCTCCGGAGTCAACTTCGCAGGTGGAGTCCACTCTGCTACGAAGTCTGCTAGGACTTGAGATTTTATAGCTGTCCTTGCCAGGAAAGATATGCCGAAGGGTGCTAGTTCTACTGCCCACTTTCCAATCCTTCCAGTGGAATCTTTGCTTCGGAGCATATCTCCTAAAGGATACGAAGTTGGTACAATTACATTATGAGCCAAAAAATAATGCCTTAGCTTCCTCGAAGCCATTATCAGAGCATAAACGAACTTCTCAAGTTCGGAGTATCTTGTCTTCGCTCCTGACAATGCTTCGGATACAAAATAGACAGGATTTTGGACCAACTTCCCATTGATATCCGCTTCTCTGACAAGGACTGCGCTGACAGCTGAACCTGTAGCTGCAAGATATAGAAGTAGGGTTTCGTCCGCAATAGGCACCGTAAGTGTAGCAAGATTGCTGAGATAATCTTTAATATCTTCGAAGCTTTTCTGACACTCCGGTGTCCATGCAAAATCTTCGGACCCTTTCAAAGCTTTAAATATTGGCAAGCTCCTCTCCGCAGACCTTGATAAGAACCTGCTAAGTGCGGCCAGACGTCCAGTCAGCTTTTGCACTTGCTTTAAATTCTCCGGAGGAGCCATCTTCTGCAGCGCAGTTATTTGAGTAGGGCTAGCTTCAATTCCCCTGCTTGAAACTAAGTACCCTAACAACTTTCCAGCCTTAGCTCCGAATACACATTTTTCGGGGTTAAGACGGATTCCACATGCCCGAAGGCTATTGAGTGTTTCTGCTAAGTCTAGGCTATGTTGGTGCTTTAAAGCACTCTTTATTACAATATCATCCATATAGGCCTCCACATTGCGGCCTAATTGATGACCTAGAGCCTTAGCAACTAATCTTGAAAAAGTAGCCCCGGCATTTCTTAGGCCGAAGGGCATTCTTACATAGCAGAAGACTCCCGAAGGAGTTACAAAGCTCGTCTTGATTTCATCTTCACGCTTCAACCATATTTGATGATAACCGGAATACGCGTCGAGGAAGCTTAGTAACTCCGAACCTGCAGTGGAGTCAACTAGTTGATCAATTCGGGGCATGGGGTAGGGGTCACGTGGGCACGCTTTATTCAAAGATGTGAAATCAATGCACATGCGCCACTTTCCGGAGGACTTCTTCCTGACGAAGACTGGGTTGGCTAACCATTCTGTATGGGCCACTTCTCTGATAATCCCAGCCTTCAACAGTTTTTCAATTTCGTCCTTAGCTAGAGCAGCTCTCTCTGCGGACATCTTCCGAAGCCCTTGTCGAACAGGCCGGGCCTTCGGGTTTACAAGCAAGCTGTGCTCAATAATATCCCGATCGACTCCGGTGATATCTTCGTCAGACCAAGCGAAGACATCCAAATTTTCTTCTACGACCTTTTCCAAGGAAGTTGCAACTTCGGGAGGTAAATCTTTACCAAATTGAAAAGTGTATTCTTTACCACCTTTAACAATGACCTTCATTGCAATCTCTCCTTCGGGACTTGGTCTTGGAAATGACTTCTTCGAAGCTTCGGAGGAGGCTGAAAAAATTTCTCCATTATCTTGGACACTGTTTACTTGCCTCGGATCAAGAGGAGGACCATGACCATATTCTGCCCTCCGAGCTATGGCTTGATCTCCGAAGATTGTCAGGACTCCTGCTTGTGTGGGCATCTTTATGCACAAGTAGTTGTGATGCGCCACAGCTCCGAACTGATTCAACATGCCTCGTCCGAAGATGACATTATAAGCATACGGGGCATCTACCACATCAAAGATAACTTCTTCAGTTCGGGCTAGTAAACCTTCTCCGAAGGTTACTTCCAGGCCTATCTGGCCAAGTGCATCTAGCGGAGGTCCTGCGAAGCCTTGCAGAGGACGAGCCGCTGGGAGGAGATGCTTCCGGGAAATGCATAACTGATCGAAGGCTTGTACAAATATGATATCTGCCGAGCTACCTCCGTCAATTAGCACCCTTCGGACTTCTGTCCCGGCAATATCAGCAGTAATAACCAATGGATCTGCATGCGGGAACTTGATACCAGCTGCATCCTCCGCAGAGAAAGATATTGGAACATGAGACCACTCCGGCATTGCAGCTGCAGATGACGAAGTCCCAATGTGGCCTACTTCTCGAACGTACTCTCTTCGCTGTCTCTTGGACATGCTTCCGAGGGTACCTCCTCTGGAGATAGGGAGAACTACTCTCTTCCCTCTATCTTGCCCTTCTTCTTGCTTCGGAGGTGGCATAACATTGGCCACCGGAGGATGCCTTGCAGCATCAAAATTTTCTATCCGCGCCACAGCCTGGACCGGCTCCGGGCGCACTGCTGCTGCTGGACTTCGGTCGGTACTACCTCGACCCGAAGTTCTCTCCAAGTATTCTCCCCGAAGGGTAAGAATAGCCTTGCAGGTGTCAGTTGCATGGCTTCGATTCTCTCCATGAATACAGCAAAAAAGGGTCTGGCCCTTGCCGGCCGTTTTCCCTGGTGGCCTCCAACCGCTGGACTTGTTCCCCGCAGACTGTGGAGCTCTTGGTGCAAACTTCTGCGGGGGTGCAATGTTTAAGACTTCAGAGCGAGGGTGCTTTTGCCCTCTTCTTCTATCATGTTGCACTTCGGAGACTGGTTCTTGCGGCTGAGCCGAAGTCTTCACCTCTGCTTTAACTTCTGTCAATACTGTCGAAGTAGCAGTAGTCCTCCGAAGCCAACCTTCTTCTGACTTCGAGTACTCCTCGAAGTACGACATCAGCTGTGATACTGTGGTGATGCTCTTCCGATGCAGTTTATCCAGAAGGCCTTTATGACTGACGCCTTCTCGAGCCGCATCAACCACCGAGGATGTGGACAGCCCCCGAATTTGCGACTTCGTGTGAGCGAAGCGCTTGAAGTACTGCCTCAATGTTTCTCCGGGGAGCTGTTTCACTTGGAAAAGGCTTCCTGTCGACATGGGGGGCACGAAGGTGCCCTGAAAGTTACTTATAAACTTCCTCTTCAACTGTGACCACGAAGCGATTGATCCTGGCTTTAAAGACCAGAACCATCTCAACGCCACTCCTTGAAGGGCTAACGGGAAGCACTTCGCCATAGTTTCTCTGTCTCCGCCACTAGCCTCAATTGCTAGGGCATAAGAACGCGCAAACTCACTGGGATCTTCGTCTCCGGCATATTTGCAAAGCTTCGAAGCTTTGAACTTCGGATCGAAGCGAACCTTCTGAAGCTCGGGATGCAACGGAGATTCATTGTCGTAAGAGGCGTTCTCCGGGGCTTCT
This sequence comes from Zizania palustris, assembly GCA_019279435.1. Taxonomy (NCBI): domain Eukaryota; kingdom Viridiplantae; phylum Streptophyta; class Magnoliopsida; order Poales; family Poaceae; genus Zizania; species Zizania palustris. The sequence continues at coordinate 65,134,689 of JAAALK010000290.1, read as the reverse complement.
GGATAATCAAGATCGTCGTCTTCGTGCACTTCGGGGATAGCTGGGGTGGCTTGAGGGCGAAGCCTGTTCGCAGCCTCTTGTCGCCACCTCGCTACCTCGGCTTGAAGATTGGCCATTTGAGTGGCCATGTCTCCAAGGCTATCTTCATCTCCTCCGGAAGGACCTTCCGGGTCTTGAGAGCTGGTATGATCAGTTCGAATCGGAATGGAGGGTGGCAGAGTGGCTCCGGGCGGTCGAAGTATGGAAGGGGTTGGCGGAGAGGTTTCGTATCCTCGAGGGATAGAAGCCCCTTGCGGAGTTTGAGGTGGAGGGATAGTCGAAGACCCTCCGACTTCGACTGTGTCGAAGGGTATCTCTCCGGAGATCCGAGAGGACCTCCGAGTGGGATTGCGAGGTGCGCTCCGCTTAGGAGGCATGATGTAAGAAGTTGGTAGAGAACGAAGTTTTTTGGACTAGGTTCCCCACGGACGGCGCCAACTGTTGGCGTAAAAGATTATGCTAACAGGTTTCTGTAGAAAAGAAACTAACAAACGAAGTGTTTGCGAAGCAAACTGTTCTAAGCCTCCGAAAGGATAATAGCTTAGAATAGTTCGAAAGTGTGTATTGAATCACTTGTAATCGGTCCCTATTACAGGGTGAAATGGGGGGTATTTATAGGCCTAAACATTAAGGAAAAGACCTATTTACCCCTCTATTACAACCGACATTAAGGAAACTATTCAGTTTCCTTAATAGGGCTAAAATGGTAAAAGACTAATCTAATAGGATAGAAGATAAGTATTCCATCTTAGCTGGCAGAAAAGATCCTGAAGGGCTTTGGTTCGAAGGCATACTTCGAACCAGTGTCTGTCATCGGGCTTCGAACCAGGTTCTGGGCATCTTCGAAGATGGTCTTCGGACAATCTTTGAACTGGTTGACTGTCTTCATGCTGCTTTGGCAATAACCCCGAAGATGAGATATTTTCCCCCAACAGGGGCTAAGAAGAAGATAGATGAGCTTGAGAGTGAGCTTGCCATGGCGAATGGCAAGATCGAGAGTCTGTCTTCTTCCCCTTGCTTGGGTGACAGTGGTGAGTGCCCAAACTATGAGGTGTTGTTGTGTGACCTGACGACTCTTAAGTCCAGGTATACAGAGAGAGTAGATGAGAGAGATGCCTTGGTGTAACACCCCAAATTTTCAAAGAAATAAAAATATTATTTAATCCAATTTTCTGAAATTTATTATTTTGGAAATACCTTTAATACCCTCATTTACCATTTTGAACTACAACCTAGATAAAATGGCCAAACCAGGATCTGAAAATTTTTATGTATGATCCTAAGACTAAGATATATTTTTGAGGATTTTTACAAATTTTTATCAACCTTGGAAGTAGCCCTAAGATTTTAATCTATTTCCTGGAATTATTTTTATTCAGAAATATTTTGAAACAGTAACGGGCCCTCCCCTCCCTTTCTCTCTCTCCCGGCCGGCCCAGCCCACTCCCTCCCGCGCGCCCCATCTGACCGCTGGACCCCACCAGTCAGTGACTCCCTCTCCCTTCGCGCACGCGCCCGACACCTTGGCCCCACCTGTCGGCGCCAATCAGCTCACTCCCTCGGCCGCGCCCGACCCCACCCGTCAGTCCCCTAGTTCGTGCGCTCGCGCTCGCTGTCCAGTGGCCCCCACCTATCGGATCAATCTTCCCCGCGAGATCCGCCCCCAAATCCCCCCCCTCGCCGGCCAAAACCCTAACCCCCATCGGATTCGCTCTCGCCGGCCCCCTCTCTTTAATTACTTGTCGGCATTGATTCCCCCGCGTTCTCCTGATCGTTTCCCCCATTATTCCACCGCGTCATCGCCCACGGATCGAGCACACGCATGCAAGGCAGGAGCTCACCGGTGTTGAAGAGAGGCTTTACTCTCGGCCTCCCCCAATTACGCCCCCCTGCCCCCGCCGACGACCCTATTTAAACCCCCTGGCCATCCGCATTGCACACCTACGCCCTATCGCTGCGAGAACGCACCAGAGCGCCCCAATTCGACTTTTTACTCTCCACCACCGCCCGCACTCCAGCCATCGCTCGCTGTCGCCGGAGTCCCCCTCCGTCCTCGCCGACCGCATCGCTGCGACCACAAGGACCTCACCGACCCCGGCCACCCCTCCATCGCCGACGAACCCCACCGGATCTTCCCCGCCGATGAGGACCCGAACATCTTCGCCGCCTCCACTCGTCGCCGGCCATGCTCCGATGACCATTCGCAATGCCAACTGTACCTTCATGTTCCCCTAGTCGTCCTCTTTCCGTTTTAGGCCTTAGGCACGACCTCCGTCACTCGCCATGGCCTCTGGCCCGCTCGCCGTCGCCGGAGAAGACGATCGGCATGGGTCAAGTACCCGTGCCGTGTCGGATTTGATCCCGACCGTGCGATCGCGATTGAGCGGTGCCAGCTTCACCACGTGCGCGATCTAATCCGCACCGTCGGATCTAATCGAAGTGGTATGTTTTAATCTCACGCGTCCATCGGTATTTAAAACCCGCACTCGATCTGAGCCGTTCATCACGTACCGGTTCGTTGTTTTAATCTCAGCCGTTCGTGTTATTTTAACTCCCCGCCTCGCCCTCGCGCGTTGGATCTGGATCCAATGGTCCAGATTGGGCCAGAACACGCGCACAGTGCGTGGGTTCACCGGGGGCCTGGCTCACCGTGGACCCGAGGCATTTTAAATTTGAAAATAAATTCTAGAAACTGTTTTAAACTTGTAAAATTCATATCTGGCGCATTTGAACTATAAAAATTGTCATTTCAATTCCAGAAATTTTGTAATTTTATTCTCTACACATTAGTTCAATAAAAACAGTATGTTTACTTTGAATTTTTCATGATTATTTAAATAGGTATTCAAATGCCGTTAGGGTAAAAATGTAAATTCAATTATTTAAATTTCAGTAAAGTTTTTATTTATTTTCTTTCTGTTCATATACTGAAAACCACTAAATTGCCCATGAACCTTTCATTTTAAATTGATTAGAAAGCTTAAAATGAGGTTACTCACATTTAAAACCTTTTTCAAAAGACAACCCTTCATTATAATTCCTTTTGATTATTTATAAAATAAATTTCAGAACCTTAACAACTTGATTTCCTTTGAATTAAACCAATTTAAACCTATGTGCTTGTTGTGTGATTTTATATTGTTTAAATTGAATGTTGTATTTATTTTATTTTACTTTATTTATATTAGAAAGACTACGACGCCGCCGAGGAGCTGGAATATTACCCGGAAGTTCCTCCCTCCCCATTCGCTGAACAAGGCATGTCACCAAACCAATCTTTCGAACATATTGAAACCATGTTTTATTAAACTATCGCTAAAACACATAGGTTACACATGCATTAGTCAAATGAAAACCCTTACAATATATTTATTTAGGATCCCCCAACCTTGATGTGCAACCCAAGCCATGCTATCTCGCCCAACCTCCTTGTCACCACATGATGAGTATTACTAGCTAGTGTCCAATGTATTGACACGATTGCTATAAGATAAAAATGAGTCGTAGTAAACATGGTTCTACTATATGACCCCCGTTACTTCTTATCCTTGGAATTATGTCAGTGATGAGTTGTGGTTGTGAGTGAATGCATGGTGGGTTCCGAGTGCAAGCTAGGGCATTGGTCGGTAGCACCCGGGGCACTATAAGGACCGGTCTGCGGGATCCGTTGCAATACACTTCCGTACTAACCACAAGTCTAGTGGGTAAGACCTAACTAAGGTATGGAGTGTTCCAAACCGAGGCCACCATTTGGAGATGGGTCTAGCAGCACCTGCGGGTGGCTTGTACCGACGTGGCGCAAAAGGGGGTGCGACGTTATCAGGGATGCGGCCCGGCGCACCGGCGAAACATAGAGCGGGTGGTTATCGCTTGGAGCATTTCATGCCGAGGTTTTGGCATGAGTTCCCGTGGTATGGGTCATCTCGTTACACTTTGGTGTTTGGGATGAGTGCGTGCCTTGTGGGTACAGTAGTACATCTCTGATCAGAGTCATAAATCTTTTCGAAAAGCCGAGCCCACGGTCAAGGGCGGGTTGCGTGACATCCCACAGTTAGATTACTTTGAATATGTATGTGCATGATGGTTTGACATGTAAGGACTGTTGTGCGAGGAGGTAAAACGTACTCCTCGAGTTAGATGATGTTATTATTGCTCATGTTTACATTTCCGCATGATTAAATTTGACTACACTAATTGCAATAACTGAAAATGTACTTTTCCGCACTGTTAGCCATTACCCTTCCTTGTTTATTATCTTGCATTATTACTTGCATTTGCGGTGGCTTGTTGAGTACTTTTTGTACTCATACCCGTTGGACACCACAGAGGATGCCTACTATGAAGACGGTCTGGAGTAGCGACCCAGTCAAGCAAAGATCCCGAAGAAGGCATTCGTCATGCATTTTAATTATTTTTATTATCATTTTTATTAAGACTCTGATGTAATAATTATGGTCTGCGTACCATGGATATTGTCGTATGTACGATTGTCGCATGATGAACCTCTCGTATTATTGTTTTTCTTATGAAATTCAATAATGTCTCGATTTCGATAAATCTGGGCGCCACAAGATGGTATCAGAGCTGACTTGACTGTAGGAAGCCAAACGGACCCGCTTAGCCAATAGCTGCAAAAAATTATTTCTCGAAAACCTACTTTATAAACTTTGCTCCTCTCCTCACTTTTCTTCAACTTGTTGTTTTTGTAGATGCCTGTCTATCAAGTACACAGCTACTGCCGCCACTATGAGGGCTTCATCCGGGAGCTCCGCATGATGCTCACATTCCTCGGGTTCCTCTTCGAGCCCGAATTCCAAGGGGTGTACCCGGATGAGTTCGCCGGGCCCTGCGACGTCTCCCTCACCGTCCACGGTTCCGGGGTGCACCTTCGACGTCGCGTGCCAACGCGTCGCTCTCCAGGCCCTTATGGAGCTGAGGATGATCTATGACAATCGTCTTCAGAACTCGTCCTTCCGGCTTGTGCCGAAGCGCACTCCCAGTGCCCACCATAGCATCTACCTCGGCAGTTGCGTCTTCTTCAGGCTATGGACGACCTCCATACTGAGGCGGTGCTCGATACTGTGATTTTAATAATGTAATTTTTTTATGTGGTGCTATCTAAAACGAGTTTTGTTGTAGATAGAATAAGAGCTTGAGTGTAATGAACAATTTTACCACTTGATTTATATCTATAAGCCTTATGAGCTATTTTTAATTGTATTGTCATTACATCATATTTACCTTATAACATGGTACATTCAGAAGATGGCTGACAACCGGAACACCGACTCCAACAACGGAGAAGGAGGAAGCCACGACGCGCCCGAGGGTGTTGTTCCCAACTGGGGTGCAACGGGCCCACGACAATCTGGGTCGCCATCCGCCAACCATCCCACCTTGGCGGAGATGATGGCGAATCAGAACCAATTGATCACCGCCCTCCTCACCCAAATGCAGCACCAACAAGCTCAGTTGGACCGTCTGCAGAATGGAGAACCTGCCCCTCGCGCACCAGCACCCACGCCCGCTCCCCAACTCTCGGTGTTTCTGCGCGTGCGCCCACCCATCTTCTCTAGCACCACCAACCCCATGGAGGCCGGAGATTGGCTCCGCACCATTGGAAAGAAGCTAGATCTCCTCCCCTGCACCGACCGGGAGCAAGTGGCCTTCGCCACTCACCAGCTCCAGGGTCCCGCCGCCGAATGGTGGGACAACTACCGTGAGTCCCAGCCTGAGGACCACGTGGTGACATGGGCGGAGTTCACCATCGCCTTTCGCGCTGCCCACGTCCCTGCCGGTGTCATCGCGGTTAAACAGTAGGAGTTCCGCGACCTGCACCAGGGCAGCCGGACAGTCATGGAGTACCTCCATGAGTTCAACCGACTGGCTCGCTACGCATCGGAAGAAGTGCGGACCAACGCCCTCCGCCAGGCTAAGTTCATCCGGGGACTTAAGGATGAGCTGTCCATCCAGCTCGTCACCACCGACTACGCCGACATCCAACGGCTAGTCAATAAAGCGCTCATCCAAGAGACTGAGCAAAACAAGTTGGACCTCAAGAAGAGGAAGATGATCGCCTTCAAGCATCAACAGACGAATTCCCAGAGGCCCCGCCTCATTCCTCCACCGCCAGCACCCGCCTACCATCCTTGGCCCGCCTACAGGCCACCTCACACCGCTGGTGGATCCAACGCCGGACATCCTCGCCCCGCTTCACCAGCTCCGGCCGCTCAGCCGACGCCAACCACCAAGGCCCCGATCTTGAACGATCGCCAAGGCAGGCCGGTTGTCTGCTTCAACTGCCGGAAGGAAGGGCACTATTCACACCAGTGTCCTCACCCCAAGCAGCCCCAAGGCACGGCACCCAACCAGGTGGTTCGTGCCCGCGTCAACCACATCAGTGCGGAGGAAGCTTAGGAGGCTCCTGAAGTCATGCTTGGTACGTTTACCGTCAATTCCGTACTAGCCATGATCTTATTTGACTCTGGAGCGACACACTCTTTCGTCTCGGAAAATTTTGTGAAAACCAACGACTTGGACGTGCTCCCCCAATCCGTCCCCATGATGATTGCCACTCCAGGCAATAAAACCTTAGCCCACCTATACAGCCCTAAGGTTAAGATAGAGATCCAAGGGGTATTATTCCGGGCCGAGCCAGTCCTCATTAAGTGTACCAGACTCGACCTCATCCTAGGGATGGATTGGTTGATGAAGCAGAAGGGAGTGATCGACTGTGCCAACAAGTCCGTCTCAGTGACCAACCCTGAAGGCGAAGTAGTCACTTTTCGGATGACCACCCACAAACCACTTGGAGCATCTCTTCACTCGCTAGCCCTTGAAGAAGTGCCCATAGTCAAGGAGTTCATGGACGTCTTCCCTGAGGACCTACCAGGAATGCCTCCCAAGAGGGACATCGAATTCAGAATCGAACTTGTCCCCGGGACCACTCCAATCTCCAAGCGCCCATACCGGATGGCCGCCAATGAATTAGGCGAGGTCAAGAGCAACATCGAAGACCTAGAGAAGAAAGGGTATATCTGACGAGTACCTCACCCTGGGGTGCACCGATTATCTTTGCCATGAAAAAGGACAAGACCAAAAGGATGTGCGTGGACTATAGAGCCCTGAACGATGTGACCATCAAGAACAAGTACCCATTACCTCAGATCGATGACCTGTTCGATCAACTGAAGGGATCCTCGGTGTTTTCCAAGATTGACCTCAGGTCAGGTTATCACCAGTTGAGGATTAGAGAAGAAGACATACCCAAGACTGCCTTCACCTCCCGCTATGGACTCTACGAGTATACTGTGATGTCGTTCGGACTCACGAATGCCCGGCCTTTTTCATGAACATGATGAACAATGTTTTCATGGAGTTCTTGGATATGTTCATCGTGGTATTCATCGACGATATCCTCGTCTACTCCAAGACCAAGGAAGAGCACGAAACTCACCTCCGTTTGACCCTCAGGAAGCTAAGGGAGCAGCAGTTGTACGCCAAATACAGCAAGTGCGACTTTTGGTGGTCTGAGGTAAAATTCCTCGGTCATGTCATATCTGTCGGAGGAATAGCAGTGGACCCGACCACCGTGGAAGCAGTGACCAACTGGCTACAGCCCACTACTGTGACCGAGATCCGGAGCTTTCTCGGATTGGCCAGATACTACCGCCGGTTCATCGAGAATTTTTTGAAGATCGCCAAGCCTATGACCAGACTTCTACAGAAAGAAGTGAAGTTTGAATGGACCCCAGATTGCGAAGAGAGCTTC
>JAAALK010000290.1:64983860-65125879 GCA_019279435.1 Zizania palustris | reverse complement strand
CCCGAATGGAAGTGGGAAGAAATAGGAATGGACTTCATCACGGGACTGCCCAGGACCCAAGCTGGTCACGATTCTATCTGGGTGATCGTCGACCGACTCACCAAGGTGGCTCACTTCATCCCCGTCAAGACAACTTACTCTATCGCCAAGTTGGCCGAGTTGTATATGACCCGGATAGTATGCCTTTACAGAGTTCCTAAGAAGATTGTATCTGACCGTGGGAGCCACTTTACCTCCAAGTTTTTGAAGAACCTTCAAGAGGAACTCGGCACCCGGCTGAACTTTAGCACAACCTATCATCCACAGACCGACGGTCAAACCGAAAGAGTCAACCAGATATTGGAAGATATGTGTTGGGGGAAAATATTCCATCCTCAGGGTTATTGCAGTAACAACACAAAGGCAGATAATGGATTCAAAGGTTTCCAGCACGCACCTTCGGAGATGCCTTGAGTCCGGCTCGAAGTATGAAGATGGACTTTAGTTCGGAGTATATCTTCGAAGCATGGGCTCTTCTGAGATCTTTTCTGCCAGCTAAGATGGAAGACTTATCTTCTTTCTCATTAGATTAGTCTTTTACCATTTTAGCCCTATTAAGGGTATTTAATAGTTTCCACTATGTCGGTTGTAATAGAGGGGTAAATAGGTCTTTTCCTTAATGTTTAGGTCTATAAATACCCCCCATTTCACCCTGTAATGAGGACCGAATACAAGTTATTCAATACACGCATTCGAACTATTCTAAGTTATTATCCTTTCGGAGGCTTAGAACAGTGCACTTCGCAAACACTTCGTTTGTTAGTTTCTACTCTTCAGAAACCTGTTAGTGTAATCTTTTACGCCAACAGTTGGCGCCGTCCGTGGGGAACCTAGTCCAAAAAACTTCGTTCTCTACCAAGTTCTTACATCATGCCTCCTAAGCGGAGTGCAACTCGTAACCCTGTTCGGAGGTCCCCTCGGACCTCCGGAGAGGCACCTCCCGACACTGTTGAAGCCGGAGGACCTTCGACATTTCCTCCACCTCAAACTCTGGAAGGAGTTCCCATTCCTCGAGTATACGGAGTTCCTCCGCCAACTCCATCTATACTTCGACCACCCGAAGTTCCTCTTCCACCTCAAGTTCCACTCCGAACTGATCCTCTCAGTTCTCAAGACCCGGAAGATCCTTCCGGAGGAGATGAAGACAATCTTGGTGATATGGCCGCTCAAATGGCCAGTCTCCAAGCCGAAGTAGCGAGATGGCGGCAAGAAGCTACAAATAGGCTTCGCTCTCAAGCCATCCCAGTTATTCCGGAAGTGCCTGAAGACGACGAACCCATATATCCCGAAGCCCCGAAGAACGCCTCTTTTGATACTGAATCTCCGCTGCATCCTGAACTACAAAAGGTTCGCTTTGATCCGAAGTTTAAGACTTCGAAGCTTTGCAAATATGCCGGAGATGAGGACCCTGGAGAATTTGTCCGTTCTTATGCTCTAGCAATTGAAGCTAGTGGAGGAGTTCGAGATACCATGGCAAAACTGCTTCCCCTTAGCTCTTCAAGGAGTGGCATTAAGATGGTTCTGGTCTTTGAAGCCAGGATCAATTAATTCACGGGGGCAGCTGAAGAAGAAGTCTGTAAGCAATTTTCAAGGCACCTTCGTGCCTCCAATGTCGACGGGAAGTCTTTTCCAGGTGAAGCAACTCCCTTGAGAGACATTGAGGCAATATTTCAAGCACTTCGCTCATACGAAGTCGCAGATCCGAGGGTTGAGTACATCTTCGGTAGTTGATGCAGCTCGGGAAGGTGTCATTCATCAAGGCCTCCTTGACAAGCTTCACCGGAAAAGCATATCTTCTGTTTCTCAGCTGATGTCATAGTTTGAAGAATATGCAAGGTCGGAAGAAGGTTGGCTTCAAAGAACTGCGGCTACTCCATCCATACTGCAGGAAGTAAAAGTGGAAGTAAAAACTTCGGCACAGCCGCAGGAACCAGTCTTCGAAGTTCAGCATGATAGGAGAAGGGGGCAAAAGCATCCCCGTTCTGAAGTCCTGAACATTGCACCCCTGCAAAAGTTCACCCAGAGAGCTCCACAACCTTCGGGAAACAAGGTCAGCGGTTGGAGGCCGCCAGGGAAAATGGCTGGCAAAGGCCAGACCCTTTTCTGTTGTATCCATGGTGAAAACCGAAGCCACGCAACTGATACTTGCAAGGCTATACTTACTCTGAGAGGAGAGTATCTAGAAAGAACTTCGGGTCAAGGTACTACTGACCGAGTTCCAGCTGAAGTGCGCCCGGAGCGTGTCCAGGCTGTGGCGCGGATAGAAAACTTCGAAGCTGCAAGACGCCCTCTGGTGGCCAATGTTATGCCACCTCCGAAGCAAGAAGAAGGGCAAGACCGAGGAAAAAGAGTAGTCCTCCCCATCTCCGGAGGAGGTACCCTCGGAAGCATGTCAAAAAGGCAGAGAAGAGACTATGTCAAAGAAGTGGGCCACATTGGAACTTCGTCATCTGCAGCTGTTATGCCGGAATGGTCCCATGTACCAATATCTTTTTCCGCAGAGGATGCAGCTGGCATTAAATTCCCACATGCAGACCCACTTGTCATTACTGCTGACATTGCAGGAACTGATGTTCGAAGAGTGTTAATTGATGGAGGCAGTTCAGCGGATATTATTTTTATTCAAGCCTTCGATCAGCTGTGCATTTCCAGAAAACACCTCCTTCCAGCGGCTCGTCCTTTGCAAGGCTTCACAGGACCTCCGCTTGATGCACTCGGCCAAATAGGCCTGGAAGTTACTTTTGGAGAAGGATTGTTAGCCAGGACGGAGGAAGTAATCTTCGACATTGTAGATGCTCCATATGCCTACAACGTCATTGTTGGGGGAAAATATCTCATCTTCGGGGTTATTGCCAAAGCAGCATGAAGACAGTCAACCAGTTCGAAGATTGTCCGAAGACCATCTTCGAAGATGCCCAGAACCTAGTTCGAAGCCCGATGACAGACACTGGTTCGAAGTATGCCTTCGAACCAAAGCCCTTCAGGATCTTTTCTGCCAGCTAAGATGGAAGACTTATCTTCTATCCTATTAGATTAGTCTTTTACCATTTTAGCCCTATTAAGGAAACTGAATAGTTTCCTTAATGTCGGTTGTAATATAGGGGTAAATAGGTCTTTTCCTTAGTATTTAGGCCTATAAATACCCCCCATTTCACCCTGTAATAGGGACCGATTACAAGTGATTCAATACACACTTTCGAACTATTCTAAGCTATTATCCTTTCGGAGGCTTAGAACAGTTTGCTTCACAAACACTTCGTTTGTTAGTTTCTTTTCTACAGAAACCTGTTAGCGTAATCTTTTACGCCAACAGTTGGCGCCGTCCGTGGGGAACCTAGTCCAAAAAACTTCGTTCTCTACCAACTTATTTCATCATGCCTCCTAAGCGGAGCGCACCTCGCAATCCCACTCGGAGATCCTCTCGGATCTCTGGAGAGATACCCTTCGACACAGTCAAAGTCGGAGGGTCTTCGACTATCCCTCCACCTCAAACTCCGCAAGGGGCTTCTATCCCTCGAGGATACGAAACCTCTCCGCCAACCCCTTCCATACTTCGATCGCCCGGAGCCACTCTGCCACCCTCCATTCCGATTCAAACTGATCATACCAGCTCTCAAGACCCGGAAGGTCCTTCCGGAGGAGATGAAGATAGCCTTGGAGATATGGCCACTCAAATGGCCAATCTTCAAGCCGAGGTAGCGAGGTGGCGACAAGAGGCTGCGAACAGGCTTCGCCCTCAAGCCACCCCAGCTATCCCCGAAGTGCACGAAGACAACGATCTTGATTATCCCGAAGCCCCGGAGAACGCCTCTTACGACAATGAATCTCCGTTGCATCCCGAGCTTCAGAAGGTTCGCTTCGATCCGAAGTTCAAAGCTTCGAAGCTTTGCAAGTATGCCGGAGACGAAGATCCCAGTGAGTTTGCGCGTTCTTATGCCCTAGCAATTGAGGCTAGTGGCGGAGACAGAGAAACTATGGCGAAGTGCTTCCCGTTAGCCCTTCAAGGAGTGGCGTTGAGATGGTTCTGGTCTTTAAAGCCAGGATCAATCGCTTCATGGTCACAGTTGAAGAAGAAGTTTATAAGTAACTTTCAGGGCACCTTCGTGCCCCCCTTGTCTACAGGAAGCCTTTTCCAAGTGAAACAGCTCCCCGGAGAAACATTGAGGCAGTACTTCAAGCGCTTCGCTCACACGAAGTCGCAAATTCGGGGGCTGTCCACATCCTCGGTGGTTGATGCGGCTCGAGAAGGCGTCAGTCATAAAGGCCTTCTGGATAAACTGCATCAGAAGAGCATCACCACAGTATCACAGCTGATGTCGTACTTCGAGGAGTACTCAAAGTCAGAAGAAGGTTGGCTTCGGAGGACTACTGCTACTTCGACAGTGTTGAGAGAAGTTAAAGCAGAGGTGGAGACTTCGGCTCAGCCGCAAGAACCAGTCTCCGAAGTACAACATGATAGAAGAAGAGGGCAAAAGCACCCTCGCTCTGAAGTCTTAAACATTGCACCCCCGCAGAAGTTTGCACCAAGAGCTCCACAGTCTGCGGGGAACAAGTCCAGCGGCTGGAGGCCGCCAGGGAAAACGGCTGGCAAGGGCCAGACCCTTTTTGCTGTATTCATGGAGAGAATCGAAGCCATGCAACTGACACCTGCAAGGCTATTCTTACCCTTCGGGGAGAATACTTGGAGAGAACTTCGGGTCGAGGTAGTACCGACCGAAGTCCAGCAGCAGCAGTGCGCTCGGAGCCGGTCCAGGCTGTGGCGCGGATAGAAAATTTTGATGCTGCAAGGCATCCTCCGGTGGCCAATGTTATGCCACCTCCGAAGCAAGAAGAAGGGCAAGATAGAGGGAAGAGAGTAGTTCTCCCTATCTCCGGAGGAGGTACCCTCGGAAGCATGTCCAAGAGACAGCGAAGAGAGTACGTTCGAGAAGTAGGCCACATTGGGACTTCGTCATCTGCAGCTGCAATGCCGGAGTGGTCTCATGTTCCAATATCTTTCTCTGCGGAGGATGCAGCTGGTATCAAGTTCCCGCATGCAGATCCATTGGTTATTACTGCTGATATTGCAGGAACAGAAGTCCGAAGGGTGCTAATTGACGGAGGTAGCTCGGCAGATATCATATTTGTACAAGCCTTCGATCAGTTATGCATTTCCCGGAAGCATCTCCTCCCAGCGGCTCGTCCTCTGCAAGGCTTCGCAGGACCTCCGCTAGATGCACTTGGCCAGATATGCCTGGAAGTAACCTTCGGAGAAGGTTTACTAGCCCGAACTGAAGAAGTTATCTTTGATGTGGTAGATGCCCCGTATGCTTATAATGTCATCTTCGGACGAGGCATGTTGAATCAGTTCGGAGCTGTGGCGCATCACAACTACTTGTGCATAAAGATGCCCACACAAGCAGGAGTCCTGACAATCTTCGGAGATCAAGCCATAGCTCGGAGGGCAGAATATGGTCATGGTCCCCCTCTTGATCCGAGGCAAGTAAACAGTGTCCAAGATAATGGAGAAATTTTTTTAGCCTCCTCCGAAGCTTCGAAGAAGTCATTTCCAAGACCAAGTCCCAAAGGAGAGATTGCAACAAAGGTCATTGTTAAAGATGGTAAAGAATACACTTTTCAATTTGGTAAAGATATACCTCCCGAAGTTGCAACCTCCTTGGAAAAGGTCGTAGAAGAAAATTTGGATGTCTTCGCTTGGTCTGACGAAGATATCACCGGAGTCGATCGGGATATTATTGAGCACAGCTTGCTTGTAAACCCGAAGGCCCGGCCTGTTCGACAAGGGCTCCGGAAGATGTCCGCAGAGAGAGCTGCTCTAGCTAAGGACGAAGTTGAAAAACTGTTGAAGGCTGGGATTATCAGAGAAGTGGCCCATACAGAATGGTTAGCCAACCCAGTCTTCGTCAGGAAGAAGTCCTCCGGAAAGTGGCGCATGTGCATTGATTTCACATCTTTGAATAAAGCGTGCCCACGTGACCCCTACCCCATGCCCCGAATTGATCAACTAGTTGACTCCACTGCAGGTTCGGAGTTACTAAGCTTCCTCGACGCGTATTCCGGTTATCATCAAATATGGTTGAAGCGCGAAGATGAAATCAAGACGAGCTTTGTAACTCCTTCGGGAGTCTTCTGCTATGTAAGAATGCCCTTTGGCCTAAGAAATACCGGGGCTACTTTTTCAAGATTAGTTGCTAAGGCTCTAGGTCATCAACTAGGTCGCAATGTGGAGGCCTATATGGATGATATTGTAATAAAGAGTGCTTTAAAGCACCAGCATAGCCTAGACTTAGCAGAAACATTCAATAGCCTTCGGGCATGTGGGATCCGTCTTAACCCCGAAAAATGTATATTCGGAGCTAAGGCTGGAAAGTTGTTAGGGTACTTAGTTTCAAGCAGGGGAATTGAAGCTAGCCCTACTCAAATAACTGCGCTGCAGAAGATGGCTCCTCCGGAGAATTTAAAGCAAGTGCAAAAGCTGACCGGACGTCTGGCCGCACTTAGCAGGTTTTTATCAAGGTCTGCGGAGAGGAGCTTGCCAATCTTTAAAGCTTTGAAAGGGTCCGAAGATTTTGCATGGACACCGGAGTGTCAGAAAAGCTTCGAAGATATTAAAGATTATCTCAGCAATCTTGCTACACTTACGGTGCCTATTGCAGACGAAACCCTACTTCTGTATCTTGCAGCCACAGGCTCAGCTGTCAGCGCAGTCCTTGTCAGAGAAGCTGATATCAATGGGAAGTTGGTCCAAAATCCTGTCTATTTTGTATCCGAAGCATTGTCAGGAGCGAAGACAAGATACTCCGAACTTGAGAAGTTCGTTTATGCTCTGATAATGGCTTCGAGGAAGCTAAGACATTATTTTTTGGCTCATAATGTAATTGTACCAACTTCGTATCCTTTAGGAGATATGCTCCGAAGCAAAGATTCCACTGGAAGAATTGGAAAGTGGGCAGTAGAACTAGCACCCTTCGGCATATCTTTCCTGGCAAGGACAGCTATCAAATCTCAAGTCCTAGCAGACTTCGTAGCAGAGTGGACTCCACCTGCGAAGTTGACTCCGGAGAAATCAGATGACGGAGTTTGGACTATTTACTCCGATGGGGCTTTCCAAGCATCCGGAGCAGGCATAGGGGCAGTATTGATTTCACCATCGGGACAAAGAGCAATGTACTCCGCAAGACTCAACTTTAAGTCTACCAATAATATAGCGGAGTACGAAGGAATTTTATTGGGACTCCGGAAAGCACGTGCTCTAGGGGCTACAAGGATAATTATAAAAACAGATTCTCAGATAGTAGCAGGGCACGTAGACAAAAGTTTTCAAGTCCGACATCCACAGCTTGCAAAGTACTTGGAAGAAATTCGCAAGATCGAAGCACATTTCAAGGGTATTTCCATTCGGAGTATACCAAGAGCTGAAAACGTGCAAGCGGACATTTTAGCGAAGGCTGCTGCCGGAGCTGTGGATGTGCCAGACGAAGCTTTCTATGAGGAGCTCAATATACCTTCGGTGCCACAAGTTGCTTCTGCAGAGATTCTCTGCATTCCTAGTGCAGATTGGAAAGATTCAATCATAGAACTCTTGCAAGGAGGAACAAATTTGCCCGAAGAGCCCCAATTGTCAAGATTAAAGCTCAGAGCAAGAAACTATCAGTTAATCAACGGTATATTATACAAGGCCGGAGTATGTTCCCCTCTACTCCGATGTATATCTCAAGCCGAAGGCCAAGAAATTCTTCGAGAAATTCACGAAGGCCTTTGTGGAAGTCATTTAGCCCCTAGAGCTCTGGCAGGAAAAACACTTCGCCAAGGGCTTTATTGGCCCACAATAACAGCTGATGCGGAGAGCTTGGTCCGCACTTGTCAAGGATGCCAGTGGATGGGTCGACGGAGTCATCGCCCACCAACAGCTCTTCAAGTCATTGCTCCGGTATGGCCTATGGCCAGATGGGGTATGGATCTAATTGGTCCCTTTCCGTTAGCAAAGGGAAATCTGAAGTTCGCAGTGGTAGCTATCGAATATTTTTCTAAGTGGGTGGAAGCAGAGCCCTTAACAGCTATCACTTCGAATAATGTACAGAAATTCTTCTGGAAGAACATTATTTGCCGGTTCGGAGTGCCTAGATATCTCACGGTTGATAATGGAACACAGTTCGACGCAGAACCCTTCAAGAAGTTTTGCGAAGACCTAGGCATTCAACTATGTTTTGCTGCAGTGAGACATCCTCAGTCGAATGGAACCGTTGAGCGAGCCAATGGAAATATCTTATCAGGGCTAAATCGAAGAATAGTAGGGTTGTCAAAGGGACTGTGGACCGAAGAGCTTCCAAAGATTCTATGGTCCATTCGGACTACGCAAACAAGGTCCACAGGTTTTACTCCGTTCAGACTACTATTCGGAGATGAAGCAATGACTCCAACGGAGCTCAAAGGGGGCTCATTTCGCAGCACCGAACCAGACATCGAAGAAGAAAGACAAGCTTCGTTAGATTTGTCAGAAGAAACAAGACTTCGAGCTGTAGCTAATTTATCAAAGTATCATCAGCAGACGAAGACTTGGTATGACCCGAAGGTTAAGCTCAGCGAGTTAAGGCCGGGTCATCTTGTTCTACGAAGCATTATAGCACCAGGGAAGTTAGGCAATAAATGGGAAGGTCCATATCTAATTGTCCGCTCAGGGCGCCCTGGTTCATTCAAATTAGCTAATTTAGAAGGTGAAGAGTTAGCACATACATGGCATGCGGAGCACCTAAAGCGATACTTCGCATAAGGGCTCCTTGTAATTCGCTTGTAATCACCTCTAAATTAATAAAGCATACACCCTGATGGTTGCCTTCCCCTTGACACTCCTAGTTTCCCGAGCGGACGCGCTGGGACGGAAGTCGATCGAGAGGGAAGTGTCATTAAGCTGGGTTGTATTTCCGGACTTCGTACCTATAAAGTCGAAGCCTCCGGTGTGGTGGCTGAAATCCATCCGGAGCCCAAGCTGATACCTTGTAGGCATCCGTAAAAGAGCCAATACCACATTCTACGGAGTCCAAGCTTCGGCTGGTAGACTTCCGTAAAAAGAGCCGAAGGTGGCCAAAATCTGCGGAGTCCAAGCTGCAGCTTGCAGACATCCGTAAAAAGAGCCGAAGGTGGCCAAATTCTGCGAAGTCCAAGCTCCGGCTGGTAGACTTCTGCAAAAAAGAGCCCAAGCTGGCCAAATTCTGCGAAGTCCAAGCTCCGGCTGGTAGACTTCTGCAAAAATAGCCGAAGGTGGCTACAATTTCTGCGAAATCCAAGCTCCGGCTGGTAGATTTCTGCAAAAAACAGCCGAAGGTGGCTAAAGCAAAACAACATTTAAGCCATGAGCTTCGAATGTCTGTTCATATGCGTCCAAAGTGACAAATTTTTTAAGACACTAAGTGTCCTGAAAGTTATCCCAATTGATTTCTCTCATGAAACAAACAAAGGTACCAAGTTACCATTCTTCTGACTACAAAGGTCGAAGACATTTCATAAGATTTCAAAAGATCTTTAAATGACAGAGGGGCTCCGAACCCCCAAAAAATTGTACTCCGAACTTTTTCTTTGCGCATAACCATCTTTGAATACAGTTCGAAGTTGCTTATATCCAAAGAGGGGCTAGTAAATATGGAGACAATTTTAAATCGGCATTCATTATTAAAATAAATGAGTTTACAGATTACACTATGAAAAATTGGTATCTATACCAAGAAGGAATCGAAGACCTCTTCGGTCCCGAGAGCTAGGGGTGGAACGACTAGTTCCAACATCGGAAGTTCTAAGAACTTTACGTTTAACTCTCTTCCTCCCCTTCGAAGCTCTAAAATCCTTCTGCTCTTGTTGAAGCTCGGCCCAAGTTCGAAGCCGCTCGGGGCTTCTTTCCCAGCTTCTAAGATCTTCAGATCTTTTATTTTGGGCTTCACCTTCGTCTTCGGACCAATTAGTGTCTTCAGAAGACGAGGTGTTTGCGTCAATCTCTTTATCTTCCTCTTTAATGTAAGACAATATGTCTTTGATTACTTCGGGCGCAATAACGCCGGAGTCATCTCGAGGAATAAGAAATCGAGGACGCTTATAACTCTTTAGAAGTTCGAAGGTGTTCCACAGTGAGCGAAGTTCGCTGTTAAGCTCTAACACTTCGATATCTTCCATAAGAGGCAAAGCCTAAAAATATGACAAACAAGACTTTCATTGATAAATATTTACAAGCATCAGTTTTACATAATCAAAAAATCCTAAATAATCCTAAACCTGCGGGTTCGGAGGAGGCTGACTGCTCGAAGCTTGGCTCCGAACTTGCTTTTGGCGTTGGCCTTCATCAATCCAAGCCTTGATCGCAGATCGACCTTCGGCTCTCCACGAAGTCTGGAAGGCTCGCCAAGCACTAGCTACGCCTTCGGAAGGAGTCAAAAGTCTCGCGTCGTCGAAGATGATGGAGCCTTCTGCGCTCGGAGTGATTGTTCGGCCTAAATCCTCGTAGTAGCGAAGTATTCCAAGGGCAGACACTTGTCCGGAGAGTTCTCCGTAACGTATGCCTGCCGTCTTCATTTGCTTCGCTGCTCCTTGGATCCTCTTTAGCCGGCGCAGCAGAGTCACATTGTCATCCGAAGGTAGTGATCCAGTAGTACCGAAGTACTCCAAGACACCTAACATCTGCTCGATGACCTCCGAAGCCACCTTCTCAGACTTGAGCTTTTCCGCATTAAGTGCATCCTTGACCGAAGTCGTTTCTGCTAAAACTCCGGAGATTCTAGCATTCTCCGTAGTCAAAGCATTCTTCTGAGTCCGGAGTTGGCCAGCTTCTTCTTGTAGCCTTACAAGTTCAGACCCTTTGGCAGCATCCTCCGTCCGCAGTCTTTCAATCTCTGCCCGAAGCACAATTCTTTCTGCTTCGAGCTCTTTCTTCGCAGCCTCCAAGCTTTGCCTAGCCCTTCGTTCTGCTAGTATTACATTGTCCATTTGAGCTACTCGACCTTCGGAGAAGTTAAAATTTCTTTGAAGAGTTTCGTTCTCTTCCCGAAGTTGAGCAATTTCGTTTTCGCTCGATAAAGCTGCAGCGCGGGCTAAGACTGCTTGCTGAGAAAAAAGAAAAACTGGAATAAGAAATTATTCATATAAAATTTGCTATTTGGTTCGAAGATGCTTTATACCTGATAAGCTGCTCTTTCCACAGCAATATTAAGCTCCGAACCCTTCGCTCTGCTTAAAAGGGCTACCAGTTCTGTTTCCCCGACTTTGCGACTAGCTTCACCCAAAGGTTTAACCAAAGTCCCAAGTCCGGTTTTCTCCTCCAAAAATGGAGTTATGAGAGGAAGCATTACTAAAGCCTTCTGATCAGCTCTGCTTAGCGAGGGTTCGGAGGGTTCTTCCGAGGCCCTTGGAACTTCTGAAGATGGCCCCCCCTCAGTCGATTCACTTTCATCTGTTGACTCAGATGAAGTCGATCCTTGAGCAGGGAGAGGCTCTATGTGTCTTTTTCCTCTTCCAGGCCCCGGTAGAGTAACCCCTGGTTGTGGCTCCGAAGTCGTCGAAGGTCTTTGAATTGTATCTTCGAGAGATACTTCGACAACAGGAGGCTCTGAAAAAACAAAAATATTACACATTGTATAATTTTGCAAAAATTGATAAGAATTATGCAAAATTTACCTTCGACATTCTCTGGAATATCGAGCACAGGACTGATCGGAGGATCAAAAGTGTAGTCCTCATCCGAATCAGCTGCTAAATCTTGGACTACAGGAGCATCGTCCTGAAGAGTCCTCGTTACTTCTTCGAGAATCGAAGCCATAGTGACTTCGACTCCACTTTCATCCACAGGAACTCTGGCCTGAGTTGTATCTTCTTGAACTACCGAAGTCATTGGTTGATCAGCATTATCTCCAGACTCCGGTACGTTCGCAGGCACTTCGGCCTCATCTACACCCATAGGGGCTTCGATTTGTTCTTCCTGGGTATCCGGAGCTCTTACTTCTTCGATGTTGGCTTGAGGCTCCGGAATACCTGCAGTATCTTCAATGTGAATACTTCGTTGAGTTGCATCTTCATCAATTAATTTTACTAATAAAATACCTTCATCCTCTTTAGAACCAGAAAGTGAGGTTCTTGAGCTTGAAGGAGCAGGATCCAAAGGTGCGAGATTCTTTGGCTTTCGAGCCACCTTCTTCACCGGAGTCTTTGCTGAACCTGAAGCTCCGGCTTCAGCTACTCTTTTCTTGGGGCCTTTCTCCTGAGGCACCCAATCCATCAGAGGGGGTGGAGTTAACTCCAGCATTCCCCATACTCTGTTAAATCGCTCCCAACTTCCGACTAATTTGATTCGCCATTCTTTTTCCGACGGAGTTGGAGCACCCAAAATCTTCTCCGAAGCCCTTACAATTTGCTCTGAAGTAATAGGGGCTGAAGAAGCTAAAAAATAATTCGAGTTAGTCTTTCTTCGAAGTAAGTATGTACTATGCATGTTGGTTTCGA
Organism: Zizania palustris; assembly: GCA_019279435.1. Lineage (NCBI taxonomy): Eukaryota > Viridiplantae > Streptophyta > Magnoliopsida > Poales > Poaceae > Zizania > Zizania palustris. The sequence continues at coordinate 65,113,363 of JAAALK010000290.1, read as the reverse complement.
AGTTACCTGCAGGGCTCGAAGTATAGCTAATCTTGCGAAGACCGCCTTCCGAGTCATCTTCGAAGATGATAGGCCAGTTGGCCATCAACGGAGGAATTTGCAGTCCGAGGAACTCTTCGGCTAAGTCCCGCATACTCAACCTTCTGCTGATTTTCTGAAGCAAGTTGAGGCGAGCTTCGAGTTGGCCTTCGTCAGGTTGCACTAAGGCTTCCTTCCGGAACTGGATTTCTTTGAGGGGACCGGCCAGAGGACTCCTCACTCCAACTTCGGCATAAAACCACCTCAGAACCCAATCGGTGTACCATCTAGCATTGATGGCCTTAGCAGGGAATTGCAGCGCATATTCATCGCGAAGCCTAAAATTGATGCTTCCGAAGGAAACCACCACTTTCTCACCTCCGGAGCCTACGGAGGTCTTTGGCTGACAAGTTGCTCTATGAAGCGCAGCGAAGATTTCAGCCCTCCCCTCACAACCTTCGGCTCTCAGTGCCCACTCGAAGATAGCTAATCTGGCTACAGCATTCGGAGACAGCTGGGGGAGGGTTACATGAAACAAGTCAAGTACTTCGGCCAAGAAATCCACAGCCGGGAGGCCCAAGCCCGCTTCGAAAAAAGCTTCGAACACTACAACTTCTCCGGGTCTCGGTGATGGAATCGATTCTTTGCCCGGCTTCCGAATCATAACCCCATCACTAATCTTCCCCCCCGCTGTGATTGCCAAAGACTCTTTCTTGCAGGTAGACGGCCCCAACTCAAAAGATTGATCCAAGTATTTAGTCGAGGGTGGGCACAGACCTTGGTCGTTGGGGATTTGGGGATTTCTCCTCCCTGCCGCCATGGATGCTGCCGCCTGCATCGAAGGTGTCGCCGCCAAGGTTGCTGCTGCTGCTGCGGCCGCCTGTTGCCGAGCCAAAGCCGAAGGAGGTGCAGATCCCTTGGTCTTCACCATCCCGATTGCTGGATTGATCTGAAGGAATGGAGGCTAGGGCTCAAGAACTCAGAGGCTAGGGCTCAAGAACTCAAAGGACTCAAAAGTTTTTAACTGAGAGAAAGCGGTGAAAAGGTAATCGGGTAAGTTTTGGGCTCTTTATTTATAGCCTAATCGTTCCGTTGGTTACCGTTTGGGCTCTGCCTTTTCGTATTCCCGCCCGTTATATTCCTCTGGAAATAACGCATCATATAACTTCCGTTAGAAACAGGAACTAACGGCTATTTTTTCTAAGTCTAAAAAGACTTTCGAACTTCCTGAGTCAGTTCTAAGATAGTTCGAAAAGTAATTACCTTATAATTGATTCGAAGTTCATATCTTCATGCATTTCGAAGATAAAATAAAAACCAATAACCCCTAGGATTGGTTATCTTTTCTTTCCGTATACTGCTCTCCTAACGTTACAGGTCAAACGGAGAAGCGTATTCGAGGGGCTACTGTTGGGGGAAAATATCTCATCTTCGGGGTTATTGCCAAAGCAGCATGAAGACAGTCAACCAGTTCGAAGATTGTCCGAAGACCATCTTCGAAGATGCCCAGAACCTAGTTCGAAGCCCGATGACAGACACTGGTTCGAAGTATGCCTTCGAACCAAAGCCCTTCAGGATCTTTTCTGCCAGCTAAGATGGAAGACTTATCTTCTATCCTATTAGATTAGTCTTTTACCATTTTAGCCCTATTAAGGAAACTGAATAGTTTCCTTAATGTCGGTTGTAATAGAGGGGTAAATAGGTCTTTTCCTTAGTATTTAGGCCTATAAATACCCCCCATTTCACCCTGTAATAGGGACCGATTACAAGTGATTCAATACACACTTTCGAACTATTCTAAGCTATTATCCTTTCGGAGGCTTAGAACAGTTTGCTTCACAAACACTTCGTTTGTTAGTTTCTTTTCTACAGAAACCTGTTAGCGTAATCTTTTACGCCAACAGTCATCTTCGGAAGAGGCATGTTAAATCAGTTCGGAGATGTGGCACACCACAATTACTTGTGCATGAAGATGCCCACGCAAGCAGGAGTTCTTACTGTCTTCGGAGATCAAGCTACTACCCGAAGAGCGGAATATGGCCATGGCCCCCCTCTTGATCCAAGACAAGTGAATAATGTGCAAGATAATAAAGAGAATTTTTCAGCTCCTTCTGAATCTTCGAAGAAATCCTTCCCAAGACCAAGTCCTGAAGGAGACATCGCAACGAAGATTATTGTTAAAGATGGTAAAGAATATGCATTTCAATTTGGTAAAGATTTACCTCCAGAAGTTGCAACCTCCTTGGAAGAAGTGGTGAAAGAGAATTTAGATGTCTTTGCTTGGTCTGACGAAGACATCACCGGAGTTGATCGGGATATCATTGAACATAGTTTGCTTGTAAACCCGAAGGCTCGGCCTGTTCGGCAAGGACTCCGAAAAATGTCTGCAGAAAGAGCTGTTCTGGCGAAGGATGAAGTTGAAAAATTGTTGAAGGCTGGGATTATCAGAGAAGTGGCTCACACAGAATGGTTAGCCAACCCAGTCTTCGTCAAGAAGAAATCCTCCGGAAAGTGGCGCATGTGCATTGATTTCACATCCTTGAATAAAGCATGCCCTCGTGACCCCTACCCCATGCCCCGAATTGATCAATTGGTCGACTCCACCACAGGTTCGGAGTTATTAAGCTTCCTTGACGCGTATTCTGGTTATCATCAAATATGGTTGAAGCGCGAAGATGAGATCAAGACAAGCTTCGTAACTCCCTCGGGAGTCTTTTGTTATGTAAGAATGCCTTTTGGCTTAAGAAATGCAGGGGCTACTTTTTCAAGGTTAGTTGCTAAGGCTCTAGGTCATCAATTAGGTCGCAATGTGGAGGACTATATGGATGATATTGTAATAAAGAGTGCTTTAAAGCACCAACATAGCCTAGACTTAGCAGAAACATTTAATAGCCTTCGGGCATGTGGGATCCGTCTTAACCCCGAAAAATGTATCTTCGGGGCTAAGGCTGGGAAGTTGTTATGGTATTTAGTTTCAAGCAGGGGGATTGAAGCTAGCCCTACTCAAATAACTGCGCTACAAAAGATGGCTCCTCCGGAAAATTTAAAGCAAGTGCAAAAGCTGACTGGGCGTCTGGCAGCACTTAGCAGGTTTTTAGCAAGGTTTGCGGAGAGAAGCTTGCCTATATTTAAAGCATTGAAAGGGTCCGAACATTTTGCATGGACACCGGAGTGTCAGAAAAGCTTCGAAGATATTAAAGAGTATCTCAGTAATCTCGCTACACTCACGGTGCCTACTGCGGATGAAACCCTACTCCTTTACTGATGAGGACATCACTTCACATGATACACACATGGAGCCTCCACCTACAATTCAACTACAAGGACCAATCACACGCGCCCGTGCCCGTCGCCTGAACCATGAGGTTAATTCGTTCCTTAGCAACTTTGATTATATTTGTTTGGATGGGATGCTACTGAATACTAGTGATATTTTGTTGCTTAGGAACATGGGAAATGGAATAGAAGAGTTGGAGTTGAAGACGGAGCCGCACGGATGATTTGAAGTCAAGAATTCGCTGGTTCGGACTACATCGACCACCATTCACCAAAATGGTCATAACTTCCTCATACGAAGTCCGATTGGTGCGTTCTTGGACTTTTTGGAAAGCTGAGGAGACGACGGATCGTTTGCCGTTGGTTTCACCTCATTTGGAGTCTCGAGTCGTCCTGTGTATTTAAAACAGTACTGCGTGATAGAACTGGGCCGTGTTGGCCATAATTTGAGTCTGTACGTCTTCTAGCCCACAGCCCAAGTCTGTTCACTTTCCACAGACCGCCGCCCTATATATTCTCACGCCAGCCACCTTCTAGGGTTAGGTTTTGCTTTGTTGCATCTACACTGTTGTGTTTAGATCCCGCCTCTTGCACCGGACCGATTGGCTGCTGCATTGGCGTTTGTGAAACCTCACCTTATCTTCGTTTGTCTGTGATTTGGCATTCGATTTGTATCCTTCCTGTTCTTGCTTGTGTTCTTGGGTTCGCTTGCAGGAATTAGCCTTCGTGGCGAGGTCAATCGCGTCCTGCGTGGTTGATAACCAACGGAGACAGTGGTTTTAACGATTGCAAGGTTTTGATCCGCCGGACCGGAGCCTTGGGTCGCCAACGTCGAGATTCTCCACCAACCCAAGTTTATCCCTTACCTAGCGGAAGATCGGGACCACTCCCCCATCAGCTGGTATCAGAGCTCAGATTTCCCGTTAGGTAATCTCGATCTGCTTTTGTTTTTACCTAGAGTCCAGAAAACCGCACCAAAAAAAAAATTCCCCCACCGAGAACCCCTTTGTGCCTTGCGATTTTAATTTCAGTTTTAACTTTGTTGAGTTCGTGTTCTTGGTCGAGTCTTGTTGCTGGTTTAGTCATCCCTCTGTGTCGTTTGAGTAGTAGTGTTCTTGTGTCTCAAAAAAAAAATTCCCCACCGAAAACCCCCCCCTTCCGCAACCCTACTTTGTTTTCCACATTGACTCTTTGTGACCCCCCTTCGGTAAAACAGGCATAACTTTTCGCTCGTTTGGCAGAAAAATCTGAAATTTTTTGAGCGTGTTCCTGACCCAATTTGGACAAAGTTTTTGCTCGCCGGACAGCGAACTTGTTTGAATTTTTGTGAGCCACATCCCACCTCAGTTGCAGGTGCCAATTTTTGTGGTTGTATCTCTTGTCATCCTTGTTTCAAAAAAAAATAGAGTGAAAAAAAAAGAAAAAAAAATAAAAAAAGAGAAACAGTCCTGTTAGTTGCTTGTCCGAACTCTTGTCCGAACTCCTGTCCGAACTCTTGTCCAATCTGAGGCAGTCTTTGGCTGTTTGTTGCTTGTCCGATCTCTTGTCTGAACCTTTGTCCGAACTCTTGTCCGATCCGAACAGCAGCAGGAAAAGAAAAAAAAAATTTTGCACATACCCTTGTCCGATCACTTGTCTGATCCCTTGTCCGATCTATAGGGAGCTGATTTTGACCTGTTTTTGCTTCCTTTTTGATTTTTGGGCACATAGTTTCCCTCTATTACTTGAACTTTCACTTTGGGAGCACTAAGGTCAGCAACTTTGACGAGTACTTGGGAATACTTATTGAACTTGGTTTAACTGTTATTATTATCGCTAATCCTTGCTACTCACTTTGCCTTCCAAGCTACACCTTTCCCTTGGTCAGGACAGGATCATGTCCTGCAATTGTACACCACCCTCCACTTGGTTCATCACCTGTAGGCCGGTGACCTCCCTGCGGCGTGGTAAGAACACTTGCAAGCGTGGGTAAGGTGCTCGACGGATTGCTTCCACCCCACACCCACCACCACACCTAGCTGTTTTTCCATCAGGATTATTCTTTGTTGTTTTGTCTTTCACTAACACGGCAGATAACAGTGGTACCCCTCCATCTGATTTTAATGAATGTGTCTCATGACGTGCTCTACTAGAGTCTCAGCGGCAGACCCAACATTCCATCGAACGTCTCGCACGTACTGTGGCTGACCTAGTAGACCGGATGACTGCCTTGGAAACACGCTTGCCTGCTGCACGAGCCAACAATGACCATGTTGAAGAGGAAGACGACCATATTGAAGAGGAAGACGACCTATCCTATGCTGGGAACAATGGCATTGGACCTGATGAGGCTGCACATCATCGCTTTCAGTTCAACCGTCAAGGTATGGGCGGCCACCGCAACCGCCCTCCACGAGGTAACAATGACAACCACAGGAACAATGATCCCTACTCTAAGGTAAAATTTTCAGTACCTCCTTTTGCTGGCACCTATGATCCAGATGCATATTTAGATTGGGAGATGTCAGTCGAACAAAAATTTAATGCTCATATGGTTCCTGCTATCCACCGCGTGCGTTTAGCTACTAGTGACTTCACTGGATATGCTCTTCTTTGGTGGACTGAAATAGTTCAGGTTGGAAATGAACCACAAACTTGGGATATGTTAAAACGGCAAATGCGTGGTAGATGGGTCCCTCCTTCATATAAACGTGATTTGAGAAAAAAATTGCAGCGCCTAAACCAAGGAAATAAATCGGTAGAGGAGTATTATCAAGAGTTGCAAATAGGTTGCATGCGTGCTGAAATTGAGGAGGACAATGAGGATAAAATGGCCCGTTTTTATGGTGGTTTACGACGTGAAATTCAGGATATCATTGATTATAAAGAATACAATACTATCACTCGTCTTTTCCACCTTGCTATGCTTGCAGAAAAAGAATTGCAGGGTCGCCAACAACCACAACGCAGCATGAGGACCAACATTGGTGGTGCTACTTCACGCTCAAGTGGGCAGCAGCAACGACCACTCGCACCCCCTTCTCGACCGACGGCTACATCAGCACCTTCTACATCTACAGCCCAGGTTGAGAGTTCCAAGACTACAGCATCCAAGGCGCCAGCCAAGCCCACCTCCTCGGCAGCCTCTACTGCGCGTTCTGCAGCGATCCAGTGTCACAGATGCAAAGGACTTGGCCATGTGATGAAAGACTGCCCTAGTCAGTGGGCTTATATTGCTACTGAAGACGGTGGCTATGTAAGTGCTAGTGATGTTGAAGATGAATATGCACTTGCTGCTAACATTGCAGGAGATGATGATACATCCGATGATGACGCTGTTTTTACATCGGATACCTATGCCGACCATGAAGCACTTATTGTACAACGTGTTTTAAGCACTCACATGGAGCAGGATGACCGGGCACAACGGAACAATCTGTTTCAAACCTTCTTCCTCGTCAATGACTGCCGTGTACGTGTCATCATCGACAGTGGTAGTTGCAACAATTTGGTGAGCCACGACATGGTAACGAAGCTTCAACTTCCCACACGTGCGCATCCACACCCTTACCATGTGCAATGGTTCAACAATAGCGGTAAGGTCAAGGTAACACAAACTGCTCACATCAAATTTTCCATTGGTACATACTTCGGAGCTGCTGATTTTGATGTAGTACCAATGCAAGCATGTTCTCTGTTACTTGGTAGACCTTGGGAGTATGATACTGATGCTACACACCATGGTAGGAGCAATACGTACACATTTATGTATAAAGGAAAGAAAGTTACATTGCTTCCTATGACTCCTGCTGAAATTGTAAAATTTGAACAAGAAAAACATGCTAGGGATGCACAAAAGAGCAAACAACTTTCTGAAAATCAGCAAGTAGCTAAGACGCTTTTGAGGCAACAGAAAGATAAAATTGCTTCTCCTTCTTCATCACAAGTTATAAATCTGAAAGGGCGTGTCATGCTTGCAACTAAAACTGACCTTGCTGAAATTTGTGATGATACCCCCTTGCTATATGGCTTGATTTGCACAAACGTGTTGTTTTCACTTGCGAACATTCCTAGCTCTGTTCCTGTTGCAGTCACTGACCTTTTGCAGGAGTTTAAAGATGTTTTTCCTGCTGAGATACCACCCGGGCTGCCACCGATACGCGGCATCGAGCACCAAATTGATTTGGTCCCGGGAGCGTCTCTTCCTAATCGTGCAGCGTACCGCACCAATCAGGAGGAGACAAAAGAAATTGAGCGCCAAGTACAGGACCTTCTTGATCGTGGGTACGTCCGTGAAAGCCTTAGTCCTTGTGCAGTACCCGTTCTTTTGGTACCTAAGAAAGATGGTAGTTGGCGCATGTGTGTTGATTGTCGTGCTATTAATAATATCACCATTCGATATCGACAACCTATTCCTAGATTGGATGACATGCTTGATGAGCTTAGTGGTGCCATTATCTTTTCTAAGATCGACCTCCGTAGTGGCTACCACCAAATTCGCATGAAACTAGGTGATGAATGGAAAACTGCTTTTAAAACAAAGTTTGGATTATATGAGTGGCTTGTCATGCCTTTTGGACTTACTAATGCACCTAGTACCTTCATGCGCTTGATGAATGAAGTCCTACGGTACTTTATAGGACGCTTTGTGGTTGTATACTTTGATGATATCTTGGTTTATAGCAAGTCTCTCACTGAACATGTTGAACACCTACGTGCTGTTTTTTTTGCCCTCCGTGAAGCTAGAATGTTTGGTAACCTTGAGAAGTGCACGTTTTGCACGGATCGAGTTGTGTTTCTTGGCTATGTTGTCACTTCACAGGGTATTGAGGTCGACGCGGCAAAGGTAGAAGCCATCAACAGCTGGCCGCAACCCCAAACTATCACACAGGTACGTAGTTTTCTTGGTCTCGCAGGTTTCTACCGGCGTTTTGTGAAAGATTTCAGCACCATAGCCGGTCCTTTGCATGAGTTGACCAAGAAGGGAATTACTTTTGCGTGGGAGCCAGCACATGAACAAGCTTTTGCCACATTCAAAGATCGCCTTACACATGCACCTCTACTTCAGTTACCCGACTTCGGTAAGCCTTTTGAGTTAGAATGTGATGCTAGTGGTTTTGGATTAGGAGGTGTGCTGCTGCAAGGAGGTAAACCCGTGGCCTATTTTAGTGAGAAATTACATGGCCCACAGTTGAACTATTCTACCTATGATAAGGAATTATATGCCTTAGTGCGTGTGCTTGAAACTTGGCAACATTACCTTTTGCCTAAGGAGTTTATTATTCATTCGGATCATGAAACATTGAAGCATATACGTAGTCAAGCAAATCTGAATAAACGACATGCTAAATGGGTAGAATTTATTGAAACTTTTCCATACATCATTAAGCATAAGAAAGGGAAAGATAATGTGATTGCGGATGCTTTGTCTAGACGTTATACATTGCTTTCTCAACTTGATTATAAGATCTTTGGTTTAGAAACATTGAAGGACATGTATGCTACTGATTTGGACTTCAAAGATGCTTTTGCAAATTGTACAGATGTCCGTGCTTGGAACAAATATGTGCTGAATAATGGATATCTTTTTCGTGCTAACAAGTTATGTGTGCCGGCTAGCTCTCTTCGCTTGTTGTTATTGCAGGAAGCACATGGTGGTGGTTTGATGGGACATTTTGGATCAAAGAAAACTGAAGATGTGCTGTCCACCCACTTCTATTGGCCTAAGATGAGACGAGATGTTGAGCGCTATGTGGCACGATGCACTACTTGCAATAAAGCTAAGTCCCGACTAAACCCACATGGTCTTTATATGCCTCTGCCCGTTCCTAGTGTACCTTGGGAGGATATTTCTATGGATTTTGTGTTAGGATTACCTAGAACTAGGAGGGGGAGAGATAGTATTTTTGTGGTGGTAGATCGTTTCTCTAAAATGGCGCATTTTATACCTTGTCACAAGAGCGACGATGCTACAAATGTTGCTGATTTGTTTTTCAGAGAGGTCGTACGCTTGCATGGAGTTCCCAATACCATCGTTTCAGATCGTGATGCCAAATTCTTAAGTCATTTTTGGAGGACGTTGTGGCATAGGTTGCGGACGAAGCTGCTGTTTTCTACTACTTGTCACCCCCAAACGGATGGACAAACGGAGGTCGTCAACCGCACATTATCCACCATGTTGAGGGCTGTTTTGAAGACCAACTTGAAGCTCTGGGAAGAGTGTCTACCTCATATTGAGTTTGCATATAATAGGTCAGTACACTCCACTACTAAGGTAAGTCCGTTTCAAGTGGTCTATGGCTTTAATCCGCGTGCTCCTATTGATTTGCTGCCATTACCACCATCTGAAAACTTGAATTTTGATGCTACTACACGTGCTGAATTATTACTTAAGATGCATGAAACTACTAAAGCAAACATAGAGAAAATGAATGAGAAATATCGTGCTTATGGTAGTAAGGGTAGAAAAGAGATAACATTTGAACCAGGTGATCTTGTTTGGTTGCACTTGCGCAAGGATCGTTTTCCTGATTTACGAAAGTCTAAATTGATGCCCCGTGCTGATGGTCCTTTCCGTGTGCTTGAGAAGATAAATGACAATGCATATAAGCTTGAGTTGCCTGCAGCTTTTGGGGTTAGTCCCACATTTAACATTTCAGATTTAAAGCCCTATTTGGGAGATGATGATGAGCTTGAGTCGAGGACGACTCCAATTCAAGAGGGGGAGGATGATGAGGACATCACTTCACATGATACACACATGGAGCCTTCACCTACAATTCAACTACAAGGACCAATCACACGCGCCCGTGCCCGTCGCCTGAACCATGAGGTTAATTCGTTCCTTAGCAACTTTGATTATATTTGTTTGGATGGGATGCTACTGAATACTAGTGATATTTTGTTGCTTAGGAACATGGGAAATGGAATAGAAGAGTTGGAGTTGAAGACGGAGCCGCACGGATGATTTGAAGTCAAGAATTCACTGGTTCGGACTACATCGACCACCATTCACCAAAATGGTCATAACTTCCTCATACGAAGTCCGATTGGCGCGTTCTTGGACTTTTTGGAAAGCTGAGGAGACGACGGATCGTTTGCCGTTGGTTTCACCTCATTTGGAGTCTCGAGTCGTCCTGTGTATTTAAAACAGTACTGCGTGATAGAACTGGGCCGTGTTGGCCATAATTTGAGTCTGTACGTCTTCTAGCCCACAGCCCAAGTCTGTTCACTTTCCACAGACCGCCGCCCTATATATTCTCATGCCAGCCACCTTCTAGGGTTAGGTTTTGCTTTGTTGCATCTACACTGTTGTGTTTAGATCCCGCCTCTTGCACCGGACCGATTGGCTGCTGCATTGGCGTTTGTGAAACCTCACCTTATCTTCGTTTGTCTGTGATTTGGCATTAGATTTCAATGGGAAGTTGGTCCAAAATCCTGTTTATTTTGTCTCCGAAGCATTATCAGGAGCGAAGACAAGATATTCCGAACTCGAAAAGTTCATTTATGCTCTGATAATGGCGTCGAGGAAATTAAGACATTATTTTTGGCTCATAATGTAATTGTACCAACTTCGTATCCTTTGGGAGATATGCTCCGAAGTAAAGATTCCACTGGAAGGATTGGAAAGTGGGCAGTCGAACTAGCACCCTTCGGCATATCTTTTTTGGCAAGGACAGCAATCAAATCGCAAGTCTTAGCGGATTTTGTAGCAGAATGGACTCCACCTGCAACTTTGGTTCCGGAGAAGTCAAGTGATGGAGTTTGGACTGTTTATTCCGATGGGGCTTTCCAAGCATCCGGAGCAGGCGTTGGAGCAGTGTTGATTTCGCCTTCAGGGCAAAGAGCAATGTACTTCGCAAGACTCAACTTTAAGTCTACCAATAATATAGCGGAGTATGAAGGGATTTTACTGGGACTCCGAAAAGCACGTGCTCTAGGGGCTACAAGAGTTGTTATAAAGACAGATTCTCAAATAGTAGCAGGGCACGTAGATAAAAAGTTTTCAAGTTCGACATCAACAGCTTGCAAAGTACTTAGAAGAAATCCGTAAGATCAAAACACACTTCAAGGGTATTTCCATTCGGAGTATACAAAGAGCAGAAAATGTGCAAGCAGACATCTTAGCAAAAGCTGCAGCCGGAGCTGCGGATATACCAGAAGAAGCTTTCTATGAGGAGCTCAATACACCTTCGGTGCTACAAATTCCCTCTGCAGAGATTCTTTGCATTCCAAGTACAGATTGGAAAAATTCAATCATGGAACTTTTACAAGGAGGGACAAATTTGCCTGAAGAGCCACAGCTTTCAAGATTGAAACTCAGGGCTAGGAATTATCAAATAATCAACGGTATTTTATACAAGGCCGGAGTATGTCCCCTCTACTCCGATGTGTATCTCAAGCCGAAGGTCAAGAAATTCTTCGGGAAATCCATGAAGGACTTTGCGGTAGCCATTTAGCCCCTCGAGCTTTGGCAGGAAAAACACTTCGCCAGGGGCTTTATTGGCCTACAATAACAACTGATGCGGAGAGCTTGGTCCGCACTTGTCAAGGATGTCAGTGGATGGGTCGACGGAGTCATCGCCCACCAACAGCTCTCCAAGTTATTCCTCCGGTATGGACTATGGCTAGATGGGGTATGGATTTAATTGGTCCCTTTCCAGTAGCTAAGGGAAATCTAAAGTTTGCAGTGGTAGCTATTGAATATTTTTCTAAGTGGGTAGAAGCAGAGCCCTTAATAGCTATCACTTCGAACAATGTACAGAAATTCTTTTGGAAAAATATCATTTGCCGGTTCGGAGTGCCTAGACAACTCACAGTTGATAATGGAACACAGTTCGATGCAGAACCTTTCAGGAAGTTTTGCGAAGATCTAGGCATCCAGTTATGTTTTGCTGCAATGAGGCATCCTCAGTCTAACGGAGCTGTAGAAAGAGCCAATGGAAATATTTTGTCAGGGCTAAGCCGAAGGATAGTAGGATTAGCAAAAGGACTGTGGACCAAAGAACTTCCGAAGATTTTGTGGTCCATTCGGACTACGCAAACAAGGTCCACATGTTTTACTCCATTCAGATTACTATTCGGAGACGAAGCTATGACTCCAACAGAGCTCAAAGGAGGATCACTTCGCAGCATCGAACTGGAGATTGAAGAAGAAAGACAAGCTTCGCTAGATTTATCAGAAGAAACAAGACTTCGAGCTGTGGCCAATTTATCAAAGTATCACCAGCAGACGAAGGCTTGGTATGACCCGAAGGTTAAGATCAATGAGCTTAGACCGGGTCATCTTGTTCTGCGAAGCATTATAGCGCCAGGGAAATTAGTAAATAAATGGGAAGGTCCATACTTAATTGTTCGTTCACGACGCCCTGGCTCTTTTAAATTAGCTAATTTAGAAGGTGAAGAATTAGCACATACTTGGCATGCGGAGCACCTAAAGCGATACTTCGCATAAGGGCTCCTTGTAAACCACTTGTAATCATCATCTGAATTAATAAAGCATATGGTTCAGATAGTGCCTTCCCCTCATAAACCTCCAGTTTCCGAGTGGACGCACTGGAACCGTGGGGTTGACCGAGAGGGAAGTGTCATAAAGCTGAATCATATTTTCGGACTTCGAATCATTGGTTCGAAGTTTCCGACGTGGGGGCTGACATAATCCGGAGTCCAAGCCACTGGCTTGTAGGCATCCGTAAAAGAGCCCAAAACCACATCATACGAAGTCCAAGCCATTGGCTGGTAGACATTCGTAAAAAGAGCTGAAGGTGGTCAAAATATGCGGAGCCCAAGCCACTGGCTTGTAGGTATCCGTAAAAAGAGTCGAAGGTGACCAAACCATGCGGAGTCCAAGCCACTGGCTTGTAGACATCCGTAAAAAGAGTCCAAAGAGACCACTGCGAACTCCGAACCACTGGTTTGACAGAATTCGCAAAAAAGAGCCGAAGGTGGCCAAAACAAAACAGAGTTTGCGCCATGAGCTTCGAATGTCTGTTAATATAGTCCAAAGTGACAAATTATCTAAGACACTAAAGTGTCCTGAAAGTTATCTCAAGTGATTTATTTCAAAAAACAAAGGGTGCTAAGTTGCCATTCTTCAGACTGCAAATAGTCGAAGACATTTTATAAGATTTTAAAAGATCTTCAAATTGAAGAGGGGCTCCGAACCCCAAAAAATTGTACTCTGAAGTTTTTCTTTGCGCATAACCATCTTTGAATACAGTTCGAAGTTGCTTATACCCAAAGAGGGGCTATTAAATAGGGAGACAATTTTAAATCGATATTTATTATTCGAACGAATATGATTACAGATTACATCATGAAAAATTGGTATCTATACCAAGAAGGAATCGAAGACCTCTTCGATCTCTAGAGCTAGGGTTGGAACGACTAGTTCCAGTGCCGGGAGTTCTAACAACTTTACCTTTAACTCTCTTGCCTCCCTTCTGTTCTTGCTGAAGTTCGGCCCAAGTTCGAAGCTGTTCGGGGCTCCTTTCCCAGCTTCCAAGTTCTTCAGGCTTTTTACTTCGAGTTTCATTTTCGTCTTCGAACCATATAACGTCTTCAGAAGACGAAGTTTCCAAGTTAACCTCTTTTTCTTCCTCTTTAATATAAGATAGTATATCTTTGCTTACTTCGGGCGTAATTGCACCGGAGCTATCTCGAGGAACTAAAAATTGAGGGCGCTTGTAAATTTTTAAAACATCGAAGGTAGCCCACAATGAGCGAAGTTCGTCGTTAATGTCTAACACTTCGACATCTTCCATATGAGGCAAAGCCTAAAAACATGATAAACAAATTTTCATTGATAAATGTACATAAGCGCAAAGCTTTACATAGTCAAAGATCCTAAGATATATCTAAACCTGCGGGTTCGGAGGAGGCTGACTGCTTGAAGCTTGGTTCCGAGCTTGCTTCTGGTGTTGTCCTTCGTCGATCCAGGCCTTGATCGCAGAGCGACCTTCGGCTCTCCATAAAGTTTGGAAGGCTTGCCAGGCAGCGGCCACACCTTCGGAAGGAGTTAGAAGCTGCTCGTCGTCGAAGGTAATTGGGCCTTCTCCTGCGCTCGGAGTTATCGATCGGCCCAGATCCTCGTAGTAACGAAGTAAGCCAATAGCAGCCACTTGTCCGGAGAGTTCTCCGTAGCGAATGCCTGCTATCTTCATCTGCTTCGCCACTCCTTGAATCCTTTTCAACCGGCGCAGAAGGGAAATGTTGTCAGCAGAAGGAAGCGTCCCGGTAGTACCGAAGTACTCCAGAACGCCTAGCAGTTGATCCATAACTTTCGCAGCTACCTTCTCGGACTTCATCTTATCTTCGATTAGCGCATCCTTCGCCGAAGTTAGCTCTTCTAGAACTCCGGAAAGTCTAGCAGCCTCTGTAGCTAAGGAATTCTTTTGATTCAAAAGCTGGCTAGCTTCCTCTCGGAGCCTAACAAGCTCGGTCCCTGCAGTAGCGTGCTCTGCCCGCATTCTTTCAACTTCTGCTCGAGGCACAATTCTTTCTGCTTCGAGCTCCTTGTTCGCAGCCTCCAAGCCTTGTCTGGCCCTATGCTCCGTTGACACCATGTTGTCCATATGAACAACTCGGCCTTCGGAGATAGTGAGATTCCGTTGAAGAGTTCCGTTTTCCTCTCGAAGGTGAGCGATTTCTCGTTCATTTGATATATTCGCAGCTCGGGCCAAGACTGTTTGCTGCAAAAAGAAAAAACCAAGGTAAGAAATTATTTGTATGAAAATTCGGTGTTATTTCACAGATGCTTCATACCTGGTAGGCTGCGCGTTCCATAGCTGCGTTAAGCTCCGAGCTCTCCGCTTCGCTCAAAATGGCCACCAAGTTTGTCTCCCCAATAACGCGACTAGCTCGATCCAAAGGCTCGAGCAAAGCCCGAAGACCAATTCTTCGCTCTAAGAAAGGAGCTAGAAGGGGGAGCATACTTATAGCTTGTTGGTCATCTTCGTTCGGCGAAGGCCCAGAGTGTTTAGTGGTGGTCTTCGGAGCCCCCGGAGACTGGCCCCCCTCAGTAGATTGGCTCTCGCCTGTTGATTCAGACGGAGTTGATCCGGAGCTCGCAGCAGGGTGGGAGTCCATTTTTCTTTTGCCTCTTCCAGGCCCCATCTGAGTGGCTCTTTGGATTGGCTCCGAAGTTGTCGAAGGTCCAGGGATTGTATCTTCTGGACGGACCTCTTTCATAGAAGTGGACTCTGTAAAAACAAAGGTATTATACTATATATAATTTCATATTTTCAAAAAAGAAGATAAAAATTATTCGAAGTTTACCTTCGGCATTCTAGCGACGGGTAAGCATTGGACTGCTTGGCGGATCGAAGGCAAGATCTTCGTCCGAGTCCGCCATCAAATCTTCGACTGCAGGAACATTTTCCTGAACAGTCCTTGTTGCTTCATCCGGAATCGAAACCATAGTGACTTCGACTCCACTCTCATCCACAGGAACTTCTTCCTGAGGTAAATCCTCTTGAACTGCCGGAGTCCTTGTTTGCTCAAGATTCTCTTGAGACTCCGGCACATTCGCAGTTTCTTCAACTTGGGCTGCATCTTCGTCAATCAGCCTTACAAGTAACCTGCCTTCGTCCTCCTGAGAATCGGAGACTGAAGCCCTTGGGCTCGAAGGTGCAGGGTTCTTTGGCTTTCGAGCCACCTTCTTGACCGGAGTCTTGGCGGAGCTCGAAGTCCCAGCTTCAGCCTTCCTCTTCTTGGGTCCTTTCTCCGAAGGCACCCAATCCACCAAAGGGGGCGGAACGATTTCCAGCATTCCCCATACTCTGTTAAATCTTTCCCAACTCCCGACCAACTTGATTCTCCATTCTTTTTCGGTCGGAGTTGGAGCGCCCAAAATCTTCTCTGAAGCCCGTATGATTTGCTCCGAAGTTACAGGGGTTGAAGAGGCTGAAAAAACAAGCTAAGTTAGTTACTCCTTCGAATGAATATGCATAATATATGTTGTTTCCGAAGTTACCTGCAGGGCTCGAAGTTGAAGTAATCTTGCGAAGACCGCCTTCCGAGTCCTCTTCGAAAGTGATTGGCCAGTTGGCCATCAATGGAGGGATTTGGAGCCCGAGGAACTCTTTGGCTAAGTCTCGCATGCTTAACCTTCGACTAATCTTTTGAAGCAAGCTGAGGCGAGCTTCGAGCTGGCCCGCATCCGGGTGTACAAGGGCTTCCTTTCGGAAGTTTATGTCTTGCACGGGTCCAGCCAGACGGTTGCTCGCCCCAACTTCGGTATAAAACCATTTCGTGATCCAATCGGTGTACCATCTAGCATTGATGGCCTTAGCAGGAAAATCGAAGGGCGTACTCATCCCGAAGCCTAAAGTTAATACTTTCGAAGGCTACTACCATTTTTTCACCTCCGGGGCCTACGAAGGTCTTTGGCTGGCACGAAGCTCTGTGCAACGCAGCGAAGATTTCTGCCCTCCCCTCACAACCTTCGGCTCTCAGTGCCCATTCGAAGATGGCTAAACGAGCTACTGCATTCGGAGAAAGTTGGGGGAGAGTAACGTGGAATAGATCCAATACCTCAGCCAAGAAATCCACTGTTGGAAGACCTAAGCCAGCTTCGAAGAAGGCTTCGAAGATGACCACTTCTCCCGGTCTTGGTGACGGGATAAGTTCCTTTCCAGGTTTGCGGATCATAACTCCCGAACTAATTTTGCCCTCTACTGCGGCCGCCAGTGATTCCCTTTTGCAGGTTGAATCTCCCAGTTGGAAGGATTGATCCACATATTTTGTTGATGCCGGGAAGAGGCCTTGATCACCAACATTTTGGGGATTTTCTCCTCCCGCCGCCATGGTTGTCGCTGCTGGTGTTGGAGCTGCCGTCGCCAATGCCGCGGCCGCTGCCGCTGCAGCTGCCTGCTGTCGAGCCAGGGCTGAAGGTGCTCCAGAACCTTTGGTTTTCGCCATTGAAGCTACTGAGTTGCTTTGGGAGAAGAATGGAGGCTAGGGCTCAAAGGATGTTTTGATTGCAACAAAGCGGCGGAAAGGTACCCAGGAAAGTTCTAGGCCCTCTATTTATAGCCTAGACAACATTTTTTACCGTTTGTCCATGCCGTTTCACATTCTTGCCCGTTACTTTTTTCCGAAATTAACGCACTGCGTAACTTCCGTTAGAAGAAAAAAGCCAATGACTATTTCTTCTAAGTCTAAAAAGGCTTTCGGGATTCCTAAGTTAGTTCTAAGATGGTTCGAAAGTAATTGTCTTAAAACTGATTCGGAGTTTTATATCTCCATACATTTCGGAGATAAATTAAAAATCTAATAACCCCTACGCATGGTTATTTTTTCTTCCGTATACTGCTTTCCTAACATTACAGGTTTAACGGAGAAGCGTATTCGAGGGGCTACTGTTGGGGGGAAAATATTCCATCCTCAGGGTTATTGTAGTAACAACACAAAGGCAGATAACGGATTCGAAGGTTTCCAGCATGCACCTTTGGAGATGCCTTGAGTCCGGCTCGAAGTATGAAGATGGACTTTAGTTCGGAGTATATCTTCGAAGCTTGGGCTCTTCTGAGATCTTTTCTGCCAGCTAAGTATGCAGAGTTCTCCTACAACAATAGCTATCAAGCCAGCCTGCAAATGTCCCCGTTCGAAGCACTCTACGGACGTAAGTGCAGAACGCCGTTGCTCTGGGATCAAACCGGAGAATCACAACTATTTGGGACAGACATATTGAGAGAAGGTCAAGATCATTAGGGACAGATTGAAAATAGCCCAGTCCCGACAAAAGAGCTACGCCGATAACCGTCGAAGAGACCTAACCTTTGAGGAGGGTGATTATGTCTATCTCCGAGTCACTCCCCTCCGCGGCACTCAAAGGTTCAACATGAAAGGCAAGCTAGCGCCTCGCTACGTCAGACCTTTTCAGATCCTCCAACGGCAAGGAGAAGTGGCATATCAACTTGAACTGCCTCCATCATTGGCAGGACACGATGTGTTCCATGTCTCTCAGCTGAAGAAGTGTCTCCGTGTGCCCGCTGAGCAAGCCGATCTTCAACAGCTCAACGTCCAAGAAGACTTGACCTACATCGAGAAACCCATCAAGATCTTGGAAACCAAGGAAAGGGTAACCAGGAGTCATGTAGTTCGCTTCTACAAGGTTCAGTGGGACAACCACCCCGCCGAAGAAGCTACATGGGAAAAGGAAGACGAGCTGAAAGCCCAATACCCCGAGCTATTCGAGTAACGTTCCAATCTCGAGAACGAGATTCTTTGTAAGGGGGATAGGTTTGTAACACCCCAAATTTTCAAAGAAATAAAAATATTATTTAATCCAATTTCTTGAAATTTATTATTTTGGAAATACCTTTAATACCCTCCTTTACCATTTTGAACTACAATCTAGATAAAATGGCCAAACCAGTAGCTAAAAATTTTTATGTATGATCCTAAGACTAAGATATATTTTTGAGGATTTTTACAAATTTTTATCAACCTTGGAAGTAGCCCTAAGATTTTAATCTATTTCCTGGAATTATGTTTATTAAGAAATATTTTGAAACAGAAACGGGCCCTCCCCTCCCTTTCTCTCTCTCCCGGCCGGCCTAGCCCACTCCCTCTCGCGCGCCAACCAGTCAGTCAGTGACTCCCTCTCCCTTTGTGCACGCGCCCGACACCCCGGCCCCACCTGTCGGCGCCAACCAGCTCACTCCCTCGGCCGCGCCCGACCCCACCCGTCAGTCCCCTCGTTCGTGCACTCGCGTTCGCTGGCCAGTGGCCCAAACCTGTCGGATCCGTCTTCCCTGCGAGATCCGCCCCCAAATCCCCCACTCGCCGGCCGAAACCCTAACCCCCCTCGGATTCGCTCTCGACGGCCCCCTCACTTTAATTACTCATCGGCATTTATTCCCCCGCATTCTCCCGACCGTTTCCCCCATTATTCCACCGCGTCATCACCCCCGAATCGAGCGAACGCATGCAAGGCAGGAGCTCGCCAGCGTTGAAGAGAGGCTTTACTCTCGGCCTCATCCGATTACACCCCCTCTGCCCCCACCGACGACCCTATTTAAACCCCCTAGCCGTCCGCATTGCACCCCTACGCCCTATCGCTGCGAGAACGCACCAGAGCGCCCCAATTCGACTTTTTACTCTCCACCGCCGCCCGCACTCCAGCCGTCACTCGCCGACCGCATCGCTGCGACCGCAAGGACCTCACCGACCCCGGCCACCCCTCCATCGTCGATGAACCCCGCCGGATCTTCTCCGCCGACGAGGACCCGAACATCTTCGCCGCCTCCGCTCGTCACCGGCCACGCTCCGACTATGATTCGCCACGCCAACGGTACCTTCATGTTCCCCAAGTCATCCTCTTTCCATTTTAGGCCTTAGGCACGACCGCCGTCGCTCACCGTGGCCTTTGGCCCGCTCGCCGTCGCTGGAGAAGACGACCGGCAAGGGTCGAGTACCCGTGCCGTGTCGGATTTGATCCTGATCGTGCGATCATGATCGAGCGGTGCCAGCTTCACCACGTGCGCGATCTAATCCGCACTGTCGGATCTAATCGAAGTGGTATGTTTTAATCTCGCGCATCCATCAGTATTTAAAACCCGCACTCGATCTGAGCCGTTCATCGCGTACCGGTTCGTTGTTTTAATCTCAGCCGTTCGCGTTATTTTAACTCCCCGCCTCGCCCTCGCGCGTTGGATCTGGATCCAATGGTCCAGATTGGGCCGGACCACGCGCACAGTGCGCGGGTTCACCGTGGGCCTGGCTCACCGTGGACCCGAGGCGTTTTAAACTTGAAAATAAATTCTAGAAACTGTTTTAAACTTGTAAAATTCATATCTGGCGCATTTGAACTCTAAAAATTGTCATTTCAATTCCAGAAATTTTGTAATTTTATTCTCTACACATTAGTTTAATAAAAACAGTATGTTTACTTTGAATTTTTCATGATTATTTAAATAGGTATTCAAATGCCCTTAGGGTTAAAATGTAAATTCAATTATTTAAATTTCAGTAAAGTTTTTATTTATTTTCTTTTTGTTCATATACTGAAAACCACTAAATTGCCCATGAACCTTTCATTTTAAATTGATTAGAAAGCTTAAAATGAGGTTACTAACATTTAAAACCTTTTTCAAAAGATAACCCTTCATTATAATTCCCTTTGATTATTTATAAAATAAATTTCAGAACCTTAACAACTTGATTTTCATTTAAATTAAACCAATTTAAACCTATGTGCTTGTTGCGTGATTTTATATTGTTTAAATTGAATGTTGTATTTATTATATTTTACTTTATTTATATTGGAAAGACTACGGCGCCGCCGAGGAGCCGGAATATTACCCGGAAGTTCCTCCCTCCCCATTCGCTGAACAAGGCAAGTCACCAAACCAATCTTTCGAACATATTGAACCCATGTTTTATTAAACTATCGCTAAAACACATAGGTTATACATGCATTAGTCAAATGAAAACCCTTACAATATATTTATTTAGGATCCCCCAACCTTGATGTGCAACCCAAGCCATGTTATCTCGCCCAACCTCCTTGTCACCACATGGTGAGTATTACTAGCTAGTGTCCAATGTATTGACATGATTGCTATAAGATAAAAATGAGTCGTAGTAAACATGGTTCTACTATATGACCCCCGTTACTTCTTATCCTTGGAATTTTGTCGGTGATGAGTTGTGGTTGTGAGTGAATGCATGGTGGGTTCCGGGTGCAAGCTAGGGCATTGGTCGGTAGCACCCGGGGCACTATAAGGACCGGTCTGCGGGATCCGTTGCAATACACTTCCGTACTAACCACAAGTCTAGTGGGTAAGTCCTAACTAAGGTATGGAGTGTTCCAAACCGAGGCCACCATTTGGAGATGGGTCAAGCAGCACCTGCGGGTGGCTTGTACCGACGTGGCGCAAAAGGGGGTGCGACGTTAGGCGGGATGCGGCCCGACGCGCCGGCGAAACCTAGAGCGGGTGGTTATCGCTGGGAGCATTTCATACCGAGGTTTTGGCACGAGTTCCCGTGGTATGGGTCATCTCGTTACACTTTGGTGTTTGGGATGAGTGCGTGCCTTGTGGGTACAGTAGTACATCTCTGATCAGAGTCATAAATCTTTTCGAAAAGCCGAGCCCACGGTCAAGGGCGGGTTGCGTGATATCCCACAGTTAGATTACTTTGAATATGTATGTGCATGATGGTTTGACATGTAAGGACTGTTGTGCGAGGAGGTAAAACGTACTCCTCGAGTTAGATGATGTTATTATTGCTCATGTTTACATTTCCGCACGATTAAATTTGACTACACTAATTGCAATAACTGAAAATGTACTTTTCCACACTGTTAGCCATTCCCTTCCTTGTTTATTATCTTGCATTATTACTTGCATTTGCGGTGGCTTGTTGAGTACTTTTTGTACTCATACCCGTTGGACACCACAGAGGATGCCTACTATGAAGACGGTCTAGAGTAGCGACCCAGTCAAGCAAAGATCCTTAAGAAGGCGTTCGTCATGCATTTTAATTATTTTAATTATCGTTTTTATTAAGACTCTGATATAATAATTATGGTCTGCGTACCATGGATATTGTCGTATGTATGATTGTAGCATGATGAACCTCTTGTATTATTGTTTTTCTTATGAAATTCAATAATGTCTCGATTTCGATAAATCGGGGCGCCACACTTGGCCACTAAGCTTGAGAGCGCTCAGCATGAGCTAAGAGATGCTCATGCCTCTGTCGTCGCACCTTGTGTAGACTGCCCATCCCATTTAGCTAGTATAGCTGAGCTGAGAGCTAAGAGTGATGAGCAGTTGAGAGAGTTAGCTGGAGTGAGAGCTGAGTTGGAGCAGACTAAGCTAGAGCTTGAGACTTTGTCAGTTCCACCCACTGTTTGTGAGAACTGCTTGTCCATAAGAATGGAGTTGATCAAGCTAAAAGCTGAGAAGTTTGTCGAAGTTGATAAAGAGTGTGAGATCTGCTTGTCTCGGGTGGAGGTGTTAGCTTCTTTGAGAGAGGAGCTAGCTGATGTTCAGAACGAGGACATTTACCTCCGTCAGATCCTGAGTTGGATTAGTGCTAGAGAGCCACAACTCAGCATGATGATCCCGTAGTTCAAGAGACTTGATGGGTTTGGGGTAGGTTACACCTATACCAAGGCTGATTTTGAGAGTTCTATTAGCCGAGCAGTGGAGTGGAGTAAGATGACTCCTGAACAGAGATATCCCAAGACTCACTCCACTGAGTCCTTTAAGGATAGTCAGCCCAAGGATGGAGTGTTCGAAGAACAACCTAAAGCTCCACCTAAGAAGCAAATCTGGGTCCCAAAGCCTAAAACTCTTCACACTTCTCTTGAATCGTTACCTGGACCCTCTCACACCAAATATGATAAACCAAACACCACCAAGCCTAAGAATCCCAAGCCTCAACCATATCCCAAGAAGCCTACCTATCACTGTGAGTTTTGTGAGAGAGATGGGCATCTTGAGGAGTTTTGCTTTAGGATGAAGCGGGTTGAGCGAGCAGAGAGAGCTCATGGTGGGCAGGAGCAGTTCTACCAGTAGGTTGGTAGACAGAGAGTTCCTCGATGTAGAGAGAGGCTAGATGCAAGGCCACGTCGTGTAGGTGGTGGTAGAGGAGATGGTTTTTATAATTGTGCTCCGGAGGGCGGTTTTCATTCCGGTAGAGTTTCAGATCGTTATGGATACGATTTTGGACCTCGTGGCCGTGATTTTAGGCAGAATAGAGGACCGCTCTTTGAGCCGCGTTTTGGTCCAGACTCATATGATTCCTTCTGCTTTCCTACATATGAGCAGATGGCTCGACACTGGTTTAGCACTTTTGCTAAACCTTGCATTGGACCGTTTGGTCCCACTCATGATTATTGATCTTGATTTGGGAGTTGTGTATCCTTTTTAGGATACTTTGAGTCAATTTTTCTTTCGTCTTTATTTTTATTGAGTCTTTTTGTGTGCGTTCATATCATGCATAATCATCAATCTCATTTTGAGCTTGCTTTTGTTATATGATTAATCTGCTTTACTTTCTCTAGCTAGTATATGTTTTTGATTACTTGTCGATGATCATGTTCTGTTTCAGTTCACATGATATATCTGATATTTGTCATATGCATGGCTTTTATGCTTTAAAATTGAAAAATGATCACCATTGCTTCTGGTAACTAGCATGTGTAGGCTGAATGCTTTCGCTATCTTTTACATTCCTTGTAGCTAGATCCTTACTTAGATGCAGATATGCAACGTGGACATTTATATGCCTTAAATATGAAAAGTGTGTTATAAAAATGATAAAAAGTTCTGAAAAATGAAAAAATTATGAATTTTTATGATTATTAGAAAATATCCAGGTGGGTTTGCTTTGTCGCATTGCATTGTTCTGGACTGCTTACCATAGCACTTTGGTATGAACTGGGATGGTGTAATGTATGACAAGACCAATGTCTTAAGCTTCTGATGGTCCAGTTCTGGCCTAGGCTTGACTTGGTCGGTTAGCATAAGGTTTGACATGCAAATAACCCTTGGCAGAAATGAGAAAAAATAAAAAGGAAAAAGAAAAAGTCTGAAAAATTTAAAAAGATGACAAGTTTGCTAAAGCACTTTGTTTTGGACAATGCTCATCTTGGTAGATATCAGTTAGCTTTTGCATCTCATGCTTTACTTTGCTTGTCAACTAGAAAATGTGGTGATGCTTTTGTTTGCAAAAATTGAAAAAAATTGCGTGCTAATGACTCTCTTTAGATATCATCTGTTGCACTTATCATGTCATGTATCTTAGACAATATATCTTTTGCTATACCTGTAAGATATTGTAATTGCAGTCAATCATATCTAAGAAGCATGTTTTTCACACTCCACCTGCACTCTATCTGCATTCATGACATATTTTTAGGGGGAGCTACATTTCAGGGGGGAGTTTGTGTCTATGTCTCTTTAGAGTGCATTTAGTCTCACTTGATGAGTCCAATTGTCAACGAGGGGGAGAATTTTTGGAGTTTAGGGAACATTTTTTAGCTTTCTCTGTGATTTATTTCAGGGGGAGTTCCTTGTTAATTCTGAGATTGCACTTATTTTGAGTCTTTATTTTTGGTTAACCATAATGACCATTTTTCTTGCTTCTGTTTAGCTTTTGGTCATTAGGGTTAAACTTTTATTTTCTTTCTTCTATTTTCTTTTGTCTTTGTTTTCCTGTTTCCACATGTTTTGCAGGTTCTCAAGATGAGCTGAAGAGGATGTTGACAATGCACTCATCAAGGGGGGAATTGAGAAACCATGTTGAAGAATATGGTTTTGATACTCCAGATGTGATGAGTGATTATCAATGGAAGTCAAAGGAAGAGAAAGGAAGACCTGCCGAGTTTGAGGAACGTGTGACTTAGGTACACGGACAGTGAGCGACAGCTGGGCAGAGGAGCCGCGAAGTCAGGCTGGTCCAATCGAGGAAGATGGGCTAGGAGCGGCAGATGATCCACCGGTCTATTGACTGGGTTTGACTCAGGTACACAGGCGGCGAGCGATTGCCGGGGTGAGGAAGCTATGGGGTCGGGTCGGCCCAATCCGGGTACCCGGTGCGAAGACGGTGGACGCGTTGTCAGTTTGGGCGCAAAACTGACAACCTATGATTATTTTGTTTTTAGGATATTAATATTTAGTTTTATGTCCAGAATATTTTTATTTGAGTCAGTTGATTTTTCTAAGAATATTTTAGTCATTTTCGGAATTTATTTTAGAGTCAGTGTTAATTTACCCTAGGGGTAAATTAGTCTTTTCATGTATTAGGAGTCGCCTATAAATAGACCCCTATCCCCTTGGGGATAGATGACTATTATTTTTCGAGATCAATCTACAATCCACATTATCGTTTCGGTCGCTCTTCTTCTTCCACGGAATTGCTGTCAATTCATCGTGTCTCTGGGCGGCAGCTTGGCGCGTTTTTTTGTGCTGTGCTGCAAGCAGCGCGGCGGAACACAGCCGCACGCAGTGTTTTGCGCAGGAGTAACGCACGGCGACGTCACGGCCACATCATCATGCCTGCGCAAGTCTTTTTTCCACGGCGGTTCTGAAAGCTTGCGTGAACTCATCACGGGCCCCACGGCTTGGTTCTTTTTCTCCAGCGTTCACACGTGATTCCGGGGGCTATGTGGCTGCATTATTCTTGCGCGGGCCCCACGATGTTTTAGCTCCTCACGAGAAAGCTCACGGCAGCCCGGTTTTTTCAGCCACCGACTTTTTCGATCTTCACGGCTGCTGCACGCGCGACACTGTGTGCAGGCTTTTGGCGGAAAGCTGCTGGCGTACTTAGCCTACTTCTGCGCCAACTTTCCTCATCTCGCCAGCGACGTGCGACACTGGTGGCAGTGCATGCGTTTTTCCGTGGTAGCGGTGAACGGCGACGAGAAAGGTTAGTTGTTTTTAATCCCCTATTTTGCAGCAGGTTTAATTAAACCAATTTTATCTGTTTTCTAATTAGTTGCAGATCTGTTTAGAAAATTCAGGATTAATTTTTATTTAAGTATTTTTGATCTGCTCACAAAAAAAATATATATATATATATAGTCGCAGTAATATTACTATTCTAGATTCACATGAAATATTTTATGTTTATTTCTAAATTAATTTATGGATGACCCATATTTTATTCATTTGATTAGTATCGTATTTTTAGACTGCATTTCCAATTATCATAGATTTATTTAGGGATTCTCTTTCATCGTTAAATATTTCTAGTATCCATTTTTTATTCACTGTAGTTATTTTATTTATTCTAGTTTATATTTATATATAATTTTATTTAGGACACTGGTCATTTTTAGACTAGACAACTTTAGTTCTAGTAACTTGCTCTGCTAATATTATTTGTCTGGTTAAGTTTGTTTGAGTGTTGGTTTTAAGTCATAATATAGCAAGAAATTTTTAGGCGCCCATTTACCCCCCTCTGGTCGCTACTTTCGGTCCTACAATGTTGGGGAAGCAAAAAGATGATTGGGTGAATTAGATCACAGATGTTATCAGAGATCAATTTGGGCTGAAACCCAAAGAACAGACATACATGTATCGGCAGTTGTACCTAGAATAGTTCTACCGGGTACCTCTACCCGACCGATACAAGGTACCCGATTTCACCAAGTTCTTGGGACAAGACTCAGTCTCCACGATCGAGCACATTAGCTGTTTCCTCACCCAGTGTGGAGAGGCATCGGCTAATGAAGCGCCCAGGGTCTGATTTTCCCACTCTCCCTATTAGGATTGGCCTTTTCGTGGTTTCTATCACTGCCAGCAGATTCCATTAGAGGATGGGTAGATTTAGAGAAGAAGTTTCACTATTATTTCTTTTCCGGCATTCAAGAGATGAAGCTCACCGACTTGACGATCGTGAAGCAAAGAATAGACGAGTCAGTACAAGGTTACATCTAGAGGATCCAAGATGTACGGAGCAGATGCTATAGTTTGAGCCTCATTGACACCTGAACCTAATTAAGGAGAGATTTTCATCATATGAGTTCGAGAGCCTCTCCCAACTAGTGCAAAGGGTATCAGCACATGAGAACCGATTCCAAGAAGCAAAAAGAGATAGGTATTAGAAGAAGGTGGCATACGCATAGGTGTACCGTTCGTACTCCGACGAGATCAACGATTCAGTTGAAGAAGTCGGTATGGCCAAATGGTCTAGAAACAAGAAAGAGGTTGCATGCCCCTAGGTGAAACCGGTCGATAAAGAGGAAAAGTATGTCATCGACATCAACAAGGCCGATAAAATATCTGATCTGTTGCTCAATGAGAAACATATCCACTTGTGACCTAGTCACGTGATACCACCTACCGATGAAATAAAGAAGAGGAAATACTACAAGTGGCACAATTCCCCATCGCATCACACTAATGAGTGCAAAGTGTTCAGGCAGTAGATCCAATCGGCCGTGGAGCAAGGCCGAATCAAGTTCGATGATGGGAAGAAGCCTATGAATATCAACGGTCATCCGTTCTTAGTCAACATGGTGCATGTGTACCACACCAGTGATCGACATACAAAGAAGAGCAGGCGATCCAGCAGTAGCATCATTTCTTTGGACCTCATCGGGAAATACCAAAGGAAGTCGAAGGAAAGGATGGACAGCGAAGACAACCACGGCTACTCACGTCTAAATCCTCATTGGAATTGTGAGTTCTTCAGGCTTTGCTGGCATGAAGGGCCGCGTCTACCATCAATGGACGACTACTCGGGATACGACACCATGGGTACGACACAAGGTTGTCATCGACCATATAACGTCAAGATAAGGACACATGATCAATGAGCCGTTCACCGAATGTTATCACCACTAAGGGTATCAACGCTCGAAAGGCTCGACCCCATCAATTCCGAGGAAATCGGCCAACCGGCCGATGGCAGTGGCACACCGAAGAAGCCTCGATGGTGCCCCAATGGTATTTTCATGAGGAGTCAGAAGAGAAGGGTGCAACATCTGTAGCAAAGAGAACTGAAGGCACAAATGTACAGCAAGGAAGTTGATTGGCCCCGCATAATCAAGACCAAATGGCGACTGAAAGATAAGGCTGATCACGATGATAAGAAGGATGCAGCGGTAAACATAGTTTTCTTCATCCATGCAGAGTATCGGGCCATCGCAGAGGATGACACAAAAAGGCCAATATGATGGCTAAATTAGTGTTGGCTCAGCAGCTAGCAGTTTTTGAAAAACTATAAGACTTTGAGCATCAGCATCTAAGACCTCTCTATATCAATGGGTTAATGGGAAACCAATGTCCAAAATTATGATAGACAGAGGGGCGGTTGTCAACTTGATGCCTTATGCCACCATTTGTAAGCTTGGAAAAATGCCTGAAAACCTCATCAGAACTAATATGGTATTAAGGGACTTCGGCGGTAACTTGTTAGACATGATGGGAGTGTTAAATGCCCAAGTAATGGTTGGGAGCAAGACGATGCCGACTACCTTTTTCGTTATAGAAGGAAAATGATCTTACTGTGTGTTGCTGGGGCGTGATTGGATACATGCGAATTGATGCGTTCGCTCGACAATGCACCAGTGTCTAGTATAGTGGGATGGTGATTAGGTGGAAATTGTGCCTGCCGATATATCGGTTAACATAGCTATTGGGGATAGGGGAGCTATGCTAGGTGACAAATTCAAAATTTCCGCCCTAAACCCAAGACCCATGCGCATGTGAGATCATAGATCGGTACCTTCTAGCACTTGATGCGCTAGGTGTAGCGGAAGAAGAGGTTGATGAAGCACATCAAGCCTATCCTTGCTTTGTCCTTGCCGTTCCTTGCTGATCCAATCGATGAAGAAGTCGCCTTCCTCATGGTGATGGCCACGAGCGTTGCTTATGGAGAAATGCCTCCACGGAGTCCACACATACATGGATGGAGTTACTCCCACGGCAGCGTGCTAGCGCCGCACGTGACAGACTAGGAGTCCTCGATCTCAATGTTTGAGATCTAGAAAGGGAGGAGAGGAGTCGATGGTGGCTAGGTCCAATCTATCTTATTCCCTCTTTTGAAGACCTCCTCCTTCTCTCCTTATATAGGGCTGAAAGCCCCCTAGGTCATGCACATATTGGAACCCACAAATTAGTTACAACTAATTCGTATTCATAACAGATCCAATCTGATACCCCACATCAGAACTTCCGATCCTAGATCGGAACTTTCGACAAGGTATTTTTCTAGTCTCCAAATTCAGCACGACACAAAACATATCAAATCTATTTTTTCCCACCTCGGAACTTCCGATACCATATCGGAACTTCCAATCAGTACAAAAGTCCCCGATTCCGAATCGGAACTGCTGGCTCGTCGGAACTACCGACACCATATCGAAACTTCCAAAGCAACACTTGCTCTCTATATCGAGACTAGAAATAACCGGAACTTCTGATACACGGAATTTTCTTGGGCATATCCTTCAATCTCCCACTTGAATAAGAACAATTTCTTTGCATGTTTCTAAATCCATCCTCTTAAGTGTGTGACCCGATAGGTTCATACACTAACGTCCGTTCACCGAAAACCCTTTCCTACTCACTGATCAATAGCAATACCTAGCAGCACATATTGATCCCCGAAAGAGTACAAAATCAAATTTTGATGAACCTTGATATACGCACGCACCAGTCCCTTTAACACACGCCATCAGTCAAGCTCAAGGAGAGATATGTGCCACCCTTGTTGGTTAGCTCGACATTTCACTCGATCAAGCATTGGATTCAAATCATGACTAACTCCTTAGTCATAGTGGCATGGCCATGCACTTTTCCAATCTAATACCTCGAGGGGACCATAGACGACTCTCCCGTTATTAGGAGGGGTAAATTCCATCTTGACTGCTCACATCCCAAGACATGTTTCACAACACACCTGAAAACAACTCTTATTACTACCCTGTTACGGAATAGCGTTAGGAAGCATCTAAGTGTGTCACTACGCATTCTGGAATCAAATGATGATCTCAGGTCGAAGGTCTTTGCAGGTACACCATTTGAGATGAAAACTGATGGCACATTACAATAACGATCCCAGCAGTATCTCAAGTCAGTCTGTCCAACACCATGTTCACCAACATGTGTCCACATCACTGATTTGACATCTCTATGTCTATGATCTGCGAAACACAATCATCAATCAGTCAGATGTGCTAATCTATGTATCATCACTGTCCCACATGATGATAAGATTAGGGACCCATTTGAACAACATCGTCATAAAGCAAATAGTTTCACATAACAAGTTGTACTGATTAATTAAATGCAAACGATGTTTATTCAAGGAACAAGATAACAATTATCCTCATACATTAGCATAGATATCACTAGCAACTCCCATATACACATGACTCACTCTCGCAAGTATCTCATACCCATGGAGCTCATACGCGCCTCATGCTTGGGCTGTGGGAGCATCTTAGTCAATGAATCCGCCATGTTCAAATCCGTGTGCACCTTGAAAATCTTCACATCACCTCTTTCAATGATCTCGTGGATCAGGTGATATCGCTGAAGTATATGTTTGGACTTCTGATGCAATCTAGGTTCCTTGGCTTGTGCAATGGGACCATTATTATCACAATAGAGGTCCCCTGGACTGGATGCACTAGGAACAACACCCAGCTCAGAAACAAACTTGTTGGGGGAAAATATTTCATCCTCAGAGCCATTGTGGAAACAGAATAAAGGCAGGTGATTTAATCAAAGGTTTCCAGCATATAACTCCAGAATCACCGTGGATCAAATTCGAAGTATGAAGGCGAACTCTAGTTCGGAGTTTATCTTCGAACTAGGACTCTTCCGAGAGCTTCCTTGCCAACTAGGATGGAAGACTTATCTTCTTTCTCATTAGATTAGTCTTTTACCATTTCAGCCCTATTAAGGGTACCGAATAGTTTCCACTATGTCGGTTGTAATAGAGGGGTAAAAAGGTCTTTTCCTTAATGTTTGGGCCTATAAATACCCCCCGTTTTACCCTGTAATGGGGACCGAATACAAGTTATTCATTATACATTTCCGAACTATTTTAAGCTATTATCCTTTCAGAGGCTTGAAATAGTTTACTTCGCAAACACTTCGTTTGTTAGTTTCTAACCTTCAGAAACCTGTTAGCGTAATCTTTTACGCCAACAAAACTTTCTGGTCCAAATAGCCTCCTTCACAGCTTAAGAAGCGGCGATATACTCAGCTTCCATTGGAGAATCGGCCACCATATTTTTCTTAGAACTCTTCCAACTCACTACGCCTCCATTGAGGCAGAACACAAAACTAGATTGCGATTGACAATCATCTTTATCGTTCTGAAAGGTAGCATCCGTGTAACCACTTACAATGAGCTCCTCTTCACCACCGTATACCAAGAACATTTCCTCAGTCCTTCTCAATTACTTGAGGATACTCTTTACTATAGCCCAATGAATTTCACCCGGGTTCGTTGGTACTTGCTCGTAACACTTAGAGCATATGACACATCTGGGAGTGTATATAGCATGTCATACATGATGGATCCAATTGTGAAGGCATACGAGATTACACTCATCTTCTCTAGCTCATCAGGTGTAACAACACACTGAGTCTTACTAAGAGAAATATCATGTTACATTGGCAGAAAACCCTTCTTAGAATTCTGCATTTTGAACCGTTTCAGAACTTTGTCAATGTACATACTTTGGCTTAACCCAATTAATAGTTTTGATCTATCTCTATAGATCTTTATGCCCTAAATGTATGCTTCATTTCCAAGATCTTTCATCGAAAAACTATTTTTTAGTGAAGTCTTGACAGCATTCAACAAAGGAATTGTTGGCGTAAAAGATTACGCTAACAGGTTCTCTAAGATTAAGAACTAACAAATGAAGAGTTTGTGAAGCGAACTATCTCAAGCCTCCGAATAGGGTAATAGCTCGAAGTAGTTCGAAGTTGTGTATTGAATATCTGAATATTCGATGCCTATTACAGGATGAGAATGGGGGTATTTATAGGTAAAAGCTTTAAGGAAAAGACCTTTTTACCCCTCAGTTACAACCGACATAGTGGAAACTATTTCGGTACCCCTAATAGAGCTAAAATGGTAAAAGACTAATCTAATCAGAAAGAAGATAAGTCTTCTGTCCTTGCTGGCAGTTGTCCACTACGGAGATTGAACCTTCGAAGTATATCTTCGAACAAGAGTCTGGACGGATCTTTCGGACTTAATCCTATGCCAAGTCGGAGACAATTTGAAGTCTTCGGTCTGGTGAATTGTCTTTGTCTTACAACCTTGAAGATCCCGGGGATGAAGTATTTCCCCCAACAGGAATGTCGTTTCCGATTAACAATATGTCATCCACATATAAGACTAGAAACACAAGTGAGCACCCACTAGCCTTCTTGTAAACACAAGGTTCTTCTTCGTTCTTGATGAAGCCAAACCCTTTGACTACCTCATCAAAGCAAAGATTCCAACTCTGAGAAGCTTGCTTCAATCCATAAATGTACTTTAGCTACTTGCAAACATTCCCAGCATTCCCCAGACCATCAAGACCTTCAGGCAATGTCATGTACACATCCTCACTTAGGTTTCCATTTAGGAAAGCCATCTTGACATACATTTGCCATATCTCATAATAATAAAATGTGGCAATAGCTTGGATGATTCGAATAGACTTAAGCATAGCGGCCGATGAAAACGTTTCATCATAACCAATACCTTGAATCTATCTGAAACCTATCGCCACCAATCGCGCCTTATAGATGTGAACATTTCTATCAACGTCTATCTTTTTCTTGAAGATCAATTTACACTCAATGGTTTTTACACCATTAGGTGGATCAACTAGGTTCCCAACTTGGTTAACTGGCATGGACTCCAACTCGGATCCAATGTGTTGGACCAAAACAGGTGACCAGAGGCGGGTGAATGGGAGCTTTTAAAATTCTCTTCTGCTGAACAGAATTTGAACACACCCTTCGAAGTGTCTGGTTCGGAGGTATCAAACACACTCCGAACACAGTCTTCGAATGGGGTAAAAGTTCAAAGTTTAGAAGACTTCGCTCACACTCAGAAACCCAAACACACACTGTACTCTACAAAGATAGTGCAGGCTCCGCACACCGAGGTGCCTTCGAGCAGGCTTCGCACTACCGCACTTTGCACAAGTATGTTTCTCTCAGAGAGCTCCAAACAGATATTCCGCACTAGTAACATGTACTGGGCTTCGCACTTCGGAGTGTTGTAAACAGGAGCACAGAAAATTGACTGCAAGGAGGACTTCGGCTACGAGAAGAGAATAGGCCTCAAATGCACACTTCACAAGGTGCTTCACTAGTAATCAGTGAGGACTAGCCTCCAATTTACACAGTGCGAACATACACCAAAATCACTCACATAAATCGCACACAAGAGAGACACAACACTTCGTTGAAAAGAACACAGAGTAAGAACTCTGGTTTGCACAGAACGAAATGAAATGCAAGGAAAACTCAACTCATACAGTGCAAAGAAAACATATACAAGTTCATGCAATGTGAATCATTGAGAAAACTGAAAGTTCATTGCATAAATAGGGAACACAAAAAGACTCACAGAATGGAGTACATGAGAATGGCGGATGGCTCTAGAAGTTTTGGAATGATCTCTCAAGGTGTTACCTAGAAACAGCCGGCCTCACTATTTATTGGCACAACTCAGTCACGCGAATAGACTACTTTACCCCTAAGGTTTGCAACGTTTTTGTCTATGGCAGACACGAGGGTACAGATGGTAGTCTACTTTATTGGAATATCCTTTTATCAGCTTCGTAGAGCAGAGAGTATCAACCTTTGTAGAGCAGACACGATCAACTTTTTCAAAGCGGAATCTTTCAGAGCCCCCTTCACACACGAAGTGTGCATAGGCTTCGGTGGCGTGCTTCGAACCCGAAGGCCTTCGCTCCACCGAACAAAGTCTTCGATACATTGGCAGTTTTGAGCCGAAGCTGTCAAAGCTCTTGAGCCTTCGCACCATCACCTCCGGATTGGACCACCACGGTATCGAAGCTACTCCAAGTTCGAACTCTGCCCATCCGTGTACCATAGCCATGCATGGACGAAGTACATCAAGTCATCCACACTCCAAAGCCCCACCTTCGAAGTACTTTCACCACCTTTCGAAGTACCTCCTTTGTTTAAGGCCTCCGCATGAAGCACTCCTTCGTAGTGTCTCCGCCTAGAGCACACTCACGAAGAGCCTTACCCAGACCATGCCTTCAATGCAATGCAACTTCTGAGGCCTTCATCAGGTGACCCTTCGAGTGCCTCTATCCGGAGCACACATCGAAAGCCTTGCCTCATTGTAGAGGACTTTGTCTCGGGGTACCTTTAGCCGGAGCCACCCTTCGCACTTTCTGCCTTTACTTAGTGCACCTTGACCAGAGGACCGACCTTGACTCCATGCAGCCTCCATGACCAAGATCCCCGCTCTCTTGGCATCAAGCTCCCTAGTTGACCTAAGTTCACCAGTTGCAAACTGTCCCGTCACCTCCGAAGTCACCTATACTCCAACGACAAGTAGACAAGTGAGTCTGATACCCCAAAGACCTCTCTTGGTAAACACCCTCCGGCACACACTCCAATGTACCTAACCAACATACCGAACCGTTCGGTACAAACTCCGAAATGTATTCTATCGGGCCCCTTTGAGAGACATACTCTGCTACACACTTTGTACAACCATCAAGCAGCAAACCCTTCGGTGAAACTCCTCCGAACCCGTTTGGAGGGACCCCTTCGTTCAGAAGGAAACTTTTCAATCACTCATCATAGACTTGAAACCAAGGCACATTTCAACTTGGTTTCACACAATGGCACCAAGCCATTTCTCAGAGTCTGGTCCCATCATTTCTTGCGCATAGGTCTTGGGATCATCGTTGTCCAAGAACAACACGTCGCGATGCCTAGTGGTCAAGAACATGCACCTCTCTAGCACATGGATTACTCTCCCAAACATTCGCGTGGCTGGTGTATCCATAAGAGGGTCTGCAATATCTTGCGCCTCCTGCACTGGTTTAGTGGGATTTGGAACACTTTCTAGTTGCTCTCGAACCTCTTCGAGATGCACAATCCTCCCACTAACTCCTTTTGAGAGAAACTCTTTCTCAAGGAACACACCATTTCGAGTGACAAACACTTTGCCCTCTTCTCTATTATAGAAATAGTATCCTTTGGTTTCCCTATGATACCACATAAAGAAACACTTGTCAGACTTAGGACTGAGCTTGTCAGACGTCATACGTTTGACATACGCCTCACATCCCCAAATCTTTAGAAAAGACAAACTGGGACGCCTCCCAGATGACATATCATATGGTATCTTATCTACTGACTTAGATGGAACTCTGTTAATCGTGAAAGCTGCTGTTTCTACATAGTGACCCTAAAAGGATAATCGAATATCAGTGTGACTCATCATGGACCGCACCATGTCCAACAAAGTGCGGTTTCTCCACTCGGACACCCCATTCCATTGAGGCGTGTCGGGTGGAGTCAGGTGTGGAACAATTGCACACTGCTTCAGATGATCACTAAACACATGGCTCAAATATTCACCCCCACGATCTGATCATAGAAATTCAATTGTCTTGCTCGTATGATTTTGTACCTCAATTTAGAACTCCTTGAACTTTTTGAATGATTCCCACTTATGCCTCATCAAGTAGACATAGCCATATCTACTAAAGTCATCGGTAAAAGTGATAAAGTACTAAAAGTCTTTCCTAGCTGTGTGACTCATTGGACGACACACATAAGTATGTACTACGGCCAATAGCTCACTCACCCTCTCACTCTTTCCAATGAAAGGTGTCTTTGTCATTTTTCCAAGTAAGCAAGACTCGCATGTGTCATATGATTCGAAATCAAATGACTCCAAAAGTCCATCACTATGGAGCTTCTGCACGCACTTCTCATTTATATGACCTAAATGACAATGCCGATTGTTGGAACAATTGCGTTAGTTCCAGCAGGTTTTTCTGTGGTGGAGTGTGATGTGGAGAATGAACCTCGAAGGGTTCTGACAGAGGGAGAAAAAGGTTTATACTGGTTCGAGCCTCTCCTAGGAGATAATAGCCCTACGTCCAGTTGTGGTGGATTTGGCATGGTATGCCCTAGTATGGAGCAATAATTCCAGGGTCCCTTGGCCCCCTGGAGCGCGTGTCTGTTACAAGGGCTTGGCCCTGCTTTTATAGGCACGCAGGCCGAAGGAAAAGACCGGGATGCCCCCTATGAGCCCTAGGCTCACAGGGGCAGAGAGGGGAAAAAGAGCTAGATACGGTACAAAGGTACTTTACAGCTTTACAGCTTTACAGGCGTGTCAGGCTACGCCAGGCTTTGATCAGCTAAACGACATACCAGGGGCGGAGGGGCCCCCGGTATGGCCTGTACTTAGATATTTCTTGAGCTTCGAA
This sequence comes from Zizania palustris, assembly GCA_019279435.1. Lineage (NCBI taxonomy): Eukaryota > Viridiplantae > Streptophyta > Magnoliopsida > Poales > Poaceae > Zizania > Zizania palustris. The sequence continues at coordinate 65,077,176 of JAAALK010000290.1, read as the reverse complement.
GTAGGGGCCAGAGCCTTTCTAGCAGAGGCTGCGAAGAGGGCTTCGAAGTGCACCCCGAAGGGGGCTTCGAAGCATGCTCCGAGCAAGGCTCCGAACTAGGGCCTCGGAGCCATGACCTCAAACTGGCCTCCGAACTGGGGGCCTCCGAACCGGGCCCTCCGAACCGGGGCCTCGAACTGGGGGCCCCCGAACTGGGCTCCCGGAGGGCGGCCTCCGGCGTCTTGGGGCCTCCGGCATCCTGGGGCCTCCTGCGCCCGGAGGGTGGCCTCCGGCAACCTGCCCCCGGGGGTTGGGCCCCGAACTGGGCTCCGAGCCGGACCCCCCGAACTAGGGGCTCCGAAGCTGCAGGCTCCGAAGGGCACCTCGAGAACTGAAAACAACTCTTAGGGAGGAAACAGGCTTTGACAGTATTGGGCTCTGGGCCGAAGGCTGTCGGAGGCTGACGTTATTTGGCCCATGTTCAAGGGAAATATATTCCCCCAACAGTAGCCCCTCGCGTGTAGGCCTTCGGGACGAAGGGGTGCGCGCGCCCTTAGGAGAATGACCTGCAAAATACAACTTCGGATAAAACATGCCTTCGGAGCTTGGACCGAAGGTGACCTCGAAAACTGCAGGAAATAAATGCCTGCGCTAGTTTGTCAGAAAGACCTCGGGAGCCCAAACGGCTCCGCAACGGCTAGAAAGTTACCGTTACCCAGCGCTGGGCCGCTTCGCCTTCGCTGGAGGCCCACTCGGCAGTGGGTTCGGCCCACGACTGTTAGAATTCTTACCGCGCCTATAAATAGAGGTTTACCGCGTGCAGCTTCGGCACGCTCTCATTTGCTTCCTTCTCACTTCCTTACAACCTTCGCTCTCTTCTTCTTTCTAGCTTCGCGTAGAGCACCCTTCGCTAGCTTTAGCCCTTCGCGCCGAAGCTCCGCCGAGATGCCGAAGAAGGCCGTGGTGAAGTCCTTGGCTTTGGGCCCGAGCTCGAGGTCCGCCCAACTGCAAGCGGTAGCGGCTGCAGCGGCGAAGCCTCCGCCTAGGCGGCTGAGGCCGAGGGACCTTCGTACGCCCTCCGACAAGTTCGAGCAGACCTTGGAGATGAGGGCTTCGATCTCGATGGAGGAGTCAGTCCAGAGGGCCTGCGAAGGGAGGATCGCAGCGAAGATCCAGCTTCGGGTCCCGGAGAAGTCGGAGGCTATGCCAAGGCCTCGGGCTGACGAAGTGGTGGTGTTCGAGGCCTTCTTCGAAGCCGGCCTGGGCTGCCAGCGGTGGGGATGCTGAGCGAAGTCCTCAAGGCTTACAACCTTGAGCTTCCTCAACTTTCACCCAACGCAGTGGCGAGGTTGGCTGTCTTCGAATGGGCTATGAGGGCTGAAGGCTGCGAGGGTCGCGCGGATGTCTTCGTCGCCCTCCACGATGCCAACTGCCAGCCGAAGCCGAGGGAGCGGACAGACCGCGTCAAGAGGGCGCTGGCCTTCGGCAGCGCCAACTTCCAGCTCCGGAAGGAGTACCAGGATGCCTTCCCGGCGAGGGCTGTGAACAATAAATGGTACTCGAAGTGGGACCAGGAGTGGTTCTACGCCTCCGTCGGCGCGAACTCCCCCCTTCGGAGTACCAACGCCCACATTTTATACCGATGTGAAGGGGTGGTGAAGACCAGCGAGGACATCCTTCGCTCGAGGATCTTGCTGCTTCGGAGAGTGGCGGCGAAGATGAGCATGAGGGACCTCGCGGAGGATTTTATCACCCTCCGGCTTAGCCCCCTCGCGCGCTCCTGGCCGGAGGGGCTCTTCCAGGCTTCGGGTCGAGGGGACTTAGCGAATTGGCCATCGAACGCTTCTGTAAGGATTCACGATCTTCTTTGCCTTTTATACTTCGTAGATCTTTAGTTCTGACTTAAATCATTCATGAAGCCCACCTCGAAATGAGGGCTCCGGAGGAGGCCGTCTCGGCGGCGGATCGAGTTGTTGCGACTCCGACCCCCGAGGAGCAGACCTAGCGCCTCGCACTGGTGGGGTCCTGGGAGCGCTGGAACAGGGTATGGACCGTGATGGGGGAGTGGTCCCGATCTTCCGCTAGGTAAAGGATAAACTTGGGTTGGTGGAGAATCTCGACGTTGGCGATCCAAGGCTCCGGTCCGGCGGATCAAAACCTTGCAATCGTTACACCACTGTCTCCGTTGGTTATCAACCACGCAAAACGCGATTGACCTCGCCACGAAGGCTAATTCCTGCAAGCGAACCCAAGAACACAAGCAAGAACAGGAAGGATACAAATCGAATGCCAAAATCACAGACAAACGAAGATAAGGTGAGGTTTCACAAACGCCAATGCAGCAGCCAATCGGTCCGGTGCAAGAGGCGGGATCTAAACACAACAGTGTAGATGCAACAAAGCAAAACCTGACCCTAGAGGGGGCTGGCGTGAGAATATATAGGGCGGCGGCCTGTGGAAGGGGAACAGACTTGGGCTGTGGGCTAGAAGACGTACAGACTCAGATTATGGCCAACATGGCCCAGTTCTGTCATGCAGTACTGTTTTAAATACACAGGACGACTCGAGACTCCAAATGAGGTGAAACCAACGGCAAACGATCCGTCTTCTCCTCAGCTTTCCAAAAAGTCAAAGAACGCGCCAATCGGACTTTGTATGAGGAAGTTATGCCCATTTTGGTGAAAGGTGGTCGATGTAGTCCGAACCAGCGAATTCTTGACTTCAAATCATCCGTGCGGCTCCGTCTTCAACTCCAACTCTCCTATTCCATCTCCCATGTTCCTAAGCAACAAAATATCACTAGTATTCAGTAGCATCCCATCCAAACAAATATAATCAAAGTTGCTAAGGAACGAATTAACCTCATGGTTCAAGCGACGGGCACGGGCGCGTGTGATTGGTCCTTGTAGTTGAATTGTAGGTGGAGGCTCCATGTGTGTATCATGTGAAGTGATGTCCTCATCATCTTCCCCCTCTTGAATTGGAGTCGTCCTCGACTCAAGCTCATCATCATCTCCCAAATAGGGCTTTAAATCTGAAATGTTAAATGTGGGACTAACCCCAAAAGCTGCAGGCAACTCAAGCTTATATGCATTGTCATTTATCTTCTCAAGCACACGGAAAGGACCATCAGCACGGGGCATCAATTTAGACTTTCGTAAATCAGGAAAACGATCCTTGCGCAAGTGCAACCAAACAAGATCACCCGGTTCAAATGTTATTTCTTTTCTACCCTTACTACCATAAGCACGATATTTCTCATTCATTTTCTCTATGTTTGCTTTAGTAGTTTCATGCATCTTAAGTAATAATTCAGCACGTGTAGTAGCATCAAAATTCAAGTTTTCAGATGGTGGTAATGGTAGCAAATCAATAGGAGCACGCGGATTAAAACCATAGACCACTTGAAACGGACTTACCTTAGTAGTGGAGTGTACTGACCTATTATATGCAAACTCAATATGAGGTAGACACTCTTCCCAAAGCTTCAAGTTGGTCTTCAAAACAGCCCTCAACATGGTGGACAATGTGCGGTTGACGACCTCCGTTTGTCCATCCGTTTGGGGGTGGCAAGTAGTAGAAAACAGCAGCTTCGTCCCCAACTTATGCCACAATGTTCTCCAAAAATGACTTAAGAATTTGGCATCACGATCTGAAACGATGGTATTGGGAACTCCATGCAAGCGTACGACCTCTCTGAAAAACAAATCAGCAACATTTGTAGCATCGTCGCTCTTGTGACAAGGTATAAAATGCGCCATTTTAGAGAAACGATCTACCACCACAAAAATACTATCTCTCCCCCTCCTAGTTCTAGGTAATCCTAACACAAAATCCATAGAAATATCCTCCCAAGGTACACTAGGAACGGGCAGAGGCATATAAAGACCATGTGGGTTTAGATGGGACTTAGCTTTATTGCAAGTGGTGCATCGTGCCACATAGCGCTCAACATCTCGTCTCATCTTAGGCCAATAGAAATGTGTGGACGGCACATCTTCGGTTTTCTTGGATCCAAAATGACCCATCAAACCACCACCGTGTGCTTCCTGCAATAACAACAAGCGAAGAGAGCTAGCCGGAACGCATAACTTGTTAGCACGAAAAAGATATCCATGATTCAGCACATATTTGTTCCAAGCACGGTCATTTGTACAATTTGCAAAAGCATCCTTGAAGTCCAAATCAGTAGCATACATGTCCTTCAATGTTTCTAAACCAAAGATCTTACAATCAAGTTGAGAAAGCAATGTATACTGTCTAGATAAAGCATCAGCAATCACATTATCTTTCCCTTTCTTATGCTTAATGATATATGGAAAAGTCTCAATAAATTCTACCCATTTAGCATGTCGTTTATTCAGATTTGCTTGACTACGTATATGCTTCAATGCTTCATGATCCGAATGAATAATAAACTCCTTAGGCAAAAGGTAATGTTGCCAAGTTTCAAGCACTCGCACTAAGGCATATAATTCCTTATCATAGGTAGAATAGTTCAACTGTGGGCCATGTAATTTCTCACTAAAATAGGCCACGGGTTTACCTCCTTGCAGCAGCACACCTCCTAATCAAAACCCACTAGCATCACATTCTAACTCAAAAGGCTTACTGAAGTCGGGTAGCTGAAGTAGAGGTGCATGTGTAAGACGATCTTTGAGTGTGGCAAAAGCTTGTTCATGTGCTGGCTCCCACGCAAAAGTAATTCCCTTCTTGGTCAACTCATGCAATGGACCGGCTATGGTGCTGAAATCTTTCACAAAACGCCGGTAGAAACCTGCAAGACCCAGAAAACTACGTACTTGTGTGATAGTTTGGGGTTGCGGCCAGCTGTTGATGGCTTCTACCTTTGCCGCGTCGACCTCAATACCCTGTGAAGTGACAACATAGCCAAGAAACACAACTCGATCCGTGCAAAACGTGCACTTCTCAAGGTTACCAAACATTCTAGCTTCACGGAGGGCAAAAAAAACAGCACGTAGGTGTTCAACATGTTCAGTGAGAGACTTGCTATAAACCAAGATATCATCAAAGTATACAACCACAAAGCGTCCTATAAAGTGCCGTAGGACTTCATTCATCAAGCGCATGAAGGTACTAGGTGCATTAGTAAGTCTAAAAGGCATGACAAGCCACTCATATAATCCAAACTTTGTTTTAAAAGCAGTTTTCCATTCATCACCTAGTTTCATGCGAATTTGGTGGTAGCCACTACGGAGGTCGATCTTAGAAAAGATAATGGCACCACTAAGCTCATCAAGCATGTCATCCAATCTAGGAATAGGGTGTCGATATCGAATGGTGATATTATTAATAGCACGACAATCAACACACATGCGCCAACTACCATCTTTCTTAGGTACCAAAAGAACGGGTACTGCACAAGGACTAAGGCTTTCACGGACGTACCCACGATCAAGAAGGTCCTGTACTTGGCGCTCAATTTCTTTTGTCTCCTCCTGATTGGTGCGGTACGCTGCACGATTAGGAAGAGACGCTCCCGGGACCAAATCAATTTGGTGCTCGATGCCGCGTATCGGTGGCAGCCCGGGTGGTATCTCAGCAGGAAAAACATCTTTAAACTCCTGCAAAAGGTCAGTGACTGCAACAGGAACAGAGCTAGGAATGTTCGCAAGTGAAAACAACACGTTTGTGCAAATCAAGCCATATAGCAAGGGGGTATCATCACAAATTTCAGCAAGGTCAGTTTTAGTTGCAAGCATGACACGCCCTTTCAGATTTATAACTTGTGATGAAGAAGGAGAAGCAATTTTATCTTTCTGTTGCCTCAAAAGCGTCTTAGCTACTTGCTGATTTTCAGAAGGTTGTTTGCCCTTTTGTGCATCCCTAGCATGTTTTTCTTGTTCAAATTTTACAATTTCAGCAGGAGTCATAGGAAGCAATGTAACTTTCTTTCCTTTATACATAAATGTGTACGTATTGCTCCTACCATGGTGTGTAGCATCAGTATCATACTCCCAAGGTCTACCAAGTAACATAGAACATGCTTGCATTGGTACTACATCAAAATCAGCAGCTCCGAAGTATGTACCAATGGAAAATTTGATGTGAGCAGTTTGTGTTACCTTGGCCTTACCGCTATTGTTGAACCATTGCACATGGTAAGGGTGTGGATGTGCACGTGTGGGAAGTTGAAGCTTCGTTACCATGTCGTGGCTCACCAAATTGTTGCAGCTACCACTGTCGATGATGACACGTACACGACGATCATTGACGCCGAAGAAGGTCTGAAACAAGTTGTTCCGTTGTGCCCTGTCGTCCTGCTCCATGTGAGTGCTCAAGACGCGTTGTACAATAAGTGCTTCAAGGTCGGCAGTGGCATCCGACGCAATAACAGTGTCATCGTCGAATGTATCATCATCTCCTGCAATGTTAGCAGCAAGTGCATATTCATCTTCAACATCACTAGCACTTACATAGCCACCGTCTTCCGTAGCAATATAAGCCCGCTGACTAGGGCAGTCTTTCATCACATGACCAAATCCTTTGCATCTGTGACACTGGATCGCTGCAGAACGAGCAGTAGAGGCTGCCGAGGAGGTGGGCTTGGCTGGCGCCTTGGTTGCTGTAGTCTTGGAACTCTCAACCTGGGCTGTAGATGTAGAGGGTGCTGATGTAGCCGCCGGTCGAGAAGGGGGTGCGGGTGGTCGTTGCTGCTGCCCACTTGAGCGTGAAGTAGCACCACCAATGTTGGTCCTCATGCTGCGTTGTGGTTGTTGGCGACCCTGCAATTCTTTTTCTGCAAGCATAGCAAGGTGGAAAAGACGAGTGATAGTATTGTATTCTTTATAATCAATGATATCCTGAATTTCACGTCTTAAACCACCATAAAAACGGGCCATTTTATCCTCATTGTCCTCCTCAATTTCAGCACGCATGCAACCTATTTGCAACTCCTGATAATACTCCTCTACCGATTTATTTCCTTGGTTTAGGCGCTGCAATTTTTTTCTCAAATCACGTTTATATGAAGGAGGGACCCATCTACCACGCATTTGCCGTTTTAACATATCCCAAGTTTGTGGTTCATTGCCAACTTGAACTATTTCAGTCCACCAAAGAAGAGCATATCCAGTGAAGTCACTAGTAGCTAAGCGCACGCGGTGGATAGCAGGAACCATGTGAGCATTAAATTTTTGTTTGACTGACATCTCCCAATCTAAATATGCATCTGGATCATAGGTGCCAGCAAAAGGAGGTACTGAAAATTTTACCTTGGAGTAGGGATCATTGTTCCTGTGGTTGTCATTGTTACCTCGTGGAGGGCGGTTGCGGTGGCCGCCCATACCTTGACGGTAGAATTGAAAGCGATGACGTGCAGCCTCGTCAGGGTCAATGGCATTGTTTCCGGTATAGGATAGGTCGTCTTCTTCTTCAGTATGGTCGTCTTCCTCTTCAACATGGTCATTGTTGGCTCGTGCAGCCGGCAACCGTGTTTCCAAGGCAGTCATCCGGTCTACTAGGTCAGCCACAGTACGTGCGAGACGTTCGATGGAATGTTGGGTCTGCCGCTGAGACTCTAGTAGAGCACGTCGTGAGACACATTCATTAAAATCAGATGGAGGGGTGCCGCTGTTATCTGCCATGTTAGTGAAAGACAAAACAACAAAGAATAATCCTGATGGAAAACAGCTCGGTGGGGTGTTGGGTGTGTGGTGGAAGCAATCCGTCAAGCACCTTACCCACGCTTGCAAGTATTCTTACCACGCCGCAGTGAGGTCACCGGCCTACAGGTGATGAACCAAGTGGAGGGTGGTGTACAATTGCAAGAAATGAATCATGTCCTGACCGAGAGAAAGGTGTAGCTTGGAAGGCAAAGTGAGTAGCAAGGATTAGCGATAATAATAACAGTTAAACCAAGTTCAATAAGTGTTCCCAAGTACTCGTCAAAGTTGCTGGCCGTAGTGCTCCCAAAGTGAAAGTTCAAGTAATAGAGGGAAACTATGTGTCCAAAAAAATCAAATGGAAGCGAAAACAGGCCAAATTCAGCTCTCTATAGATCGGACAAGGGATCAGACAAGAGATCGGACAAGTGATCGGACAAGGGTATGAGCACAAATATTTTTTTTTGCTGCTGATCGGATCGGACAAGGGATCGGACAAGAGTTCGGACAAAGGTTCAGACAAGAGATCGGACAAGCAACAAACAGCCAATGGCTGCCTCAGATTGGACAAGAGTTCGGACAGGAGTTCGGACAAGAGTTCGGACAAGCAACTAACAGGACTGTTTCTCTTTTTTTTATTATTTTTTTTTCTTCTTTTTTTTTCACTCTATTTTTTTGAAACAAGGATGACCAGAGATACAACCACAAAAATTGGCACCTACAACTGAGGTGGGATGTGGCTTGCAAAAATTCAAACAAGTTCGCTGTCCGGCGAGCAAAAACTTTGTCCAATTTTTTTTCTTTATCTTTCCGATTTTTTTTGGCGATTTTGGTGAGGGCTAACCGACTTTTGTCGGTTAGGTACCCTCCAAATTGGGTCAGGAACACGCTCAAAAAATTTCAGATTTTTCTGCCAAACGAGCGAAAAGTTATGCCTGTTTTATCGAGGGGGGGTCACAAAGACTGGATGTGGAGAACAGATAGGGTTGCGGAAGGGGTGGGTTTCGGTGGGGAATTTTTTTTCTGAGACACCAGAACAACTACTCAAACGACACAGAGGGATGACTAAACCAGCAACAAGACTCGACCAAGAACACGAACTCAACAAAGTTAAAACTGGAATTAAAATCGCAAGGCACAAAGGGGTTCTCGGTGGTGAATTTTTTTGGTGCGGTTTTCTGGACTTTAGGTAAAAACAACAGCAGATCGAGATTACCTAACAGGAAATCTGAGCTCTGATACCAGCTGATGGGGGAGTGGTCCCGATCTTCCGCTAGGTAAAGGATAAACTTGGGTTGGTGGAGAATCTCGACGTTGGCGATCCAAGGCTCCGGTCCGGCGGATCAAAACCTTGCAATCGTTACACCACTGTCTCCGTTGGTTATCAACCACGCAGAATGCGATTGACCTCGCCACGAAGGCTAATTCCTGCAAGCGAACCCAAGAACACAAGCAAGAACAGGAAGGATACAAATCGAATGCCAAAATCACAGACAAACGAAGATAAGGTGAGGTTTCACAAACGCCAATGCAGCAGCCAATCGGTCCGGTGCAAGAGGCGGGATCTAAACACAACAGTGTAGATGCAACAAAGCAAAACCTGACCCTAGAGGGGGCTGGCGTGAGAATATATAGGGCGGTGGCCTGTGGAAGGGGAACAGACTTGGGCTGTGGGCTAGAAGACGTACAGACTCAGATTATGGCCAACATGGCCCAGTTCTGTCACGCAGTACTGTTTTAAATACACAGGACGACTCGAGACTCCAAATGAGGTGAAACCAACGGCAAACGATCCGTCTTCTCCTCAGCTTTCCAAAACGTCAAAGAACGCGCCAATCGGACTTCGTATGAGGAAGTTATGCCCATTTTGGTGAAAGGTGGTCGATGTAGTCCGAACCAGCGAATTCTTGACTTCAAATCATCCGTGCGGCTCCGTCTTCAACTCCAACTCTCCTATTCCATATCCCATGTTCCTAAGCAACAAAATATCACTAGTATTCAGTAGCATCCCATCCAAACAAATATAATCAAAGTTGCTAAGGAACGAATTAACCTCATGGTTCAAGCGACGGGCACGGGCGCGTGTGATTGGTCCTTGTAGTTGAATTGTAGGTGGAGGCTCCATGTGTGTATCATGTGAAGTGATGTCCTCATCAGACCGCGCTCGACCTCGAGGGGATCCCTGCTTTGCCAGACTTCTCCCACCTTACTACCTCATCGGCCGGAGCCAAGAGGAAGAGGAGGGAAGACGACGAACCGGATGCTTTGGGGGCTCGGCCGGAGGTCCCCGCGGCCAAAGTCTCTAACTCGGGGAGGTTGCGGCGAAGCCCGCAACTACTCTGACCCCCAAGAAGGCAGCGAAGCCCCTGGCGGCGAAGCCTTCGTCGGCGGAGGCCGACGCGCATACTCCCGCCGCCAAGGAGGCCACAGATGCTCCGGCGGCAACAACTTCGGGCGCGAAGGTGGATGTGCCAGCTTCGTAGCGAAGGGATTGGAGGGCACACTTAGCCCCTCCTTCCTTCCAAGAAATCTCCGATGAAGGTAAACCCTTTTTGCATGCTTCTCTTCAATATGCGGATCTTGACTTGGCTCCCTGCAGAGGATGAAGACGATGCGAGGCCCACCGTGGCGAAGCCGGTAGGCGAAGCCGGATCGAAGCCCGCCGATGCGAAGCCCACGGAAGCTTCGAGCAGCAGCGGCAGCGGCAGCGATTCGGAGTCCGAAAGTACTTCGTCCGACGATGAAGGCAGCGGAGGCCGCGAGGACCCTCGAAGCGACGAAGATGTCGATGTGGTGGGCTTGAGCCCCGCCTTGCCGAAGCCCGCGCAGGCGACCGTGGCAGTGGTTCACACCTTCAAGCCGAGGGGGGGCATGACGGAGGCGGCGATCAACGGCTTCCGTGAGGCTTGTGCTTCTGCGGAGGCAGGGGACTTGGTGGCCCAACTTAGCCACTTGAACCCCACGGATCTCTTCGTCAGTTCGAATGAAGTCCTCATACGGGTGAGCGAAGCCCCTTGCAGCCTCGAACTATATTTTAGCTTTTGGTTAATACTTATGATTTCTTGAATTCATGCAGGCCTTCGCACTGAACGCCGCAGCTTCGACTTCTGCAGACAAGCGGATGGAGCGCCTCGCAGAGGAGAAGGAGGCCCTTCGCCGCGAAGTCTCGGTGGAAGCCGAGAAGCGAAGGCGGGCCGAGGCTTCGGCTGCTGAGGCGAAGGCTGAGGCCGACAAGGCTAAGGAAGCCTTGGCCTCGGAGATGGTTCGGCTCCGCGGGGAGCTCAAGGCTTCGACGGACGCCGAGGCCCGACAGGCGAAGGAGAATGCTTCACTCCGCCAACGGGCTCGGTATCTTGAAGACTTCGTCGTGGCCAATCTTGGCGAAGCCACCCAGAGCCTGACCGAGGTCCTTGAGCTAATAGGGACCGAGTGCCGGGCTCCGGACTTCGGCGACCAGGACCCGATTGGGGACCGCGTCGATTTCTTGAAGACTGCGGCTTCGACGGCGGAGGAAGTGCTGAAGGGCTTCGCTCTTATGGCCAGTCGAGTCGCAGGCCAAGGGGTGTTGCAGATGCTCCACGACGCGGGGTGTGACTACCTTCGGGCAGCAACCTCCGTGACCCTAGTGGCCTTTGGGGGTCAGCACTTGGTGACGCCTCCGGCCGATGTTCGCGGAGCCTGGCGGCGGCTGCAGGAACCCCGGAAGGAGCAAGGTTGCGAAGCAGTCCTCGACCTCCAGAAGGCCCTTCGACACCGCCAGTCCAAAGCACCTGTTGTGCCTGACCAGCCTTCGACTTCGACACCTCCGCCTCCGAAGGTGTAGATCTCCTTAGGCCTTTTGTAATACTTAGCTGCATGCTTGTAAAAAACTCTATCAGCTTATTAATATGAATGCGGGGGTTTTTTATACCTGCGCAGGCTCAGCCTCTGAGTGTAGACCTCGAAGTGCTCGAGGACTCCGAAGAACTTTGACAGTTGTGGGCGGTCCTCGAAGTAGCTAGGTCTGAAGGTCCCCCTCGATTTAAGCTTCCGAGGGGGCCTAGCGGCGAAGCCATCTCCGACGTAGCTCAGGATTTGCTAGCCGCTGTGAAGACGGAGTTCCTTTAGAGTTCTTTGTTTTTACCTTCGCGGACGGCCTTAGCAGGCGACGAAGCCTTAGACTTCTCTGCCTTTGATACAACACCGCCTGCTTCGCTAACTTGGAGCGACCTGCAAAGTGGAAGACGAGGTCTGCGGGCTTCGGAGCCTAGGCGAGCCAGACGTGGGAGAGCGGGCTCTGACGACGATTCGTCCAGCCGAGGGGGCCCTGGCCGAAAGAGAGGCAAGCGAGGGTTGGGGCCTCGCACACGATTCTTCTTAGGCTTAGACACAGACTACTCGTAGTTTGCTCTCGAAGTATATATTTGTAACACACTTCTCAATTATTATTCAATGAATGAATTATATTTGCATACTTCGTCTGTATGCTTCGCATTGTTTGGCTTCGAACGTTTTAGCTTGTCACGCTCGTACTGCGTATTACATTCGCGCACCTCGCATACATGCTTCCCCCCTTTGCTCGTGGCAGCTAGGGACTTAACCGCTGCTGGTGCGGGCAAAAAATAAAGGATGTGAAAGGTGCGCCCTTCGGCGGCTTCGACGTATGAAACTTTATTTGAGCGAAGGCCTCTTTTGGGCTTCGAATGCTTTAATTTGGTGCGAAGCAGGGCTTCGGCTGCTCGGAATTTCATTGAGCGACGACCTCTTTTGGGCTTCGAACGCGCTAACTTGGTGCGAAGCAAGGCTTCAGCATAACCAAATTGAGCGAAGCATGCTTCGGCATGCTCAGATTTGGATGCTGTGCGTGAGCGAGGCTCCAAAACGCACTTAGATTTTAGCGAAGTATGACTTCGAGACGCTTAGGCGCATATTATATTAACACGAGAAGCAAGGCTTCGGAGCGTGTTTGGATAATGAAGCAAGGCTTCGGAACTTGGTCCTGTAATGAGAAGGATGCTTGGTGTGGATTCACCGAACCTGTGGTAATGTGAGCCACCTTCGACTCTGAGCCACCTTCGACTCTGGGCCACCTTCGACCCTGGGTCACCTTCGACCCTGGGATGCTTCGGGTGCGGAACCCGGAATCCCTGGGATGCTTCGGGTGCGGAGCCCGGAATCCCTGGACGCGTCGGGCCAGTGGCCCAGAGTCCTTTTAGCCCACTGCTACGGGCCCTAGGGCATTGTGTAGCCTTCGGAGGGGTACTCCGGATTTTATAAAGCGAAGCGGGGCTTCGAGTTTTAAATAAGGCGAAGCAAGGCTTCGGGTTTTTGATAAGGCGAAGCAATGCTTCGAATTTTTCTCAATAAGATGGGGCAGAAGTTTGCTTTAAAGGCGAAGCAGGGCTTCAAACTTCATGGCGAAGCCGGGCTTCGAATATATATCAAGTGATCGCGACATTGTACATTGAAGTAGTACTTCGGATAGTAGACATACCTCGCAAAGTAGCTGAAGGATGGCCTCGTAGCCCTTGGGGCATCGACGACCTCCGACATATGTAGCGGAGCCCCTTGCTGGAGGGTGAGCTCCGGTATATGAAGGATGGAGGAAGGTGAAGATGGCCTTCGAAGCTCCCCCCTCAGGCGTACTTCGAGTTGCAGACAGTGGTAGAGAACTTATCTTCTAGTACTAAGTTCCCCACGGACGGCGCCAACTGTTGGAACAATTGCGTTAGTTCCAGCAGGTTTTTCTGTGGTGGAGTGTGATGTGGAGAATGAACCTCGAATGGTTCTGACAGAGGGAGAAAAAAGTTTATACTGGTTTGAGCCTCTCCTAGGAGATAATAGCCCTACGTCCAGTTGTGGTGGATTTGGCATGGTATGCCCTAGTATGGAGCAATAATTCCAGGGTCCCTTGGCCCCCTAGAGCGCGTGTCTGTTACAAGGGCTTGGCCCTTGTTGGCGTAAAAGATTACGCTAACAGGTTTCTGTAGAATAGAAACTAACAAGCGAAGTGTTTGCGAAGAGAACTGTTCTAAGCCTCCGAAAGGATAATAACTTAGAATAGTTCAAATGTGTGTATTGAATAACTTGTATTCGGTCCCTATTACAGGGTGAAATGGGGGGTATTTATAGGCCCAAACATTAAGGAAAAGACCTATTTACCCCTCTATTACAACCGACATAGTGGAAACTATTCGGCTCCCTTAATAGGGCTAAAATGGTAAAAGACTAATCTAATGAGAAAGAAGATAAGTCTTCCATCTTAGCTGGCAGAAAAGATCTTGAAAAGCCTTAGTTCGAAGATGTACTCCGAACCAATGCCTATCTTCGTATTTCGAACTTGGCTCCGGGTATCTTCGAAGATGATCGTCTGGGAACCTTCGAATCCGCTGTCTGCCTTTATGTATCTTCGGCAATAACCCCGAAGATGAGATATTTTCCCCCAACAGTAGCACCTCGAATACGCTTCTCCGTTTAACCTGTAACGTTAGGAGAGCAGTATACGGAAGGAAAAAATAACCAAACATAGGGGTTATTGGTTTTTAGTTCATCTCCGAAATGCATGAAGATATAAACTCCGAATCAGTCTTAGGATAATTGCTTTTCGAACTATCAAAGAATCGACTCAGGAAGTTCGAAAGTCTTTATAGACTTAGAGGAAATAGCCGTTAGTTTTCTGTTTCTAACGGAAACTGTAGCAGGTGTTAATCTCAGAGAGACGTAACGACAAGAATGCGAAACGACATGGACTAACGGTAAAAAAGTGAAATCTAGGCTATAAATAGAAGGCCTAGAACTTACCCGGTTACCTTTTCACCGCATTCTCCCAATCAAACACTTTTTAGCCCTTTGAGTTCTTTGAGCCCTAGCCTCCATTTCCTCAAAGCAATCCAGTGACTGCAATGGTGAAGACTAAGGGATCTGCACCTCCATCGGCCTTAGCTCGGCAGCAGGCGGCTGCAGCAGCAGGCGGCTGCAGCAACAGCGGCGGCAACATTGGCGGCGGCACCTCCGATACCGGCGGTGACATCCATGGCGGCAGGAGGGAGAAATCCCCAAATCGTCGACGACCAAGGTCTGTGCCCGCCATCAACAAAATACTTGGATCAATCTTTCCAGTTGGGACCTTCTACCTGCAAGAGAGAGTCACTGGCAATCGCAGCGGGAGGGAAAATTAGTAATGGAGTTATGATCCGGAAGCCAGGCAAAGAAATGATTCCATCGCCAAGACCAGGAGAAGTAGTTGTATTCGAAGCCTTCTTCGAAGCTGGCTTGGGCCTTCCTGCAGTAGACTTCCTGGCGGAGGTACTTGATTTGTTCCATGTAACCCTCCCTCAGTTATCTCCGAATGCGGTAGCTAGACTGGCTATCTTCGAATGGGCCTTGAGAGCTGAAGGTTGTGAGGGGAGGGCAGAGATCTTCGCTGCACTTCATAGAGCAACATGCCAACCAAAGACCTTTGTAGGCCCCGGAGGTGAAAAAGTAGTGGTATCCTTCGGCAGTATCAACTTTAGGCTTCGAGATGAGTATGCCCTTCAGTTTCCTGCCAAGGCCATCAATGCCAGATGGTATACTGATTGGGTTCTGAGATGGTTCTATGCCGAAGTTGGGGCAAGCAGTCCTCTGGCCGGACCCCTTAAAGAAATCCAATTCCGGAAGGAAGCTTTAGTGCAGCCCAACGAAGGCCAACTCGAAGCCCGTCTTAACCTGCTTCAAAAGATTAGCCGAAGGTTAAGTATGCGAGACTTAGCCGAAGAATTCCTCGGCCTGCAAATTTCTCCGCTGATGGCCAACTGGCCTATCGTCTTCGAGGATGATTCGGAAGGCGGTCTCCGCAAAATTAACTTGACTTCGAGCCCTGCAGGTAACTTCGAAACCAACATGTATTATACATATTTACTTCGAAGAAAGACTAACTTGAATTATTTATTTTTTAGCTTCTTCAGCCCCTATTACTTCAGAGCAAATTATAAGGGCTTCGGAGAAGATTTTGGGTGCCCCAACTCCGACTGAAAAAGAATGGAGAGTTAAATTGGTCGGGAGTTGGTAGAGGTTTAACAGAGTATGGGGAATGTTGGAGATGACTCCGCCACCTCTGATGGACTGGGTGCCTTCGGAGAAAGGACCCAAGAAGAGGATAGCCGAAGCCGGAGCTTCGAGCTCCGCAAAGACTCCGGTGAAAAAGGTGGCTCGGAAGCCTAGAAAACCTGCATCTCCGAGCCCAAGAACCTCAACCTCCGGTTCTAAAGAAGATGAAGGTAAACTATTAGTGAGGTTGATTGATGAAGATGCGGCTCAAAAAGATATTCATATTGAAGATACTGCAGGTATGCCGGAGTCTCAGGCTAACATTGAAGAAGTAAGAGCTCCGGATGCTCAAGAGGAAGAGCAAATCGAAGCCCCTGTGGGCGAAGATGAAGTTGAAGTTACTACAACTTCAGTTGTGGATGAAGGGAGGACTGCTCACGGAGATACTCCGGCAGTTGAAGTTTTAGCTTTGGATTCAGACGAAGACCTCACCTTTGATCCTCCGAGCAGTCCGGTGCTCGATCACCCCCAGAATGCCGAAGGTAAACTTCGGATAATTCTCTTATTATTTTCTGCAAAATTATACAATGTATAATACCTTTGCTTTTGCAGGGCCCCCTTCTGTAGAAGTACATCGCGAAGATACAATTCAAAGGCCTTCGACAACTTCGGAGCCACACCCGGAGGTCGCTCAACAGGGTCCTGGAAGGGGTAAAAGACATATAGAGCCTCTCCCTGCTCAAGGATCAACTTCATCTGAATCAACAGATGAAAGTCAATCTACTGAGGGGGGGCCATCTACCGAAGTTCCAAGGACCTCAGGAGAACGCTCTGGAGCTTCGCCAAGCAGGGATGACCAAGAAGCTTCAGCAATGCTCCCTCTTTTAACTCCTTTTTTGGAGCAAAGAACCGGCCTTCGGACTCTGCTCAAACCTTTAGGTCGAGTCAGTCGTGAAGTCGGGGAGACAGAGCTGGTAGCAATTTTAAGCAAGGCGAAGAGTTCGGAGCTAAACGTTGCTATGGAACGAGCAGCATACCAGGTACGGAGTACCTTCGAACCAATAGCAAATTATACATGAATAGTTTCTTACTTCAGTTTTTTCTTTTTTTTAGCAAGCGGTCTTGGCCCGCGCTGCAACTTTATCAAGCGAAAATGAAATTGCTCAGCTTCGGGAAGAAAATGAAGCTCTTAAACGCAACTTGTCTTTCTCCGAAGCTAGAGTGGTTCAAATGGATAATGTGATTTCGACGGAGCGTAGGGCCAGACAGGGCTTGGAGGCTGCTAATAAAGAGCTCGAAGCAGAAAGAATCGTGCTTCGGGCGGAAATCGAAAGGGTGCGGTTGGAGCATGCTAATGCTGGGTCCGAACTTGTGAGGCTCCAAGAGGAAGCTAGCCAACTCCTAAATCAGAAGAATATTTTAACTACGGAGAATGCTAGGATTTCCGGAGTTCTAGCAGAAACAACTTCGAGCAAGGATGCATTAATCGAAGAAAAGCTTAAGTCTGAGAGGGTAGCTACGGAGGTCATAGAACAGATGTTAGGTGTTCTGGAGTACTTCGGTACTACTGGATCACTTCCTTCAGATGACAACGTCACTCTGCTGTGCCGGTTAAAAAGGATCCAAGGAGCAGCGAAGCAAATGAAGACGGCAGGCATTCGTTACGGAGAACTCTCCGGACAAGTGTCTGCCCTCGGACTACTTCGTTACTACGAGGACTTGGGCCGAACAATCACTCCGAGCGCAGAGGGCTCTATTACCTTCGACGACGAGCGGCTTTTAAATCCTTCCGAAGGCGTGACTGCTGCCTGGCGAGCCTTTCAAACCTCATGGAGAGCCAAAGGTCGTTCCGCGATCAAGGCTTGGATCGATGAAGGCCAACGCCAGAAGCAAGTTCGGAACCAAGCTTCGAGCAGTCAGCCTCCTCCGAACCCGCAGGTTTAGGAATCATTTAGGATTTTTGACTATGTAAAGCTTCATGCTTGTAAACATTTATCAATGAAAATCTTGTTTGTCATATTTTTAGGCTTTGCCTCTTATGGAAGACATCAAAGTGTTAGAGCTTAACGACGAACTTCGCTCATTATGGAATACCTTCGAACTTCTAAAGACTTACAAGCGTCCTCGATTTCTAATTCCTCGAGATGACTCCGGCGTAATTGCGCCCGAAGTAATCAAAGATGTAATGTCTTATATTAAAGAGGAAGAGAAAGAGGTTAACGTAAATACCTCGTCTTCTGAAGACACTATTTGGTCTGAAGACGAAGGTGAAGCTCGAAATAAAAGATCTGAAGATCTTAGAAGCTGGGAAAGAAGCCCCGAACGGCTTCGAACTTGGGCCGAGCTTCAACAAGAGCAGAAGGATTTTAGAGCTTCGAGGGGGAGGAAGAGAGTTAAACGTAAAGTTATTAGAACTTCCAATGTTGGAACTAGTCGTTCCACCCCTAGCTCTAGGGACCGAAGAGGTCTCCGATTCCTTCTTGGTATAGATACCAATTTTTCATAGTGTAATCTATAAACATATTTATTTCAATAATGAATGCCGATTTAAAATTGTCTCCATATTTACTAGCCCCTCTTTGGGTATAAGCAACTTTGAAATGTATTCAAAGATGGTTATGCGCAAAGAAAAAACTTCAGAGTAAAATTTTTTGGGGGTTCGGAGCCCCTCTGTTATTTAAAGATCTTTTAAAATCTTATGAAATGTCTTCGACTTTTTGCAGTCGGAAGAATGGCAACTTAGTACCTTTGTTTTATGAAAGAAATCACTTGAGATAACTTTCAGGACACTTTAGTGTCTTAAAAAATTTGTCACTTTGGACTATGTTAACAGACATTCGAAGCTCATGGCTCAAATTCTGTTTTGCTTTAGCCACCTTCGGCTTATTTTTGCGATCCTTGTCGAACCAATGGTTCGGAGTTTGCAATGGTCTCTTTGGAATCTTTTTACGGATGTCTACCAGCCAATGGCTTGGACTCCGTATATTTTGGCCACCTTCGGCTCTTTTTGCAGAAGTCTACCAGCCAATGGCTTGGACTTCGCAGGTTTTGGCCACCTTCGGCTCTTTTTACGGAAGTCTACCAGCCAATGGCTTGGACTCCGTAGATTTTGGCCACCTTCGGCTCTTTTTACAGAAGTCTACCAGCCAATGGCTTGGACTCCGTAGGATGTGGTTTTGGGCTCTTTTACGGATGCCTACAAGCCGGTGGCCTGGGCTCCGGATTATGCCAGCCCCCACGTCGAAAGCTTCGAACTTTATGGGTTCGAAGTCCGAAAATACAACCCAGCTTCATGACACTTCCCTCTCGGTCGACCCCGCGGTTCCAGTGCGTCCACTTGGAAGCTGGAAGTCTATGAGGGGAAGGCACTATCAGGATCATATGCTTTATTGATTTAGAAGATGATTACAAGCGAATTACAAGGAGCCCTTATGCGAAGTATCGCTTTAGGTGCTCCGCATGCCAAGTATGTGCTAACTCTTCACCTTCTAAATTAGCTAATTTAAATGAACCAGGGCGCCCTGAGCGGACAATTAGGTATGGACCTTCCCATTTATTGCCTAACTTCCCTGGTGCTATAATGCTTCGTAGAACAAGATGACCCGGTCTTAGTTCATTGAGCTTAACCTTCGGGTCAAACCAAGCCTTCGTCTGCTGATGATACTTTGATAAATTAGCTACAGCCCGAAGTCTTGTTTCTTCTGATAAATCTAACAAAGCTTGTCTTTCTTCTTCAATGTCTGGTTCGGTGCTGCGAAATGATCCCCCTTTGAGCTCCGTTGGAGTCATAGCTTCATCTCCGAATAGTAGTCTGAACGCAGTAAAACCTGTGGACCTTGTTTGCGTAGTCCGAATGGACCACAAAATCTTCGGAAGCTCTTCGGTCCACAGTCCATTTGCTAATCCTACTATTCTTCGATTTAGCCTTGATAAAATATTTCCATTGGCTCGCTCTACGGCTCCATTAGACTGAGGATGCCTCACTGCAGCAAAACATAGCTGAATGCCTAGATCTTCGCAAAACTTCCTGAAGGGTTCTGCGTTGAACTGTGTTCCATTATCAACTGTGAGGTATCTAGGCACTCCGAACCGGCAAATGATGTTCTTCTAGAAGAATTTCTGTACATTGTTCGAAGTGATAACTGTTAAGGGTTCTGCTTCCACCCACTTAGAAAAATATTCAATAGCTACCACTGCGAACTTTAGATTTCCCTTTGCTACCGGAAAGGGGCCAATTAAATCCATACCCCATCTGGCCATAGGCCATACCGGAGCAATGACTTGAAGAGTTGTTGGTGGGCGATGACTCCGTCGACCCATCCACTGGCATCCTTGACAAGTGCGGACTAAGCTCTCCGCATCAGCTGTGATTGTAGGCCAATAAAGCCCCTGGCGAAGTGTTTTTCCTGCCAAAGCTCTAGGGGCTAAATGGCTACCACAAAGGCCTTCATGAATTTCTCGAAGAATTTCTTGGCCTTCGGCTTGAGATATGCATCGGAGTAGAGGGGAACATACTCCGGCCTTGTATAATATACCGTTGATTATTTGATAGTTTCTGGCTCTGAGCTTTAATCTTGACAACTGGGGCTCTTCGGGCAAATTTGTTCCTCCTTGCAAAAGTTCCATGATCGAATTTTTCCAATCAACACTAGGAATGCAAAGAATCTCCGCAGAGGGAATTTGTGGCACCGAAGGTATATTGAGCTCCTCATAGAAAGCTTCTTCGGGCACATCCACAGCTCCAGCTGCAGCCTTCGCTAAGATGTCCGCTTGCACGTTTTCCGCTCTTGGTATACTCCGAATGGAAATACCCTTGAAGTGTGTTTCGATTTTACGGATTTCTTCTAAATACTTTGCAAGCTGTGGATGCCGAACTTGGAAACTTTTGTCTACGTGCCCTGCTACTATCTGAGAATCTGTCTTTATAATTATTCTTGTAGCCCCTAGAGCACGTGCTTTTCGAAGTCCCAATAAAATCCCTTCATACTCCGCTATATTATTGGTAGACTTAAAGTTGAGTCTTGCGGAGTACATTGCTCTTTGCCCTGACGGTGAAATCAACACTGCCCCAATGCCTGCTCCGGACGCTTGGAAAGCCCCATCTGAGTAAACAGTCCAAACTCCGTCACTTGACTTCTCCGGAGCCAAATTTGCAGGTGGAGTCCACTCTCCTACAAAGTCTGCTAGGACTTGGGATTTGATAGCTGTCCTTGCCAAGAAAGATATGCCAAAGGGTGCTAGCTCAACTGCCCACTTTCCAATCCTTCCAGTGGAATCTTTGCTTCGGAGCATATCTCCTAAAGGATACGAAGTTGGTACAATTACATTGTGAGCCAAAAAATAATGTCTTAGCTTCCTCGAAGCCATTATCAGAGCATAAACGAACTTCTCAAGTTCGGAGTATCTTGTCTTCGCTCTTGATAATGCTTCGGATACAAAATAAACAGGATTTTGGACCAACTTCCCATTGAAATCCACTTCTCTAACAAGGACTGCGCTAACAGCTAAACCTGTAGCTGCAAGGTACAGGAGTAGGGTTTCGTCCGCAGTAGGCACCGTGAGTGTAGCAAGATTACTGAGATACTCTTTAACATCTTCGAAGCTTTTTTGACACTCCGGTGTCCATGCAAAATCTTCGGACCCTTTCAATGCTTTAAATATAGGCAAGCTCCTCTCCGCAGACCTTGATAAAAACCTGCTAAGTGCTGCCAAACGCCCAGTCAGCTTTTGCACTTGCTTTAAATTTTCCGGAGGAGCCATCTTCTGCAGCGCAGTTATTTGAGTAGGGCTAGCTTCAATTCCCCTGCTTGAAACTAAATACCCTAACAATTTTCCAGCCTTAGCTCCGAATATACATTTTTCGGGGTTAAGACGGATCCCACATGCCCGAAGGCTATTGAATGTTTCTGCTAAGTCTAGGCTATGTTGGTGCTTTAAAGCACTCTTTATTACAATATCATCCATATAGGCCTCCACATTGCGACCTAGTTGATGACCTAGAGCCTTAGCAACTAATCTCGAAAAAGTAGCCCGGCATTTCTTAGGCCGAAGGGCATTCTTACATAACAGAAGACTCCCGAAGGAGTTATGAAGCTTGTCTTGATTTCATCTTCGCGCTTCAACCATATTTGATGATAGCCAGAATACGCGTCAAGGAAGCTTAATAACTCCGAACCTGCGGTGGAGTCAACCAGCTGATCAATTCGGGGCATGGGGTAGGGGTCACGTGGGCATGCTTTATTCAAGGATGTGAAATCAATGCACATGCGCCACTTCCTGGAAGACTTCTTTCTGACGAAGACTGGGTTGGCTAACCATTCTGTGTGAGCCACTTCTCTGATAATCCCGGCCTTCAACAATTTTTCAACTTCGTCCTTAGCTAGAGCAGCTCTCTCTGCGGACATCTTCCGGAGTCCTTGCCGAACAGGCCGGGCCTTCGGGTTTACAAGTAAACTGTGTTCAATGATATCCCGATCGACTCCGGTGATATCTTCGTCAGACCAAGCGAAGACATCCAAATTTTCTTCCACCACTTTTTCCAAGGAGGTTGCAACTTCAGGAGGTAAATCTTTACCAAATTGAAAAGTATACTCTTTACCATCTTTAACAATGACCTTCGTTGCAATTTCTCCTTTGGGACATGGTCTCGGAAAGGACTTCTTCGAAGCTTCGGAGGAGGCTGAAAAAATTTCTTCATTATCCTGCACACTGTTTACTTGCCTCGGATCAAGAGGGGGACCATGACCATATTCCGCCCTCCGAGCAATGGCTTGATCTCCGAAGACTGAAAGGACTCCTGCTTGTGTGGGCATCTTCATGCACAAATAATTGTGATGCGCCACAGCTCCGAACTGGTTTAACATGCCCCTCCCGAAGATGACATTGTAAGCATACGGGGCATCTATCACATCGAAGATTACTTCTTCAGTCCGGGCCAATAAACCTTCTCCGAAGGTAACTTCCAGGCCTATTTGGCCAAGTGCATCAAGTGCTCCGACCTGTCCGCTTTACTTAGAATGGCCAATAAACCATGACACGTAGGCCATATTTAATTTACATTCATTGTATGCATCTCATAGATCACACTTATCCAAGGCCATGCCAGGCACACCATTCTCTACAAAAAAGTTAGACGAGCAATCTACAAGTGACTGGATTCTTGATCTGAATAACCCAGGTCAACAAGCATGGTTTTTCAAATTCACGCGGGTCAGAACATCCGATCTAGTATCAGAACTTCCGATCGCTGGAACTTCCAATCAATATCGGAATCCCACGCCGCAACAACTGCTTTCTGCATCAAATCATTATTCTATATCATAACATTCAATCACCATCAGAACATCTGATCCGCCATCGGAACTTCCGATCATTATCGGAACATCCGATCTGCCGCGGAAAAAAATAGATCTAATCTTTTTTCCACCATGTATCTCCATAATTGAGGGATCTAGATCGAACACTACGCACGTAGGCTCTGATACCACTATTGGGGAATAGGGGAGCTACGCTAGCCGGCAAATTAAAAATTTCCGCCCGAAAACCCAAGACCCATGCGTGTGTGAGATCATAGATCGGTACCTTCTAGCACTTGACACACTAGGTGTAGCGTAAGAAGAGGTTGATGAAGCGCATCACACCTATCCTTGCTTTGTCTCGGCCATTCTTCACCAATCCAATCGATGAAGTTCCTCCCACAGCAGCGTTCTAGCACCGCACGGGATAGACAGGGAGTCCACGATCTCAATGTTGGAGATCAAGAAAGGGAGGAGAGGAGTCTATGGTGGCTAGGTCCAATCTAGCTTATTCCCTCTTTTCAAGACCTCCCCCCTCTCCTTATATAGGGCTGAAAGCCCCCTGGGCCGGGTCGTGCACATCTTGGAACCCACAAATTAGTTACAACTAATTTGTATTCGTAATAGATCCATTCTGATACCCCACATTGGAACTTCTGATCCTGGATCGGGACTTCCGACATGGTATTTTTCTGGTCTCCAAATTCAGCACGACATGCAATAGATCCAATCTGTTTTTTCCACCTCAAAACTTCCAATACCATATCAGAACTTTCGATCAGTACAAAATTCCCCAATTTCGAATCGGAACTTCTGGCTTATCGGAACTTCCAATACCATATCGGAACTTCCGAAGCAACATTTGCGCTCTTTATTGAGACCAAAAAATAACTTGAACTTCCGATACTTCCTATCGGAACTTCTGATAGACATATTTTTCTTGGGCATATCCTTCAGTAGCCACAACTGATTTATCAGTATGGGAGATAGAAGGAGTCGTCTGTCTATCAAGAAAGGCTTGGGATGCCAACTTTCTTGAAGTATCAGATGATGGTATCCACTCGATCAACGAAGAGTTTCCTAAGCTCGTCCTATAAAGACGATGCCAATAGAATGAAAGGTGGACTCGGTCAAGGTTTTACCACAACAGATGAACTACAGAAATGCAAACATCGGACACCGCTGACAGACCGAGCCTAACCTTTGTAACTACCCAGATCCCCCGATGAACTAGGAATGGATTAAAGGCAACTACGTCAAAGTATGGGAAGAGGCCGGACGATAAGTATTTAAAGAGATATTTTTTGATCGTTCAGATGAAGCATGAACAACCGGTTCTAATGGTATCGCCTCAAGACGACCGATGCGAAGGAATCACCCTTAGACAAAATGCAAAGTTACAAAAAGCTCAACGCCAAGCCAGGGAATCAATAATAATATATTACAGAGTGTTTAAATTACAGGTCGAAGATCCGATACAAAAGAGTTTATGCAAGCGCATGGATAATACCCTCGATCACCTACAACCATATCGTGTCGATGCTCCGAATGGTGGCACGGTCTTAAACATCCAAACTAGGAACGTCCCAGAGGGCTTGGCGTTGGCGCTGTGTGAGATGGACCGCACCGGTGAGCCGGATCTTCAGGGCTTCAATCCGGTCTGGGTGGGAGGCCAGAGCACCTTCTTTGGCAGCAATCTTCACCCGTACTCTATCCAACTTCGTGGATAGGTCGACCTCCTTTTCCCAAAATAGGTATAGCTCCTGTGAAGTGACCGATGACTCACCCTAGCTAGAGATGATCTAGAAGGGTGCCCTCAGTCAGCACTGCTGCGTCATGGGTTTCAATAACCTTCCACTATGACGCGTAGATGGCGCCATCGACCATCTACCTCAACGCCTGCTGCATGACTGGCCGATGGAATTCCATGTATGTGGGTATCGTAAGGACGTCAACCAACTTCAAGGGAAGGAAGTTCAAGATATCGTTGAGACGACCCCATATCGGCCCTAAGTCATTGACCAGGACATCCACCGGGTTTTCCAAGCGACATAGTAGGTCCGATAGAACCTCTTTAACCTCCGAAGAGAGCTGAGCTACGGCTGGCACAGGAGCACCCATAACCTCTTCATCGACCTCAAGATAAGGATCGAAGTCAAAAGGAAACTGCTGGGAAAAATACTAAAGAATGAAAGTAAGTTAAGAGACCATGATATCGTGATAACAAACACAAGGAAGCTTACATCAGCAAGCCTGACAAGGGCAGCTGACTATGAGGCGTCATCGGCATAAGAGACAGTGGTATCGTCCTCTGCAATAGCCATTGTTGGCGTAAAAGATTACGCTAACAGGTTTCTGTAGAATAGAAACTAACAAACGAAGTATTTGCGAAGTGAACTGTTCTAAGCCTCCGAAAGGATAACAACTTAGAATAGCTCGAATGTCTGTATTGAATAACTTGTATTCGGTCCTTATTACAGGGTTAAACGGGGGGTATTTATAGGCCAAACATTAAGGAAAAGACCTATTTACCCCTCTGTTACAACCGACATAGTGGAAACTATTCGGTACCCTTGATAGGGCTAAAATGGTAAAAGACTAATCTAATAAGGAAAAAGATAAGTCTTCCATCTTAGCTAGCAAAAAAGATCTCAAAGAGCCTTAGTTCGAAGATATACTCCGAATTAATGCCTATCTTCGTACTTCGAGCTTGACTCAGTACATCTTTGAAGATGAACGTCTGGAAACCTTCGAATCCATTATCTGCCTTTGTGCCGTTACGGCAATAACCCTGAGGATGGAATATTTTCCCCCAACAGTAGCCCCTCGAATACGCTTCTCCGTTAACCTGTAATGTTAGGAGAGCAGTATACGGAAGAAAAAAATAACCAGGCGTAGGGGTTATTAGATTTTAATTTATCTCCGAAATGTACGGATATATAAAACTCCGAATCAGTCTTAAGACAATTACTTTCGAACTATCTTAGAACTAACTCAGGAAGTTCGAAAGCCTTTTAGACTTAGAAGAAATAGCCGTTAGCTTCCTTCTTCTAACGGAAGTTACGGATTGCGTTAATTTCGGAGAAAAGTAACGGGCAAGAATGCGAAACGGCATGGACTAACGGTAAAAAATGTAAAGTCTAGGCTATAAATAGAGGGCCTAGAACTTTCCTGATTACCTTTCCGCTGCTCTCTTGCAAGCAAGCACCCTTTGAGCCCTTTGAGCCCTAGCCTCCATTTTTCCTCCAAAGCAACCTAGTAGCTCCAATGGCGAAAACCAAGAGTTCTGGAGCCCCTTCGGCCTTGGCTCGGTAGCAGGCGGCTGCAGCAGTGGCGGCTGCGGCGTTGGCGACGGCAACTCCAACACCCGCAACAGCATCCATGGCGGCAGTAGGGGGAAACCTCCAAAATGTTGATGATCAAGGTCTCTGCCCGCCATCAACGAAGTACTTGGATCAATCCTTCCAACTGGGACCTTCTACCTGCAAGAGAGAATCACTGGCGGTCATAGTAGAAGGGAAGATTAGTACCAGAGTCATGATCCGGAAACCTAGAAAGGAACTCATCCCGTCGCTAAGGCCCAGAGAAGTGGTCGTCTTCGAAGCCTTCTTCGAAGCCGGCTTAGGCCTTCCAGCAGTGGACTTCTTGGCCAAGGTACTTGATTTGTTTCACGTCACCCTTCCTCAACATTCTCCGAACGCAGTAGCTCGCTTAGCTATCTTCGAATGGGCGTTGAGAGCCAAAGGCTGTGAGGGGAGGGCAGAGATCTTCGTTGTGCTACACAGAGCTTCATGCCAGCCAAAAACATTCGTAGGCCCCGGAGGTGAAAAAGTGGTATTAGCCTTCGGAAGTATTAACTTCAGGCTTCGGGATGAATACGCCTTTCAATTTCCCGCTAAGGCCATCAATGCAAGATGGTATACCGACTGGGTCATGAGATGGTTTTATGCCGAAGTTGGGGCGAGCAATCCTCTGGCCGGACCTCTGAAAAACATCCAATTCCGGAAGGAAGCCCTAGTGCATCCAGACCAAGGTCAGCTCGAAGCTCGCCTCAGCCTACTTCAGAAGATCAGTCGAAGGTTGAGCATGCGAGACTTAGCCGAAGAGTTCCTCGGGTTACAAATCTCTCCGCTGATGGCCAACTGGCCTATCATCTTCGAAGAGGATTCGGAAGGCGGTCTCCGAAAAATCACTTCAACTTCGAGTCCTGCAAGTAACTTCGAAGACAACATGTATTATGCATATTCATTCGAAGAAATAACTAACTTGATTCATTTTTTAGCTTCTTCAGCCCCTATTACTTCGGAGCAAATCGTAAGGGCTTCGGAGAAGATTTTGGGCGCTCCAACTCCGACTGAAGAGGAATGGAGAATCAAATTGGTCGGGAGTTGGGAAAGATTTAACAGAGTGTGGGGAATGCTGGAAATCATTCCACCCCCTTTGATGGATTGGGTGCCTTCGGAGAAAGGACCCAAAAAGAGGAAAGCCGAAGCTGGGACTTCGAGCTCCGCCAAGACTCCGGTCAAGAAGGTGGCTCGGAAACCAAAGAATCCCGCACCTTCGAGCCCAAGGGCTTCAATCTCTAACTCCCAAGAGGACGAAGGGAGGTTGCTTGTGCGTCTGATAGATGAAGATGCATCTCAAAGGACTGTGCAAGCTGAAGTACCTGCGAACGTGCCGGAGTCTCGAGATAACCTTGAGCAACCAAGGACTTCGGTAGTTCAAGAGGATTTACCTCAGGGCGAAGTTCCTGCGGATGAAGGTGGAGTCGAAGTTACTATGGCTTCGATCCCGGAAGAGGCAACAAAGACTGCTCAGGAAAATGCTCCTGCAGTCGAAGAGTTATCGGCTGATTCGGACGAAGATCTCGCCTTCGATCCACCGAACAGTCCAATGATTACCCCTCGCCAAAATGTCGAAGGTAGACTTCGAATAATTCTTTCATGTTTATTTTGTGTATTTATACAATGTATAATACTTTTGTTTTTTACAGAGTCCACTTCCGTGGAAGAAGTCCGGCAGGAAGAAATAATTCCTGGACCTTCGACGACTTCGGAGCCAATCTCAAGAGCCACTCAAAAGGGACCTGGAAGAGGCAAAAGGAATATAGAACCCCTCCCTGCTGCGAGTTCCGGATCAACTCCGTCTTATTCAACAGATGAGAGGCAATCTTCCGAGGAGGGACAGTCTCCAGGGGCTCCGAAGACTACAGGCCAACACTCCGGCCCTTCGCTGGACGAAGATGACCAACAGGCGATAAGTATGCTCCCCCTTCTAGCTCCTTTCTTAGGGCAAACAACTGGTCTTCGGACTTTGCTCGAACCTTTGGATCGAGCTAGCCGCGACATAGGGGAGACCAACTTAGTGGCCATTCTAAGTAAAGCGGACAGGTCGGAGCTCAACGCTGCTATAGAACGCGCAGCTTACCAGGTACGAAGTATCTGTGAAATAACATAGAATTTACCTACAAATAAATGTTTACCTTGGTTTTTTCTTTTTGCAGCAAACAGTCTTGGCCCGAGCTGCGAATATATATAATGATCAAGAAATCGCTCGTCTTCGGGAGGAAAATAACATCCTTCAATGGAATCTTACCATCTCCGAAAGCCGAGTGGTTCAGATGGACAATATAGTGTCAACGGAGCGCAGGGCCAGACAAGGTTTGGAGGCTGCGAATAAAGAGCTCGAAGTAGAAAGAATTGTGCTTCGAGCTGAAATTGAAAGAATGCGGGCGGAGCACGCTACTGCGGGGACCTCGCTTGTCAGACTCCAAGAGGAAGCTAGCCAGCTCTTGAACCAAAAGAATATCTGGACTACTGAAACTGCTAGACTTTCTGGGGTTCTGGGAGAGGTAACTTCGATGACGGACGCACTGAACGAAGATAAGCTGAAGTCCGAGAAGGTAGCTACGGAAGTTATGAATCAGCTGCTAGGTGTCCTGGAGTACTTCGGTACTACTGGGACACTTCCTTCTGATGATAACATTTCTCTTCTGCACCGGTTGAAAAGGATTCAAGGAATGGCGAAGCAGATGAAGACAGCAGGCATTCGATACGGAGAACTCTCCGGACAAGTGACTGCTGTTGGCCTCCTTCGCTACTACGAAGATCTGGGCCGATCGATAACTTTGAGCGTAGGAGAGGGCCCAATTACCTTCGACGACGAGCGGCTTCTGACTCCTTCCGAAGGTGTGGCCGCTGCCTGGCGAGCCTTCCAGACTTCATGGAGAGCCGAAGGTCGTTCTGCGATCAAGGCCTGGATCGACGAAGAACAACGCCAGAAACAAGCTCGGACCCAGGCTTCAAGCAGTCAGCCTCTTCCAACCCCGCATGTTTAGAAATACCTTAGGATTTTTGGCTATGTAAAGCTTTATGCTTATGAACATTTATCAATGAAAATTTGTTTATCATATTTTTAGGCTTTGCCTCATACGGAAGATATCGAAGTGTTAGACATTAACGACGAACTTCGCTCGTTATGGACCACCTTCGATCTTCTAAAAGCTTATAAGCGTCCTCGATTTTTAGTTCCTCGAGATAGCTCCGGTGTAATTGCGCCCGAAGTAATCAAAGATGTACTATCTTATATTAAAGAGGAAGAAAAAGAGGTTAACTTGAACACTTCGTCTTCTGAAGATGTTATATGGTCTGAAGACGAAGATGAAGTTCGAAGTAAAAAACTTGAAGAACTTGGAAGCTGGGAAAGGTGCCCCGAACGGCTTCGAACTTGGGCCGAGCTTCAACAAGAACAGAAGGACTTTAGAGCTTCGAAGGGAGGCAAGAGAGTTAAACGCAAAGTTGTTAGAACTCCCGGCGCTGGAACTAGTCGTTCCAATCCTAGCTCTAGAGATCGAAGAGGTCTTCGATTCCTTCTTGGTATAGATACCAATTTTTCATGATGTAATCTGTAAACATATTCGTTCGAATAATGAATACCGATTTAAAATTGTCTCCATATTTACTAGCCCTCTTTGGGTATAAGCAACTTCAAACTATATTCAAAGATGGTTATGCGCAAAGAAAAACTTCGGAGTACAATTTTTTGGGGTTCGGAGCCCCTCTGTAATTTAAAGATCTTTTAAAATCTTATAAAATGTCTTCGACTATTTGTAGTTTGAAAAATGGCAACTTAGTACCCTTTGTTTTTTGAAAGAAATCACTTGAGATAACTTCTAGGACACCTTAGTGTCTTAGATAATTTGTCACTTTGGACTATGTTAACAGACATTCGAAGCTCATGGCTCAAACTCTGTTTTGCTTTGGCCACCTTCGGCTCTTTTTTGCGAACTCTGTCGAACCAATGGTTCGGAGTTTGCAATGGTCTCTTTGGACTCTTTTTACGGATGTCTACCAGCCAATGGCTTGGACTCCGTATATTTTGGCCACCTTCAGCTCTTTTTGCGGAAGTCTACCAGCCAATGGCTTGGACTCCGCATGTTTTGGCCACCTTCGGCTCTTTTTACGGAAGTCTACCAGCCAATGGCTTGGACTCCGCATGTTTTGGCCACATTCGGCTCTTTTTATGGAAGTCTACCAGCCAATGGCTTGGACTCCGCATGATGTGGTTTTGGGCTCTTTTACGGATGCCTACAGGCCGGTGGCTTGGTCTCCGGATTATGTTAGCCCCCATGTCGGAAGCTTCGAATCAATGATTCGAAGTCCGAAAATATGATTCAGCTTCATGACACTTCCCTCTCGGTCAACCCCGCGGTTCCAGTGCGTCCACTCGGAAGCTGGAGGTCTATGAGGGGAAGGCACTATCTGGACCATATGCTTTATTAATTCAGAAGATGATTATTAGTGATTTACAAGGAGCCCTTATGCGAAGTATCGCTTTAGGTGCTCCGCATGCCAAGTATGTGCTAACTCTTCACCTTCTAAATTAGCTAATTTAAAAGAGCCAGGGCGTCCTAAACGAACAATTAGGTACGGACCTTCCCATTTATTTCCTAACTTCCCTGGCGCTATAATGCTTCGTAGAACAAGATGACCCGGTCTTAGTTCATTGAGCTTAACCTTCGGGTCAAACCAAGCCTTCGTCTGCTGATGATACTTTGATAAATTTGCCACAGCTCGAAGTCTTGTTTCTTCTGATAAATCTAGCGAAGCTTGTCTTTCTTCTTCAATCTCCGGTTTGGTGCTGCGAAGCGATCCTCCTTTGAGCTCCGTTGGAGTCATAGCTTCATCTCCGAATAGTAGTCTGAATGGAGTAAAACCTGTGGACCTTGTTTGCGTAGTCCGAATGGACCACAAAATCTTCGGAAGCTCTTCGGTCCACAGTCCTTTTGCTAATCCTACTATCCTTCGATTTAGCCCTGACAAAATATTTCCATTGGCTCTTTCTACAGCTCCATTAGACTGAGGATGCCTCACTGCAGCAAAACATAACTGAATGCCTAGATCTTCGCAAAACTTCCTGAAAGGTTCTGCATCGAACTGTGTTCCATTATCAACTGTAAGTTGTCTAGGCACTCCGAACCGGCAAATGATATTCTTCCAAAAGAATTTCTGTACATTGTTCGAAGTGACAGCTGTTAAGGGCTCTGCTTCTACCCAATTAGAAAAATATTCAATAGCTACCACTGCGAACTTCAGATTTCCCTTGGCTACTGGAAAGGGACCAATTAAATCCATACCCCATCTGGCCATAGGCCATACCGGAGCAATAACTTGAAGAGCTGTTGGTGGGCGATGACTTCGTCGACCCATCCACTGACATCCTTGACAAGTGCGGACTAAGCTCTCCGCATCAGCTGTTATTGTAGGACAATAAAGCCCCTGGCGAAGTGTTTTTCCTGCCAAAGCTCGAGGGGCTAAATGGCTACCGCAAAGGCCTTCATGAATTTCTCGAAGAATATCTTGTCCTTCGGCTTGAGATATACATCGGAGTACAGGGGAACATACTCCGGCCTTATATAAAATACCGTTGATTATTTGATAATTTCTAGCCCTAAGCTTCAATCTTGAAAGCTGTGGCTCTTCAAGCAAATTTGTTCCTCCCTGTAAAAGTTCCATGATTGAATTTTTCCAATCTGCACTAGGAATGCAAAGAATCTCTGCAGAGGGAATTTGTGGCACCGAAGGTGTACTGAGCTCCTCATAGAAAGCTTCTTCTGGTACATCCACAGCTCCGGCTGCAGCTTTTGCTAAGATGTCCGCTTGCACATTTTCTGCTCTTGGTATACTCCGAATGGAAATACCCTTGAAGTGTGTTTCGATCTTACGGATTTCTTCTAAGTACTTTGCAAGCTGTGGATGCCGAACCTGAAAACTTTTATCTACGTGCCCTGCTACTATGCGAGAATCTGTCTTTATAACAACTCTTGTAGCCCCTAGAGCACGTGCTTTTCGGAGTCCCAGTAAAATCCCTTCATACTCCGCTATATTATTGGTAGACTTAAAGTTGAGTCTTGCGGAGTACATTGCTCTTTGCCCTGAAGGGGAAATTAATACTGCTCCAATGCCTGCTCCGGATGCTTGGAAAGCCCCATCGGAATAAACAGTCCAAACTCCGTCACCTGACTTCTCCGGAACCAAAGTTGCAGGTGGAGTCCATTCTGCTACAAAATCTGCTAAGACTTGTGATTTGATTGCTGTCCTTGCCAGAAAAGATATGCCGAAGGGTGCTAGCTCAACTGCCCACTTCCCAATTCTTCCAGTAGAATCCTTACTTCGAAGCATATCTCCCAAAGGATACGAAGTTGGTACAATTACATTGTGAGCCAAAAAATAATGTCTTAATTTCCTCGAAGCCATTATCAGAGCATAAACGGACTTCTCAAGTTCGGAATATCTTGTCTTCGCTCCTGATAATGCTTCGGATACAAAATAAACAGGATTTTGGACCAACTTCCATTGAAATCCATTTCTTTGACAAGGACTACACTGACAGCAGAACCTGTAGCTGCAAGGTAAAGGAGTAGGGTTTCGTCCGCAATAGGCACCGTGAGTGTAGCAAGATTACTGAGATACTCTTTAATATCTTCGAAGCTTTTTTGACACTCCGGTGTCCATGCAAAATCTTCGGACCCTTTCAATGCTTTAAATATAGGCAAGCTTCTCTCCGCAGACCTTGATAAAAACTTGTTAAGTGCTGCTAGACGCCCAGTCAACTTTTGCACTTGCTTTCAATTTTCCGGAGGAGCCATCTTTTATAGCGCAGTTATTTGAGTGGGGCTAGCTTCAATCCCCCTGGTTGAAACTAAATACCCTAACAACTTCCCAGCCTTAGCTCCGAAGATACATTTTTCGGGGTTAAGATGGATCCCACATGCCCGAAGGCTATTGAATGTTTCTGCTAAGTCTAGGCTATGTTGGTGCTTTAAAGCACTCTTTATTACAATATCATCCATATAGGCCTCCACATTGCGACCTAATTGATGACCTAGAGCCTTAGCAACTAACCTCGAAAAAGTAGCCCCGGCATTTGTTAAGCCAAAAGGCATTCTTACATAACAAAAGACTCCCGAAGGAGTTACGAAGCTTGTCTTGATCTCATCTTCGCGCTTCAACCATACTTGATGATAACCAGAATACGTGTCAAGGAAGCTTAATAACTCCGAACCTGCGGTGGAGTTGACCAATTGATCAATTCGGGGCATGGGGTAGGGGTCACGAGGGCATGCTTTATTCAAGGATGTGAAGTCAATGCACATGCGCCACTTTCCGGAAGATTTCTTTTTGACGAAGACTGGGTTGGCTAACCATTCTGTGTGAGCCACTTCTCTAATAATCCCAGCCTTCAACAGTTTTTCAACTTCGTCTTTTGCTAGAGCAGCTCTTTCTGCAGACATTTTTCGGAGTCCTTGCCGAACAGGCCGGGCCTTCGGGTTTACAAGCAAACTATGTTCAATGATATCGCGATCGACTCCAGTGATATCTTTGTCAGACCAAGCGAAGACATCTAAATTCTCTTCTACCACCTTTTCCAAGGAGGTTGCAACTTCTGGAGGTAAATCTTTACCAAATTGAAATGTATATTCTTTACCATCTTTAACAATAACTTTCGCTGCAATCTCTCCTTCAGGACTTGGTCTCGAGAAGGATTTCTTTGAAGCTTCGGAAGGGACTGAAAAATTTCCTTGATTATATTGTACATTGTTTACTTGTCTTGGATCAAGAGGGGGGCCATTACCATATTCCGCTCTCCGGGCGATAGCTTGATCTCCGAAGATAGTAAGGACTCCTGCTTGTGTGGGCATCTTCATGCACAAATAATTGTGATGCGCCACAACTCCGAACTGGTTTAGCATGCCTCTTCCGAAGATGACGTTGTAGGCATATGGGGCATCTACAACATCGAAGATTACTTCCTCAGTTCGGGCCAACAAACCTTCTCCGAAGGTAACTGCCAGGCCTATCTGGCCAAGTGCATCAAGCGGAGGTCCTGCGAAGCCTTGCAATGGACGAGCCGCTGGAAGAAGATGCTTTCTGGAGATGCACAATTGATCGAAGGCTTGAACAAAAATGATGTCTGCCGAACTATCTTCGTCAATCAATACTCTTCGAACTTCAGTGCCCGCAATATCAGCAGTAATAACAAGTGGGTCTGCATGCGGGAATTTAATGCCAGCTGCATCCTCCGCGGAAAAGGATATCGGTACATGAGACCACTCCGGCATAGCAGCTGCAGATGACGAAGTCCCAATATGGCCCACTTCTTTGACGTAGTCTCTTCGCTGTCTTTTTGACATGCTTCCGAGGGTACCTCCTCTAGAGATGGGGAGGACTACTCTTTTCCCTCGGTCTTGCCCTTCCTCTTGCTTCGGAGGTGGCATAACATTGGCCACTGGAGGGTGTCTTGCGGCTTCGAAGTTTTCTATCCGCGCCACAGCCTGGACCGGCTACGGGCGCGCTGCAGCTGGAACTCGGTCGGTAGTACCTCGACCCGAAGTTCTTTCTAGATATTCTCCTCTTAGAGTGAGTATAGCCTTGCAAGTATCAGTTGCATGGCTTCGATTTTCACCATGAATGCAGCAGAAAAGGGTCTAGCCTTTGCCAGCCGTTTTCCCTGGCGGCCTCCAACCGCTGACCTTGTTCCCCGAAGGCTGTGGAGCTCTCTGTGTGAACTTTTGCGGGGGTGCAATGTTAAAGACTTCAGAACGAGGGTGCTTTTGCCCCCTTCTCCGATCATGTTGAACTTCGAAGACTGGTTCTTGCGGCTGCACCGAAGTTTTTACTTCTACTTTTACTTCTTGCAATATGGATGGAGTAGCTGCAGTTCTTCGAAGCCAACCCTCTTCCGACCTCGCATATTCCTTGAAGTATGACATCAGCTGAGAAACCGAGGATATGCTTTTCCGATGAAGCTTATCCAGGAGGCCTTGATGAGTGACACCTTCCCGAGCTGCATCAACTACCGAAGATGTAGACAACCCTCGGATCTGCGACTTCGTATGAGCGAAGCGCTTGAAATATTGCCTCAGTTTCTCTCTAGGGAGCTGCTTCACCTGGAAAAGGCTTCCCGTTAACATTGGAGGCACGAAGGTGCCTTGAAAATTGCTTAAAAACTTCTTCTTCAGCTGCCCCCATGAATTAATTGATCCTGGCTTCAAAGACCAGAACCACCTTAATGCCACTCCTTGAAGAGCTAAGGGGAAGCACTTTGCCATGGTGTCTCGAACTCCTCCGCTAGCTTCAATTGCTAGGGCATAAGAACGGACAAACTCTCTCCGATCTTCATCTCCAGCATACTTACAGAGCTTCGAAGTCTTAAACTTCGGATCAAAGCAAACTTTTTGCAGCTCAGGATGCAGCGGAGATTCATTATCGAAGGAGGCGTTCTCCGGGGCTTCGGGATAAACGGGTTCGTCATCTTAGGGCACTTCTAGAACAGTTGGGACGGCTTGAGAGCGAAGCCTGTTCGCAGCTTCTTGCCGCCATCTTGCTACTTCAGCTTGGAGGCTGGCCATTTGAGTGGCCATATCTCCAAGATTGTCTTCATCTCCTCCGGAAGGGTCTTCCGTGTCTTGAGAACCAAGGGGATCAGTTCGAAGTGGGACTGAAGGTGGAAGAGGGACTCCGGGTGGTCGATGTATTGAAGGAGTTGGCGGAGGAACTCCGTATGATCGAGGGATGGAAACTCCTTCCGGAGTTTGAGGTGGAGGGAATGTCGAAGGCCCTCCGACCTCAACCGTGTCGGATGGTGCCTCTACGGAGATCCGAGAGGACCTCTGAACAGGGTTACGAGGTGCGCTCCGCTTAGGAGGCATGATGTAAGAAGTTGGTAGAGAACGAAGTTTTTTGGACTAGGTTCCCCACGGACGGCGCCAACTGTTGGCGTAAAAGATTACGCTAACAGGTTTCTGTAGAATAGAAACTAACAAACGAAGTATTTGCGAAGTGAACTGTTCTAAGCCTCCGAAAGGATAACAACTTAGAATATCTCGAATGTGTGTATTGAATAACTTGTATTCGGTCCTTATTACAGGGTTAAACGGGGGGTATTTATAGGCCCAAACATTAAGGAAAAGACCTATTTACCCCTCTGTTACAACTGACATAGTGGAAACTATTCGGTACCCTTGATAGGGCTAAAATGGTAAAAGACTAATCTAATAAGGAAAAAGATAAGTCTTCCATCTTAGCTGGCAAAAAAGATCTCAAAGAGCCTTAGTTCGAAGATATACTCCGAACCAATGCCTATCTTCGTACTTCGAGCTTGACTCAGTACATCTTCGAAGATGAACGTCTGGAAACCTTCGAATCCATTATCTGCCTTTGTGTCGTTATGGCAATAACCCTGAGGATGGAATATTTTCCCCCAACAGCCATCAGAAGGGTGTGTGAACTTTTCTCTTCAAGACTGCCCTAGGGGGCAGACGATCCCATGGTGTTCAGCATCGGCTGCATTCAAGGTCGATGTAAGTTACAAGGAAGGCGACAAGAAGACGAAAAAAAGTACCCGATGAGAGTCATTAGCTGGAGGAACCTCAGTGTCAGTCTCGATGGCCGCCGGCCAACCATCCGGCATGTCGGCCCTAGCTGGTGAAATTATAACAATGGCATCGATCGACACGTTAGGGTCAGCAATGACGACCTCCAGAGTATTGGCCCCGATGACATAATCCACGGTGGCATCTCCAGTAGTCGAAGCTAACTGAGCATCAGCTAGGTTATCCACCAACTGGTCCATGTCACGCAGAGGGACGCAGCGATATGAAAAGGATAAAATAAATAGAAGAACAATGAGTATCAAGAAGCAAAGAAAAATATCATGCAGCAAAGACGTACGCACCTGACCAATGAATGTACATCGGGAGTGATGGGGGTTCACACGGCCGAAGATGCCGGTGGCGTCGGTTGATGAAGAAAGAGAAAAGAATCAAATATGGGCCAGGAATACCATAAAAAGAAGATGAGAGCTCGCCAGGTGTGACAAAACAAGAGCCAGGAAGATTACCTTGGTGGTCTGAGTCTTAGTGGTTTGGTCTTACACGCTGGGACCTTGACTCGCCTCTTGGCAAGCCATTTTGATGGAGTGGGGGCCCCGCTACCTAAGTTGGTTATGGTCGATGGAAACCAATATCATATCGACATGCCGCTTCGGCTCATCAATGGGGCATCGATGTCATCCTCCTGCAAAGGAATGGGTGTCAGGAGATGACAAAGAAAATTAAAATAAAAGAGCAAGCTAAATCACGAGAATTAGGACAAACCTCAGGGTCGATGTTGGTGAAGGTCAGATCCAGTGAAATGCATAAATGCTTGGAATTGCGGTAGAAGATGTGCTGGCTCACCTCAGACTACAATTTATTGTAAGGGATCGACGCCACCCTGCATGCAGCCCAGGAAGGGAGTTCTCCGAGATAGATTGAAGCGGTCATAGAAAAGAGCCAATTGAACTCCAAGGAATTTGCTACTACACCACGAACCTGGATCCGGCTGATGAAGAAGAGATCGACTGACAACTGACCAAAACCAAGCTGTCGGGCATAGACCGTCAGATGATAAAACTCATAAGATGGCTTACGTGTGGGACCGACCGTAAAATTGATCGGAAGAAGGCAGGGAGAGATACAAGTAAGGAAGATGGCCTCGCTCTCTTGGCTCGCTAGCACATTGGCCAAAGATAGCCGATGTGGTTATTCATAATCATATAAGGACTCGTAGGCATACCACACTACAAAGTCACTAATGAAGCCGCAATAGAAGGCCTTGAACCATCATGCCAAAATGTCAGTAGACATTCTTGCCCCCGGCCGACATGTGACTGCCTCACCCAATGATAGGCAGCGATGGGTGGTCGAAGAGGCGGATTCACAATGATCAGATGGAATAAAGAGTAGGTCAAAGGAAGGGCCAACAGAGAATTTGGCCATATATACGTTAGGCCACAATTGGAGGAACCACCAGGCACCACCAAGGAGACATACCGCATTGCTGGCCGATAATCGAACTGATACCTGATGAAGAAGACAATAAATGGAGCCAAGGAGGTATCGGCCAAGGGGGATTGCACCTTTAGCAGCTAGTTGCTATGCTAAAAATTGAAGATGATAAGTAGGCCGAAGGGTGGACCCGCAAAAGAAGAACCTCTCAAGCCAAAGGTTAAGAAAAGCAACATGTTCTGGCTCATCAACAGGACCAGACTGCTTATTGTGACTTGCGATATATTTTGTCTAGCCACCACTAGATTAGATATCAAAACGGTGGGAAGGTTTGGAACGAAAAATAAAGGGATTAACCGTAGAAATGATATCGAGAGAGGTCAAAACGACAACATCAAGAAGGGTGGGACTCATCGGCCCATGGCCAAAAAGAAATGCATTTAATGCATCAGACCAGAAGTAGCATGAAGATGCTAGCATCAACTCATTTTTGAAGGGGAGAGCAAAGGAAAGGCCAATATAGTGCACGATGCCAGCTTATTCCCAGGAACCCTGCTTTAACGCAGCAACCCGGAGGTACCAGTTACGCCATCAAGGGAGTAGAGAACGGAATACCCTAAATCTTTGAGACCAGTTGGAAAAAAACATTTTTGAATGATTAAAGGGAATACACTGGGTCTTGGCGTTAATGAAGTCTGTTGGGTCAGGGTTACCCATCAGACTCGAAAAGAAGCAGGAGGGATGCTTGACCATAAGAATCAAAACTTGATCACATAGATTCTATAGGGAATGAAAATAACAGTAAAGAAAAGCAGCAAAAGAGCCAAGAGAAATGAAGAAATACAGAAAATAAAAGGCCAAAGACTTACCTCAGGGCTTGAGTCGTTGGTCGCCATCAGGAAGATTTGTCGGAAATGTGGGTTAGTGAATAAGAAGGCAGCGAGTAGCGGCGGTCGCAGGAAGTAATGGAAGCCGATAATAGTAACCTCAGGGGAAAAACAAAAGTAGTTGTGGATAGAAAAAATGGCATTAATTGTCAAAATTGTCGAAATGACAAAATTGGTAATTTTGGCCAAAAATATGCCTCCAGGCACATGCCGGTCCAACCGGCAATATTGGCCTAGTTAGACTGTCCCAACCCGTGTCCGAGACAAACTAATTGGTTTCGAGATGATTTTATCCCTAATTGGTTTTTAATGACTTGGACTCATCTCCTAATCAAATTAGATTGGGTGTTAAGCCCAGGAATGACAAGACCATCCCCTATATATATAGGGGCAAGACCGATTCAAAGGGACTCTCTCGAAAACCCTAATAGATCCAATCTACTATTCCCTTGAATCATTCTTTTTTACCCTTTACTTTTCCTTGCCCTATGAGTAGCTACATCACGTCAATCTTTGTTGGTTTGCACTGTAAACCTGTGAAACCAAGGGTGGTTTCGGTCTAGATGATGAGTGATTGCCAAGGATGAGCTCTTGAGTGATCGAGTGGTTGAGTGATTGGTTGTGTCAGGTTGAGTGCATCGAGGGGTTCGATGTAAAATGGAGGATTGTGTGCTGAGGGTTTCGGCGGTGCGTCACGTTCTTGTTTTGGCTTGTCTTGGATGTGCAGGGTGGAGATGATGACCAACTATTG
Organism: Zizania palustris; assembly: GCA_019279435.1. Taxonomy (NCBI): domain Eukaryota; kingdom Viridiplantae; phylum Streptophyta; class Magnoliopsida; order Poales; family Poaceae; genus Zizania; species Zizania palustris. The sequence continues at coordinate 65,037,304 of JAAALK010000290.1, read as the reverse complement.
ACGGCGAGCGATCAAGGATCAGGGAGGCCGGGTGAAGTTGGAGAAGATCTCAAGACTGCACGAAGAGACTGAGCAAGACTTGGACGGATGGATAAAAGCGACGGCGTGATGAACGGGTCTGCGAGAGGGAGGCCAGGGCAAGCATTTAGGTGGCTTGAGGGGATCGAGAGCGGAAGTGTCTTGTTGGCGCTCGAAGTCGCAAAGCGGTGTCCTTAGTCGAAGAGTTGAGAGGCTTTGTCGATTTCTGCTGAAAATCGTCACAAATCTAGTTTTGTTAAATTCAATAGTTTGGAGTCCTTTTTTACTTTGAGTCAATGTGTAATAAAAAGTTGTGAGTCTAGAGTAATTGTACTCCATTGGTATTGTTGGCATAAAAGATTACGCTAACAGGTTCTCGAAGATTAAGAACTAACAAACGAAGAGTTTGTGAAGCAGACTATTTCAAGCCTCCAAACTAGATAATAGTTCGAAGTAGTTCGAAGTTGTGTATTGAATAACTGAGTATTCGATGCCTATTACAGGGTAAGAAGGGGGGTATTTATAGGTAAAAATCTTAAGAAAAGACCTTTTTACCCCTCAATTACAACCGACATAGTGGAAACTATTCGGTACCCCTGATAGGGTTAAAATGGTAAAAGACTAATCTATTTAGAAAGAAGATAAGTCTTCTATCTTCACTGGCAGATAAGCTCTCTAAAGATTTAACCTTCGAAGTCATACTCCGAACATAAGCCTACATGGATTCTTCGAGCTTGATCATATACTAGACCGAAGTTAATATTGGAGCTTCGGTTTAGTAAATTGGCTCAGTCTTATAACTGTAGAGACCCTGAGGATGAAGTATTTTCCCCCAGCAGTAGCCCCTCGAATACGCTTCTCCGAATGATCTATAAAGTTAGGATAGAAGTATACGCAAGAAAAATAACCATGTGTAGGGTTTAATAAAATGTATCAACCTTGGAAGCATTTAGAAATTTAGAAACTTCGAATTGGTTCCCAAGTAAAGGTCTCATTTGAACAGCTCCGAAGTCAATTTCTATGAAGCTGAAAAGACCGTTAGACTAAGAAAAATAGCCGTTATCTTTTTCTTTCGGAAGAAGATATAACGTTGCTTCCATTTTGGAAAAAATAACGGTACAGAAGATGCAACGTCGGGTATGAACGGTAAGAAATCGTGATTTCAGGCTATAAATAGAGGAGCAAGATACATTCGAGATACTGTTGATAGCAAAAAATGGCATTAATGGATAGATCGTCAAAATATCAATTTTTATGATTTGGGCTGAAAATACACATGTTCAGGGCCTGTCCGAAGCACTACAGGGCCGATGTCCATTGAGCTATGGGCTCCGAAAGCCTCTAGCCAGCCCATGGGCTTCGGCCGGGAAGCCTTCGGAGGACCACGGTACCGAAGCTTCGGCCCAAGGAGCAGGCCTCGACGGGCCTAGCCGAAGCCCACTTCGGCAGAGATAGAATTGGATGCATTGCTAGGTCAATCTTTATCTCTATCTGGCCAGATTAATAGCAGATTAGATTAGGAATTAAACCCCTATAAATAGAGAGGCAAGGCCGGCGTGAGAAGCCCCCCAACTCAAACCAAACCAAAGCCCATGCTTTGATTGCATTTACTTTGCTTTTATTTTCCTGTACCTCTTCGTTGGTTTGGCTGGAAGCCCTCCGTCGGACGCTACGGAACAGTGGTAACCCTTGTTACTTTGCCTGTGAAGTATCCGTTAATCTACGTAATAGATTGATATCGCCTTGTTACTGCGCTTGTGAAGTATCCGCTAATCTGCGTAATAGATTGCTACCTTCGCTACTAGTGAAACACTTAGCAAAATTCGGTCCTCAGGCCGAATTGATACTCCAAATTATCTCTATTGCAGGTTCGCACATTCGGAGCTACTTCGCAGGAGGTATCCGGATCTGAGAGATCAGTTTCGGAGGTCGTCAGACACCCTTCGGTGCACTACAGGCTCCAGCAACAGACTTCACCAGCATACTTCGACAACAAGATTCGCCACGACCATACTCCGCATCGGACAAAGTTGCACATGCGTGTGGCCCTCGCGTCATTATCCCGTAGTCTACTGTATCGGAGATCTCATGCCGAACCCCGCTGTTCGGAGGTGATCACCCCGTCGAGAATCCGTTCGAAGTGCATCTTTGGCCGGATCAGTCCGAACGCCGAAGCACCCTTCGGCGGAGTACTTCGCGTCGAACGCCGAAGGTATACTTCGGTGACCCCTCCGCGCCAGACTTCGAACCAGATGGGCTCCGACTGGTTTGTCGATTTTATTATGTTTTAATCTATCTCTTTCGGCTAATTGGATTATTTTGTGTAATCTAGTTGCTTACCGACTCCACCCCCCTTATCATGACTAAGGGTAGTCGGAACGCGATGTCGGTGCTACGTCACGCTTAGGCTTGTCCCTAAGTATCTGTGCACTTTTGGATCATTGAACTGACCCAATTGTGGGGGCACGTTTTTGTGTCAACAGATACTTCTTCCACTGTTCTCGCGCAATCCCTCTTTTAGCCTCCAGAACTCTTGTTCCAACCTTGTCATTCTGTTTGATGGCAAAGACTAGCTTCAAAGCGCCCGTAGCAGCTTCGACCTTGGCCAGGCAGCAAGCCATGGCGGTGGCAGCAGCAGCGGCGCCTGCGGGGAATCCACAACAAATCGCCCCCCACGACCTCCTCCCGGCATCCTCCAAGTATTCGAACCAGTCCTATAAATTGGAGCCATCGACCTACAAAAGGAAGACCATCATAGCAGCAATCGTGGGGAAGGTTAGTCCGGGAATAAAGATCCATTAGACCGGTCAGGAAGCAATCCCCTCGCCTCAGGATGGAGAGGTGGTTGTTTTCGAAGCCTTCTTCGAGGCGGGGTTTGGGCTTCTAGCAGTAGACTTCTTGTCGGAGGTATTAGAACTTTTCCACGTCACCCTTCCTCAGCTATCCCCGAACGCCATAGCGCGTCTTGCGATCTTCGAATGGGCGATGCAAGCCGAAGGTTGCGAAGGGAGAGAGGAAATCTTCGTAGTGCTCCACAAGGCTTCTTGCCAGCCGAAGACTTACGAAGGCTCCGGAGGAGAAAAGATAGTTGTTGCCTTTGGCAGCATCAACTTTAGGCTCCAAGACGAGTACCAAATTTGATTTCCAGCGAAGGCCATCAACGCCAAATGGTACACGGATTGGATTCTTCGGTGGTTCTACGTTGAAGTTGGAGCGGATAGCGGTTTGGCCGGGCCTCTGAAAGACATACATTTCTGGAGGGAAGCCGAAGTTCATCCAGACATGGGCCAGCTCGAAGCTCGCCTCAATCTGCTACAAACAATAAGTCGACGCATGAGCATGTGGGACATATCGGAGGAGTTAATCGGGCTCCAGATTCCGCCTTTGATGGCCAACTGGCCTATTAATTTTGAAGAGAATCCGGAGGTTGGATTCCGAGAAATCTCTTCGAGCTCCGCAGGTAACTTCGGAAACTGCAAAATGTTTCATGTATGATAATTTCATAAAAATGATATAACTGAGATAAAAACTTATCTTTCAGCTCCACGCGCCTCCTTGACTTCGGAGCAAGTTGTACGGGCTTCGGAAAAGATCCTCAGAGCCCCTACCCTTGTTGAGAAGGAATGGAGGGTGAAACTGGTAGGCAGTTGGGATCATACTCGGAGTTGATGCTCCTTCCCTTCCGGACTGGAGCACTTATGACCCTGGTCTGAAGAAGAGGAAAGCTGAAGCCAGGACTTCGGCGCCAACCATGACTCCCGTGAAAAAGTTGGCCTGTAAACCGAAGTTTGTGGCTGTTGGGGGAAAATATCCCATCCTCAGGGTTATTGCCGTAACAGCACAAAGGCAGATAATGGATTCGAAGGTTCCTAGACGTCCATCTTCGAAGATGTCCTAAGTCAAGCTCGAAGTACGAAGATAGGCATTGGTTCGGAGTATATCTTTGAACTAAGGCACTTTGAGATCTTTTTTGCCAGCTAAGATGGAAGACTTATCTTTTTTCTTATTAGATAAGTCTTTTACCATTTTAGCCCTATCAAGGGTACCGAATAGTTTCCACTATGTCGGTTGTAATAGGGGGTAAATAGGTCTTTTCCTTAATGTTTGGGCCTATAAATACCCCCCATTTCACCCTGTAATAGGGACCGAATACAAGCTATTCAATACACACATTCGAACTATTCTAAGTTGTTATCCTTTCGGAGGCTTAGAACAGTTCACTTCGCAAACACTTCGTTTGTTAGTTTCTAATCTACAGAAACCTGTTAGCGTAATCTTTTACGCCAACAGTTGGTGCCGTCCGTGAGGAACTTAGTCCGAGAAACTTCGTTCTCTACCAATTTCTTTCATCATGCCTCCTAAGCGGAGCGCACCTCGTAACCCTATTCGAAGGTCCTCTCGGATCTCCGGAGAGGCACCATCCGACACGATTGAGGTCGGAGGGCCTTCGACATTCCCTCCAACTCAAACTCCAGAAGGAGTTTCCATCCCTCGAACATACGGAGTTCCTCCGCCAACTCCTTCTATACTTCGACCACCCGGAATCCCTCTTCCACCTTCAATCCCACTTCGAACTGATCCCCTTGGTTCTCAAGACCCGGAAGACCCTTCCGGGGGAGATGAAGACAATCTTGGAAATATGGCCACTCAAATGGCCAGCCTCCAAGCTGAAGTAGCAAGATGGCGGCAAGAAGCCGCGAACATGCTTCGCTCTCAAGCCATCCCAATTGTTCCAGAAGTGCCCGAAGATGACGAACCCGTTTATCCCGAAGCCCCGGAGAACGCCTCCTTCGATAATGAATCTCCGCTGCATCCTAAGCTGCAGAAAGTTCGCTTTGATCCGAAGTTTAAGACTTCGAAGCTCTGTAAGTATGCTGGAGATGAAGATCCCGGAGAGTTTGTCCGTTCTTATGCCCTAGCAATTGAAGCTAGCGGAGGAGTTCGAGACACCATGGCAAAGTGCTTCCCCTTAGCTCTTCAAGGAGTAGCATTAAGGTGGTTCTGGTCTTTGAAGCCAGGATCAATTAATTCATGGGGGCAGCTGAAGAAGAAGTTTGTAAGCAATTTTCAAGGCACCTTCGTGCCTCCAATGTCAACGGGAAGCCTTTTCCAGGTGAAGCAGCTCCCTGGAGAGACATTGAGGCAATATTTCAAGCGCTTCGCTCATACGAAGTCGCAGATCCGAGGGTTGTCTACATCTTCGGTAGTTGATGCAGCTCGGGAAGGTGTCACTCATCAAGGCCTCCTGGATAAGCTTCATCGGAAAAGCATATCCTCTGTTTCTCAGCTGATGTCATACTTCGAGGAGTATGCGAGGTCGGAAGAAGGTTGGCTTCGAAGAACTGCAGCTACTCCATCCATATTGCAAGAAGTAAAAGTAGAAGTAAAAACTTCGGCGCAGCCGCCAGAACCAGTCTTCGAAGTTCAACATGATCGGAGAAGGGGGCAAAAGCACCCTCGTTCTGAAGTCTTGAACATTGCACCCCCGCAAAAGTTCACATAGAGAGCTCCACAACCTTCGGGGAAAAAGGTCAGTGGCTGGAGGCCGCCAGGGAAAACGGCTGGCAAAGGCCAGACCCTTTTCTGCTACATTCATGGTGAAAATCGAAGCCATGCAACTGATACTTGCAAGGCTATACTCACTCTAAGAGGAGAATATCTAGAAAGAACTTCGGGTCGAGGTACTACCGACCGAGTTCCAGCTGCAGCGCGCCCGGAGCAGGTCCAGGCTGTGGCGCGGATAGAAAACTTCGAAGCCGCAAGACACCCTCCAGTGGCCAATGTTATGCCACCTCCAAAGCAAGAGGAAGGGCAAGACCAAGGGAAAAGAGTAGTCCTCCCCATCTCTGGAGGAGGTACCCTCGGAAGCATGTCAAAAAGACAGCGAAGAGACTACGTCAGAGAAGTGGGCCATATTGGGACTTCGTCATCTGCAGCTGCTATGCCGGAGTGGTCTCATGTACCGATATCCTTTTCCGCGGAGGATGCAGCTGGCATTAAATTCCCGCATGCAGACCCACTTGTTATTACTGCTGATATTGCGGGCACTGAAGTTCGAAGAGTATTGATTGACGGAGGCAGTTCGGCAGACATCATTTTTGTTCAAGCCTTCGATCAATTGTGCATCTCTAGAAAGCATCTCCTTCCAGTGGCTCGTCCTTTGCAAGGCTTCGCTGGACCTCCGCTTGATGCACTTGGCCAAATAGGCCTGGAAGTTACCTTCGGAGAAGGTTTGTTGGCCCGAACTGAGGTAGTAGTCTTCGATGTTGTAGATGCCCCGTATGCTTACAACGTCATCTTCGGAAGAGGCATGCTAAACCAGTTCGGAGCTGTGGCGCATCACAATTATTTATGCATGAAGATGCCCACACAAGCGGGAGTCCTTACTGTCTTCGGAGATCAAGCTATCGCCCGGAGAGCGGAATATGGTCATGGCCCCCCTCTTGATCCAAGACAAGTAAACAATGTGCAAGATAATCAAGAAAATTTTTCAGCCCCTTCCGAAGCTTCAAAGAAATCCTTCCCGAGACCAAGTCCTGAAGGAGAGATTGCAGCGAAGGTTATTGTTAAAGATGGTAAAGAATATACATTTCAATTTGGTAAAGATTTACCTCTAGAAGTTGCAACCTCTTTGGAAATGGTGGTGGAAGAGAATTTAGATGTCTTCGCTTGGTCTGACAAAGACATCACCATAGTCGATCGGGATATCATTGAACATAGTTTGCTTGTAAACCCGAAGGCCCGGCCTGTTCGGCAAGGACTCCGAAAAATGTCTGCAGAAAGAGCTGTTCTGGCAAAAGACGAAGTTGAAACATTGTTGAAGGCTGGGATTATTAGAGAAGTGGCTCACACAGAATGGTTAGCCAACCCAGTCTTCGTCAAAAAGAAATCTTCCGGAAAGTGGCGCATGTGCATTGATTTCACATCCTTGAATAAAGCATGCCCTCGTGACCCCTACCCCATGCCCCGAATTGATCAATTGGTCGACTCCACCGCAGGTTCGGAGTTATTAAGCTTCCTTGACGCGTATTCTGGTTATCATCAAATATGGTTGAAGCGCGAAGATGAGATCAAGACAAGCTTCGTAACTCCTTCGGGAGTCTTTTGTTATGTAAGAATGCCTTTTGGCTTAAGAAATGTCGGGGCTACTTTTTCGAGGTTAGTTGCTAAGGCTCTAGGTCATCAATTAGGTCGCAATGTGGAGGCCTATATGGATGATATTGTAATAAAGAGTGCTTTAAAGCACCAACATAGCCTAGACTTAGCAGAAACATTCAATAGCCTTCGGGCATGTGGGATCCGTCTTAACCCCGAAAAATGTATCTTCGGAGCTAAGGCTGGAAAGTTGTTAGGGTATTTAGTTTCAAGCAGGGGGATTGAAGCTAGCCCTACTCAAATAACTGCGCTACAAAAGATGGCTCCTCCGGAAAATTTAAAGCAAGTGCAAAAGCTGACTGGGCGTCTGGCAGCACTTAGCAGATTCTTATCAAGGTCTGCGGGGAGAAGCTTGCCTATATTTAAAGCATTGAAAGGGTCCGAAGATTTTGCATGGACACCGGAGTGTCAAAAAAGCTTCGAAGATATTAAAGAGTATCTCAGTAATCTCGCTACACTCACGGTGCCTACTGCGGACGAAACCCTACTCCTTTACCTTGCAGCTACAGGTTCTGCTGTCAGTGCAGTCCTTGTCAGAGAAATAGATTTCAATGGGAAGTTGGTCCAAAATCCTGTTTATTTTGTATCCGAAGCATTATCGGGAGCGAAGACAAGATACTCCGAACTCGAGAAGTTCATTTATGCTCTGATAATGGCTTCGAGGAAATTAAGACATTATTTTTTGGCTCACAATGTAATTGTACCAACTTCGTATCCTTTGGGAGATATGCTTCGAAGTAAGGATTCCATTGGAAGAATTGGGAAGTGGGCAGTTGAGCTAGCACCCTTCGGCATATCTTTTTTGGCAAGGACAGCAATCAAATCGCAAGTCTTAGCAGATTTTGTAGCAGAATGGACTCCACCTGCAACTTTGCTTCCGGAGAAGTCAAGTGACGGAGTTTGGACTGTTTATTCCGATGGGGCTTTCCAAGCATCCGGAGCAGGCATTGGAGCGGTATTAATTTCGCCTTCAGGGAAAAGAGCAATGTACTCCGCAAGACTCAACTTTAAGTCCACCAATAATATAGCAGAGTATGAAGGGATTTTACTGGGACTCCGAAAAGCATGTGCTCTAGGGGCTACAAGAGTTGTTATAAAGATAGATTCTCAGATAGTAGCAGGGCATGTAGATAAAAGTTTTTAGGTTCGGCATCCACAGCTTGCAAAGTACTTAGAAGAAATCCGTAAGATCGAAGCACACCTCAAGGGTATTTCCATTCGAAGTATACCAAGAGCAGAAAATGTGCAAGCGGACATCTTAGCAAAAGCTGCAGCCGGAGCTGTGGATGTACCAGAAGAAGCTTTCTATGAGGAGCTCAGTACACCTTCGGTGCCACAAATTCCCTCTGCAGAGATTCTTTGCATTCCTAGTGCAGATTGGAAAAATTCAATCATGGAACTTTTACAGGGAGGAACAAATTTGCCTGAAGAGCCACAGCTTTCAAGATTGAAGCTTAGGGCCAGAAATTATCAAATAATCAACGGTATTTTATATAAGGTCGGAGTATGTTCCCTTTACTCCGATGTATATCTCAAGCCGAAGGTCAAGAAATTCTTCGAGAAATTCATGAAGGCCTTTGCGGTAGCCATTTAGCCCCTCGAGCTTTGGCAGGAAAAACACTTCGCCAGGGGCTTTATTGGCCTACAATAATAGCTGATGCGGATTGCTTAGTCCGCACCTGTCAAGGATGTCAGTGGATGGGTCGACGAAGTCATCGCCCACCAACAGCTCTTCAAATCATTGCTCCGGTATGGCCTATGGCCAGATGGGGTATGGATTTAATTGGTCCCTTTCCAGTAGCCAAGGGAAATCTGAAGTTCGCAGTGGTAGCTATTGAATATTTTTCTAAGTGGGTAGAAGCAGAGCCCTTAACAGCTATCACTTTGAACAATGTACAGAAATTCTTTTGGAAGAATATCATTTGCCGGTTCGGAGTGCCTAGACAACTCACAGTTGATAATGGAACACAGTTCGATGCAGAACCTTTCAGGAAGTTTTGCGAAGATCTAGGCATTCAGTTATGTTTTGCTGCAGTGAGGCATCCTCAGTCTAATAGAGACGTAGAAAGAGCCAATGGAAATATTTTGTCAGGGCTAAATCGAAGGATAGTAGGATTAGCAAAAGGACTGTAGACCGAAGAGCTTCCGAAGATTTTGTGGTCCATTCGGACTACGCAAACAAGGTCCACAGGTTTTACTCCATTCAGACTACTATTCGGAGATGAAGCTATGACTCCAACGGAGCTCAAAGGAGGATCGCTTCGCAGCACCGAACCGGAGATTGAAGAAGAAAGACAAGCTTCGCTAGATTTATCAGAAGAAACAAGACTTCGAGCTGTGGCAAATTTATCAAAGTATCATCAACAGACGAAGGCTTGGTTTGACCCAAAGGTTAAGCTCAATGAACTAAGACCGGGTCATCTTGTTCTACGAAGCATTATAGCGCCAGGGAAGTTAGGAAATAAATGGGAAGGTCCATACCTAATTTGTCGTTCAGGACGCCCTGGCTCTTTTAAATTAGCTAATTTAGAAGGTGAAGAGTTAGCACATATTTGGCATGCGGAGCACCTAAAGCGATACTTCGCATAAGGGCTCCTTGTAAATCACTTGTAATCATCTTCTGAATTAATAAAGCATATGGTCCAGATAGTGCCTTCCCCTCATAAACCTCCGGCTTCCGAGTGGACGCACTGGAACCGCGGGGTTGACCGAGAGGGAAGTGTCATGAAGCTGAATCATATTTTCGGACTTCGAATCATTGGTTCGAAGCTTCCGACGTGGGGGCTGACATAATCCGGAGTCCAAGCCACCGGCTTGTAGGCATCCGTAAAAGAGCCCAAAACCACATCATGCGGAGTCCAAGCCATTGGCTGGTAGACTTCCGTAAAAAGAGCCGAGGGTGGCAAAATCATGCGGAGTCCAAGCCATTGGCTGGTAGACTTCCGCAAAAAGAGCCGAAGGTGGCCAAAATATATGGAGTCCAAGCCATTGGCTAGTAGACTTCCGTAAAAAGAGTCCAAAGAGACCATTGCCAACTCCGAACCATTGGTTCGACAGAGCTCGCAAAAAAGAGCCGAAGGTGGCCAAAGCAAAACAGAGTTTGAGCCATGAGCTTCGAATGTCTGTTAGCATAGTCCCAAGTGACAAATTATCTAAGACACTAAAGGTGTCCTGGAAGTTATCTCAAGTGATTTCTTTCAAAAAACAAGGGTACTAAGTTGCCATTCTTCAGACTACAAATAGTCGAAGACATTTTATAAGATTTTAAAAGATCTTTAAATTGCAGAGGGATTCCGAACCCCAAAAAATTGTACTCCGAAGTTTTTCTTTGCGCATAACCATCTTTGAATATAGCTCGAAGTTGCTTATACCCAAAGATGGGCTAGTAAATATGGAGACAATTTTAAATCGGTATTCATTATTCGAACGAATATGTTTACAGGTTACATCATGAAAAATCGGTATCTATACCAAGAAGGAATCGAAGACCTCTTCGATCTGTAGAGCTAGGGTTGGAACGACTAGTTCCAGTGCCGGGAGTTCTAACAACTTTACGTTTAACTCTTTTGCCTCCCTTCGAAGCTCTAATGTCCTTCTGTTCTTGTTGAAGCTCGGTCCAAGTTCAAAGTCGTTCGGGGCTCCTTTCCCAGCTTCCAAGTTCTTCAGGTTTTTTACTTCGAACTTCATCGTCGTCTTCAAACCATATAACGTCTTCAGAAGACGAAGTGTTCAAGTTAACCTCTTTTTCTTCCTCTTTAATATAAGATAGTATATCTTTGATTACTTCGGGTGTAATTACACCGAAGTTATCTCGAGGAACTAAAAATCGAGGACGTTTATAAGCCTTTAGAAGATCAAAGGTGGTCCATAATGAGCAAAGTTCGTCGTTAATGTCTAACACTTCGATATCTTCCGTATGAGGCAAAGCCTAAAAATATGATAAACAAATTTTCATTGATAAATGTTCATAAGCATAAAGCTTTACATAGCCAAAAATCCTAAGGTATTCCTAAACCTGCGGGTTCGGAGGAGGCTGACTGCTTGAAGCTTGGGTCCGAACTTGCTTCTGGCGTTGACCTTCGTCGATCCAAGCCTTGATTGCAGAGCGACCTTCGGCTCTCCATGATGTTTGGAAGGCTCGCCAGGCAGCAGCCACACCTTCGGAAGGAGTCAGAAGCCGCTCGTCATCGAAGGTAATTGGGCCCTCTCCTGCGCCCGGAGTTATCGATCGGCCCAAATCCTCGTAGTAACGAAGTAGGCCAACAGCAGCCACTTGTCCGGAGAGTTCTCCGTATCGAATGCCTGTTGTCTTCATCTGCTTCGCCACTCCTTGAATCCTTTTCAACCGGCGCAGAAGAGAAACGTTATCATCAGAAGGAAGTGTCCCAGTAGTACCGAAGTACTCCAGGACACCTAGCAGCTGATTCATAACTTCCACAGCTACCTTCTCGGACTTCAGCTTATCTTCGATCAGTGCGTCCTTCGTCGAAGTTACTTCTCCCAGAACTCCGGAAAGTCTAGCAGTTTCGGTAGTCAAGATATTCTTTTGGTTCAAAAGCTGGCTAGCTTCCTCTTGGAGTCTGAAAAGTTCGGTCCCCGCAGTAGCGTGCTCCGCCCGCATCCTTTCAATTTCTGCTCGAAGCACAATTCTTTCTGCTTCGAGCTCTTTATTCGCAGCCTCCAAACCTTGTCTGGCCCTGCGCTCTGTTGACACTATATTGTCCATCTGAACCACTCGGCTTTCGGAGATGGTAAGATTCCGTTGAAGGATATTATTTTCCTCCTGAAGATGAGCGATTTCTTGATCATTCGATATATTCGCAGCTCGGGCCAAGACTGTTTGCTGCAAAAAGAAAAAACCAAGGTAAACATTTATTTGTAGGTAAATTCTATGTTATTTCACAGATACTTCGTACCTGGTAAGCTGCGCGTTCTATAGCAGCATTGAGCTCCGACCTGTCCGCTTTACTTAGAATGGCCACTAAGTTGGTCTCCCCTATGTCGCGGTTAGCTCGATCCAAACGTTCGAGCAAAGTCCGAAGACCAGTCGTTTGCCCTAAGAAAGGAGCTAGAAGGGGGAACATGCTTATCGCTTGTTGGTCATCCTCGTTCAGCGAAGGGCCGGAGTGTTGGCTTGTGGTCTTCGGAGCCCCTGGAGACTGGCCCCCCTCGGTAGAGTGACTCTCGTCTGTTGAATCAGACGGAGTTGATCCGGAACTCGCAGCAGGGAGGGGTTCTATATTCCTTTTGCTTCTTCCAGGTCCCATTTGAGTAGCTCTCTGGGTTGGCTCCGAAGTCGTCGAAGGTCCAGGGATTATTTCTTCCTAGCGGACCTCTTCCACAGGAGTGGACTCTGTAAAAACAAAGGTGTTATACATTGTATAAATACAAAAAATAAACATGAAAGATTTATTCGAAGTCTACCTTCGACATTTTGGCGAGGGGTAATCATTGGACTGTTCGGTGGATCGAAGGCGAGATCTTCGTCCGAATCAGCCGTTAAATCTTCGACTGCAGGAGCATTTTCCTGAGCCGTCCTTGTTGCCTCTTCAGGAATCGAAGCCATAGTAACTTCGACTCTGCCTTCATCCGCAGAAACTTCGCCCTGAGGTAAATCCTCTTGAACTGCCGAAGTCCTTGGTTGCTCAAGGTTATCTCGAGACTCCGGCACGTTCACAGGTACTTCGGCTTGTGCAGTCCTTTGAGATGCATCTTCGTCTATCACACGCACAAGCAACCTCCCTTCGTCTTCATGGGAGTCAGAGACTGAAGCCCTTGGGATCGAAGGTGCGGGATTCTTTGGTTTCCGAGCCACCTTCTTGACCGGAGTCTTGGCGGAGCTCGAAGTCCCAGCTTCGGCTTTCCTCTTTTTGGGCCCTTTCTCCGAAGGTACCCAATCCATCAAAGGGGGTGGAACGATTTCCAGCATTCCCCACACCCTGTTAAATCTCTCCGAACTCCCGACCAACTTGATTCTCCATTCCTTTTCGGTCGGAGTTGGAGCGCCCAAAATCTTCTTCGAAGCCCTTACGATTTGTTCCGAAGTAATAGGGATTGAAGAAGCTAAAAAATGAATCAAGTTAGTTACTTCTTCGAATGAATATGCATAATACATGTTGTCTTCGAAGTTACCTGCAGGACTCGAAGTCGAAGTGATTTTTCGGAGACCGCCTTCCGAATCCTCTTCGAAGATGATAGGCCAGTTGGCCATCAGCGGAGAGATTTGTAACCCGAGGAACTCTTCGGCTAAGTCTCGCATGCTCAACCTTCGACTGATCTTCTGAAGTAGGCTGAGGCGAGCTTCGAGCTGACCTTGGTCTGGATGCACTAGGGCTTCCTTCCGGAATTGGATGTCTTTCAGAGGTCCGGTCAGAGGATTGCTCGCCCCAACTTCGGCATAAAACCATCTCATGACCCAGTCGGTATACCATCTTGCATTGATGGCCTTAGCAGGAAAGTGAAGGGCGTATTCATCCCGAAGCCTGAAGTTAATACTTCCGAAGTCTACTACCACTTTTTCACCTCCGGGGCCTACGAAGGTTTTTGGTTGGCATGATGCTCTGTGTAGCGCAGCGAAGATCTCTGCCCTCCCCTCACAGCCTTCGGCTCTCAACGCCCATTCAAAGATAGCTAAGCGAGCTACTGCGTTCGGAGAAAGTTGAGGAAGGGTGACATGAAACAGATCCAGTACCTCGGCCAAGAAGTCCACTGCTGGAAGGCCTAAGCCGGCTTCGAAGAAGGCTTCGAAGACGACCACTTCTCTGGGCCTTGGCGACGGGATGAGTTCCTTTCCAGGTTTGCGGATCATGACTCCGGTACTAATTTTCCCTTCTACTGCGACCGCCAGTGTTTCTCTCTTGCAGGTAGAAGGTCCCAGTTGGAAGGATTGATCCAAATACTTCGTTGATGGCGGGCAGAGACCTTGATCACCAATATTTTGGGGGTTTCCCCCTCCTGCCGCCATGGATGTCATTGCGGGTGTTGGAGGCCCCGTCGCCAACGCCACAGCCGCTGCTGCTACGGCCGCCTGCTATCGAGCCAAGGCCGACGGGGCTCCAGAAGTCTTAGTTTTCGCCATTGAAGTTACTGGGTTGCTTTGGAGGAAAAATGGAGGCTACGGCTCAAAGGGCTCAAAGGGTGTTTGTTTGCAAGAGAGCAGTGGAAAGGTAATCAGGAAAGTTCTAGGTCCTCTATTTATAGCCTAGACTTTACATTTTTACCGTTAGTCCATGCCGTTTCGCATTCCTGCCCGTTACTTTTCTCCGAAATTAACGCATTCTGCAGTTTCCGTTAGAAAAAGGAAGCTAACGGCTATTTCTTCTAAGTCTAAAAGGCTTTCGAACTTCCTGAGTCAGTTCTAAGATAGTTCGAAAGTAATTGTCTTAAGACTGATTTGGAGTTTTATATCTTCGTACATTTCGGAGATGAATTAAAATCTAATAACCCCTATGCCTGCTTATTTTTTTCTTCCGTATACTGCTCTCCTAACATTACAGGTTTAACGGAGAAGCGTACTCGAGGGGCTACTGTTGGGGGAAAATATCCCATCCTCAGGGTTATTGCTGTAATAGCACAAATGCAGATAATGGATTCGAAGGTTCCCAGACGTCCATCTTCGAAGATGTCCTAAGTCAAGATCGAAGTACGTAGATAGGCATTGGTTCGGAGTATATCTTTGAACTAAGGCACTTTGAGATCTTTTTTGCCAGCTAAGATGGAAGACTTATCTTTTTTCTTATTAGATTAGTCTTTTACCATTTTAGCCCTATCAAGGGTACCGAATAGTTTCCACTATGTCGGTTGTAATAGGGGGGTAAATAGGTCTTTTCCTTAATATTTGGGCCTATAAATACCCCCCATTTCACCCTGTAATAGGGACCGAATACAAGCTATTCAATACACACATTCGAACTATTCTAAGTTGTTATCCTTTCGGAGGCTTAGAACAGTTCACTTCGCAAAGTGCTAGAATGTATCGAAGAGCTTCGCCTGCTATGGGCTACCTTCGAAACTTTAAGACCTCACAAACGCCCTCGATTTTCAATTCCTCAAGAAAGCTCTAGTGTAATTGCGCCCAAAATATGCAAAGATATATTATCCTACATTAAAGAAGAGGAAAAAGAAGTTAACTTGGAACCTTCATATTCTGAAGACATTGAATGGTCCGAAGAAGAAAGTACTGCTAAAGAACAAGTAAAGAAAAGTTCTGAACAACTTCGAAGCTGGGAAAGAAGCCCCGAGCGACTTCAAACTAGGGCTGAACTTCAGCAGGAACAAAAAGATTTCTGAGCTTCGAAAGGAGGGAAAAGAGTTAAACGTAAAGTTATTAAAACTCCCGGCTCCGGAACTAGTTATTCTAGCTTTAGTGGTAGTTCTAGGAATCGAAGAGGTCTTCGTTTCCTTCTCGGTATAGATACAAAATTTTCATGATGTAATGTAATCTGTTTGAATGATAAAGATTAAAGTTTCAAAATTGTCTCTCTACTTCCCAGCCCCTCTTTGGGTGTAAGCAACATCGAAACTTGGTTGAAGGTGGTTACGCGCAACGAAAATAACTTTAGTTAGGAGTACAATTTTGAGAAACCAAGGGTTTGTTTCGGAGTCTATGATGAGTGATTGACAGATATTTTTCTCTGATTCGAAGTGGTCCCTCTGAAGGGGTTCAGAGGTTGTTTCACCGAAGGGTTCGGTGGGTTTGTTTTGCTGTGGCTGTTGCAGCGAAGTGTGCCTGTCGGAGGGGTCCGACAGTACACAATGACTGGGTCGTACCAAAGGTCTCGGTACTTTGGGCGGTACACCAGAGTGTGTATCGAAGGTTTTTTACCCGAAGAGGTCTCCGGGGTACTGGATACACTTGGCTATTTGTCTGTGGTGCGCAGGTGACTTCGGTGGCGATGGACGGTTCGCAACAAGTGAACTTGGGTCAAGCAGGAGGCTTGATGCCAGGCGAGCGGGGAGCTCGATCACGAAGGTTGCGAAGGGGTCTAGGTCTGACCTCGGGTCAAGGTGTGCCAAGAGAAGGAAGTAAGTGCGGAGCCTGCCTCTGGGTAAAGGTACCCCGAGATGAAGTCCTCGGAGGCGAGGCACTTCGAAGGGTACTCCGAATGGAGTGACTTCGGAGTATGGTGTACGAAGTCCTCGGCGATGAGGCAAGGCATTCGAATTGTGCTCCGGAGGGAGGCACTCGAAGGTATACCTGACAAAGGTCTCAAAAGTCGAGGTGCATCGAAGGCATGGTCCGGATGAGGTTCGTCGAGGAGTGTGCTCGGGGAGAGACACTACGACGAAGTGCTCGTGGAATGCTTCATGCGGAGGACTTGGATGAAGGAGGGACTTTGAAAGGTGGTACTCCAAAGGTGGGGCTTCAGAGTGAGGATGACTTGAGGTACTTCGGCCATGCATGGCTTTGGTACACGGACTGACGGAGTTCAAGCTGGGAGAAGCTGTGAAGCCGTGGTGGTCCACTCCGGAGGTGTTGGTGCGAAGGCCCAAGGGCTTTGACGCCTTCGGCTCAAAACCATCACTGTATCGAAGGCTGTCTTCGGTGAAGTAAAGGCCGTCAGGCTCAAGGCTTCTCACCGAAGCTACCGCACCCCTCGCGTGTGAAGGGAGGCTTCAGAAGGCTCCAAAACTACAAAGGCTGACCGTGTCTGCTCTGCAAAAGCTGGTGCTGTCTCCTCTGTGAAGCTGACAAAAGAAGCCTCCAAATAAACTAGACTACCAGTAGTACCCCCAGTACTGATGAGACAAAAACAGTGTAAACCCTAGGGGTAAATAGTCTATCCACAGGGCTGAATAGTGCCTATAAATAGTGGAGGCTAGCTAGGTCACATCAACACTTTGCGCAGCCATTTTTGAGCTCCTGTGCAAGCCGCCACATTCTTTGTATTCAGTCTGTGAGTTCATTTTGTGTTCCCTGTTCAAGCAATGAAACTTTGATTCGGTTTTCATTTATTGTTTGAACTTGTATGCCTACTTTGCTCTGCATGCTTTGATTTCTCTGTGCACCATCTTCTTCTGGGTTGAGTTTGTGCACTTGATCTTTTCTAGAGAGGTGTGTGAGAAGTCTGTCTAGGTGAAGTGTGTTTTTAAGTGTCTGTTCGCTCTGTGTAAACTGGAGGCTAGACCTCTCTGATTACTAGCGAAGCACTGTCTGGCTTGAATCGAAGCCCGTTTTCTTCCCTGGTCGAAGTCCTTAGCGAAGTGTTTTTGGTGTGCATTTAGACCTTCGATGTACGAAGCCTAGTACCAGTTGCTAGTGCTGAGTGTTTGGTTGATGTCCTCAGAGGGAAGTCTGCTCTTGCGAAGGGTGAAGTGTGAAGCCTGCTCGAAGGCACCCTGTGTGCGGAGTCTGCACTGACTTAGCAGAGCTGAATCTTGGGGGTTGTGGGTGGAGCGAAGTCTTCTTGGCCTCGAACTTTTGCTTCTTGCGAAGCCTGATTTCGGAGTTGTAAAATACCTCCGAATCAGCAGAAGACAGAATTAAAACAGAAGGCTATTTTTAGTCTGAAATTTTAAAAGCTCCCATTCACCCCCCCTCTGGTCGCCATTTCTGGTCCAACAATTGGTATCAGAGAAGGTTAAGATCACCAGTTGACCTTAACCGGTTTTGTGATCTATTGGTGATACGGATAGAGTTAGTAAAATACCTCTATTCGATGGTACAGATTTTGCATACTGGAAGGTGCGCATGGAGGATTACTTGCTAAGCCAAGGAAATGCAATTTGGGAGATTGTGGACTCACAATACTCCATCCCTGAAACTCGCACCTCTCATACAGAGAACGATCAGTATAACGCCAACTCCAAGGCTAGGAATATATTGTTCATTGGTTTGAGTCGGAGTGAGTTTGATAGGGTGCAGCACCTTAGGACAGCTAGGGAAATTTGGACTACACTTACTATTTTTCATGAGGGCTCTACACAGATTAAGGCCAGGCGCCAAAGCACATATGTAGGACCGAAAGTAGCAACCAGAGTGGGGGTGAATGGGCGCCTTAAAAAAATTCTTTCGAATCAATGGCATGCTACCAACACCCAACGCTCCTCAAAAGACTAAGCAGCAAAGTGTGAACAGATTGCCTAAGTCTAAAAGAATCTAGCCTAGAAACAATCGGTGATAAAAAGGAGAAACACCAAGAACCGTGCTAATAGGCAGATAAACAAATATTCAAGACATGGCAGGTCAAAAAACTTCTCAATAGATGATCTAAGTGAATATAAAGTGAGATGAGAAGTTACTGTTAAAATTTGTCTCCTGTTCGAAACGTGGCGAAGCCTGCTTCGCTGTATCGAAGCTTGCCTCGCAGTGTCGAAGTCTGTTTCGCAGTGTCAAAGCCTGGCGAAGGCTGTTGTGAAAGTGTCGAAGGTTTGTTATGTCTAGCCTAGTTAGAGTGTAGCAGTGAGCGAAGTATGCTCCGAAGCGAAGTATGATCGTATTGAAGTTTGCTTCGAACAATATACTTCGAAGACACTGACTTCGATCAGAACGCTTCGAACACAGTTCACTGACAAACTACCTTCGAAAGATAGGCGAAGCCAAACACACGGCAGCAAGATGAAATCAAAGCCTAGCTTGCTCGAGGTATGATAAATGAAGTGATATCCTTCGACCCGAGGGCTAACTCCGAATGACAAACTTCGAACACACAAACTGAGACCTTCGGAAAAGGCAACAACAAAAGAACCTCAGAGACCACACGTTGAGCGAAGTCTAGAGAGACAAACTCCGAAGCCAACTTCGAAGCCTGTCGAAGTATTGACTTCGAAGAGCTCGAGTCGGAGTACACCTTCGCAAAGACGGTCGAAGTATGCCAAGCCAACAGACTAAGTGCAAAACATACTTCGAAGCTAGCACAAAAGTGAAGTTAAAGTTCTATGAAAGCCTCGAAGGTGTCAGATCGAAGTCTTCCTCACGGAGCTGAGGGACTTCGAACTGAGAAGGGGGCTTCGCCAGAAACAGCCAGGAAAGGCACTTAGCCCTGTCTACTCGATCAAAAAGCTGTGCAGGAAAAGCAAAGCTAGAGTATTGTTGCTACAGGGAAGTAGTACTACTTGCAACCAGCAAGAACTAGTACTCCTCACGTGAAGAACAGAAGAAATAGTGAAGCATTAATACAGAAATAACATGGCTGCACACATCAAAACGAAACAACAGAGATGATAATGAGGTACTGCACATGAACCAGAAGGAATAAAATCATCCAAACAGAGAACAAACAGGATGAACAGCAGCAAGCAACCTGGCGGCGCACACACATGAGAGAGAAAACGCAGGGAACAAAATGACCCAATAGAATAGAAAGTGATTTCAGCAAAAAGGGTTTTTTATAGGCTGCCCAACACTCAGGAATATTCCACCAGCCCCTTAGGGTTTTTTACAGACGCTAAAATAAAAGAAAAGACTAAACTTCCCTTAGGATTTTTTACAGACTCGACTGACTGACTGTGGGCCTAGGGACAAAATAGAAAACTCCTATTTACAGAAGACTTATCCGGAAGCTAAGCTTTCATAGCGACTACGGCTTCTCTTCTGGACAGTCCGATACAAGATCAGTGGTCGTCAGTTTTGCGCCGAAACTGACAAAGCCTCCACCAACTTTGCACCAGGTACCCGGATTGGACCGGTCCGATTCCGTAGCTCTCTCAGCCCGGCAATTGCTCACCGCCCGTGTACCTGAGTCAATCCTGGTCAACAGCCCAGTGGGTCTTCTGCTGCTTCTGGCCTATGTACCCGGATTGGGCTAGCCTGACTTCGCGACCCCTCTGCCCGACAGTCGCTCGCTGCCCGTGTACCTGAGTCACACGCGGCCCATGAAATAGCAGATCTCCTCTCTTCATCTGTCCTCTTTGACTATCGTTGACAATGACTCATCACATCTGGAGCCATGAGGCCCATGCTATTCAGCATGGCTCCTCAATCTCCCCCTTGATGAGAGCATTGTCAACACTTCACTTCTTCAGCTCTTCAGTACATGCGAACAATTGTGGAAACACGAAAACAAAGCACAAGAAAACAAAGAAGAAGAAAATAAAGTAAAAGTTTAACCCTAATGACCAAAAGCCGAACAAAAGCAAGAAGCGGTCATTATGGTTAACCAAAGGTAAAAGCTCAAAATGAGTGCAATATCAGAAACATCAACAAGGATATCAAAAGAGTAAGAAACAAAAAACTCCCCCTTAAATTCTGATCCCAAAATTTCTCCCCCTTGTTGACAAGTGAACTCATCAAGCACTCAAAAGAGACACAGACTCCCCCTGAAATGCAATGAATGCAACTGGGGTGCATGTGGAGTGAAGAAAGCATGCTTCTCAGATATGATTGACTGCAAGTACAAACATCTAACAAGTATAGCGAAAGACATACTATCTGAGACTCATGGCATGATCAGTGCAACAGATGATATCTAAAGAAAGTCATTAGCATGCATTTTTTCAGTTTTTGCAAACAAAAGCATCACCACATTTTCTGGTTGACAAGCAAGGTAAAACATGAGATGTAGAAGCTAACTGATATCTACCAAGATAAGCATTGTCCAAAAACAAAGTGCTTCAGCAAACTTGTTATCAAATCAATTTTCAGGCTTTTTCTTTTTCCATTTTCATTTTCGCCAGGGGTTATTTGCAGGTCAAACCTTATTCTGACCGACCAAGTCAAGCCTAGGCCAGAACTGGACCATCAGAAGCTTAAGACATTGGTCTTGGCATACACTACACTGTCCTAGTTCATACCAAAGTGCTATGGTACGCAGTCCAGAACAATGCAATGCGACAAAGCAAACCCACCTAGATCTTTTCAAGTTATCCATAAAAAGGCATGGAATTTTCATTTTTCTTGATTTTTCATCATTCTTATAGCACATGTCCATGTTTTAAAGCAGAAAGATGTCCAAGTTGCATGTTTGCATCTAAGTTAGGGACTAGCTACAAGGTATGTAACAGATAGCAAGAACATTCAGCCTACACATGCTAGTTACCAGAAGTAATAGTGATCATTTTTCAAGTTTTAAAGCATAAAAGCCATGCATATGACAGATATCAGACATATCAAGTGAACTGAAACAAAGCATGATCATTGACAAGTAATCAAAAGCATGTACTAGCTAGAGTAAGTAAAGCAGTTCAATCATATAACAGAAGCAAGCTCAAAAGTGTGATATGTGAAAATGTATGATATGAACACACACAAAAGACTCAAGAAAAGAGTAAAGAAGAAAGAAAATTGACTCAAAATATCCTAAAAAGGATACACAACACCCAACTCCCCTCGTAAACGCTCAAAAGTAGACTGATCTAGGGGTTTGGTGAAAGTGTCAGCCAACTGATGATGGGTATCAACATGAACAAGGTCAATGACACCTTTCTCATATTGATCCCACAGAAAATGAAAGCGCACATCAATGTGTTTGGTTTTTGAATGGAGACAGGGGTTTTTCCCTACACTAATAGCACTAGTGTTGTCGCAAAACAATGGAACCCTGGTAGGAAAGAACAACCCAGAATCTCGTAGAGTGGAAATCATCCAAACCAACTGTGAGCAGCAGCTAGCAGCAGCTACATACTCAGCCTCAGTGGTCGAAAGAGCAACTCCAGATTGCTTTCGAGAAGACCAAGAAACAAGAGACGAACCGAGAAACTGGCAAGTACCGGAAGTCGACTTGCGATCCAACCGGCACCCACCAAAGTCGGCATCTGAAAAGCCAGATAAATCAAGAGATGATGATGCTAAATAGTAAAGACCGAGATCGGGCGCATAGGTAAGATACCTGAAAATGCGCTTGACAGCCTGCCGATGAGACGTGCGTGGTGAAGACTGAAAACGCGCGCAAAGTCCCACGGCGAAATGTATGTCCGGTCTTGTTGCCGTTAAGTACAGCAGCGAACCGATCATCCCCCGAAACTCCCTCTCGTTGACCTTGACGCCGTTCTCATCCTTGTCCAGACCCCCAGATGTGCCCATCGGGGTCATCTGCGGCTTCAACTCCCCACCAAAGTCAAATTTCTTAAGCATGTCACGAGTGTACTTACCTTGGTGGATGAAGGTGTCATCCTTGGTCTGCTTGATCTGGAGCCCTAAGAAATACTTGAGCTCACCCATGAGGCTCATCTCAAACTCGCTGTGCATCTGCTCAGAAAACTTGGACACAAGAGAATCAATAGTATCGCCAAAAATAATATCGTCCACGTAAATCTGAGCAACTAAAAAATCAGAAGCAACTCTCAGCAAAAAGAGAGTCTTGTGCATAGAACCCATCACAAAGCCCTTCCCCAACAAAAATTGCTTCAACCAGTCATACCAAGCCCTGGGGGCTTGCTTCAACCCGTATAAAGCTTTCTGCAGCTTAAAGACATGTCGAGGAAACTTAGGGTTCTCAAAACCATGGGGCTGCCTAACATAGACTTCCTCCTCTATGAACCCGTTCAGAAAAGCACTCTTGACGTCCATTTGAAAAAGCTTAAAACCCTTTGAAACGGCAAAAGCTAAAAGAATGCGAATGGACTCAAGACGGGCAACAGGGGCGAAAGTTTCTTCAAAATCAATTCCCTCCTTCTGGCAAAAACACTGGGCAACTAATCGAGCTTTGTTGCGCACCACAACCCCATCTTCACCTTGCTTGTTCTTGAACACCCATTTGGTACCTATGGGGTTGCAGCCTGGTGGCGGCTCAACTAGTGTCCAAACCCGATTACGGACAAAATTCTCAAGCTCTTATTGCATAGCATTAATCCAATTAGAATCAGAAAGAGCATGAGGAACATCTTTGGGCTCAAAAGATGCAACAAAAGCAGATTTAGCAAACACAGCAAGAGAGGTACCAGATGAACGCAAAGTTCTCTCAGTCAAATCACCGATGATGAGCTCTGAGGGGTGATCACGCTGAACTGCTCGGGATCCCTGGTGATCTGAAGTCACCTCACCGGAGTCAGCAGCTGGCACCTCTGGACTTGACTGAGGGGGCTCGATCGAAGTGGAAGAAGTGATCAGAGGTCTGCCCTCGTCCTCAGTCGAAGTATCAGAAGGTGTGGGCTCTGCAGGAGGTGCAGAAGGCCCACCCTCATCAGCAGCTGGAGTGTCCTCATCTTCCTCGAAGATGGACTCTCCGATCTCATCATCACCAGAAAGCTCAAATGAAGGAGTCAAAGAAGGCAAGGACTCATCAAACGAAACCTCACAAGTCTCGACAAGCTGCTGGGAGTCGAGGTTCCAAACTCAGAAGCCTCGAGAATGCAAAGCGTAACCAAGAAACACACCATCCCAGCAACGAGACTCAAACTTGTCCAAATGCCCTCCCTTCTTGAGCACAAAGCACTTGCAGCCAAACGCTCGCAAGTGGCTCACCTTGGGCTGTCTGCCAAACCACAACTCGTATGAGGTCTTACCTAGGTAAGCTATAAGAAAAATGCGGTTGGCCAGATAGCAAGCCGTTTTCATGGCTTCAGCCCAAAAATGCCTAGGAGTCCTGTGCTCATCGAGCATCGTCCTGGCCATCTCGACTAGTGTGCGGTTTCTTTCGTTCCACAACGTCGTTCTATGGGGGAGTGTAAGGAGAAGAAAACTGATGGTCAAGACCCTGATCACTACAGAAGCTGACGAACTGAGAGTTCTTGAACTCAGAGCCATTGTCGGAGCGAATTGCTCGCATCCGACCATTGTTCTTATTCTTTAGCTTCAAAATCAGGTCATGAACAAACTAAAAAGTTTCATCCTTAGACTCCAAAAAGAAAACCCATGAGAATCGAGAAAAATCGTCAACAATCACAAGCGCATACCACTTCCCACCGACTGAGCGTACCCGAGCTGGATCTACAGTGTCCAAATGTAATAGCTCGCCCGGATACGAAGTCATCACCTAAGTCACAGGTGAGTTGGACGCGGCAACCATTTTCCCATGACGACAGGGATGACAAACTAGATCTTTCTCCATTTTAAGCTTGGGCAATCCTCGGATGAGGTCCATAGAGCTTAACCTGAGTAGCAGATCAAAACTCAAATGACCTAACCTCCTATGCCACTTCCAGAACTCAGAAGAAGATCTAGCAATCAAACAGCGAGAAGGGCCAAAAGAACTAGAGAAGTCAAATCGAAAAACTTTACCAAATGGTAAGATCTGGCAAATCAAAGACCCTCTAGAATCAAACACAGAAGAATTGCCCTTCTTAAAACGCACTTCCAAACCATCCTCAAGAAGTTGCGAAATAGAAATCAAGTTAAAATTCAAATTTTTAACCAAGGCAACATTCTTCAAAGAGAAATGATTTGAAATGCGAATTGAGCCAATGCCACTTACTTTCCCTTGACCACTGTTCCCGAAGTTGATGTATTCTTTGGAGCTTGGGGGAGTGAGACTAGAGAACCATCTGCGATGTCCCGTCATGTGGCGAGAGCATCCTAAGTCCATGATCCAAACGTC
This sequence comes from Zizania palustris, assembly GCA_019279435.1. NCBI lineage: Eukaryota > Viridiplantae > Streptophyta > Magnoliopsida > Poales > Poaceae > Zizania > Zizania palustris. The sequence goes on along the minus strand of JAAALK010000290.1, from coordinate 65,012,720 downwards.
CTCCAGTCCCCGATCCTGCCCAATTAGTGGTCGTAGGAGGGAGCAAATGGTCCGGCACCAGGTTTAGCAAAAGAGCTAAACCAATGTTGAGCCATATGCTCAAAAGACGGAAAGCAAAAACCATCAGAAGAGTTTGGACCAAAATGCGACTCAAAGCGCGGTCCACGGTTCTGCCTAAAGCCTCGGCCACGAGGTCCAGGACCATAGCCAAAACGGCCTGGAGCTCTGCCGGAACGAACGCCACCAACTGGAGCACGGGCATGAAAGTCGTCTCCTCTACCACCACCTACACGACGCGGCCTGGCCTCCAGCCTCTCCCCGCGTCGAGGAACACACAGTCTACCACCCTCCTGGTAGAACTGCTCCAGACCACCACGAGCTCTCTCTGCTCTCTCAACCCACTTCCTCCTGAAGCAAAACTCCGCAAGATGCCCGTCTCTCTGACAATACTCATAATAATAGGTGGGCTTCTTGGGATGTGGTTGAGGCTTGGGGTTCTTGGGCTTAGTGGTGTTTGGTGTAGTCTTCTTGGGTTGAGAGGCTCCAGGAAGAGAGTCAAGAGAAGTGTGGAGGTGTTTGGGCTTTGGAACCCAGATGGGCTTCTTGGGTGGAGCTTTGGGCTGTTCATGGATTACTCCATCCTTGGGCTGACTAGCCAGGGAAGACTCAGTGGACTGAGTCTTGGGGTATCTCTGTTCAGGAGTCATTTTACTCCACTCCACTGCCCGGCTAATGGCACTCTCAAAGTCAGCCTTGGTGTAGGTGTAACCTACCCCAAACCCATCCTGCCTCTTGAACTACTGGATCATCATGCTGAGTTGTGGCTATCTGGCACTGATCCAACTCAGGATAGAACGGAGGTAAAAGTTCTCATTCTGAGAATCAGCTAGCTCCTCTCTCAAGGAAGCAAGAACCTCCACCTGAGACAAGCAGGTCTCACACTGACTCTCTACTTGGACAGATTTTTTGGCTTTCAGCTTGATCAATTCCATTCTAAGAGACAAACAGTTCTCATAGACAGTGGGTGGAACTGACAGTGTCTCAAGCTCTAGCCTAGTCTGCGCTAGCTCAGCTCTCACTCTCTCCAAATTCCCCAAATGCTCATCGCCCTTGGCCTTCAGCTCAGCTAAGACAGCTATATGAGATGGGCAATCAGCACAGGGCACGACGACATTGTCTTGAGCATCTTTCAGCTCCAGCTGAGCACTCTCAAGCTCAGTGGCCAAAGCGTCCCTCTCATCAACCCTTTCTGTGTACTTGGACTTCAGAGTCGACAAGTCACACAGAAGCACCTCACACTTTGGGCACTCACTGCTATCACCCAAGAAGGGGGAAGAAGATAGACTCTCAATTCTGCCGTTGGCCATGACAAGCTCACTCTCTAACTCATCTATCCTCTTCTTAGCACCCCTAAGCAGTTTTTCTCGATATTTTAACTCCTGACGATTGCTTTCAAGTAAATCAACGATTTCGCGTTCATAAGATGATACCTTTTCATTGTCGTCGTCGTCGGAGTCATCGGAGGAGCTCTTCTCTTCCTTATCCCCAAGAGCCATTGAGCAGAAGCTCTTGCGGGATCTTCGGCGCTGGTGTGAGCGGTTCTTCGGTCTATCCCCGAAAGCCATGAAGCAAAGGCCCGCCGGATCATCCTTGTCCTTCCCCTTCCTGATGACAATCTCTTCATCACTTGAGCTCGATGAAGAGGAATAAGACGTGGACTGCTTGGAGTAGCTCTTCTCCATCTCGGCGAAGAAGGCCTTGTCGCGCTTCTTGTTCTCTCGCCGGTAGTCCTTCAGGGCCTTCTTGAAGAATCTGGTCTTCGGCTTGCCCTTGTTGAAGGAGGAGCTCTCGTGCTTGCCGGAGTCGTGGAAGCCACCACCGGTGCCCTTCTTGTGGCCATTGTGCTTGGGGCAGTCGGCGATGAAGTGTCCTCGGTCACCACACTCAAAGCACCCGGATTTCGTGCCTTGTCTTTTCAACATCCTTTTGTCATAGACACGACGCACCCGGTTGTTAAAAAGACACAGGTCATCATCTCCCAAAGACTCAAGCTGATCCTTAGTGATAGACATCAAAGAGAAACCAGCACAACTCACAGCAGAGGGATCAACAGAAGGTGTAGCAAGGGCCAAGGACTTTGATCCAGAGCCAGTGAGATTTGATCTCAGCTGGATATCAACCTCAGTGTCCTTTAGCTTGCTAAATAACTCAGAAATGGTCAAGGTATCATAAGAAGTGCTCTCAATGATAGAGGATACCTTGATCTCCCAAATCTTTGGGTCCAAGGTATGGAGAACCTTGAGCGTCTGCTCGTGATCTGAGACTAATTGAGCACCCTCAGCCTTGTTGTCCCGAAGCTTGTTTATGATCGATTGAAAATGACCAAACAACGCTTCAACAGATTCACCCGGCTTTTGTGTGAAGTTCCCATATTCACGCCGGTAGGTCTGATAGAGCCGAGCCTTGACCTGAGCTGTCCCCTAATGGTGTGCCTTGAGGGTAGCCCAAATCTCTTTCGCAGTGGAAAGATGGCTCACACGCTCAAACTCAGTGGGACCTAAACCAGAAAACAGAATGTTCACAGCTTTACTATTGCTCAGATGCTGAGCAATGATACCAGGAGTACCATGCTCAGCAACTGGAAATATAACAAACGTATCGTGAACGCAAATGTCCCAGATGTTCGAGCCTTGACTCATAATATAGGCTCGCATGCGAGTCTTCCAATAATTATAGCCACAAGCTTCCAAGGACGGGACCTTGCCAGGAGACGTCATGATCAATACTGGGGTTTAGAACCGGTTAAGGTATGGAAAAACCCTAACCAGGCTCTGATACCACTTGTAGGACCGAAAGTAGCGACCAGAGGGGGGTGAATGGGCGCCTGAAGAAAAATTATTTCGAATCAATGGCCTGCTCCCAACACCCAACGTTCCTCAAAAGACCAAGCAGCAAAGTGTGAACAGATTGCCTAAGTCTAAAAGTATCTAGCCTAGAAACAACCGGTGATAAAAAGGAGAAACACCAAGAACCGTGCTAATAGGCAGATAAACAAATATTCAAGACATGGCAGGTCAAAAAACTTCTCAATAGATGATCTAAGTGAATATAAAGTGAGATGAGAAGTTACTGTTCAAATTTGTCTCCTGTTCGAAACGTGGCGAAGCCTGCTTCGCTGTGTCGAAGCTTGCCTCGCAGTGTCGAAGTCTGCATCACAGTGTCGAAGCCTGGCGAAGGCTGTTGTGAAAGTGCCGAAGGTTTGTTATGTCTAGCCTAGTTAGAGTGTAGCAGGGAGCGAAGTAGGCTCCGAAGCGAAGTATGATCGTATTGAAGTTTGCTTCGAACAGTATACTTCGAAGACACAGACTTCGATCAGAATGCTTCGAACACAGTTCACTAACAAACTACCTTCGAAAGATAGGCGAAGCCAAACACACGGCAGCAAGACGAAATCAAAGCCTAGCTTGGTCGAGGTATGATAAATGAAGTGATATCCTTCGACCCGAGGGCTAACTCCGAATGACAAACTTCGAACACACAAACTGAGACCTTCGGAAAAGGCAACAGCAAAAGAACCTCAGAGACCACACGTTGAGCGAAGTCTAGAGAGACAAACTCCGAAGCCAACTTCGAAGCCTGTCGAAGTATTGACTTCGAAGAGCTCGAGTCGGAGTACACCTTCGGAAAGACGGTCGAAGTATGCTAAGCCAACAGACTAAGTGCAAAACATACTTCGAAGCTAGCACAAAAGCGAAGTTAAAGTTCTTTGAAAAGCCTCGAAGGTGTCAGATCGAAGTCTTACTCACGGAGCTGAGGGACTTCGAACTAAGAAGGGGGCTTCACCAAAAACAGCCAGGAAAGGCACTTAGCCGTGTCTACTCGATCAAAAAGCTATGCAGGAAAAGCAAAGCTAGATTACTGTTGCTACAGGGAAGTAGTACTACTTGCAACCAGCAAGAACTAGTACTCCTCAAATGAAGAACAGAAGCAATAGTGAAGCATTAATACAAAAATAACATGGCTACGCACATCAAAACGAAACAGCAGAGATGATAATGAGGTACTGCACATGAACCAGAAGGAATAGAATCATCCAAACAGAGAACAAACAGGATGAACAGCAGCAAGCAACCTGGCGGCGCACACACAGGAGAGAGAAACGTAGGGAACAAAATGACCCAATAGAATAGAAAGTGATTTCAGCAAAAAGGGGTCATCTAACCCTAGGGATTGGCACCCTATTTATAGGCTGCCCAACACTCAAGAATATTCCACCAGCCTGACTTCGCGACCCCTCTGCCCGACAGTCGCTCGCTGCCCGTGTACCTGAGTCACACGCGGCCCATGAAACAGCAGATCTCCTCTCTTCATCTGTCCTCTTTGACTATCGTTGACAATGACTCATCACATCTAGAGCCATGAGGCCCACGCTATTCAGCTTGGCTCCTCACATTACAATCAACAGTATCAGCTATTTATGCAGGCACCTGGTGAATCTATAGATGCCATGTTTTCTCGCTTTGATGCGATAGTGAGTAACTTGTGGTCCAACGTGACGCTTGCTTACAATGATCATGATAGGGCTATCAAGATTCTCTATTCTCTTGATCGTATCATATGGGAAGTGAAGATATCCAGCATTGAGAAGTCCACAGGTTATGACACATTGACCTGTGATGAGCTCTTCAGCAAGCTGAAGTCCACAGAGATTGCAAAAGCATCTCTTGCAATGCATAGGAACTCCTTGCCACAGCCATTGGCACTAGTTTCTAGCACTAGCCGTGGCATCACTATAGAACCAAGCACATCAGGCACTTGTGTTCTTGTGGATGGTTTTGCTTTGTCCTCCCTGGTCTCCGTCACTAAGGAGCAGGTGGACACTCTGGATGATGATGAGCTTGCTCTCATTGCTAGAAGGTTCACCCGGTTTCACCATGAGAGACAGGATCAAAGGAGAAGTGGTTTTAGTGGTTGTTTTAAGTGTGGCGACACTTCTCACATCAAGGCCAATTGCCCTAAACTCAAAAAAAGAGATGAGAGTGAGCGCCCCAAATACCACAAAAAGGAGAGAAAACCCTTTTTGAAGGGCAAGCGCGGCAAGGTGGCTAAGAGAGTAGCCAAAGCCACTTCCAGAGCATTTGTTGCTTCTCTCAGCGACATCGACACTTCCTCAACTGAGGAATTGAGCTCTGATGATGAGGAGGAGTCCCCAAGGAAGGAGGAGAAGAAGGACAAGAAGGGACGAGATTTCATTGTCCTTTGCTTCATGGTCGACAATGATCACTGCGGCGATAAGCTTGACTCATCTGAGGTAACTCTATCCTAGGACTAGCTTTCAATTAAATTAGATGAACTGAATGAAGTGGTTCTTGGTCAGGATAGATGTAACACCCCAAATTTTCAAAACAATAAAATATTATTTAATTCAATTTCCTGGATTTTATATTTCTGAAAATACCTTTAATACCTTTTTATACTCTTTTGAATTACATCACATAGTTAATGACCAAACCAAGAGCTGAAAATTTTTGTATAAACTCCCAAGGCCAAAATATATTTTTAAGAAATTTTACAAATTTTTATCCACTATGGAAATGCTCCAAAATATTTAATCCATTTTCTGCAATTATTTTAAATCTGAAAACCTTAGGAACAGTAATGGGCTCCCCCCTCCCTTCTCTCTCTCCCGGCCGGCCCAGCCCGTTACCCCTCACGCCTTAGGCTGACAGCCTGACCCCACCTGTCGGCGCCGAATGCCTCCCCTCGCGCGCGCGCCCGATGCCACGGCCCCACCCGTCAGCCGCCTCCCTCGCTCGTTCGCTCTCACTGGCAGGTGGCCCCCACCTGTCGGATTCGTCGTCCCCGCGAGATCCGCCCCCAAATCCCCCCCCCCTCGCCGGCCGAAGCCCTAATCTCACCTCGGATCCGCCCCGCCGACCCCCTCCCTTTAATCCATCGCCGGCAATGAATTCCCCTCAACGCGCCGACCATTTCCCCCTATTAATCTCGGCCGATTCGCATCCAGGTTCGATGAACCGTGTTCAACCCGAGGTCGCCGGTGTCAAAACGCATTAATCCCCCGGCCACCGTCAATTGCGCCCTCCCTGCCCCGCCGGTACCCCTATTTAAACCCCTGCCCTCCACCGCATTCGGTTCATGCGTCCAATTGCACCCAGACCAAACAGAGCGCCCTCCATTCGGTTCTTAGCGCAACACCGCCGCCCGACCTCCAGCCACCTCTCGCCGTCGCCTCGGACCGCCTCTGTCCGCGCCTCCGCCACCAACGTGACCGCAAGGACCTCCCCAACACCGGCCACCACTCCGTCGTCGCCGGACCCCGCCGGATCGCCGTCGCCGCCCAGGACCCGAACACCTTCTCCGCCTCCGCTCGTCGCCGGCCTCGCTCCGTCGACCTTTCTTCGCCGCAAGGGTACCCTCGTGATCCCCGTAGCACCCTCTTTCCATTTTAGGCCTTAGCTTCGACCGCCATCGCTCGTCGTGGCCCCTGGCCCACTCGCCGTCGCCGGAGAAGACGACTGGCATGGGCTGAGTACCCGTGCCGTGTCGGATTCACGCGCGACCGTGCGATCTGGATCCGACGGTTACGATTAATTCCCGCGTGTGATTTAATCGGATCCGTTAGATCTCGGCGAAGGGGTACGTTTTAATCTCGCGCGTCCGTTAGTTTTAAAAACCCACGTTTAATCTGGAGCGTCCATCGCGTACCGGTTCAAACGTTTTAATCTCAGCCGTCCACGTCATTTTAACTCTCCTGCCTCGCCCGTGACCGCCCGATCGCGATCCAATGGCGGATCTTGATCCGGCGCACGCGCACAGTGCGCGGGTTCACCGTGGGCCTGGCTCACCGTGGACCCGAGCGATTTAAAATTTGAAAATAAATTCCAGAAAAGGTTTAAAACTTGTAAAATTCATATCTGGCGCATTTGAACTCTAAAAATTACCATTCCAATTTCAGAAAATTCATAATATTATTCTATACAGGATTATACGATAAAAACAGCAGGTTTACTTTGGACATTCCATGTTTATTTAAATGAATATTCAAATGCCTTTAGGGTTAAAATATAAATTCAAATATTTAAACTTTAGAAAAATTCATATTTATTCCTTTTCTGTTCATGTACTGAAAACCACTAAATTAACATGGACCCTTCATTGTAAAATTTATCAGGAAATTTAATAGGAGGCTATTCACATTTAAACACCCCTTTCAAAAAAGAACAACTTTTTAATTCCTTTAAAATTTATTTATGAAATAAACCACAGAACCTTAACAATTGAATTTATTTTATTTTTAATCAAACCAACTTTAACTTATGTGCTTATAATGTAATGTTATATTGTTTGATTGAATGTTGCGTTCTTTTTATTTTACTTTACTATATCAAAAAGACTACGACGCCGTCGAGGAGCCGGAGTACTTCCCCGAAGTCCCTCCCTCTCCCTTTGCTGAACAAGGCAAGTCACCAAACCAATCTTTTGAGCATATTGAACCCATGTTTGATTAAACTATCGCTAAAACACATAGGTTATATATGCATTAGTCAAATGAACCCTTACAATATATTTATTTAGGATCCCCGACCTTGAAGTGCAACCCAAGCCATGCTCTCTAGCCTAAACTCCTTGTCACCATATGATGAATGTTATTAGCTAGTGTCCAATGTATCGACACGATCGCTATAGGATAAAAATGAGTCGTAGTACATGGTTCTACTATATGATCCCCATTGTTTCTTATCTATGGAATTTTGTCGGTGTTGGAGTTGTGGTTGTGAGTGAATGCATGGTGGGTTCCGGGTGCAAGCTAGGGCATTGGTCGGTAGCACCCGGGGCACTATAAGGACCGATCTGAGGGATCCGTTGCAATACACTTACGTACTAACCACAAGTCTAGTGGGTAAGTCCTAACTAAGGTATGGATTGTTCCAAACCGAGGCCACCATTTGGAGATGGGTCAAGTTGCACCTGCGGGTGACTTGTACCAATGTGGCGCAAAAGGGGGTGCGACGTTAGCCGGGATGCGGCCCGGCGTGCCGGCGAAACCTAGAGCGGGTGGTTATCGCTTGGAGCATTTCATGCCGAGGTTTTGGCACGAGTTCCCATGGTATGGGTCATCTCGTTTGGGATGAGTGCGTGCCTTGTGGGTACAGTAGTACATCTCTGATCAGAGTCTTAAATCTTTTCGAAAAGTCGAGCCCACGGTCAAGGGCGGGTTGCGTGACATCCCCCAGTTAGTTTACTTTGGATATGTATGTGCATGATGGATTGACATGTAAGGACTGTTGTGCGAGGAGGTAAAACGTACTCCTCGAGTTAGTTGATGTTGTTGATATTCATGTTTACTTTTCCGCATGATTAAAATGTGATTACACTAAATGCAATAACTGAAACTGTACTTTTCCGCAATGTTAGCCATTACCCTTCCTTGTTTATTATCCTGCATTATTACTTGCATTTGCGGTGGCTTGTTGAGTACTTTTTGTACTCATACCCGTTGGACCCCACAGAGGATGCTTACTATGAAGACGGTCTGGAGTAGCGACCCAGTCGAGAAGAAAGATCCTGAAGTAGATGTTCATCATGCCGCTTTCTAATTATTTTTTATTACTGTTTTTACTAAAACTTTGATGTAATAGATATGGTCTGCGTACCATGGATATTGTCGTATGTACGTTGTCGCATGATGAACCTCTTGTATTATTGTTTTTCTTCTGAAATTCAATAATGTCTCGATTTGATAAATCGGGGCGCTACAATAGATTACTTGTGCAAGCCGCTAGAGATAGAAAAGACCTTAGACTTAGGCTAGAATCTGTTTCTACTAAGTATGTCATGCTTAAGTCTAGGGTTAATGATGCTGAATGTGAATCTTGCACTGTTGTCATTAGTGAGCTTGCTCAGTTGCGTTATGTGCATGCTCAAACTCTTTCTGAGCTTGAGACTGCACAGAAGCAGCTTTTGATGATTGATTCTAGTACTCATGATATAAATGAATGCATGAACTGTTCTTTATTATGTGAGAGCATTAATTTACGTGATAAGCATGTTCATGACTTAGAGGCTAGATTGGAGAGGGCCGGTAGTTCTAAGGATGTGCAACCTGTGTGTGACACTTGCATAACCCTTAAGGACCAGCTAGGCACTGTTAGAGAGCGAGTTGAAAACCTCATGACTGAAAATGAATACCTTCTTTCTGTGGTTAACAAATGCACTGAGGGAAAGGGTAGAATGGACTTGCTCGTGGCCAAAACCAAGATGTGTGCTGACAGAGCAGGGTTAGCTCTAGGATTGGGTTTTCAGAGGATTCCTTCAGACAGTGTAAACAAAATTGTTTTTACCTCACCCACTACCTTAGAGAAAGAGAGAGCTCTGTTAGACACTCCATCAGCCAAAAAGCCTACCCGAACTCCAAAGAAAACTACTCCTCCCGCAAAGAAAATTCCTCCCAAGAAAACCACTCAGCAGAAGCCCAAGGAGCCTGTGAGGATTGCTCCAATGACCCATGAGAGTGCCCCTAGGAGAGTTTTTCATTGTTCCTACTGTTAGAGGGCGGGTCACTTGCTTGGGTTCTGTTTTCGTCACATCAAGGATGAGCGACGCTCTCAGGCGATGAGGTTCCAGAACATGCACTACCCATCTTTAGGTATGCATGAGTCTGAGTTTTACTCTCATCCTGTTTTCGAGGCTCCTCGTACTTCTTGGAGAGGTTTTGCTCATTGAGGTGTTCACCATGTTCCATATGGTAGTAGACCCCGGGTGAGTAGCTTTGTACCTCGTCAGAATAGGAGACCTCGTCATGTATCTAGGTCACAACATGTAGGTAGACCTCGCACTTTGCATCATTCTGATTATCCTGTGCGTAGACAGTCTATTTTTACTATGCCTACTACTCGTATCACTCAGTGTTGGATGCCTCGTCATGTATTCACTCACCCCAGCAGTGAGCGATCAAGATTTTCCTATCATATGTAGGCGCCGGACCAAGGCTTGGAGGGCACGTGGATCATGGACTCCAGTTGTTCACTCCACATGACCGGAGATGCAGCATGGTTCTCCAGCCTCACCACAACCAAGCAAAAGGAACATAACCCCTTCGGCAACAATCGAAGGAGTAGAGTGAAAGGTAAAGGTGTGGTAAGAATTAACTTGAATTTCACTCTCAAAGATGTTGCTTTGGTTGAAAACTTAGGATACAATTTGCTTTCTGTATCTCAGTTGCTTGATGAGGGCTTCGAAGTGCGATTCCATCGCGATACTTCGCAAGTACTCAATTCTGATGGCGTTGTGGTTTGTAATATCTTTAGAGTTGGGAGAGTTTTTGGAGCTGATTTTTTTGAGTCATCTGGTTCTTCTCATTGTCTTGTTGCACATTCTACATTTGAGCTTTGGAAGTGGCATATGAGACTAGGGCATATGATCTTTGAGTTGCTCGCTCGTCTGAGTGCCATAGGTCTGATCCGAGGATTGCCCAAACTCAAGTTTGAGAAGAATTTAGTTTGCGCTCCATGTCGACATGGAAAAATGATTGCCGCTTCACCCTCGCCAGTCACCACGGTGATGACTGAACAACCCGGAGAACTTCTCCACATTGACACTGTAGGTCCTTCTCGGGTTAGTTCTTTAGGCGGCAAGTGGTATGTGTTAGTCATTGTCGATGCTTTCTCTCGCTACTCTTGGGTCTTCTTTCTTGCCAGCAAGGATGATGTGTTTTCACACTTTCGGAGCTTGGCTTTGAGACTTTTCACTGAACTCCCTGGTGCATTGAAATTCATTCAAAGTGATAATGGCACTGAGTTCAAGAACAGTCTCTTTGTTGACTTTTGCATGGAGCATGGCATAGAACATCAATTCTCTGCTCCGCGGGTTCCTCAACGGAACAGTGTTGTTGAGAGAAAGAACCGCACTTTGGTTTAGACGGCTAGGACGATGCTTGATGAGCACAGGACTCCTAGAAAATTCTGGGCTGAGGCCATGAACACTGCTTGTTACATCTCAAACCGAATCTTCTTGCGCTCAATTTTAAACTTAACTTCATATGAGCTACGTTTTGGGAGACAGCCCAAAGTTACTCATCTTCGAGTTTTTGGCTGTCATTGCTTTATCTTGAAACGTGGAAATTTGGATAAATTTGAGTCGCGTTCTTCTGACGGGATCTTTTTGGGTTACACTACACATGGTCACTCTTATCGTGTTTATAATTTGGAAACTAACACTGTCATTGAGTCATGTGATGTGACTTTTGATGAATCAACTCCTTCTGTTAGTTCTACCTTTGAACAGGCAAATGAACACGACATGGAGCAGACCATCTTCGAAGAAGAAGATCCCGGAGATTTTGAGGATGAACCCCTACTACCCTCGACATCGACCCCCGAAGCCGACCCCGCTTCGACTACTTCGGCACAAGGTCCCGAAGCAACTACGTCGACATCGGTCATCTTGGACCACTCCAACGCACAAGTTGAGGGGGAGACTACATCTCGCCGCAAGGCTCCACATCACGTTCATAGGATGCATCTTCCCGAGCAGATCATTGGTGAGGTTGATCAAAGGGTAACACGTTCTCATGCTCATTTCATTGATTCCTCTTTTGTTGCTTCTTTCGAGCCCTTAGATGTTAGTCATGCACTTTCTGATTCTAGTTGGATCAATGCCATGCATGAAGAACTTGAAAATTTTGAGAGAAACCAAGTCTGGACTTTAGTTGATCCTCCACCTAATGTTCATTTCATTGGAACAAAATGGATTTTCAAAAATAAACAAGGGGAGGATGGGACTGTAGTTAGAAACAAGGCTACACTTGTAGCTCAGGGTTATTCTCAATTAGAAGGGATTGATTTTACTAAGACATTTGCACATGTTGCTCGTCTTGAGGCCATTAGGATTTTACTTGCATTTGCGACATCCTGGGGATTCAAACTCTATCAAATGGATGTCAAAAGTTCTTTTCTTAATGGCTTCATAGGCGAAGATGTTTATGTAAAACAACCCCCTGGCTTTGAAAACCTCAAATACCTACATAAAGTCCTTAAACTTCATAAGGCTCTTTATGGACTCAAGCAGGCCCCTCGGGCATGGTATGATAGACTTAAGTCTTTTCTGCTTGAGCGGGGGTATTTGATGGGATCTATTGATAAAACCATGTTCACTCCCAAGCATGGCAAAGATTTCCTCTTAGTCTAGATTTATGTGGATGATATCATCTTCGGTGGCTCCTCTCATGCTTTGGTTGCCAAGTTTGCAGATACCATGAGCAGGAAGTTTGAGATGTCCATGATGGGCGAACTCACGTTTTTCCTTGGTTTGCAAATCAAGCAAAGCAAACAAGGTACCTTCGTTCACCAGACGAAGTACACCAAGGACCTCCTTAAGAAGTTCGACATGGCCGATGCGAAGCCCCTCGCTACTCTGATGGCTACTTCGATAACATTGGATCCTGACGAGGATGGAGAAGCCGTAGATCAAAAGGAGTTCCGAAGCATTATCGGCTCCCTCCTCTACTTGACTGCTACAAGGCCGGACATACACTTCGTAGTGTGTCTGTGCGCTCATTTTCAGGCTTCACCATGAGCTTCGCTCCACCAAGCGGTAAAGCGCATTCTCAGGTATCTCAAACATACCCTCGAATTTGGCATTTGGTATTCGGCATCTTCCTCTTTGTGTCTTCGAGATTATTCCGATGCGGATTTTGCTGGGTGTAGGATTGATAGGAAAAGTACCTCCGGTACTTGTCATTTTCTAGGTACTTCACTAGTTTGTTGGTCTTCCCGCAAACATTCTAGTGTTGCACAATCGACGGCTGAGGCCGAATATGTTGCTGCAGCTAGCTGTTGCTCTCAGATTTTGTGGATGGTTTCCACTTTGTAGGATTTTGGGTTAGATTATAAGAGTGTTCCACTTTTCAGTGATAACACTAGTTCTATTTGTATTCCAAACAACCTGGTTAAGCATTCCAGAACCAAACACATTGATGTGCGATATCATTTTCTCAGAGATCATAATGACAAGGGTGATATTGAGCTTCAATATGTTGATACCCAACACCAGCTAGCTGATATTTTCACAAAACCCCTCGATGCTTCTTGTCTTGCCTACTTGCGTGGGGAACTTGGTGTTTGTCACCCTTATGGCATTTTGTGAGGGGGAGCGGATTTTGAATGTCTTGCATATGCCCATTATGTGTGAAATTGCATTTACATCTTTTGCACTTATATGCCTGATTTTATTTCATGTAATCATGTCAACTCAGCTCTATTTAATATGTCTGAAACATTTTGTGCATGATTTTTCTTTCCAAAATCAAATCATGCTCACTGCTTAGTCTTGAATCTAGCATGTTTAGGCATGACTGCTTTAGCTATCTTTTATCTGCTTGATAGCAAGACTCCTTTTCTCTGGATGCTAAACATTGCAACTTGAAAAATTGTTCTACTTACTCATGGATATTCATCAAGTGCTGAACAAATTGTTCACTTAATTAAAATAGAAAATTCCATGATTTTCATGCTACAAGTGAAAAGATCCAGGTGGGTTTTTTGTCGCACTACACTATTCTAGACTGCTTACCATTACACATTGGTCTGAACTGGGATAGTGTCGTGTGTGTCAAAATCACCGTCTTTATCTACTGATGGTTCTCATGCCTAGGCTTGGCTTGATTGGAAAGTATAAGGTAGACAAACAAATAACCCCTGTCATTATGAAAAGAACAAAAAATTCATTGATCATCGAGTCTGCTTTCATTGCTCCACTTAAACTGGACTTGTCTGTCTAGAGTAGAAATTGACTAGCTTTGCGCACTCCCTCTTTTTACTTGTCTAGTTACCTTGATTGGGTGGTGATGTTTTTATTTCAACATGATAAAATCACATGATGTCATCATGTTTTTTAGAAAATGTTAAATTGAGTTGAGCACATGATAATTGGTATTAATGTTGGCATATTTTTGCTTTATATGTCTTTGCAATTCTGTCCATTTCATAGCTTTGCATTCTTTGAATGCTCCTTGATGCTTGCATTGCCAATGGGGGAGAAATTTTTGAGTTCTCTATAGCAAGGGGTAAAATAACTCAGGGGGAGTTTTATCTTGCAAAGGGAAAGATTTGCCAAAGGGGCTTTTACTCTTTTGAAAAGGGGGGAAAATTCATCTGCAGAGAAAGATATTGGCACATGGGACCACTCAGGCATTGTAGCTGTAGATGAAGAAGTTCCAATATGGCCTACTTCCTGGACATATTCTCTTCGCTATATCTTCGACATACTGACGAGGGTCCCTCCTCCGGAAATGGGAAGGACTACTCTTTTGCCCTGATCTTGGCCATCTTCTTGCTTCGGGGGGGCATAATATTGACCACCGTAGGTTGTCTTGCAGGGTCAAAGTTTTCTACACGTGCGACAGCCTGCATAGGCTCCGGACGTGCCTCGGAAGGGACTCGGTCAGTAGTGCCTCGACTAGAGGTCCTTTCAAGGTACTCACCTCTTAAAGAGAGTATAGACTTGCACGCATCAGTAGCATGACTTCGATTTTCACCATGAACGCAGCAAAAGAAGGCCTTGCCTTTGCCAGCCGGCTTCCCTAGCGGCCTCGAGCCACTGGTCTTGCTTCTCGAAGCTTGTGGATTTCTAGGGGCAAAATTCTGCGTAGAAGGAGCAATGTTCAAGACTTCGGAGCGAGGATGCTTTTGCACCCGACGCCTGTCATGCTGGATATCGAAGTTGGGCCCCTGCGAAGGTATTGAAGTCTTCACCTCGAGCTTGACTTCTTGCAAGATTAGCGGAGTTGAAGCTGTTCTTCGGAGCCATCCTTCCTCCAACCTAGCATACTCTTCGAAATAGGCCATCGTTGAAGCTGTTTCCGATGAAGTTTATCAAGGAGGCCCGCATGAGTAACTGCCTCTCGGGCTGCATCAACAATGGACGATGCAGACAGCCCCCGTATCTGTGACTTCATATGAGCGAAGCGCTTGAAAAATTGTCTTAAAGTTTCTCCAGGTAGCTGCTTCACCTGGAAAAGACTTCCCATAGACATAGGGGGCACGAAGGTACCCTGAAAGTTACTTATAAACTTCTTCCTTAGCTGCTCCCAAGTTCTAATTGATCCTGGCTTCAAGGACCAGAACCAACACAAAGCAACCACTTCAAGAGCAAGGGGGAAACACTTGGCCATGGTGTCTCAGACTCCTCCACTGGCCTCAATTGCCAAAGCATACGAACGAGAGAACTCTCTCGGATCCTCTTCTCCGGAGAACTTACAGAGCTTCGAAGTTTTAAACTTAGGGTCAAAGCGCACTTTCTGTAAATCAGGATGCAGCGGAGACTCGCTATCGAAGGAAGCGTTCTCTGGGGCTTCGGGATAAGGAAGAGAGTCGTCATCTTGATGCACTTCGGGAATCACCGGGGTGGCCTGAGAACGAAGCCTATCTGCGGCCTCTTGCCTCCACCTTGCCACTTCAGCTTGGAGACTGGCCATCTAGGTCGCCACGTCACCAAGACCGTCTTCATTTCTTCCGGAAGGATCTTCTGGGTCTTGAGAACTGTACACGTCAGTTCGGAGCACAATCAGAGTTGGAGGAGGGACTCTGTCTGGTCCAAGCATAGATGGAGTTGGAGGAGGAACTCCGTATGCTCGAGGAAGAGAATTCCCTTTGGGGGTCTGAGGTGGAGGAACTACTGAAGGTCCTCCGACCTCGACTATATTCGAAGATCTTTCTCTGGAGGTCTGAGGGGACCTCCGAGTAGGACTACCACCTAAACTCCACTTAGGAGGCATGGTTCTAAGAACATGGTAGAGAACGAAGTTTTTTGACCTAGGTTCCCCACGGACGGCGCCAACTATTCGCGTAAAAGATTACGCTAACAGGTTCTTGAAGATTAAGAACTAACAAACGAAGAGTTTGTGAAGCGGACTATTTCAAGCCTCCGAATTGGATAATAGCTCGAAGTAGTTCGAAGTTGTGTATTGAATAACTGGGTATTCGATGCCTATTACAAGGTAAGAAGGGGGGTATTTATAGGTAAAAATCTTAAGGAAAAGATCTTTTTACCCCTCAATTACAACCGACATAGTGGAAACTATTCAGTACCCCTAATAGGGTTAAAATGGTAAAAGACTAATCTATTTAGAAAGCAGATAAGTCTTCTATCCTCGCTGGCAGATAAGCTCTCTGAAGATTTAACCTTCGAAGTCATACTCCGAATAGAAGCCTGCATGGATTCTTCGAGCTTGATCATATACTAGACCGAAGTTAATACTAGAGTTTCGGTTTAGTAAATTGGCTCAGTCTTATAACTGTAGAGACCCTGAGGATGAAGTATTTTCCCCCAACAGATATATTTTTCAGAATTTCTTAATTCTGAAAATATATTACAAGGAATATGACCTTTGTGTAATTTTTTAATTCTAGAGGGTTCTTTTCAGAAAATACACCCCATGGTTGGCCTATAAACAGAGGACCATATCCTTGGGCAGGTGGCTGTTCTTTTGGCTGAACCAAAATATCAAATTCATACAATTTTTGTTGTGTTCTTTCTGCTTTGGATCAATCCTGCGTCCTGGTCACAATCCGGCAAAAAGCTATAGTGCAACGATTTTGTGAGCTCGTTTCTGGTGAATCTACTACAGAACCTATGTTAGATGTCTATACATCTTTTGTAGTGAATGTTTTGAATGTTCCATTTTCGAAAGTTGCAAGTGATTTCTGTGATTCCTTCTTAATTCTTTTGCCGATCAAACATGGCATCACATCTCTGAAAAATACTCTCAAGAAATTGTTTCAGTTTTTGGTTTAGCTCTCTACATGTTTGATGAAATGTTGATTCAACTGTTCAACATCATCTTGGCTGATTCTTGAAGTGTTTCTTGAGTAATATCATGGTTGAATGATGATCAAGTTATTTTGGAGTAAGAATCAAGTTTTAATGATTCAGAGACATTTCTTTTCTGATTAGTGGTTCTGTCCAGATTGTGTGTGTTGCTGTATTTTTCTGAAATGGTTCAGACTTCTTGAAAGTTTTTGCATCTGATCCATTATGTGTTTTACTGAGAGTATATTCTGGTGGACAGCAGTAAAGTGAAATACCAGAAATCTGTTTTCAGTGTTAATTGCTGTTTGAATTTGTTTGAATTGAAACTTGGTATTCTGAGAGTTAAATCAACTCACTGTTCATTATCTAGTTGTTTCAGAACTTGCTGTATATTCAGACTTGAATGTAAGCAGTGCTATTTTGTGATTGAAGTTGTTTAACTCAAAAGAAAAAAGTCAAATCAAAATATATGAAGTTACTGTTCATCATCTATATAGTTTTAGAACTTGTATTTTCAATTGAGTTCAATTTGAATTGTTCCGCAATTCTATTTTGAGGCAAATGTATAAAACTGCAAACTGTTATCAGATCTGAAATAGGTATTGCAAATATCTAAAAAACTTAAATCTGAACCTAGTTTGAAAAGTGTTCAGTATTCCTCATTAGATGTGTGTCAGGTTCTAAGTTGTTGTCAGGAGTTTAGTTCTGGATCTGCTCTTGCTGATCTCTGAAAATTGTCTCACAACTTGTGTCATCAATGTTCATGTACAAGGTGTGATATTCAGTATTGCCTAAAGTTTAGTTCTGAAATTGTATTCAAGTTTGTTATTTAGCTTGAGTCAGCTATTGATTAAATTTTTTTCTGAATCTGCTGCAGCTGAGTATTGAGTTTAAAGATTCTGTTCGCTGAAAGTTCTATCATCTTGCTGTGCTGAATTTCTTTCAATTGGTATAACTTGAAGATAAGTTTTGAATGCAAATAATATAGACAAAATTTACTCTATGAGTTCTCTTTTCAGTCTGAGTTCTAAATATAACTGTAAAAATTCTATAGAGATTCTGAATTGTAATTTTTGATTCGGACTTTTGGTTGAATTACACTTGATTCTGTTGCAAATTTGTTCAGTTGTTACTAGATGATTAACTCTGTGGTATGATCAGCAATAGTGTTAGAAATACTGTTCATCTTCTTGCAGTTTTTCGGAAATATTGTTTCACTCTCAATGTTTGGCTCAGATTTTGAAATGCAGTTTTGAGTCTGTTCCTTGATCTGATCACACTTCACAGTGTGTAAACTAAATCAAAAC
Source organism: Zizania palustris (assembly GCA_019279435.1). Taxonomy (NCBI): domain Eukaryota; kingdom Viridiplantae; phylum Streptophyta; class Magnoliopsida; order Poales; family Poaceae; genus Zizania; species Zizania palustris. The sequence goes on along the minus strand of JAAALK010000290.1, from coordinate 64,994,586 downwards.
AAACTCAAAGATTTTCCATAGGAGTTTCTGGAACTAAATTGTGAATTCTTCTCTAATTTGGAGTTTCAATAGTTGACAAGATATTCAGTGTTTCAATTACCGATCAAGAAAGTGTAAATCGGCAAATCAGTTACCAATAGAAGTATTTCAGCATTCCAAACTCTGATTTGCTCTGAACTGAAATTTTGGGTATAGTTCTGCACTGTTTTTGTACTGTTTGGTTCACACTTGATTTTTGACGATATTTGAGGGCCTTTGGGTGATTTGAAAAGGCCATCTGTTTCATGAGAAATAGTTAAGGCGCTTATTCACCCCCCCTCTAGTCACCATTCCGAACCCACAATTGGTATCAAAGCTGGTTTGATCACGAGTTGACCTTAACCAGCTGTGATCCTCATTTTGGCGAAATGGAGAGAAACACAAAAATCCCGATGTTTGATGGTCATGATTATTCTTATTGGAAGGTGTGCATGGAGGCTTATTTACTAAGTCAAGGAAGTGCTATTTGGGACATCATCGATTCCCAATATGTGATCCCTGAAACTCGAACCTCAGAGGCTGAAAAGTCAAAGTACGATTGCAACAGCAAAGCGAGAAACATACTTTTTGTCAGCCTGAGTTGCAAAGAGTTTGATAGGGTCCAGCACCTACGAACTGCTCATGAAATCTAGACCACTTTGAAAACCTTTCATGAGGGCACTACCCAGATTAAGGCTATTAGGCAAAGCACATATAATCAAGAGTACCAAATGTTTGTGCAAGGCCCCAACGAATCGGTAGATGCCATGTTTGAGCGCTTTGATGGGATTGCCAGTAATTTGCGCTCCATTGGGACGCTAGCTTACTCTGATCATTATAGGGCGATCAAACTTCTCTATGCTCTTGATCATAGCATATGAGAGGTGAAGATCTCAAGTATTGAAGAGTCGGCAAGTTTTGACACTTTGACTTGCGATGAACTCTTTAGTAAGCTCAAGTCCACCGAGATAGCCAAGGCATCTCGTCCAGGATTCAGAAAAACATTGTTGCCTTCTATTGCTTTGGTTTCCGGTCCTGGCAGTGGCACCTCATCTAGAGGTAATGTGTCTGGAGTTTGCGCTTTATCTAGGGGTTTTGCCTTGTCTTCATTGGTCTCTATCACAAAAGAACAAGTGGACACATTGGATGATGAAGAGCTTGCTCTTATAGTCAAAAAGTTCACTAGGTTCTACAATGATAGAAGAGATCAAAGAAGAGAAGGGTCTCGAGGGTGTTTTGAGTGTGGTGATCTTGATCATGTTAAAGCCAATTGCCCAAAACTGAAAGCCAAGAATGAACATGAGCATAAATATTAGAAAAGAAACAAAAAACCACACTTCAAAGGGAAAAGAGGAAAAGTGGCAAAAAGGATGGCTAGAGCTTTGGGGGCTGCACTCAGTGACATCGACAACACCTCGAGTGAAGAGCCAAGCTCTAATGAAGAAGATTTTTACAAGAGTGAAGAAAAGAAGGAAAAGACGAAGGACTTCAACAACCTCTGCTTCATGACCAATGACAAGTACAACAGCGATGAGCTTGACTCATCTAAGGTTAGTCTATCACATGACCAATTACTTGTTCAAAACGATGAATTACATGATGCAATTATTTCACAAGATATACTGCTCAAACTTGCTGCTAAAGAAAGAAAGGAACTAAAACTTATAATTGAATCACTTTCTACTGAACTTGCTTTGTTGAAGTCTAAGTCTGAAATTGATGAATGTGAGTCATGTCTTGTCGTTATGGATGAACTTGCTCAGTTGCATCTGATTCATGCTCAAAACATTAAAAAACTTGAAAATGTTCAGAAGCGACTTTTGGAGGTGGATTCTAGTCCTTGTGTCATCGATGAATGCTTGAATTGTTATTTACTTATTGAAAGCATTAGTCTGAGAGAAAAGCATATTTATGAGCTCAAGGCTAGATTGGAGAGTGCTGAGTGTTTTAAGGATGTGCAGCCGGCGTGTCCCACCTGCGTCACCCTTAAGGACCAACTCAGCTTTGCTAGAGAGCAAATAGAAAAACTTAAGTGTGAGAATGATTATCTACTTTCCATGGTAGACAAATGCACTGAAGGGAAGGGAAAAATGGATTTGCTTTTGGACAAAACAAAAATGTGCGCTGACAGGGCAGGGTTAGCTCTTGGGTTAGGTTATGACAGGACTTCATCAAATACCCCAAGCCAAAATGTGTTCACTCTACCTATTACCCTTGATAAAGAGAGAGCCAAGTTAGACACAACTCAAAAATCCAAAACTCCTACCCAACCCAAAAGGATAATCATTTAATCACTCAAGACATACTCCAAGCAAAAACCTAGGAAAACTGTGAGGTTTGCACTAGAAACCTATGAGCCTACACCCAAGAAAGTTTTTCACTGCTCTTATTGTCATCGTGTAGGTCACTTGATTGGTTTTTGCTATCGTCGCATGAAAGATGAACATCGTGCTCATGCTTTGAACCTTCATGATTATTTTTCACATGATTTGCATGATTATGGTTATCTCTCATGCTCTAACTTTGAGGCTCCCCATGGTTTTGTGAGTGATTATGCCCCTCGTGGTGTACACCATGTTTCATATGGTGATAGATCATATGTAAGAGGCTTTGATTATCGATAGGTTGGGAGACCTTGTCGTTTTCCAGGTTCGCGCTTTGTAGCTAGACCACACACTTTTTATCATGGTTCATATCCGGTGCATGGTCAATCTAGTACTTTGCCTGGTTCTCGAGTTTTGCGATGCTGGATTCCAAAACAGTTTTTAACTCACCCTTCCACCGAGCATTCAAGAGATTCTAGCATGTTTTGAGGGGGAGTTGTGTAGCATTGCATGAGCTTCTGTCATATGATTAATTGCTTTTACGAGTACATGCTTTGTAATGCCTTTGTAGTATTGTCTTTAATACTATTGACTGTACTTGGCATGTTTTCATCTGATAATCGTCATGAGAATGGCTTTTATTTGTTAAAATTTGAAAACAATCAGTGCTTAGTCTAGAAACAAGCTTGAATAGGTTGAGTGCTTTTGCTATCTTTTACACATCTGATAGCTATGTTCTTTTCACTTGGATGCTGATATGCAACTTGATTTCATAAAAAATATTATGCTGAAAATGAAAATGAATGAAAATGAAAAATGAATGAAAATGAATGAAATTCATGATGTTGTGTGCTAAAATTGAAAAGATCCAGGTGGGTTTGCTTTGTCGCACTACATTGTTCTGGACGGCTTACCATAGCACTTTGCTATAAATAGGGGACCATATCCATGGGCAGGAGGAGATTTTTTGGCTGTTCTTTTGGCTGAACAAAATATCAATTACATAGAATTCTTGCTGATTTGCTTCAATCCAGCGTTACTATTCATGATCTGGACAAAATGAACAGTGCAGCGATGGATTAAATTTCTGGGCGCGGGTATGCAGTTTTGTGGCTGAATTCGTTTTTGAGAACTGTTTTCTGGTGAATCTAGTGCAGAAGTTGATGTTGATACATACATCTTTTGTTGAGGATGTCTTGAATGATCCATTTTTGAAAGTTGCAAGTGATTTCTGCAATATCTTCTTGATCTTTTTGCTGACCAAACGAGGCACCACAACATTGAAAAAATACTCCGAGAATTTGTTTCAGTTTTTGGTTTAGCCCTCTACATGTTTGATGAAATGTTAATTCAACTATTCATCATCATCTTGTCTGATTTTTGAAGTGTTTCTTGAGTATTATCATGATTGAATGATGATCAAGCCATTTTGTAGTAGGAATCAAATTTTAATGACTCAGAGACATGTTTTTTTCAGATGAGGGGTAATGGCTTTCAGGTTTTGTATTCTCTGAAATAGGATCAGGTGTTTCTGCTATATCATGCAATTATCGCTGAAAAATCTCCAACTGAGTGCTTGACTCTGTTCAGCAGTGTTAAATCTCATTTCTCGAACTATTTCAGATTCTATCAGTTCTGATTTTAAACTTGCTGCTTCTCTGAAGTTTGATTCACAACTTGTGCTATAACTGTCCATGATCAAGGAATTGTTTCCCTTACTAGACTTTTAGTGCATATCTACATTTGTTTCGATTCTGAAATATTTTTTGATCTGAATTGTGTTTTGAGCAAATGTGTTCAGTTAATCTCTAAAGTGTGAATTAGTTCTTTTCTGCTCTGAGTTTTCTACAAAACAATAGCAAATACTTCAAGTAAACAGAGCTCCCATCAAGACTGTTTTATGGTTCATCAAGTGTCGAAATAGTCAGAGGCATTATTCTGAACTGATTTAAACCAGGAAGTGATTGAATCAATTGAAGACTAAAACTCAGGTATGTTTTTCTAAGCTGATCACAGGTTTTGACATTTCTATTCTGAATTCTTCTGTGAATTCAGGTTCAAATATTATTTCTTATTCAGTTTGTGTCATAACTTGGCTGAATTAATTAGTTTCACAAAGATTTGATAGAGAAATGTTAAGAGTTGTTAGAATTGTTGAATCTGTTCTTTGTTTTGGGATGAACTGATCAACAAAATTAAGTTTTCAGATTTAAATCAGTTGTGAAAATTCTCTTGTGTTAACTGTTCTAGTTTTATCTGGAAATACTGTTCAGTTTTAGGATTTGAGTATACTGTTTCAGATTGTTGCCTAAGAATTCATTTGATTTCAGTGCAAAAGTATTCAGATCTGAGTCAATGTTTGGATTTAATGTTCAAATTCAGTTCTGAGTTCTTTAATCTATTTTGATTTAAGTACTCTGATTGCTGAATTTTTCTTGTGGTTCTTGACTGAATTGAAATCCATTCAAAGTCACAAATATTTAGTGTCAAATTCAGTTCTGAGTTATATAATCTGTTTTGATTTAAGAACTCTAATTTCTGAATTATTCTTGTGGTTCTTGACTGAATTAAAATCCATTCAAAGTCACAAATATTCAGTTTCAAATTCAGTTCTAAGTTTTTTAATCTGTTTTGATTTAAGTACTCTCAGAGAAATAGAGTTAGTTTATGATGATAAGTGATAATCTGTCTTTGTCAAGTGATCAAGTTTTCTATAAATAGTTCTGATACACTCTTGGTTCATTGAGTGTATAAGTTCAATTCTGATTTCTCAATTTGAGTCTCATTTGAATAGTGAGTAACACACACAATTCATGATGTGGTACTTTTGAAGTTGATTTGATCAATCTTTCTTAACAAGTTGTAGTATTTCATAGTGTCAAGTTCAACTGTTAAAGAAGTTGTCTGATCTTCTGAACTTTGTCGGAATTCCAATAGTCGATATACTTCTGTCGACCGATCAGTTTCTAAACTATATACTGTACTTCGGAATTTCAATTGTCGACAAAGTATTTCAACAGATCACTCTCCGATTTATACAAAAACGTTGTTTGAGACTAAATTCTGTTCTGAGTTGATTTGTATGTCTCGCATTTGATTTGTGTAAATTTAGAGGTGCGTTGGGTGATCTGAATAGCCATCTCATTCGCGAGATTTTTTCAAGGCACCTATTCACCCCGCCTCTAGTCGCCATTCCGATCGCACAATGTTCATGTACAAGGTGTGATATTCAGAATTGTTTGAAGTTTAGTTCTGAAATTGTATTGAAGTTTGTCATTTAGCTTGAGTCAGCTATTCATTTAAACTTTTTCTGAATCTGCTGCAGCTGAGTATTGAGTTTAAAGATATTGTTCTCTGAAAGTTCTATCATCTTGCTGTGCTGAATTGCTTTAAATTGCTGCAACTTGAAGATAAGTTTTGAATGCAAATAATATAGACAAAATTTACTCTCTGAGTTCTATTTTCAGTTGAGTTCTATATATAACTGTAAATTCTATAGAGATTCTGAATTGTAATTTTTGATTTAGACTTTTGGTTGAATTACACTTGATTCTGTTGCAAATTTGTTCAGTTGTTACTAGATGATTAACTCTGTGGTATGATCAGCAACAGTGTTAGCAATACTGTTCATCTTCTTGCAGTTTTTTAGAAATGTTGTTTCACTCTGAATGTTTGGATCAGATTTTGAAATGCAGTTTTGAGTCTGTTCCTTGATCTGATCACACTTCACAATGTGCAAACTGAATCAGAACAAACTCAAAGATTTTCTACAGGAGTTTCTGGAACTAAATTGTGAATTCTTCTCTAATTTGAAGTTTCAACAGTCGACAAGATATTTTCGGTGTTTCAATTACCGATCAAGAAAGTGTAAATCGGCAAATTAGTTACCAGTAGAAGTATTTCGGCATTCCAAACTCCGATTTGCTCTGAACTAAAATTTTGTGTATAGTTCTACACTGTTTTTGTACTGCTTGGTTCACACTTGATTTTTGATGCTATTTGAGGGTCTTTGGGTGATTTGAAAAGGCCATCTGTTTCACGAGAAATAGATGAGGCGCCTATTCACCTCCCTCTAGTTCGCCATTCCGATCCCACAAAACCATCCATCCATCTCATCGTAATCGCGGTAATCCTTATCGATTCATTTGTGAATCATCCGTTTAATCCACATAATAGATTTTTATTAGTTTTTAACGGTAATTCGGTCTCTAGGTCGAGTTGCTTCTGATTTCTTTGAGTTTTGCAGAGCTTGTATGATCATCTTCATAATCAAGAAGGCATCTGCACAGAGCCATCTTCGTCGGCATACCCCTTGTCAACTCTACCCATACCCCTTGTCAAGGTCAAGGGTCGTTGGAACACAGTGTCAGCGTCGCGTGTTGTTTATTGGGATGCCCCTAGGCATCTGTGTGCTTTTGGATTGCCGAACTAATGTCAGTGTCTGTTGGTGCTTTATCAACAGATTTTAGCATCAACACACTTTTTGGTGACTCCGTTGTGGACATACACGCCAAGCACAACTACGATGACGATGGGTACGACTAATACGACTACATCAACGGTACCCTCTACGTCGGTGAACATGGCGAGGAGCGAGGTGATCGACGATGATAATGTCATCCTTCCCACCATCGATGACATCTCCGAGGAGGACATGGCCAAGATCGAGGCCAAGACGAAGGAGTTGCATGCCCTCATGTTTGGATGCTACACGAAGACTCACGTGAGCTTTGTCAAATGTACCCCCGATGTCCCCACCATCTCCATGGATAAGGTAACGCCACCACCCCCTTCTCCACCCCCTCAAACATCGGGCAAAAGATTGCCACAACAGTAGATCAGGCAGTTAGCGCTACTTCTGCAAACCGTCTAGGGCTTGAGGTCGACTCTAGGATAGAGGCACTGTTTCATAGATTTATCTTTTTCGAGACCGCTTCTCTGACCCCGATTGCTAGCGTACCCCCTGTTCACCACATACACAGTAGAACCGATGGGAGTACGAGAAAGAGTATCGCATCTACGACCTCAACATCTAGGGTCGGGATCTCACCCTTCCTCGTTGGTCAGACCTACCATCAGGTCGGTCAGACCAGTATGTGCCAGCCCACAACATAGAGCTTGCACACTAGCCAACCACTATTGCCGATAATGGTCGGTCAGACCAGCTACTAGACCAGTCCGGCCGGCCAATATACCCTCGGTCAGACCGGCCCCACAGTATTTTATGCGCCACCTCCAACAGCACCTACACTATTTGTGCCCGCACTACACACACCTCCTGCTCCCGCATACCTGCATAGGCCTAAGAATATCCCATATTATGAGCCAGCACGAGAGAAAAACCACCAAGAGGAGCCATATGGCCGACACGCTAGGATACCACCATGTGTCGCGCCGTCGCATGAGAGACGCGCACAGGGTTGAGGCATAGATGACATAGACGATCATATCCACACTTTGTTCAGAGAGTGTATGGGATATACGCCCCGGTATCGGACTAGAGTTTACCACAAACCATACCCGGACCATTTCGACACAATCCCATATACTCACGGTTTTAGGGTTCCCTAGTTCACCAAATTTGACGATGAGGGTAAAAAACCACTTGAGAGAACATAGGTTAGTTTCTAGCACAGTGTGGTGAGGCTAGCGGGATGGACGCCTTCAAGCTTAGATTGTTCTCTCTATCTCTGTCCAGCACTACTTTTACCTGGGTTTTGGCGCTGCCGCCGAACTCCATTCAGACTTGGGCCCAATTAGAGTAGAATTTCCGTGACTACTTTTTTAACTAGGAAAACTGAACATAGACTCTCGCACCTGACATCGGTTAAGCAAAATATAATGAGAGTGTCTCCGAGTACATTAGGCGATTTAGAGACACTAGAAACCGATGTTTTAGCTTGAACATTTCTGAAAAATGGATTTGGCCGACTTAGCTTTTAATGGTTTACATTCCGATCTGAAGGAGAAGCTAGATGGCCAAAACTTCTTAGAGGTTAGTTAGGTTTTGCAGTAGTCTCTGGTCTAGGAAGGCTGAGCCAAAAATAAAAAATTCGCTAAGACATTTAGCAAGCCCAAGGCTGAGGTACACGTCATGGAGCACTCCAATGAGGAATAATCGAAAAGTGAGGATGACTTGGCTGATATGTACACTGTGCAGTGGACTTGGTCTAACAAGTCCAAGCTGGTGAGTTGTTCTAAGCTACGGCCGTCTCCCACTAAGAGTTGGCCTAGTGAACTCAAATACGCGTTTGACGTGACCAAATGCGATAAAATATTTGATTTTTTGTTGAAGAACAAACTCCTCAGGTTGCCGAAGGGTCACGCCATTCCCACTGTCGACTATTTGACAAAATGCGCTTATTGTAAGTGGCATGATTCATATTCTTATTCTACTAATGATTGCAATTTTTTTCATCGATAGGTTCAATCGGCCATAGAGGAAAGACGATTGAAATTGGACAATAGTCCCAAGATGAAGCTCGACCAAGACCACTTCACCGTAAACACCATTGACCTCAATAGGAAGAAGGTGATGATTCGTCCCGAGCAGGATGAGTCGCCCAAGGGGAAAGCGGTCGTAGTTGGATAGCTTCCCCCACAAATGCTTGTGCCAAAGAATCCTGAGGTGGGAGTATGGAAAGTGAACACCAATGTGACATCTTCGTCCTAGGTGAACAAGAAGTTGAAGGTGACATACGAGATGCTGCTTCAGATGCACAAAAAGAGGGTCGAGAAGGCAAGCACTTGGCTAGAACCTCCAGCAAGGCCGAACCCTCCGTGAAGGAATGATTTCAACCCACGATGGGTAAGATGACTAGAGCAACCAATGCCTTCACCTCCGAACTAGTTCCTAATGGCGCAGTGGGCCCCATGTTACTTTTCGCCCGCTGGTTACCCATTCCCTTACTTCTTCAATGGTGCTCCTTTCATGCCACCAGGGATCCATAACATGAAGGGGAAGATGAGCGCAGCATGGAGCGACGTCTTCAATCGATTATACATCGCACTGTAGGGATGACTAGATTGGAGTTCTTAGGCCATCGTCGTTAAAGTGTGTTCCCAAGATGTCCCAATCCTGGAGGGGACCCTATTGGAGCAAAACGGAGGCAAACCGCAGAAGGCGACCAAGGAGGAGACTGTCGATATGACCACTGCCTTAGGGCCGGTCCGACCGCCATCACCACTCCAGTCTGACCGGTCTACTGTGGACAGTTCGACTACTAGTTTTCAGCCATCCAGGACTGGCCATTTAGACTGGCCCACCATAGCCGGTCCAACCGACAGGACCCGGTCAGACTGGCCTAGTAAGGCTGGTCCAACCAACAGAGTACAGGAAGATGCCCACAATAAGAGCAAAATTGTCGAGGTCGATCTAGGTGATTCCCATTCAGCCAAAATTCTAGGAGCAAGTTCGTGGCACCCAACACAAAGCCAAAACCTTCGTGTGCACCTCCAGGCATGACCAAGTCCTAGAACAGGCATCTACAGCTACTTCGAGCCCAAGAGATGAGAGAGAAGAAGGCCAAGGATGTTTGGGGCACGATCTTTGAGGAGATTTGCCCCGACCACTACCCAAGAAGGTATGGTAGCCCAAGCTGGTTGCGGTGGACAACCCGACTCCAACTCCAAGTGATGAAGATGATGACATGCTAGACGATGACTACACACCCGTCTCGGATGGACCACTCCCTCAACCGATGGATGTGAATGTGGTGATGCTTCCCACTGAGTTTGGTCTGTTGGAAGATGAGGCCGAGGTCGCTCAACTAAACCTCATCCCGCATGAAGCTATTTTTGAGAAGCCCGAGGAGACGGCTCATCACTTGAAGCCCCTTTATGTTTGAGGAAACATCGATGACAAGTCGATATCTACGATGCTCGTAGATGGAGTCACCACCGTCAACCTGATGCCATAACCTGATATTTAATGGATTCAATGGCTAGGGCTCCGAGGCGAAGGGTGTACTTTTTCTAGAGCTGATGGTGGGCAACAAGACATTGCTTATGGCGTTCTTCATGGTGGATGTTCAAGGTAACTATATTGTGCTACTTGGGCGTGATTGGATTCACGCGAATTGTTGTATTCCTTCTACCTTGCACCAGTGTTTGATCTAGTGGGATGGCGATCATGTGGAGGTTGTAGGAGATGACACTTTAGCCCAGGTTTCTTTGGCCGATGTGTCCATAGACGCCATCCTTGAGGCCAGTCAGATGGCCTCAATGGTAGATTAAATCAGTCTAGTTTGGCCTGTTGATCTTTTCCCTTCACTTTGGCTAATCTAGTTACATTTGTAAGTGTGATCCTGTTGCTTGGTGACTCCACCCATACGTCAGAACGCGGTGTCAGTGCCATGTGATGTTTAGTGGGCCACCCTAGGCGT
>JAAALK010000290.1:64937970-64982860 GCA_019279435.1 Zizania palustris | reverse complement strand
TCTGAAGTCATGAATACTGCACCCCCACAGAAGTTTGCACCAAGAGCTCCACAGTCTACGGGGAACAAGGCCAGCGGCTGGAGGCCGCCAGGGAAAACGGCTGACAAGGGCCAGACCCTTTTCTGCTGCATTCACGGAGAAAATCGAAGCCATGCAACTGACACTTGCAAGGCTATACTTACCCTAAGGGGAGAGTACTTAGAGAGAACTTCGGGTCGAGGCAGTACCGACCGAAGTCCAGCTGCAGCGCGCCCAGAGCCGGTCCAAGCTGTGGCGCGAATAGAAAATTTTGATGCTGCAAGGCACCCTCCGGGGGCCAATGTTATGCCACCTCCGAAGCAAGAGGAAGGGCAAGATAGAGGAAAAAGAGTAGTTCTCCCTATCTCTGGAGGAGGTACCCTCGGAAGCATGTCCAAGAGACAGCGAAGAGAGTACGTTCGGGAAGTAGGTCATATTGGGACTTCGTCATCTGCAGCTGCAATGCCAGAGTGGTCTCACGTTCCGATATCTTTCTCTGCGGAGGATGCAGCTGGTATTAAGTTCCGCACGCAGATCCATTGGTTGTCACTGCTGATATTGCAGGCACTAAAGTCCGAAGGGTGTTAATTGACGGAGGTAGCTCGGCAGATATCATTTTTGTTCAAGCCTTCGATCAGTTATGCATTTCCAGGAAGCATCTTCTTCCAGCAGCTCGTCCTCTGCAAGGCTTCGCAGGACCCCCGCTTGATGCACTTGGCCAGATAGGCCTGGAAGTTACCTTCGGAGAAGGTTTATTAGCCCGGACTGAAGAAGTAATTTTCGATGTGATAGATGCCCCTTATGCTTACAATGTCATCTTCGGAAGGGGCATGCTGAACCAGTTCGGAGCTGTGGCGCATCACAATTATTTGTGCATGAAGATGCCCACACAAGCAGGAGTCCTTACAATCTTCAGAGATCAAGCCATTGCTCGGAGGGCAGAATATGGTCATGGTCCCCCTCTTGATCCGAGGCATGTAAACAGTGTGCAGGATAATGAAGAAATTTTTTCAACCTCCTCCGAAGCTTCGAAGAAGTCCTTTCCGAGACCAAGTCCCGAAGGAGAGATTGCAACGAAGGTCATTGTTAAAGATGGTAAAGAGTACATTTTTCAATTTGGTAAAGATTTACCTCCTGAAGTTGCAACCTCCTTGGAAAAGGTGGTGGAAGAAAATTTGGATGTCTTCGCTTGGTCTGACGAAGATATCACCGGAGTTGATCGGGATATCATTGAACACAGTTTACTTGTAAACCCGAAGGCTCAGCCTGTTCGACAAGGACTCCGGAAGATGTCCGCAGAGAGAGCTTCTCTAGCTAAGGATGAAGTTGAAAAATTATTGAAGGCTGGGATTATTAGAGAAGTGGCTCACACAGAATGGTTAGCCAACCCAGTCTTCGTCAGAAAAAAGTCTTCCAGGAAGTGGCGCATGTGCATTGATTTCACATCCTTGAATAAAGCATGCCCACGTGACCCCTACCCCATGCCCCGAATTGATGAACTGGTTGACTCCACCGCAGGTTCGGAGTTATTAAGCTTCCTTGACGCGTATTCTGGTTATCATCAAATATGGTTGAAGCGCGAAGATGAAATCAAGACAAGCTTCGTAACTCCTTCGGGAGTCTTCTGCTATGTAAGAATGCCCTTTGGCCTAAGAAATGCCGGGGCTACTTTTTCAAGATTAGTTGCTAAGGCTCTAGGTCATCAACTAGGTCGCAACATGGAGGCCTATATGGATGATATTGTAATAAAGAGTGCTTTAAAGCACCAACATAGCCTAGACTTAGCAGAAACATTCAATAGCCTTCGGGCATGTGGGATCCGTCTTAACCCCGAAAAATGTATATTCGGAGCTAAGGCTAGAAAATTGTTAGGGTATTTAGTTTCAAGCAGGGGAATTGAAGCTAGCCCTACTCAAATAACTGCGCTGTAGAAGATGGCTCCTCCGGAGAATTTAAAGCAAGTGCAAAAGCTGACTGGGCGTCTAGCCGCACTTAGCAGGTTTTTATCAAGGTCTGCGGAGAGGAGCTTGCCGATATTCAAAGCTTTGAAAGGTTCTGAAGATTTTGCATGGACACCGGAGTGTCAGAGAAGCTTCGAAGATATTAAAGATTATCTTAGTAATCTTGCTACACTCACGGTGCCTACTGCGGACGAAACCCTACTCCTGTACCTTGCAGCTACAGGTTCAGCTGTCAGCGCAAGTCCTTGTCAGAGAAGTAGATTTCAATGGGAAGTTGGTCCAAAATCCTGTTTATTTTGTATCCGAAGCATTATCAGGAGCGAAGACAAGATACTCCGAACTTGAGAAGTTCGTTTATGCTCTAATAATGGCTTCGAGGAAGCTAAGACATTATTTTTTGGCTCATAATGTAATTGTACCAACTTCGTATCCCTTAGGAGATATGCTCCGAAGCAAAGATTCCACTGGAAGGATTGGAAAGTGGGCAGTAGAGCTAGCACCCTTCGGCATATCTTTCTTGGCAAGGACAGCTATCAAATCCCAAGTCCTAGCAGACTTCGTAGCAGAGTGGACTCCACCTGCGAATTTGACTCCGGAGAAATCAAGTGACGGAGTTTGGACTGTTTACTCCGATGGGGCTTTCCAAGCATCCGGAACAGGCATTGGGGCAGTGTTGATTTCACCGTTAGGGCAAAGAGCAATGTACTCCGCAAGACTCAACTTTAAGTCTACCAATAATATAGCGGAGTACGAAGGGATTTTATTGGGACTCCGGAAAGCACGTGCTCTAGGGGCTACAAGAATAATTATAAAGACAGATTCTCAGATAGTAGCAGGGCACGTAGACAAAAGTTTTCAAGTTCGGCATCCACAGCTTGCAAAGTACTTAGAAGAAATCCGAAAAATCGAAGCACACTTCAAGGGTATTTCCATTCGGAGTATACCAAGAGCGGAAAACGTGCAAGCGGACATTTTAGCGAAGGCTGCAGCCGGAGCTGTGGATGTGCCTGAAGAAGCTTTCTATGAGGAGCTCAATATACCTTCGGTGCCACAAATTGCCTCTGCAGAGATTCTTTGCATTCCTAGTGCAGATTGGAAAGATTCGATCATGGAACTCTTGCAAGGAGGAACAAATTTGCCCGAAGAGCCCCAGTTGTCAAGATTAAAGCTCAGAGCCAGAAACTATCAGATAATCAATGGTATATTATACAAGGCCGGAGTATGTTCCCCTCTACTCCGATGTATATCTCAAGCTAAAGGCCAAGAAATTCTTCGAGAAATTCACGAAGGCCTTTGTGGAAGCCATTTAGCCACTAGAGCTCTGGCAGGAAAAACACTTCGCCAGGGGCTTTATTGGCCCACAATAACAACTGATGCGGAGAGCTTGGTCCGCACTTGTCAAGGATGCCAGTGGATGGGTCGACGGAGTCATCGCCCACCAACAGCTCTTCAAGTCATTGCTCCGGTATGGCCTATGGCCAGATGGGGTATGGATTTAATTGGTCCCTTTCCGTTAGCAAAGGGAAATCTGAAGTTCGCAGTGGTAGCTATTGAATATTTTTCTAAGTGGGTGGAAGCAGAACCCTTAACAGCTATCACTTCGAACAATGTACAGAAATTCTTCTGGAAGAACATTATTTGCCGGTTCGGAGTGCCTAGATACCTCACAGTTGATAATGGAACACAGTTCGACGCAGAACCCTTCAGGAAGTTTTGCGAAGATCTAGGCATTCAGCTATGTTTTGCTGCAGTGAGGCATCCTCAGTCTAATGGAGCCGTAGAGCGAGCCAATGGAAATATTTTATCAGGGCTAAATCGAAGAATAGTAGGATTAGCAAAGGGACTGTGGACCGAAGAGCTTCCGAAGATTCTGTGGTCCATTCGGACTACGCAAACAAGATCCACAGGTTTTACTCCGTTCAGACTACTATTCGGAGATGAAGCTATGACTCCAACGGAGCTCAAAGGGGGATCATTTCGCAGCACCGAACCGGACATTGAAGAAGAAAGACAAGCTTCGTTAGATTTATCAGAAGAAACAAGACTTCGAGCTGTAGCTAATTTATCAAAGTATCATCAGCAGACGAAGGCTTGGTATGACCCGAAGGTTAAGCTCAATGAACTAAGACCGGGTCATCTTGTTCTACGAAGCATTATAGCACCAGGGAAGTTAGGCAATAAATGGGAAGGCCCATATCTAATTGTCCGCTCAGGGCGCCCTGGTTCATTTAAATTAGCTAATTTAGAAGGTGAAGAGTTAGCACATACTTGGCATGCGGAGCACCTAAAGCGATACTTCGCATAAGGGCTCCTTGTAATTTGCTTGTAATCATCTTCTAAATCAATAAAGCATATGATCCTGATAGTGCCTTCCCCTCATAGACTTCCAGCTTCCAAGTGGACGCACTGGAACCGCGGGGTCGACCGAGAGGGAAGTGTCATGAAGCTGGGTTGTATTTTCGGACTTCAAACCCATAAAGTTCGAAGCTTCCGACGTGGGTGCTGGCATAATCCGGAGCCCAGGCCACCGGCTTGTAGGCATCCGTAAAAGAGCCCAAAACCACACCCTACGGAGTCCAAGCCATTGGCTGGTAGACTTCCGTAAAAAGATCCGAAGGTGGCCAAAACCTACGGAGTCCAAGCCATTGGCTGGTAGACTTCCGTAAAAAGAGCCGAAGGTGGCCAAAATCTGCGAAGTCCAAGCCATTGGCTGGTAGACTTCTGCAAAAAGAGCCGAAGGTGGCCAAAATATACGAAGTCCAAGCCATTGGCTGGTAGACATCCGTAAAAAGAGTCCAAAGAGACCATTGCAAACTCCGAACCATTGGTTCGTCAGAGATCGCAATAATAAGCCGAAGGTGGCTAAAGCAAAATAGCATTTGAGCCATGAGCTTCGAATGTCTGTTAACATAGTCCAAAGTGACAAATTTTTTAAGACACTGAAGTGTCCTGGAAGTTATCTCAAGTGATTTCTTTCATAAAACAAAGGTACTAAGTTACCATTCTTCTGACTGCAAAAAGTCGAAGACATTTCATAAGATTTTAAAAGATCTTTAAATGACAAAGGGGCTCCGAACCCCCAAAAAATTGTACTCCGAAGTTTTTTCTTTGCGCATAACCATCTTTGAATACATTTCGAAGTTGCTTATACCCAAAGAGGGGCTAGTAATAGGGAGACAATTTTAAATCGGCATTCATTATTGAAATAAATGTGTTTACAGATTACACTATGAAAAATTGGTATTTATACCAAGAAGGAATCGGAGACCTCTTCGGTCCCGAGAGCTAGGGGTGGAACGACTAGTTCCAACATCGGAAGTTCTAAGAACTTTACGTTTAACTCTCTTCCTCCCCCTGGAAGCTCTAAAATCCTTCTGCTCTTGTTGAAGCTCGGCCCAAGTTCGAAGCCGTTCGGGGCTTCTTTCCCAGCTTCTAAGATCTTCAGATCTTTTATTTCGAGCTTCACCTTCGTCTTCAGACCAAATAGTGTCTTCAGAGGATGAGGTGTTTGCGTTAACCTCTTTCTCTTCCACTTTAGTATAAGACAATACATCTTTGATTACTTCGGGCGCAATTACGCCGGAGTCATCTCGAGGAATTAGAAATCAAGGACGCTTGTAATTCTTTAGAAGTTCGAAGGTGTTCCATAATGAGCGAAGTTTGTTGTTAAGCTCTAACACTTCAATGTCTTCCATAAGAGGCAAAGCCTAAAAATATGACAAACAAGATTTTCATTGATAAATGTTTACAAGCATGAGCTTTACATAGTCAAAAAATCCTAAATAATTCCTAAACCTGCGGGTTTGGAGGAGGCTGACTGCTCGAAGCTTGGTTCCGAACTTGCTTCTGGCGTTGGCCTTCGTCGATCCAAGCCTTGATCGCAGAACGACCTTCGGCTCTCCATGAGGTTTGAAAGGCTCGCCAGGCAGCAGTCACACCTTCGGAAGGATTTAAAAGCCGCTCGTCGTCGAAGGTAATGGAGCCCTCTGCGCTCGGAGTGATTGTTCGGCCCAAATCCTCGTAGTAACGAAGTAGTCCGAGGGCAGACACTTGTCCGGAGAGTTCTCCATAACGAATGCCTGCCGTCTTCATTTGCTTCGCTGCTCCTTGGATCCTTTTTAACCGGCGCAGCAGAGTCACGTTGTCATCTGAAGGAAGTGATCCAGTAGTACCGAAGTACTCCAGAACACCTAGCATTTGTTCTATGACCTCCGTAGCTACCTTCTCAGACTTAAGCTTTTCTTCGATTAGTGCATCCTTGCTCGAAGTCGTTTCTGCCAGAACTCCGGAAATCCTAGCATTCTCCGTAGTTAAAATATTCTTCTGGTTTAGGAGTTGGCTAGCTTCCTCTTGGAGCCTCACAAGTTCGGACCCAGCACTAGCATGCTCCAATCACACCTTTTCAATTTCTGCTCGAAGCACCATTCTTTCTGCTTCGAGCTCTTTATTAGCAGCCTCCAAGCCCTGTCTGGCCCTGCGCTCCGTTGAAATCACATTATCCATTTGAACTACTCTAGCTTCGGAGAAAGACAAGTTCCGTTTAAGAGCTTCATTTTCTTCCCGAAGCTGAGCAATTTCATTCTCGCTTGATAAAGTTGCAGCGCGGGCCAAGACCGCTTGCTGAGAAAAGAAAAAACCGAAGTAAGAAATTATTCACGTATAATTTGCTATTGGTTCGAAGGTGCTCCGTACCTGGTATGCTGCTCGTTCCAGGGCAACGTTAAGCTCCGAACTCTTCGCCCTGCTTAATTTTGCTACCAGCTCTGTCTCCCCGACTTCACGACTCACTCGACCTAAAGGTTTGAGCAGAGTCTGAAGCCCAGTTCTTTGCTCCAAAAAAGGAGTTAAAAGAGGGAGCATTGCCGAAGCCTCTTGGTCATCCCTGCTTGGCGAAGGTCCGGAGCGTTCTCCTGAGGTCCTTGGAACTTCGGAAGATGGCCCCCCCTCAGTTGATTCACTTTCATCTGTTGACTCAGACGAAGTTGATCCTTGAGTAGGGAGAGGCTCTATATGTCTTTTACCCCTTCCAGGCCCCTGTTGAGTGACCTCCGGATGCGGCTCCGAAGTTGTCGAAGGCCCTTGAATTGGATCTTCGCATTGTACTTCTACAGAAGGGGGCTCTGCAAAAGCAAAGGTATTATACATTGTATAATTTTGCAGAAAATAATAAGAGAATTGTGCGAAGTTTACCTTCGACATTCTGGGGGCATTCGAGCACCGGACTGCTCGGAGGATCGAAGGTGAGGTCTTCGTCTGAATCCACAGTTAAAACTTTGACTGCCGGAGTATCTCCGTGAGCAGTCCTCCCTTCATCCACAACTGAAGTTGTAACTTCAACTCCATCTTCGCCCATAGGGGCTTCGATCCGCTCTTCTTCTTGAGCATCCGGAGCTCTCACTTCTTCAATATTAGCTTGAGGCTCCGTTATACCTGCAGTATCCTCAATGTGAATATCTTTTTGAGCTGCATCTTCATCAATCAACCTCACTAATAGTATACCTTCATCTTCTTTAGAACCGGAGATTGAGGTTCTTGAGTTCGAAGGTGCAGGATTCGAAGGTGCGAGATTTTTTGGCTTTCGAGCCACCTTCTTCACCGGAGGCTTTGCGGAGCTCGAAGCTCCGGCTTCAGCCATCCTTTTCTTGGGTCCTTTCTCCGAAGGCACCCAGTCCATCAGTGGGAGCGGAGTCAACTCCAACATTCCCCATACTCTGTTAAACCTCTCCCAACTCCCGACCAATTTAACTCTCCATTCTTTTTCAGTCGGAGTTGGGGCACCCAAAATCTTCTCCGAAGCCCTTACAATTTGCTCTAAAGTAATAGGGGCTGAAGAAGCTAAAAAATAAATAATTCAAGTTAGTCTTTCTTCGAAGTAAATATGTATAATACATGTTGGTTTCGAAGTTACCTGCAGGGCTCGAAGTCAAGTTAATCTTGCGGAGACCGCCTTCCGAATCATCCTCGAAGATGACAGGCCAGTTGGCCATCAGCAGAGAAATTTGCAGGGCGAGGAATTCTTCGGCTAAGTCTCGCATGCTTAACCTTCGGCTAATCTTTTGAAGCAGGTTAAGACGAGCTTCGAGCTGACCTTCGTTGGGCTGCACTAAGGCTTCCTTCCGGAATTGAATTTCTTTGAGGGGCCCGGCCAGAGGACTGCTTGCCCCAACTTCGGCATAGAACCATCTTAGAACCCAATCAGTATACCATCTGGCATTGATGGCCTTGGCAGGGAACTGAAGGGCATACTCATCCCGAAGCCTAAAGTTGATACTGCCGAAGGATACCACTACTTTTTCACCTCCGGGGCCTACAAAGGTTTTTGGTTGGCAAGTTGCTCTATGCAATGCAGCGAAGATCTCTGCCCTTCCTTCGCACCCTTCGGCTCTCAAGGCCCATTCGAAGATAGCCAATCTAGCTACCGCATTCGGAGATAATTGAGGGAGGGTTACATGGAACAGATCCAGTACCTCCGCCAGGAAGTCCACTGCAGGGAGGCCCAAGCCAGCTTCGAAGAAGGCTTCGAATACAACTACTTCTCTGGGTCTTGGCGATGGAATCATTTCTTTGCCTGGCTTCCGAATCATAACTCCATTACTGATTTTTCCTCCCGCTGCGATCGCCAGTGACTCTCTTTTGCAGGTAGAAGGCCCTAACTGGAAAGACTGATCCAAATACTTTGTCGATGGTGGGCACAGACCTTGGTCATCGGCGATTTGGGGATTTCTTCCTCCTGCCGCCATTGATGTCACCGCCGGTACCGAAGGTGCCGCCGCCAACGCTGCCACCGCTGCTGCTGCAACCGCTTGCTGCCGAGCCAAGGCCGACGGAGGTGCAGATCCCTTAGTCTTCACCATCGCGACCGCCGGATTGCTTTGAGGAAATGGAGGCTAGGGCTCAAGAACTCAAAGGGCTAAAAAGTTTTTGATTGCGAGAATGCGGTGAAAAGGTAACCGGGTAACTTCTAGGCCTTCTATTTATAACCTAGACTTCACTTTTTTACCGTTAATCCATGTCGTTTCGCATTCCTGCCATTACTTTTCCCCGAGATTAACTCTTACTACAGTTGCCGTTAGAAACAGAAACTTAACGGCTATTTTCTCTAAGTCTAAAAGACTTTCGAACTTCTTGAGTCGGTTCTAAGATAGTTCGAAAAGCAATTACCTTAAGACTGATTCGGAGTTCATATCTTCATGCATTTCAGAGATAAAATAAAAACCAATAACCCCTATGTTTGGTTATCTTTTTCTTCCGTATACTGCTCTCCTAACGTTATAGGTCAAAAGGAGAAGCGTATTCGAGGGGCTACTGTTGGGGGAAAATATCTCATCTTCGGGGTTATTGC
Source organism: Zizania palustris (assembly GCA_019279435.1). Lineage (NCBI taxonomy): Eukaryota > Viridiplantae > Streptophyta > Magnoliopsida > Poales > Poaceae > Zizania > Zizania palustris. The sequence goes on along the minus strand of JAAALK010000290.1, from coordinate 64,973,539 downwards.
CGAAGCAACATAAAGGCAGACAGCGGATTCGAAGGTTCCCAGACGATCATCTTCGAAGATGCCCGGACCAAAGTTCGAAGTACGAAGATAGGCATCGGTTCGGAGTACATCTTCGAACTAAGGCTTTTCAAGATCTTTTCTGCCAGCTAAGATGGAAGACTTATCTTCTTTCTCATTAGATTAGACTTTTACCATTTTAGCCCTATTAAGGGAACCGAATAGTTTCCACTATGTCGGTTGTAATAGAGGGGTAAATAGGTCTTTTCCTTAATGTTTGGGCCTATAAATACCCCCCATTTCACCCTGTAATAAGGACCGAATACAAGTTATTCAATACATACATTCGAACTATTCTAAGCTATTATCCTTTCGGAGGCCTAGAACAGTTTGCTTCACAAACACTTCGTTTGTTAGTTTCTTTTCCACAGAAACCTGTTAGCGTAATCTTTTACGCGAACACCCTCGGTACCCTCTTTACGTTTTTAGTCCTAGCTAGGCTAGATAGCCCTTGCCGTCGCCGGAATCGCTCACCGTCGCGTCGCCGGAGTCGGGGAAGAAGGGTTACCTTACCCCCCCCCCCCCGACACGCGCCGTGCCGGATTCAATCCCGGCCGTGCGATCCAGATCCAATGCTAGAGATTAAATCATCTGTTCGGTTTAATCTGAGCCGTGGGATTTGAGTGAAGCGGTACGGTGCGATCTCGTGCGTTCGTTGGTATTTAAAACCCGCGTTTAATCTGGAGCGTCCATCGCATACCGGTTCAAACGTTTTAATCCTGGCCGTCCACGTCAACTTACGCGCCCCGCCTCGCCCTCGCGCGTCGGATCTGGATCCGACGGTCCAGATCGACCCGGTGCACGCGCACAGTGCGCGGGTTCACCGTGGGCCTAGCTCACCGTGGACCCGAGGGATTTAAAATTTGAAAATAAATTCCAGAAAAGGTTTAAAACTTGTAAAATTCATATCTGGCGCATTTGAACTCTAAAAATTGCCATTCCAATTTCAGAAAATTCATAATATTATTCTCTACATGTTTATACAATAAAAACAGTAGGTTTACATTGGACATTTAATGTTTATTTAAATGAACATTTAAATACCCTTAGGTTAAAAATGTAAATTTAATTATTTAAATTCCAGTAAAGTTTGTATATATTTATTTCCTGTTGATATGAACAAATCACTAAGTTTTCTATGGAACTTTCATTTTAAATTTATTAAAGAACTTAAAATTGAGAATCACCCCTTTTAAAACCCTTTTTCAAAGGATAACACTTCATTTTAATCTCTTTTAAAATTATTTATAAACTGAATTTCAGAACTCTAACAACTTGATTTATTTCTAATCAAACCAACTTAAACCTATGAGATTATTATGTGATGTTATATTGTTTGGTTGAATGTTGTATTTATTTTATTTTACTTTACTATATCAAAAAGACTACGACGTCGCCGAGGAGCCGGAATACTTCCCGGAAGTCCCTCCCTCGCCTTTCGCTGAACAAGGCAAGTCACCAAACCAATCTTTTGAGCATATTGAACCCATGTTTGATTAAACTATCGCTAAAACTCATAGGCTATACATGCATTAGTCCAATGAAACCCTTACAATATATTTATTTAGGATCCCCCGACCTTGATGTGCAACCCAAGACATGCTATCTCGCCTAACCTCCTTGTCACCATATGATCAATGATATTAGCTAGTGTCCAATGTATTGACACGATCGCTATAGGATAAAAATGAGTCGTAGTAAAATGGTTCTATTATATGATCCCCGTTACTTCTTATCCTTGGATTTCTGTTGGTGATGAGTTATGGTTGTGAGTGTATGCATGGTGGGTTCCGGGTGCAAGCTAGGGCATTGGTCGATAGCACCCGGGGCACTATAAGGACCGGTCTGAGGGATCCGTTGCAATACACTTACGTACTAACCACAAGTCTAGTGGGTAAGTCCTAACTAAGGTATGGGTTGTTCAAACCGAGGCCACCATTTGGAGATGGGTCAAGTTGCACCTGCGGGTGACTTGTACCAATGTGGCACAAAAGGGGGTGCGACGTTAGCCGGGATGCGGCCCGGCGCGCCGGCGAAACCTGGAGCGGGTGGTTATCGCTTGGAACATCTCATATTGAGGTTTTGGCACGAGTTCCCATGGTATGGGTCATCTCGTTTGGGATGAGTGCGTGCCTTGTGGGTACAGTAGTACATCTCTGATCAGAGTCTTAAATCTTTTCGAAAAGCTGAGCCCACGGTCAAGGGCGGGTTGCGTGACATCCCCCAGTTAGTTTACTTTGAATATGTATGTGCATGATGGATTGACATGTAAGGACTGTTGTGCGAGGAGGTAAAACGTACTCCTCGAGTTAGTTGATGTTGATGATGTTCATGTTTACTTTCCGCACGATTAAAATATGATTACACTAAATGCAATAACTGAAACTGTACTTTTCCGCAATGTTAGCCATTACCCTTCCTTGTTTATTATCCTGCATTATTACTTGCATTTGCGGTGGCTTGTTGAGTACTTTTTGTACTCATACCCGTTGGACCTCACAGAGGATGCTTACTACGAAGACGGTCTGGAGTAGTGACCCAGTCGAGAAGAAAAATCCTGAAGAAGAAGTTCGTCATGCCGCTGTTTAATCCTGAAGAAAAATCCTGAAAAATCCTGAAGTTCGACAACTGTTTTTACTAGGTCTTTGATGTAATAATTATAGTCTGCGTACCATGAATACTGTCGTATGTACGGTTGTCGCATGATGAGCCTCTTGTATTATTGTTTTTCTATGGAAATTCAATAATGTCTCGATTTGATGAATCGGGGTGCTACAGACATCCATCATAGTTGTGAATGGTTGAAGGAAGAAGAAGAGGTGGAGGAAGCCGAAAGTAGTACAAAGCCAGAATCCTGGGTGATATTTTAGAGTACTAAAAATGAAGGGTTTTGGATAACAATTAATGAATGTGGAAGGATAGTGCACAAAGACGTGGTGGCAGGACATGATGATGGCCTATAATTTCGAAGCATGAGAGGCCATTTAATGCTCTGAAACTGGGGGGCATGTGTTGACGCCAAGATTTGGTAAAGCCCAGGCCCCACCATAGATGTCGCACGGTGAACATAAGTTAAAGAGGTTCGGTCAAAGATGGTCAAAGAAGCTCGGGCATTACAACATGACTAGACATGAAGGAGCCGATGGAGATAAAAGTGAGAAGATGATAATAATTATCCAGAATCGGTTAAGATAGAATACATTGACAACAAGTCTCCGGTCTATAAATATGTACCCCTTAGTTAGATTAGAAACACCTCTCTGTCGACATCTACTCAACGCATTGCCACCCTTGTTTTCAAGGTTAATCCCAGCCAGATTCAACACTTGGAGCTGGGCTGCATTGTTTCGATCTCCAACGAAGAGGTGAGTCCTGCCACCCCTGATGACATTATGGTCGCCGATTTATCTCGGTGTATTATCTAGGTCTAAGACTACATCAGATTGATCTCTTAGATTGATGTGATCTAGGTGTGATAGTTTTACGCTTCATCGGTTAAGTCCGACATCTCCTTCTATTGTATCTTTTTCATGTTGTATACCGTTCATTTAAATAAAGCATTCCCAATTCATTAACATATTATTATGATCATCGTTATTAGCTACTATCTTGGTTAGGTCAGATCTATTTATTGTGATGATTTTAATGGTATAGACAAGTTATGTGGCACGTTTTATTTGGTTCTGTCAGAGTACATTCGATAGGTTATCTTCAATTCAATGCCATATCTTATTTGCCATCGAAAAAGTGCTTATCGGCCCATACGTGCAAACTACCTATCTCATCGGCCGATGGCAAGCTCGCCTAATCGCTTCGCCCATAGTCATCGACCCTATGGCCAATCAGCATAATAGTCCACAATTATCCTATCCTCATTGCGGTCATCGGCTCGATAACCGATAGGCTATGCTACTAATATTATTCTCTATTTCCTTATCAGTTGCAGGGTCAAACTTATTGGCACACCTCGAACCCCTTTATTTCTAAGAATTTAAGACCTACACTGGAGTTAAGCAGATCTCCCAGGCCACATGTGTGTCAAAATATGACCAAAAAATACACCAACATAGTCCAATACGCTTAATGCCTTTGTTTTTGGCCACGATCCGATGACTCCATCTTTGCTAGATGTCCTTGCCATGACTCTCTTGACATTATCTCCCTTTGCAATCTTCTTTCTTTCTGCTCCAAGTTGACCCATCACCTTGGTGTAAAATCCACTAGTGGTTGGGGTAAATATATCATGAAGCACAACAAGAAGACCGACCCCGTCAAATCCGATGAGAATGTAGCATTCCTCAACCTCTGGTTGGAATGGTTTGTCTTCTGTGTATCCACTCTGGGTCCAACTTCCCACCTCCAGTTCCTAGCCGAGTAGCTTGCTTCCAAAAAGAAAATCCCTGTCGCCCGATACCTCCTCGGCGCCACTTATCATCTTCATCGGGTATGGGCCAGGTTATCGGCTAGCGAACATGTTAGTTACTTCGGCGGGCCTTGGTGGTTTTTCTAGCTATGGCTCAATATTTACACCGCCGAAGCGATCGACAATCCTCCCCTTGTTTTGATGGAATTTGTAACGCCTCAAAATTTCGCAATTTTGAGTATATTGAATTTCCTTAAGAAAATCAATTAACAAAATGTTCATCAAGCGACAATATCTTACAACAAACGAAATATAGCTCAGAGGCTATTTATTACATTGGAAATAATCTAACAAATTAAATACTCCAAAACGACGAACATCTTGCTCCTAGAATCATGCCTCGACTGGGACAGATTACACCATACCTTCTTTTTCGACAAACTCGGCAACATAAATGCAAATGTAATATTTTCTTGTTTTGCATAAAAGTGAACATGTTTAATGAATAGAAAGTAAATAAACAATGTGATAAACCATTCACTACCTCGAGTAGCACAATAGTACTCCTTCGCACAACAGTCCTTAGAAAACAAATCATCGTTCACATTTATGTTAGTTATGCTAACTGTGGAGAATATCACTTGGTTCACCCATAACCGTAGGCACAACTTTTTGAAATGATTGTACACTGGTCAATGGTGTACAAATTTACCCACAAAGCAAGAATTCAGTAGATCTTGACCAAATTATTGCCAAAACCCTTTGACATAGATCGTCTCAACAGAAGGACAACCACACTAGGTTTTGATGACGCTCCAACATTTGGATTACATAGAGCCTCCATTTGTTCCTCGCGTATAGTCAATAAAAAGGAAACAAGGCATGCTTTGTTCTTGACTTGTGGCTTGTACAGAAATGCTGAAGCGACCTATACGCTAGGTTAGGCCTTACCCACTAGACTTGTGGCTTGTACAGAAATGCTTTGTAATAGATCCCACAGATCGGTACTTATAGTGCCCCAGGTTCTACAAACCAATACACTTGCTTGCACCCAGAAACTCACCTTTACCATTAACTTAGACATTTTCCAAACAATGCTGCCATTACATGGGCACTAACTAATATTGTAGCCATTCTAGCCTACGACTCATTTGTAGCAATACAAAGCAAGTGTGCCATTACTTGGGCACTAACTAATATTGTAGTATTAAGGCGACAAGGGAAAATGGATTAAAATTATGGCTTGGGTTTGCACAATAAGGTCAAGGGATCTAAATAAATATAACTATAGGTTTTAATTGGAATAATGTAATTTATTCTTATGTGTTATAACAATAACTACTTTGAAAAACATGGGATAAATATGGTCAAGGAATGGGGTGTGAATTGCTTGGATCAACAATAGATAGAGATGGGTCCTCGACAAAAGACTCGGGGCTGTCAACAGCTTCAAATTCTAAAAGCACGCAAAAAGAGGAAAACACAATTAAAAGGGAGAAAATAAACAATACAATTCATGAAATTAAGTTAGGTCATGTTGTAGAGAAAATTAAGGTGATCTTAATGGAATTTGAATGGATGAATTTGGAGTTAGGATGTGAAAGATATGAATTTTTGAAGTTTGAATAAATTCTGGAATTATTTTTAAACTGAAAAACAGAAAAAGTCGATGGTGAACCAAGTAAACTATAAACTACGCATGTGCGCCATGGACCGGGCGGTTGAGGGCCACTGGATCATTATCGGATGGTGCTGCGTGAGGTGAGAGGTTTAAGTTTTGATCAACGACACAAATTAAAATGTAGAGAACCGGTACGATGGACGCCCTAGGACTAGCCAAGTCACATATTTATTCAGGACAAAACGATTTGGATCGTACGACTGGGAATCAATACGACACGCGCGAGTACTATAGGTGACGACCGAGCACGGCGGCGGCGCTACCGGCGACGACGAGGCAAGCGGAGTGCAGAAATAGAACCAAAACAAGGCAAGCATCACTGTAGTACCTGAGATGGTCACCCGCGATGACGGACGGCGGCCGATGGTGAGTGGAGGTGGAGAGTACTCCTTGGGTTCACTTCTCAGGTGATTTCCAGTGACCAGGGGATGATTGGTGGCGATGTCGAGGACGAGGACGTGGTGGCGGTCATGGTTGTGCTGGTGATGGGACTTGGCAGGGTCCTTAGCGGTGAGGCGGGGATGCCATAGCTAAAATATGGTGACGGTTGTTTTTTTAGGGTTCACCAGCGACCAGACAGCGATCGACAAAGCTATGGGGTGGAACAGGGTCTACGGTAGAGGCAAACCTTTTTATAGGGGTTGGGCGGCCAGAGATCATGGGCCGAGGTGTAGGATTTTAGGTTTTGTGGTGGCAGCGAGGAATTCCGGTGAGAGTTAGGGTTGGGGACGATGGGTCTGACAGGTGGGAGCCACGGGTGAGTGATGGCAGCGAGCGCGCGGGACTAGCAGGCGGGGCCCACGTGGTAGAGAAGGTGGGCATGCTTGCAAGTAGGGAACGACGCCGACATGCGGAGCTCGATTGTCAGTGAGGGAGAGAAAGTGGGTGGCCCATGGAGATAAATTGGAGGGAGGTGGCCCAACAAGAATTAAAATTCATTTTTCAATTAAAATAATTGCTGAAATTCATTTGTAATTTCTACGTTTGTTGCAAACGTCCTAAAAATTTGGAAAATTTTCCTAAAATATTCTTTTGACTTGGATAATTTAACAAAAAATTTCCAACTCAAATGTTGATTATTTCGTATGATTTTTAATTCCTTTCCTTCTTTTCACAGTTTACGTAATTCTTTCCTCAATTTTTATTTTCTCAAAAATATTATTTGGCAAAAATTCAGGGTGTTACAATCCTACCCCCTTCACAGAATCTCGTCCTCGGCATTTAGATAGAATCTCAAAATAGCTCTGGATGTTGGGTCTTCAATTCCTCTTATTTTTCTAATGTAGCCTCTTTCTTTGAATGATTTCTCCATTGAACCTTGCAAAAACGAATGACTCTGCTTCTAGTGACTCTTTCTTTGGTATCGAGGATATGAACAGGATTCTCCACGTAGGTTAGATCTTCTTGAATATCCAACAATTGGTGGTCGGCTTGCTCATCAGGTACACGAAGACCCTTCTTGAGTTGAGAGACATGGAACATGTTGTGCACTCCGGCTAAAGACGGTGGCAATTCCAATTCATACGCAACTTCTCCTTGGCAGCAGAGGATTCAAAATGGCCCACAAATCGAGGAGCTAAATTTTCTCTCATGTTAAATCTCTGTGTTCGACGGAGAGGTGTGACACGAAGATAAACATGATCTCCTTCTTCAAACTCTAAAGCTCCGTGGTGATTATCGGCATAACTTTTCTAATGAGACTGAGCTACCTTTAACCTGTCTTGAATCACCTTAACTTTTTCTTCGACCTCTCGAAGTATATCGGTTCCAAAAAATTGAATTTCTCCTGCCTAATCCCAAAGTAGAGGTGTTATGCACTTGTGACCATACAAGGCTTTAAACGACGACATTTGTAAACTGGTCTGATAACTATTGTTGTAAGAAAACTCAGCGTAAGGCAAACTTTTATCCTAAGTATTTCCAAAATCTAGAGTACAAGCTCGAAGCATGTCTCCAAGAATCTGGTTTACTCTTTCTATCTGTTGGGGGAAAATATTTCATCCTCAGAGCCATTGTTGTAACATGACAAAGGCAGGTGATTGAATCAAAGGTTTCCAGCATTTAACTCCGGTGATACAGTGGATCAAGTTCGAAGTATGGAGACGAACTTTAGTTCGGAGTATATCTTCGAACTAGGACTCGTCCAAGAACTTCCTTGCCAGCTAGGATGGAAGACTTATCTTATTTCTCATTAGATTAGTCTTTTACCATTTTAGCCCTATTAAGGGTACCGAATAGTTTCCACTATGTCGGTTGTGATAGAGGGGTAAAAAGGTCTTTTCCTTAATGTTTAGGCCTATAAATACCCCCCGTTTTACCTTGTAAAAGGGACCGAATACAAGTTATTGAATATACATCTTCGAACTATTTAAAGCTATTATCCTTTAGGAGGCTTGAAATAGTTTACTTCACAAACACTTCGTTTGTTAGTTTCTAGCTTTCAGAAACCTGTTAGCGTAATCTTTTACGGCAACAGCTGGCGCCGTCCGTGGGGAACCTAGTCCAAAAAAACTTCGTTCTCTACCAAGTTCTCAAACCATGCCTCCCAAGCGGAGCGCAGGTGGTAGTCCTATTCGGAGGTCCCCTCGAACCTCCGGAACAAGGCCTTCAAGCACAGTTGAGGTTAGAGGGCCTTCGACTTCGGAAGTAGTTTCCCTTTCTCGAATATACAGAGTTCCTCCCCCAACTCCATCTATACTTCGGCCAGCCGGAGTCCCTCTTCCACCTCAAGTTCCACTTCGAACTGATGCGTATAGTTCTCAAGACCCGGAAGGTCCTTCCGGAGGAGATGAAGATGGTCTTGATTATATGGCCGTTCAAATGGCCAGTCTCCAAGCCGAAGTAGCAAGGTGGCGGCAAGAAGCCGCAGATAGGCGACGTTCTCAGGCCACCCCAGTCATCCCCGAAGTGCCCAAAGACGACAAACTTCCTTATCCCGAAGCCCCGGAGAACGCTTCCTTCGACACCGAATCTCCGCTGCATCCTGAGTTGCAAAAGTGCGCTTCGACCCTAAGTTCAAAACTTCGAAGCTTTGTAAATATTCCAGAGATGAAGATCCCGGAGAGTTCGCCTGCTCTTATGCTTTAGCAATCGAAGCCAGCGGGGGAGTGCGAGACACTATGGCCAAATGTTTTCCCCTAGCTCTCGAAGGAGTGGCACTAAGGTGGTTCTGGTCTTTAAAGCCAGGATCAATCAGATCATGGGGGGAGTTGAGGAAGAAGTTCGTGAGCAACTTTCAAGGTACCTTCGTACCTCCAATGTCAACAGGAAGTCTTTTCCAGGTGAAGCAGCTGCCCGGAGAAACTTTAAGACAGTATTTCAAGCACTTCGCTCATACGAAGTCGCAAATCCAAGGGTTAACTACGTCTTCTGTAGTTGACGCAGCTCGAGAGGGAGTTATTCATGCAGGGCTCCTTGATAAACTTCACAGGAAAAAGATATCTTCTGTTGCTCTGTTGATGTCTTATTTCGAGGAATATGCGAGGTCAGAAGAAGGATGGCTTCGGAGAACTTCCGCAACCCCGTCAATAGTGCAAGAAGTTATGTTAGAAGTGAAGACTACGATGCAGTCGCAAGGGTCTAACTTTGAAGCTCAGCACAACAGGCGTCGGGGGCAAAAGCATCCTCGTTCAGAAGTTTTGAACATTGCACCCCCGCAGAAATTTGCCCCAAGGGCTTCGCAGCCTTAAGGAAGCAAGACCAGCGGCTGGAGGCCGCCAGGGAAGCCGGCTGGCAAAGCCTAGGCCTTTTTCTGTTGTGTCCATGGTGAGAATGGGAGTAACGCGACTGATGCGTGCAAATCTATACTTGCTTTAAGAGAAGAGTATTTGGAAAGAACTTCAGGTCGAGGCACTACTGACCGAGTTCCGACTGAAGTGCGTCCGGAGCTTGTCCAAGCTGTGGCACGATTAGAGAACTTTGACCCTGCAAGACGACCTCCGGTGGTCAATGTTATGCCACCTCCGAAGCAAGAAGATGGACAAGATCGAGGGAAAAGAGTAGTCCTCCCCATCTCCGGAGGAGGGACCCTCGGAAGTATGTCGAAGAGGCAGAGAAGAGAATATGTTAGAGAAGTGGGCCATATTGGAACCTCTTCGTCTGCAGCTGCTATGCCCGAATGGTCCCATGTGCCGATATCTTTTTCTGCAAGTGATGCAGCTGGTATAAAGTTTCCACATGCAGACCCACTCATCATTACTGCCGACATAGCAGGGACTGAGGTCCAGAGAGTGCTAATCGATGGAGGGAGTTCGGCAGATATTATCTTTGTCCAAGCTTTTGATCAACTCTGCATCTCTAGAAAGCATCTTCTCCCAGCAGCCCGACCCTTGCATGGCTTCGTAGGGCCCCCTCTTGATGCCCTCGGCCAAATTGGCTTGGAAGTTACTTTTGGAGAGGGGCTACTGGCCAGGACGGAGGAAGTGATTTTTGATGTTGTAGATGCCCCATATGCATACAATGTCATCTTCAGAAGGGGCATGCTGAATCAATTCGAAGCTGTGGCGCATCATAATTACCTGTGTATGAAGATGCCCACACAGGTGGGAGTGCTCACTGTTTTCGGAGATCAGGCCACTGCGCGAAGAGCGGAGTATGGTCATGACCCTCCTCTTGACCCGAGACAGGTGAACAGCGTGCAAGATAACCTGGAGGATTTCTCTGCTCCTAACAAATCTTCGAAGAAATCCTTCCCAAGGCCAAGCCCCGAAGGAGAGATTGCAACAAAGGTTATTGTCAAAGATGGCAAGGAATATTCATTTCAATTTGGCAAAGACTTGCCTCCAGAAGTCGCTACTTTGTTAGAGAAAGTAGTCGAGGAGAATTTAGATATATTTGCTTGGTCTGATGAAGACATCACCGGAGTCAATCGGGATATTATTGAACACAGTCTACTTGTGAACCCGAAGGCTCGACCTGTTCGGCAAGGACTCCGGAAGCTGTCTACAGAGAGAGCTATCCTTGCCAAAGACGAAGTGGAAAAGTTGCTGAAGGCTGGGATTATCAGAGAAGTGGCTCATATGAAGTGGTTGGCCAACCCAGTCTTCGTTAGGAAGAAATATTCCGGGAAGTGGCGCATGTGTATTGATTTTACATCTCTGAATAAAGCCTGCCCCCGTGACCCCTACCCCATGCCCCAAATTGATCAATTGGTTGACTCTACTGCCGGTTCGGAGTTATTAACCTTCCTCGACGCGTACTCCGGCTATCATCAAATCTGGCTAAAGCACGAAGATGAAATTAAGACAAGCTTTGTAACTCCTTCAGGAGTCTTCTGTTATGTAAGAATGCCCTTTGGCTTAAGAAATGTCGGGGCTACTTTTTCGAGGTTAATTGCTAAGGCTCTAGGTCATCAATTAGGTCGCAATGTAGAGGCCTATATGGATGATATTGTAATAAAGAGTGCTTTAAAGCACCAACATAGCCTAGACTTAGCAGAAACATTCAATAGCCTTCGGGCATGTGGGATCCGTCTTAACCCCGAAAAATGTATCTTCGGGGCGCAGGCTGGAAAGTTGTTAGGGTATCTAGTTTCAAGAAGAGGGATCGAAGCTAGCCCCACTCAGATAACTGCGTTGCAAAGGATGGCTCCCCCGGAGAATTTAAAGCAAGTACAAAAGTTGACTGGTCGTCTTGCGGCACTTAGCAGAGTGGACTCCACCCGCAGCATGGCCTCCGGAGAAGCCGAGTGAAGGGATTTGGACTATTTACTCTGATGGAGCTTTCCAAGCATCTGGAGTAGGTGTCGGAGCCGTGATAATTTGGCCTTCAGGGCAAAAGGCAATGTACTCCGCAAGACTCAACTTTAAGTCTACCAATAATATAGCGGAGTATGAAGGAATTTTGCTAGGACTTCGAAAGGCACGTGCTCTAGGAGCTACAAGAGTTGTTATTAAGACAGATTCTCAGATTGTTGCAGGGCACGTAGACAAGAGCTTTCATGGTTGACATCCACAACTTACAAAATACTTGGAAGAAATTCGTAAGATTGAAGCAACATTTAAAGGGATTTCCATTCGGAGTATACCTAGAGCAGAAAATGTGCAAGCTAACATCTTAGCAAAAGCTACAGCCGAAGCTATGGACATACCAGAAGAAGCATTTTATGAAGAGCTCAGTACACCTTCGGTGCCACAAATCCCTGCTACAGAAGTCCTTTGCATTCCAAGTATAGATTGGCGAAGTTCAATTATGGAATTGTTTCAAGGAGAAGCAAGTATGTCTGAAGGGCCACAGCTTTCGAGGTTGAAACTCAGAATTCGGAGTTATCATATAATCAACGGTATTTTATATAAAGCCGGAGTATGTTTCCCTTTGCTCCGATGCATATCTCAAGCCAAAGGTCAAGAAATTCTCCGAGAAATTCATGAAGGACTCTACGGTAGCCATTTGGCTCCTCGAGCTTTGGCAGGAAAGACACTTCATCAGGGGCTTTGTTGGCCTACAATAGTAGCTGATGCGGAGAGCTTAGTCCGTACCTGCCAAGGATGTCAGTGGATGGGACGAAGAAGTCATCGCCCACCAACAACTCTTCAAGTTATTGCTCCAGTATGGCCCATGGCTAGATGGGCATGGATTTTATTGGCCCCTTCCCAGTAGCAAAAGGAAATTTGAAGTTTGCAGTGGTAGAAATGGAATACTTTTCAAAGTGGGTCGAAGTAGAGCCCCTAACAGCTATCACTTCGAATAATGTCCAAAATTTTTTCTAGAAGAATATTATATGCCGGTTCGGAGTACCTCGGTAGCTGACAGTTGACAATGGATCACAGTTCGATGCAGAACCCTTCAGGAAATTCTGTGAAGACCTAGGCATCCAACTATGTTTTGCTGTAGTAAGACATCCTCAGTCTAATGGAGCTGTTGAAAGAGCCAATGGTAATATCTTGTCAGGGCTGAATCGAAGAATAGTGGGATTGGTAAAACGATTGTGGACCAAAGAGCTCCAAAAGATCCTATGGTCCATTCGGACAACTTAGACAAGGTCTACCGGTTTCACTCCTTTCAGACTATTATTCGGAGACGAAGCCATGACACCAACGAAGCTTAAAGGAGGATCCCTTCGCAGCACCGAACCGGAAATAGAAGCAAAAAGGCAAACTTCGCTTGATTTAATAGAAGAGACAAGGCTTCGAGCTGTCGCCAATTTATCAAAGTATCAGCAGCAAACGAAGACTTGGTTCAACCCGAAGGTCAAGATTAATGAACTTAGGCTGGGTCATCTTGTTTTGCGAAGTATCATAGCGCCAGGGAAATTAGGAAATAAGTGGGAAGGTCCATACATAAGTGTTCGCTCAAGGTGCCCTGGTTCTTTTAAGTTAGCTAATTTGGAGGGTGAAGAGTTAGCACATACATGGCATGCGGAGCACCTAAGGCGATATTTCGCATAGGGGCTCCTTGTAATCATTTGCAAACACCTTTCAAATCAATAAAGCATATGGTTCAGATAATGCCTACCCCCATATACTTCCCACTTCTAGTGGACGCACTGGAATAGCGAAGTTGACTAGGAGGGAAGTGTCATTAATTTGAATCATATTTTTCGGACTTTGGACCATTGGTCCGAAGCTTCCGACGAGGTGGGAAGTCACTCAGAAAACGGATTCCAAGCCACCGGCTTGAAAGCATCTGTAAAAAGATTCGAAGGAGACCAAAAAGTGCGGATTCCAAGTTTCAGCTTGAAAGCATCCATAAAAAGAGTCCAAGGAGACCACTGCGAATTCCAAACCACCGGTTTGATAGCATTCGCAAAAAGAGCCGAAGGAGGCCAAAACAAAACAGAGTTTGAGCTCATGAGCTTTGAATATCTGTGAAAAAAAGTCCAAAGTGACCAATCGTTTGGGACACTAAAGTGCCCAGAAAGTTGTCCGAAGTGATTTCTTTCAAATCAAAAGGTACTAAGTTACCAGTTTTCAGACTTCAAGTAGTCGAAGACACTTTTTAAGATTTTAATCAATCTTCAAATTGCTGAGGGGCTCTGAGCCTCCAAAATTGTACTCCTAAGTTTTTCTTTGCGCCTAACCATCTTTTAGTATAATTCGAAGTTGCTTATGACCAAAGAGGGGCTGGGAAATAGGGAGACAATTTTAAAAAACCGATATTTATTATCCAAAAAAATTATAATTACATCATGAAAAATCGGTGTCTATACCGAGAAGGAATCGAAGACCCCTTCGATCTCTAGAGCTAAGGTTGGAACGACTAGTTCCAGAGCCAGGAGTTCTAACAACTTTACGTTTAACTCTTTTGGCTCCCTTCGAAGCTCTAAAGTCTTTCTGTTCTTGTTGAAGCTCGGCCCAAGTTCGGAGTTGTTCGGGGCTCCTTTCCCAGCTTCCAAGTTCTTCAGGTTTTTTACCCTAAGCTTCATCTTCATCCTCGGACCATGCAATGTCTTCGGAAGATGAAGCTTCCAAGTTAACTTCTTTTTCTTCCTCTTTAATATAAGATAGTATATCTTTGCTTACTTCGGGCGCAATTGCACCGGAGCTATCTCGAGGAGCTAAAAATCGAGGTCGCTTGTGAAGTTTTAAAAGATTGAAGGTAGCCCATAGCAGGCGGAGTTCTTCGGTAATGTTCAACACTTTGATATCATCCATATGAGATGAAGCCTAAAAATATGATAAGCAAATTTTCATTCATAAATGTATAAAAAACATGATTCTTTACATAGTCAGGATCCTAAGGCAATTCTAGACCTGCGGGTTCGGCGGAGGCTGGCTGCTCGAGGCTTGTGACCGAGCTTACTTCTGGCATTGTCCTTCGTCAATCCAAGCCTTTATCGTAGTACGACCTTCGGTTCTCCATGAAGCTTGGAAGGCTTGCCAAGCAGGGGCCACGTCTTCGGAAGGAGTAAGAAGCCGGCTTTCGTCGAAGGTAATGGGAGCTGCCTCTGCGTTCGGAGTTATCGATATTCCCAGATCTTCGTAGTAACGAAGTATGCCGATAGCAGCCAATTGTCCGGAGATTTCTCCATATCGAATGCCTGCCATCTTCATCCTCTTCGCAACTCCTTGGATCATTTTTAGCCACCGAAGCAAGGAGGCGTTGTCATTCAAAGGAAGTGTCCCAGTAGTACCGAAGTACTCTAGAACACCTAAGAGTTGGTTAATGACCTCCGCAGCTACCTTTTCCGATTTCAGCTTGTCCTCAAGCAAAGCGTCCTTCGCCGAGCTCAACTCCTCCACCATAGCGGAGAGCCTAGCTGCCTCCGTAGCTAAAGAATTTTTCTGGTTAAGCAGGTGGCTAGCCTCCTCTGCAGCTTTGGCTTTTTCCTCCCAGAGCTTGACAAGTTCAACCCCCGCCGTAGCATGCTCCGCCTGCATCTTTTCTATTTCCGCCCGAAGCACAATTTGTTCTGCTTCGAGCTCCTTATTTGCAGTTTCCAAGCTTTGCCTGGCCCTTCACTCTGTTGAGACCATGCTGTCTAAATGGGAAACTCGACCTTCGGAAATGTTAAGATTCCGCTGAAGAGTAGTGATTTCCTCTCGAAGGCGAAGGTTTCCATGTTCGTTTGAAACGTTTGCAGCTCGGGCAAAGACTATTTGCTGCAAAGAGAAAAAACCAAGGTAAGAAATTATTTGTATATGAGATTAATTTTGTTTTGCAGATACTTTGTACCGGTACGCTGCACGTTCCATAGCGGCATTCAGCTCCGAACCCTCAGCTTCGCTCAGGATGGCTACCAAGTCCGTCTCCCCGACTTCGCGGCTAGCTCGATCCAAAGGCTTGAGCAAAGTCCGAAGCCCGGTTCTTCACTCCAAGAAAGGAGCTAGAAGAGGGAGCATAGACAAGGCCCTTTGGTCGTCTTCGTTCGGCGAAGGGTCGGAGCGCTGGGCCATATCTTCTGGAACATCGGTAGACTGGCCCTCCTCGGTAGATTGGCTTCCTTCTATCGATTCAGACGGAGTTAATCCTGAGCTCGGAGCAGGGAGGGAGTCCACCTTGCCTTTTGCTTTTCCAGGTCCCATTTGGGCGACTTCTTGAATTGGCTCTGGAATTGCCGAAGTCCCAGGAATTGTATCTTCGGAATGGACCTCTTCCATAGGAGCAGATCCTGTTGAGGCAAAGGTATTATACATTGTATAATTTTGCAGGAAAAAAGAACAAAAGAATTATGTGAAGTTTACCTCTGAAGTCTTGTCGATGGGTGAGCATCGGACTGCTTGGCGGGTCAAAAGCTACCCCAAAATCTTCGTCGGAGTCAGAATTCACGACTAAAGCTTCGACTGTTGGAGCCTCTTCGGGAGCTGCAGTCGTTGCTTCACTCGGAATTGAAGTTGATTCTGCAGCAACTTCGACTCCACCTTCGTTCATAGGGGCTTCATCCCGCAATAAGTCTTCTTGAGCAGCCGAAGTCCCAACTTGCCCAAGGTTGCTTGGAAACTCCGGCATGCTCGCAGCATCACCAATGCGTGCATCTGCTTCAGCTCCATCTTTGTCAATCAGGTCAACAAGCATTCTGCCTTCATCCTCTGAGGAATCGGAGACCGAAGCTACTGGACTTGAAGGCGCTGCATTTCTTGGTTTTTGAGCTACCTTCTTTGATGTAGTTTTGGCAGAAGTCGAAGCTCCAACTTCGGCCTTCTGCTTCTTAGGCCCTTGCTCCGAAGGCACCCAATCTAAAAGAAGAGGGGGAACAACTTCGAGTAACCCCCATACTCGGTTATTTCGTTCCCAAGTACCCACTAACTTAATCCTCCATTCTTTCTCGGCCGGAGTCGGGACTCCCAGAATTTTCTCCGAAGCTCGTATAATTTGCTCCGAAGTCATAGGACCTGAAGAGGCTGAAAGATGAGTTAACGTTGGTTATTTGTTCAAATAAATATATATGACACATGTTGTTTTCGAAGTTACCTGTAGGGCTCGAGCTCGAAGAGATCTTGCGGAGGCCGCCTTCCGGATCTTCCTCGAAGGTGATTGGCCAGTTGGCCATCAGAGGGGGGATCTGAAGTCCGATGAACTCCTCTGCCAGATCTCGCATGCTCAGACGGTGGCTGATGGGTTGAAGTAGGCTAAGGCGAGCTTCAAGCTGGCCTGGATCCGAGTGGACAAGGGCTTCCCTCCGGATGTTTATGTCCCGAAGAGGTCCCGCTAGCCGACTTCCTGCCCCAACTTCGGCATAAAACCAGCGGAGTATCCAATCCGTATACCACCTGGCATTGATGGCCTTAGCTAGAAATCGAAGAGCGTACTCATCTCGAAATCGGAAGTTAATACTCCTGAAGGCCACCACCATCTTCTCACCTCCAGGGCTTACGAAGGTCTTGGGCTAGCAAGAAGCTCGGTGTAGGGATGCGAAGATTTCTGCTCTTCCTTAGTAGCCTTCGGCCCGCAATGCCCATTCGAAGATGGCAAGACGCGCTATCGCATTTAGGGAGAGTTGGGGGAGAGTAACATGGAATAAATCCAGTACCTCAACTAGGAAGTCGACGACCAGAAGTCCTAATCCAGCTTCGAAAAAGGCTTCGAAGATGACCACTTCTCCAGGCCTTGGCGAAGGAATAACTTCTTTTCCAGGTTTGCGGATCACTATCTCTGAACTAATCTTGCCTTCTATTGCAGCCGCGAGCGATTCCCTCTTGCAGGTTGAAGGTCCCAACTGGTAGGATTGATCAGCATACTTCGTTGACGCCGGGAGGAGATCGTGAGGATCATCGCGTTGGGGATTTCTTCCTGGCGCCGCCATTACTACTACTGTTGCTGTCGGAGTCGCCGTCACTGATGTCACCGCTGCCGCTGCAGCCACAGCTTGCTGCCGAGCCAAGGCTGAAGCCGCTCCAGGAACCTTGAAACTAGTCTTCACCATGAAATCGCACAAATTTCTTGAGAGGAACAAATGGAGGCTAGGGCTTGTCTGCTGGGTTCTTTGCACGAAAGTGGTGAAAAGGTATTTGGGAAGGATCTGGGCCCCTTATTTATAGCCCAGGTCACGATTTTTACCGTTTGGCATTTTGTCGTTTCATATTCCTGACCGTTATCTCTTTGCAAACTTAACGCATTTCCTTAATTTCTGTTGAGGAAAAAGCCAACGGCTATTTTTTCTAAGCATAAAAAAGCTTTCGGACTTTTTAAGTTAATTCTAAGAAATAGTTCGAACATAATTTTCTTATAAGTGATTCGAAGTTTCGAATCTTCGCATATTTCGAAGGCTGATTAAAACTGTTAGTCTCTGCGCATGATTATTTTTCTTGCGTATACTGCTCTCCTAACATCCCAGGTCTAGCGGAGAAGCGTATTCAAGGGGCTACTGTTGGGGGAAAATATTTCATCCTCAGAGCCATTGTTGTAACAGGACAAAGGTAGGTGATTGAATCAAAGGTTTCCAACATATAACTCCGGTGATACAGTGGATCAAGTTCGAAGTATGGAGACGAACTTTAGTTCGTAGTATATCTTCGAACTAGGACTCTTCCGAGAGCTTCCTTGCCAGCTAGGATGGAAGACTTATCTTCTTTCTTATTAGATTAGTCTTTTACCATTTTAGCCCTATTAAGGGTACCGAATAGTTTCCACTCAGTCGGATGTAATAGAGGGGTAAAAAGGTCTTTTCCTTAATGTTTAGGCATATAAATACCCCCCGTGTTACCTTGTAAAAGGGACCGAATACAAGTTATTCAATATACATCTTCGAACTATTTAAAGCTATTATCCTTTCGGAGGCTTGAAATAGTTTACTTCACAAACACTTCGTTTGTTAGTTTCTAACTTTCAGAAACCTGTTAGCGTAATCTTTTACGCCAAAACTATCTAACCATCAGTCTGAGGATGATAGGCAGTACTGAAATTCAATCAGGTACCAAGTTGAGAAACCAAGTTGAAATGTGCCTTGGTTTCAAGTCTATGATGAGTGATTGACAAGTTCTCTTCTGGGCGAAGGGGTCCCTCCGAAGGGGTTCGGAGGTGTTTTCCGAAGGGTACGGATTTAACTGACTGCAGCTGTGCAGCAAAGTGTCTCTGTTGGAGGGGTCCGGCAGAGCATGATGACTTGGTGGTATCGAAGGGCTCGGTTCTTTGGGTGGTACACCGAAGTGTGTACTGAAGGTTGTTTACTGGAGAGGTCTCTAGGATACTGAAAACAGTTGTCTGTGTGTCAGTGGTGCACAGGTGACTTCGGAGGCGACGGATCGTTCGCAGCGAGTGAACCTAGGTCAAGCGGGAGGCTTGATGCCAGGCGAGCAGGGAGCTCGGTCACGAAGGTTGCGTGGGGTCGAGGTCGGTCCTCGGGTCAAGGTGCGCCAGGCGAAGGAAGAGAGTGTGAAGGGTGGCTCCGGTTGAAGGTACCCTGAGACGAAATCCTTAGGATTGAGGCAAGGCATTCGAAGTGTGCTCCAGATGGATACACTCGAAGGGACACCTGACGAAGGTCTCGGAAGTCTAGGTGCATCGAAGGCATGGTCTAGATAAGGGTCTTCGAAGTTGCGATATATGTATCAGAAGTTCCGTGATAGGAAAAATAGATTGGATCTATTATAGTATCGTGCTAGATTAAGAGACCGAAAATACCCTATTAGAAGTTCTGATCCATGATCAAAAGTTCCGACATGGGTAAAACAGATTAGATCTGTTAGAGCACAAATCGGCTGTAACTGATTTATTGGTTTCGAGATGCTGAAGACTAGGGGCTCTTGTGCCTATATAAAGAGAGGGGAGGAGGTCTTCAAAAACAAGCTTTTGGATAGTTTAGACCTAGCCACCAAGAACTCCTTGCCTCTCTTCTTGATCTCAAAAGTTGAGATGGAGGATCTCCCGTTTTCTTACGAGCGGTGCTTGCACATAGACGTGGGAAGGACTCCATTCCTAGACGTGTGGATGGAGGCGTTGCTCTAATGGAGAAGCTCGTGGACTTCATTACGTGAATGACTACGCACCTTCACTGATTGGATTGATGAGGAACAGTCGGGATGAAGCGACGATAGGAAAGTACACACTTCCTCAACATCTTATTCCATTGCACTAGCGCGTCTTGTGCTAGAAGGTATCGATCTATGATCTCACATGCGTATGCTTCTTGGGCTTGGGGTATAATTTTTGAATGTTCTTTCTACCTTAGCTTCCCGTTTCCCCAACAATGGTACCATAGCCTACATGCATAGTGTTTGATCTGGATCCCTCATGTATGGAGATACATGGCGGAAAAACAGATTAGATATGTTTATGTCCATGACAAGTCGGAAGTTCCAATGGTGGATCGGATGTTCCGATACTCATCGAACGTTCCAATATCGAATAATGATTCGATATAGAGAGAAATTGTTGCTACTAGAAATTCTAATATTTATCAGAAGTTCTTATACCAGATCGTAAGTTCTGATCCGCCCAATTTGAAATTCCAAGCTAGTTGAGATAGGTTTTTCAAATGCAGATTTTAGTCACCTGTAGATGCTACGTGTAACTTTGTTTTATAGAGAATGTTGTGACTAACATGTTTTGTAAATTAAATATGCCATGCATGTCATGGTTATTTACAGCCCAAGGCTGATGTAAATTAAATACGACTTTCATGTTATTTCCGTAGTTCTTTGGCCTATGTAACTAGTATAGGCTATGCGAGATAGACTAGTACACACTCAATGATGGGAGCCATGGAGATGGAGATCGCCATGTGAAGATGGCGATGCTATGTCACAATTAATATGATTGTCTCTGATGCTTTCTCATGTTACTGTTATACTATTCTTGTAGGTTTTGAGCACGCTAGGAACGTTACCTCGATAGAATAGTTTTCCCTCAGAAAAATTAAGTATTGATACTTTTCCAATAGCTGCACCCACCTAGGATCTCAATCATCGATAGTGGGTCTGAAAAAGGAGGGTTCTATCTTTTATTTTGACCAGTTGGGGTGGAAGTCAAACTTCTGCATGCAAAGTATTGGTTTGCTTAACGGGGCTACCAAACGGTTTTAGGCCTTAGAGCATTGAGTTGGTGTAGATCATAGGATGCTTCTCCAACGACAAGAGTCACATACGATGTGATTAGCAAAGCGTTGCTTACCTATGTAACCTAGCTTCTAGCAGTGATTGCAAAGCTCAGTAGAAGTTATAATGAATATGGATCTTGTGCCACTATTAGTCATTAGAGGCAAAGTGATTGTTTTTAAAATAGTGAAACATCTTTTATTGGATATAAGATAAACATTGCATAGTGCTGAATCTTGCATTTAATTATTTGTAGATCATGGCACCTACCACTACTTCTGTTAAGAGCACTCTAGTTTTTAATTTGAGATTTATTCTTGAACGTGAGAAATTATCTGGAACAAACGTTTTGGATTGGTACCGAAATTTCAGAATTGTTCTTAAACAAGAGAAAAAGGATTACGTTCTAGAGGAACCCTACCATGGTGAGCCAGGAGAGGATGCTTCTGCAGTAGACAAGCGTGTTTATGAGAAGCATGCTATTGATATCGTGGATGTCAGCTGTCTGATGCTTGCCTGTATCTCCTCTGAGTTTCAGAAACAATACGAGGAACGTGATGCTTATGATATGATCATTGGTATTAAGGGCTTGTTTTAGAACCAGGCAAAGGATGAAAGATAAAATGTGTCTAAAGCCTTGTTTAGGAGTAGGCTGCCTGAAGGGAGCCCAGTGAGCCCCATGTGATTAGGATGATTGGTTACATTGAGACTCTAGAGAGATTGGGTTCTCCACTGGATCCATACTTAGCTATTGATGTCATTCTCCAGTCACTCCCAATGAGCTTTGAATTGTTGCTCATGAATTACAACATGGTTGGACTGGAGAAGAAAGTAGATAAGTTGCATGGGATGCTTAACACTACTGAGGAGAGTATCAGGAAATCTCCAAATCATGTGATGATGGTTTAGAAAGAGAGCAAGAAGAGAATGAGGAAGGGCAAGGCTAAGATTATAGATTCAATCTCTAGTGCTAAGTCTAAACTAATTGGAAAGTCCAAGTCAGGTCCTGCTGGCTCTAATGTGTGCCACCACTACCACAAGTTTAAACCCAGGTTCACTCGCTGCGAACCGTCCATCGCCTTTGAAGTCACCTGCATAGTACAGACAAACAGACAAGTGTATGTAGTACCACGGAGACCTTTCCGGGTTAACAACCTCTGGTACACACTACGGTGTACCGCCCAAAGTTCCGAACCCTTCGGTACATCCAAGTCATCTTGTACTATCGGACCCCTCTAACAGTCACACTCCACTGCGATAACCGCAGCAACCGAACCCACCTAGCCCTTCGGTGAAACAACCTCTGAACCCCTTCTGAGGGACCCCTTCGAATCCAGAAGGTAAAACCTGTCAATCACTCATCACAAACTCCGAAACCAACCCTTGGTTTCTCAATCTCCCCCTTGATGAGTGCTTTGACAACCAAATTCATGTTCAAGAAAATTTGAAAAATTTCAGCACACAAGTGACCATAAAAACTCAGAAAAGAGCCAAATCATGTCACTTGACAAAAGAATTCCTCTCCCCCTTTTAAAAGAGTAAAAGCCCTTTCGGCACATCTCTCCCTTTGCAAGGCATCAAAAGTTCAGACCTACCCTTTGCACAATGAAAACTCCCCCTGAGTTATTTTCCCCCTTACTACAGAGAACTCACAAATTTCTCCCCCTTTGCCAATGCGAGCATCAAGGAGAAATGAAAAGATGAAAAGCTTCAAAATGGGCAGAAGTGCAAGGACATATAAAACCAAAATATGCCAAGTTTAATGCCAGTTTTCATGTGCTCAGCCCAATTTAATATAATCTAAAAACATGATGACAACATGTTATTTCATCATTTGGAAATATAAGCATCACTACTCAATAAAGTTAACTAGACAAGTAAAGGCAAGGGTTGTGCAAAGCTAGTCAATTTCTACTCTAGACAGACAAGTCAGTTCAAATGGAGTATTGAAAACATTCTTGATTGACAATGAATTTATACTTATTATTCTTTTCATAATGCCAAGGGTTATTTGTTTGTCTACCTTATACTTTCCAATCAAGCCAAACCTAGGCAAGAAAACCATCAGAAGCTTAAGACAGTGAATTTGGCATATACTAAATTATCCCAGTTCATACCAAAGTGCAATGGTAAGCAATCTAGAATAAAATAGTATGACAAAGAAACCCACCTGGATCTTTTCATTCTTAGCATTTGTTGGTGTAAAGGATTACGCTAACAGGTTCTCGAAGATTAAGAACTAACAAACGGAGAGTTTGTGAAGCAGACTATTTCAAGCCTCCGAATAGGATAATAGCTCGAAATAGTTCAAAGTTGTGTATTGAATAACTGAGTATTCAATCCTTATTACAGGGTGAGAATGGGGGTATTTATAGGTAAAAATCTTAAGGAAAAAAAAACCTTTTTACCCCTCAATTACAACTGACATAGTGGAAACTATTTCGGTACCCCTAATAGGGTTAAAATGGTAAAAGTCTAATTTAATTAGAAAGAAGCTAATTCTTCCATCCTTGTTGGCAGATAAGCTCTCTGAAGATTGAACCTTCGAAGTCATACTCCGAACAGAAGCCTGCATGGATTCTCCGAGCTTGATCATATCTGAGGCCAGAGTTAATACTTGAAATTTGGTCAAGTAAATTCTCTTTGCCTTTTAACTGTAGAGACCCTGGGGATGAAGTATTTTCCGCCAATAGTAACCCCTCGAATACGCTTCTCTGAATAATATGTAAGGTTAGGAGAGCAGTATACGCAAGAAACATAGTCATGCATAGGGGCTTAATAAAATATACCAACCTTGGAAGCATTCAGAAATTTACAAACTTCGAATCGACTTCCATGCGAAGGTTTCATCAAAGTAGCTCCGAAGACAATTTTTGCGAAGCTGAAAAGATCGTTAGACTCACAAAAATAGATGTTACTCTTTTCTTTCAGAAGGAGTTATGACGTTGCTTCATTTTTGGAAATGATAACTGTACAGAAGATGGAACGACATGTATGAATGGTAAGAATTTGTGAGTACATGCTATAAATAGAGGGGCAAAGGTGCATTCGAGATACTTTACTCATTGCTCTTGCATTATTCCCCTTCTGGCTTCTCGAGCTCTAGTTCCAAGCTTTCCATTCCATTCAATGGAAAAGACTAGTCACAAGGCTCCCGTAGCAGCTTCGACCTTGGCTAGGCAGCAAGCCATGGCGGCGGCAGCAGCGGTGGTGCCTGCGTGGAATCCCAATCTGGCCGGCCCCCATGACCTCCTCCCAGCATCTTCCAAGTACTCGGACCAATCTTACAGCCTGGGGCCATCGACCTGCAAGAAGAAGACCATCACAGCTGCGATTGCAGGGAAGATCAGTCCGGGGATCAAGATTCGTCAACCTAGCCAGAAAGCAATCCCCTCACCTCGGACCATAGAGGTAGTTGTAGTCGAAGCATTCTTCGAGGCTGAGTTGGGGCTTCCCACAGTAGACTTCTTGTCTGAGGTATTGGATCTTTTTCACATCACTCTTCCTCAACTATCCCCGAACGCCATAGCACGTCTTGCAATCTTCGAATGGGCAATGTGAGCCGAAGGTTGCGAAGGGAGGCAAGAAATCTTCGCAGCACTCCACAAGGCTTCCTGACAGCCAAAGACTTACTAGGGCTCTGTAGGAGAGAAAATAGTAATTGCCTTCGGCAGTATTAACTTCCAGCTACGGGATGAGTACCAGACTCGGTTTCCAGCGAAGGCCATCAATGCTAGATGGTATATAGACTGGTTTCTTCACTAGTTCTACGCCGAAGTTGGAGTGGATAACACTTTGGTTGGGCCTCTTAAAGACATATTTTTTCGGAGGGAAGCAGAAGTTCATCAGGATCCCGGTCAGCTCGAAGCTCGCCTCAACCTGCTTCAAAATATAAGATGCCGCATGAGCATGCAGGACTTAGCAGAGGAGTTCATCCGGCTCCGAATTCCACCTCTGATGGCCAACTGGCCTATTAACTTCGAAGAGAATCTGGAGGGTGGACTCCAAGAGATCTCTTCAAGTACTGTAGGTAACTTCGGATACTCTGCAAAATGTTTTATATGCAATAATTTCATAAAGAATGATATAACTGAGATAAAATCTTATCTTTCAGCTCCACGTGCCACCTTGACTTCGGAGCAAGTTGTACGGGCTTTGGAGAAGATCCTCAGAGCCCCTACCCTCACTGAGAAGGAATGGACGGTGAAACTGGTGGGTAGTTGGGAGCAGTTCAACCGAGTATGGAGTGTACTTGGAGTTGACACTCCTTCCCTTCCGGACTGGAGCACATCTCAGCCAGGTCCTAAGAAGAGGAAAGCTAAATTCGGGACATCAATGCTGGCCAAGACACCTGTGAAGAAGTTGGCCCGAAAACCAAAGTTTGCAGCCCCTTCCAAGTCCTATACTTTGACTTCGGAGTCATCTAAAGATGAAGGACACATAGAAGTACAGAGAGGGTTTGAAGCCCTTATTACCAAGGATGAAGGGGTGCACGCGGAGGTTGAAGTTCCCGCCGAGGGCGACGCAGCGGCCGTGCCTTCTGTGAAGGACAACCTCGGCAGGTTGAGACTTCGAAGGTATCGCCTGGCCAAGAGGCCCCTGCTCTGGAAGAAGGCAAAGTCGGGACGACAAATGATCAAGTCTCGGCTCTAGACGAAGTGATAACTACAGTTCTTGGAGAAATTTCAGCAGCTAATCCTTTGGTCTCCAGCTCTGAATCTGAGGAAGATTTCAAAGAGGCATTCAAGCCTTTGAGCAGTCCCGTACTCATCCGGCGACAAAATGTCAAAGGTAAACCTCACTAGAGTACTTTTCCTTTTTTTCGTGTCCTTCAAAGTTTGTGCAATATATAATACCTTTGATTTTTATAGGATCAACCCCAATGGAGATGACCCCTACCACGAAGACTACGCCTGAAGCTTGAAAATCTGCGAAGTCAATTCCGGAGGAGGCTATAAGAATGGGGCCTAGAAAAGGTAAAGGTAATGGGGAACCTTTGCCTACTCTGACTTCTAGATTAATCCAGTCAGAGTCTACCGACGGAGGCCAGTCTACGAAAGGGGGGCAATCCACAGAGGTGTCCAGGGACGCGGCATTGCGCTCTAGCCCTTCTCCGAGTGAAGATGATCAAAGAGCCTCGTCAAGGCTCCCTCTCCTAGATCCTTTTCTAAAGCGAGGGACTGGGCTTCAGACTTTGCTAGAGCCTCTGGCTTAGGCTAATCGCGAAGTTGGGGAGACTGACTTGGTAGCTATTCTCTGGGAAGCTGAGGGGTTGGAGTTGGATGAGGCCTTGGAGCGGGCAGCCTACCATGTACAAAGTATCTGCAATAATAGATTTATTTTAAACATGTAAATAGTTTGCTTACATTGCTCTTTTCTCCCTTCGCAACAAATAGTCTTGGCCCGAGCTACGACCGTATCAAATGAGCGAGAGTGTAACCGACTCTATGTGAAGATAATGGCCCTTTAGGGGAGTCTTGTCAGCTTTGAGGTTCGGACCTTAGGCTTGGACGAAATGGTGGCCACAGAATGGAAAGCCAGACTTGGCTTGGAGGCTGCCAATCGGAAGTTCGAAGATGAATAGATCGTGCTTTGGGCCAAAGTGGAAAAACTGCAGAGGGAACATGTGACCGCAAGGACTGAGCTGGTCAAGCTCAGAGAAGAGCAGGCAAAGTTGATGGAGGATGCCAATAATTTACTTGGACATAAGAACTCCTTGCTTATGGAGGTAGCTAGGCTATCTTCTTTGATAGATGAGCTGTCTTCATCGAAGGATACTTTTTCCGAAAACAAGGCGAAGTGTGAGAAGGTAACCTTAGAAACCATGGACAACCTTCGAGGTGTCTTGGAGTACTTCGACACTTCTTGGACTTTACCTTCAACTAGTGATATCCCTCTGCTACGAAGACTGAAGATGATCCAAGCAGCAGTGAAGACTATGAAGACAACAGGTATTCTGTATGGAGAAATCTCCGGCCAAGTAGCTGCTCTCGGAGTGCTTCGCTACTACGAGGATTTAGGGCTATCAGTAGCACCAGACTCAGAGGCGACTCCTATCATCTTCGATGATGACCGGCTCTTAACTCCTTCCACTGACATGGCTGTAGCTTGGGAAGCCTTCCAATCATCTTAGAGAGCTAAAGGCCGATCAACGATCATGACCTAGATTAACGAAGGACTTCACCAAAAGAAAGCACGGTTGCAACCTTCGAGCAGTCAGCCCCCTTCAGACCCGAAGGTCTAGTTCTCCTTAGGGCCCCAATTATGTAAAAATTTATGCTTTTATCCTTTATGAATGAAAAGACTTATTTGGAAATGTTTTTAGGCTTTCCAACCTTTTTTGGATGATCTCGAAGTGCTAGAGGTTAACGAAGAGCTTCGACTTCTATGGGCTACCTTCGAAGCTCTAAGACCTCACAAACACCCTCGATTTTCAATTCCTCGAGGAAACTCTGGTGAAGTTATGCCCGAAATATGTAAAGATATATTATCTTATATTAAAAAAGAGGAAAAAGAAGTTAGCTTAGAACCTTCGTCTTCTGAAGACATTGAATGGTATGAAGAAGAAAATACCACTGAAGGGCAAGTAGAGAAGAGCTCTGAACAACATCGAAGCTAGGAAAGAAGCCCCGAGCGACTTTGAACCTGGGCCGAACTTCAGCAAGAGCAGAAGGACTTTCGAGCTTCTATAGGAGGGAAAAGGGTTAAACGTAAAGTTATTAAAACTCCTGGCTCTAGAACGAGTCATCTTCGAAGTAGTTCTAGTTTCAACAGTAGCGCTAGGAATCGAAGAGGTCTTCGTTTTCTTCTAAGTATAGACACAAATTTTTCATGATGTAATGTAATCTATTTGAATGATAAAGATTAAAGTTTCAAAATTGTCTCCCTACTTCCTAGCCCCTCTTTGGGTGTAAGCAACTTCGAAATTTGGTCAAAGGTGGTTACGCACAACGAAAATAACATTATTTAGGAGTACAATTTTGGAGGCTCAGAGCCCCTTAAGAAATTAGAGAATGACTAAGATCTCAAGAAAGTCTTTGTTGGGACGACGGATCGAACCAGTAGGTTTCTTGGTGGATGAGAGTAATGGAATGTAGTGCTGAGGTTGTATTCTCGAATCGTGTGTTTATTAGAACTGTAGTTGGGGGGTATTTATAGGGTGACCCGCCCTGAAGGGTCGGGTACCTCCAAAACCCTCAACCGCTACTCGGTCTGACACCGGTCTGTAGTACAGACAAGAATAGGTGTTACATAGTACAGACAAGAAGGTACGATTCTGATAGCGTATCAACCGTGTCGGGCGCTGCAACGGTCGCCCGACACGGCGCAGGCAATCACGATCCTATCCCCGGGCGGCCTTGACCGGGTCCTTTCCCACATACGGTTGCGCCCCGAAGCCTCTGGACCTCTCGAAGGCTGGCCTCCGGCATCCAGCCGGTTGCTTCCCCAGAGAGCCCCTTCGGCACGCTTCGGAGCTCCCGGAGGCCTCTAGGCCTCCCCGTCCGAAGGCCCACAGTACCTTCGGCGCAGGGCTCCGGGTCTTCCGGTCGTGGCCTCCTCTCCGAACCGTACTGCTCTTCGCGCTTCCAACTGTCATTGGGATTATCTCCCCCAACAGTCTTCGACTCTACTAACTCGGAGTCTGAAAACTAGTAACTTAGTACCTTTTTGTTTGAATGTAGTCACTTCGGACTCTTTTTCGGATACCTTAGAATCCGATAAAATTGGTCGCTTTGGACTCTTTTTACAGACGTTTTAAGCTATTAGCTCGAAGTCTATTTTGTTTTGCCTCCTTCGGCTCTTTTTGTGAATGCTATGAAACCAGTGGTTTGGAATTTGCATAGTGGTCTCCGTGGACTCTTTTTATGGGTGCTTTCAAACCGGAGCTTGGAATCCACATCATTTGGTCTCCTTGGACTCTTTTTACGGATGCTTTGAAGCCGGTGGCTTGGAATCCATTTTTTGTGACTTTCCCACCTCGTTGGAAGCTTCGAAACAGTGGTTCGAAGTCCGTAAAATTGGTTCAAATGAATGACACTTCCCTCAGCGCCAACTTCGTTCCTCCAGTGCGTCCACTAGAAGTATGAAGTGTTTGAGAGGTAGGCATTATCTGAACCATGATCTTTATTTATTCAGAAGGTGTTTACAGATGATTACAAGGAGCCCCTATGCAAAAGATTTCTTTAGGTACTCCGCATGCGAGGCATGCTTTAACTCTTCGCCTTCTAAATTAGCTAGTTTAAAAGAACCAGGGTGTCCTGAACGTAGAATGATATATGGACCTTCCCACTAATTTCCTAATTTCCCTGGTGCTATGATGCTTTGCAAAACTAGATGACCTGGTTTAATTTCATTAAACTTAACCTTCGGGTCATACAAAGTCTTCGTTTGATGTTGATATTTTGACAAATTTGCAACATCTTGAAGCCTTGTTTCTTCCGTTAAATCAAGAGAAGCTTGCCTTTCACCTTCTATTTCAGGTTCGGTTGTGCGTAGAGATCCTCCTCTGACATCCGTCGGCGTCATAGCTTCATCTCCGAATAATAATATGAAAGGAGTAAAACCTGTGGACCTCATTTGAGTGGTATGAATGGACCATAAAATCTTTGGGAGTTCCTCAGTCCACAGCCCCTTTGCTAATCCTACTATTCTTCGATTCAGCTCTTATAAAATATTACCATTAACCCATTCAACAGCTCCATTAGACTAAGGATGATGCAAAGCTGCAAAACATATTTGTATGCCAAGGTGTTCGCAAAACTTACTGAAGGGCTCCGTATCAAATTGAGTCCCGTTGTTGACTGTGAGCTATCGAGGCACTCCGAACCTGCATATAACATTTTTCCAAAAGAATTTTTGTATATTATTCGAAGTGATAGATGTGATGGGTTATACTTCGACCCACTTGGAAAAATATTCAATTACTACCACTGCAAATTTTAGGTTTCTTTTTTCTACTGGGAAGGGGCCAATGAGATCCATGCCCCATCTGGCCATAGGCCAAACCGAAGCAATGACTTCAAGAGTTGTTGGCGGATGATGACTTCGTCTTCCCATCCATTGACAACCTTGGCAAGTGCGGACTAAGCTCTCCACATCAAGTACTATTGTAGGCCAATAAAGCCCCTAGCGAAGTGTTTTTCCTGCTAAAGCTCATGGGCCAGATGGCTACCACAAAGGCCTTCATGAATTTCTTGAAGTATCTCTTGACCTTCGGCTTGAGAAATACATCGGAGTAGGGGGGAACATACTCTGGCCTTGTAAAGAATACCGTTGATTACATGATAATTCCGAACTCTTAGCTTCAATCTTGAAAGCTATGGCCCTTCAGGTAGAGTTGCTTCACCTTGCAATAACTCCATGATTGAACTCCGCCAATCGGTGTTCGGAATGCAAAGAACCTCCGCAGGAGGAATTTGTGGCACCGAAGGTGAAGTAAGTTCTTCATAAAAGGCTCCTTCCGAAATATCCGCGGCTCTGGCTGCAGCTTTTGCTAGGGTATCAACTTGCGCATTTTTAGCTCTTGGTATACTTCGGATGGAAATCCGTTTGAATGCTGCTTCGATCTTACGGATCTCTTCCAAATATTTTGCATGCTATGGATGCCGGACTTGAAAACTTTTGTCAATGTGCCTTGCTACAATTTGAGAATCTGTTTTAATAACAACTCTTGTAGCACCCAAAGCATGCACCTTCTGGAGTCCTAACAAGATTACTTTGTACTCTGCTATATTATTGGTTGACTTAAAGTTGAGCCTTGCGGAGTACATCGCTCTTTGCCCTGAAGGAGAAATTATTGATGCTCCAATACCTGCTCCGGACGCTTGAAAAGCTCCATCGGAGTATATGGTCCAAATTCCTTCGTTTGATTTCTCTAGAGCGCATATTGCTGACGGAGTCCATTCTGCTATGAAATATGCCACCACCTGCGTCTTGATTGCTATCCTTGCTATGAAGGAGATGCTGAAGGGCGCTAGCTCAATGGCCCATTTTCCAATTCTCCCTGTAAAATCTTTGCTTCGGAGCATATCTCCCAAAGGATACGAAGTTGGTACAATTACATTATGTGGTAAAAATAATGTCCTAATTTCCTCGAAGCCATTATCAGAGCATAAGTGAACTTTTCAAGCTCAGAATATCTTGTTTTTTCTCCAGATAAAGCTTTGGATACAAAATAAACTAGATTATGCACTAACTTTCCATTGAAATCAACTTCTCTCACAAGGACTGCACTCACAACGGAGCCAGTAGCTGCTAGGTAAAGAAGTAGGGTTTCATCTGCAATGGGCACAATGAGTGTTGCGAGGTTGCTGAGATAATTTTTAATATCATCAATACTCTTTTGGCACTCTAGTGTCCATGCAAAATCTTCGGACCCTTTTAATGCTTTGAATATGGGGAGGCTTCGTTCTGCGGACCTTGCTAAAAATCTGCTGAGTGCCGCAAGGCTGCCAGTCAGCTTCTGTAGATGTTTTAAATTCCCCGACGGAGCCATTTTTTGCAATACAGATATTCGAGTAGGGCTAGCTTCAATTCCTCTACTTGAAACTTCCCAGCTTGAGCCCCGAAGATACATTTTTCGGGGTTAAGGCAGACTCCACATGCTCGAAGGCTCTCAAATGTTTCTGCTAAGTCTAGGCTATGTTGGTGCTTTAAAGCACTCTTTATTACAATATCATCCATATAGGCTTCTACATTGCAGCTTATTTGATGACCTAGAGCCTTAGCAATTAATCTTGAAAAGGTTGCCCCAGTATTTCTCAAGCCAAAAGGCATTCTTACATAGCAGAAGACTCTCGAAGGAGTTACGAAGCTTGTTTTGATTTCATCTTCGCGCTTTAACCAAATTTGATGATAGCCAGAATACACATCAAGGAAGCTTAATAACTCCGAACCAATAGTGGAATCAACTAATTGATCTATTCGGGGCATGGGATAGGGGTCACGTGGGCATGCTTTATTCAAAGATGTAAAATCAATACACATGAGCCACTTCCCGGAGGATTTCTTTTTGACGAAGACTGGGTTAGCTAGCCACTCCGTATGAGCTACTTCTCTGATAATCCCAGCCTTCAACAATTTCTCCACTTCTACCTTAGCAAGGCTTTCCCTTTCTACTGATAGCTTTCGAAGCCCCTGTCTAACAGGCTGAACTCTTGGGTTTACAAGTAAGTTGTGCTCATTGATATCTCGGCTGACTCCTGGAATGTCTTCATCAAACCAAGCAAATACATCTAAATTTTCTACGACTACTTTTTCTAATGAAGTAGCGATCTCCGAAGGCAAATCTTTGCCGAACTAAAAAGAATAGTCTTTGCCATCTTTTATAATAATCTTCATTATGATTTCTCCTTCAGGGCTTGTCCTTGGGAAGGATTTCTTCAAAGACTCGCTTAAAGTAGAGATATCTATTGAACTCCCACCATCGACCAGCACTCTCCGAACTTCAGTTCCTGCTATATCGGCAGTAATGACAAGGGATCTGCATGCGGGAATTTTATGTTTGTTGCATCATCCGTAGAAAAAGATATAGGCACATGGGACCACTCAGGCATTGCGGCTGTAGACGACGAAGTTCTGATATGACCAACTTCCCGAACATACTCTCTCCGCTGCCTTTGTTACATACTGCCGAGAATTCCCCCTCCGGAAATGGGGAGGACTACTCTTTTGCCCTGGTCTTGGCCATCTTCTTGCTTCGGGGGTGGCATAATATTGACCGCCGGAGGTTGTCTTGTGGGGTCGATGTTGTCTACACGTGTGACAACCTGCACAGGCTTCGGAGATGCCTTGGAGGGGACTCGATCAGTAGTGCCTCGACCAGAGGTCCTTTTGAGGTACTCGCCTCTTAGTGGAACTCGATAGGCCAAAAAGGAGGGATGTGACTCATCAAAAGATGTTGCCGACTTGGGTAGGTAAGCAAGAAAGTAGACTCCTTCATCGCATGAGTAGCATGACTCCAATTTTCACCGTGAACGTAGCAGAAGAAGGCTTGGCCCTTGCCAGCCGGCTTCCCTGGCGGCCTCCAGCCTCTGACCTTGTTTCCTGAAGCTTGTGGATTTCTAGGGGAAAATTTCTACGGAGAAGGAGCAATGTTCAGCACTTCGGAGCGAGGATGCTTTTGCCCCTGATGCCTGTCATGTTGGATATCGAAGTTTGGCCCCTACGAAGGTGTTGAAGTCTTCACCTCGAGCTTGACTTCCTGTAGGATTGGTGGAGTCGAAGCTATACTTTGGAGACATCCTTCATCCGACCTATCATATTCTTCGAAATAGGACATCAGCTGTGCTATAGAGGATATATGTTTCCGATGGAGCTTGTCGAGGAGGCCCGCATGAGTAACTCCCTTTTGGGCTGCATCAATGACAGATGATGCAGCCAACCCTCTTATTTGCATCTTCGTATGAGCAAAGCGCTTGAAGAATTGTCTTAAAGTTTCTATAGGTTGCCGATTCACCTGGAAAAGACTTCCCATAGACATAGGGGGTACAAAGGTACCCTAAAAGTTACTTATAAACTTTTTCATCAGCTGCTCCCAAGTTCTAATTTATCCTGGCTTCAAAGAGCAGAACCAACGTAAAGCAACCCCTTCGAGAGAAAGGGGAAACACTTGTCCATGGTGTCCTACACTCCTTCGCTGGCCTCATTCGCCAAAGCATACGAACGAGAGAACTCCCCCAAATCCTCTTCTCTAGAGTACTTACAGAGCTTCGAAGTTTTAAACTTAGGGTAGAAGCACACTTTTTGTATGTCAGGGCTTTAGGAAGCATTCTCAGGGCTTTAGGATAAAGAAGAGAGTCATCGTCTTGAGGCACTTCCGGGATGACAGGGGTGACTTGAGGACGAAGTCTATCTGCTGCCTCCTGCCAAAAGTGCGCTTCGATCCTAAGTTTAAAACTTCGAAGCTCTATAAGTACTCCAGAGAAGAGGATCCGGGGGAGTTCTCCTGTTCATATGCTTTGGCGATTGAGGCCAGCGGAGGAGTTCGAGACACCATGTCCAAGTGTTTCCCCCTTGCTCTCGAAGGGGTTGCTTTGTGTTTGTTCTTGTCTTTGAAGCCAGGATCAATTAGAACTTGGGAGCAGCTAAGGAAAAAGTTTATAAGTAACTTTAAGGGTAACTTCGTACCCCCTATGTCTACGGGAAGTCTTTTCTAGGTGAAGCAGCTACCTGAAGAAACTTTAAGACAATTTTCAAGCGCTTCGCTCATACGAAGTCGCAGATAAGGGGGTTGTCTGCATCATCCGTTGTTGATGTAGCCTGAGAGGGAGTTACTCATGCGGGCCTCCTTGACAAACTTCATCGGAAACAGATATCCTCTGTAGAACATCGCATGCCTTATTTCAAAGAATATGCTAGGTTCAAAGAAGGATGGCTCCGAAGAACAACGTTGACTCCACAAATCCTACACGAAGTCAAGCTCAAGGTGAAGACTTCAACACCTTCGCAGGGGCCCAACTTCGATATCTTCCATGACAGGCGTCGAGGGCAAAAGCATCCTCGCTCCGAAGTCCTGAACATTGCCCCTTCTCCGTAGAAATTTTCCCCTAGAAATATGCAAGCTTCGGGAAGCAAGGTCAGCGGTTGGAGGCCGCTAGGGAAGCCGGCTGGCAAAGGCCAAGCCTTCTTCTGCTGCGTTCATGGTGAAAATTGGAGTCATGCTACTGATGCGTGCAAGTCTATACTGGCTTTAAGAGGCGAGTACCTCGAAAGGACCTCAGGTCGATGCACTACTGACCAAGTCCCCTCCGAGGCATGTCCAGAGCCTATGCAGGCTGTCGCACGTGTCGACAACTTTGACCCCGCAAGAAAACCTACGGTAGTCAATATTATGCCACCCCCGAAACATCTCGGCAGTATGTCAAAGAGGAAACGGAGAGAGTATGTTTGGGAAGTAGGTCATATTAGAACTTCTTCATCTGCAGCCGCAATGCCTGAGTGGTCCCATGTGCCTATATCTTTTTCTACAAATGATGCAGCAGTCATAAAATTCCCACATGTAGATCCCCTTGTTATTTCTGTCGATATAGAAGGAACTGATGTTCGGAGAGTGCTGCTCGATGGTGGGAGTTCAGCAGATATCATCTTCGTTCAAGGTTTCGATCAGCTCTGTATCTCTAGGAAACATCTCCTCCCCATAGCTCGTCCTTTGCAAGGCTTCGCAGGACCTCCTCTCAATGCCCTCGGCCAAATAGGCCTCGAGGTTGCTTTCGAAGAGCGGCTCCTGGCAAGAACGGAGGAAGTAATTTTCAATGTTGTAGATGCCCCTTATGCTTATAATGTTATC
This sequence comes from Zizania palustris, assembly GCA_019279435.1. Lineage (NCBI taxonomy): Eukaryota > Viridiplantae > Streptophyta > Magnoliopsida > Poales > Poaceae > Zizania > Zizania palustris. The sequence continues at coordinate 64,938,242 of JAAALK010000290.1, read as the reverse complement.
TTCGGAAGGGGCATGTTGAATCAGTTTGGAGTCATGGCGCACCATAACTATCTATGTATGAAGATGCCCACACAAGCTGCAGTACTCACTATCTTTGGTGATCAAGCCACCGCACGAAGAGCAGAATATGGTCATGTCCCCCCTCTCGACCCAAGACAAGTGAATAATGTACAAGTCAATTCGGAGGATATCTCTACATCAAGTGAGTCTTCGAAGAAATCCTTCCCAAGGCCAAGCCCCAAAGGAGAAACTGTAACGAATATTATTGTAAA
>JAAALK010000290.1:64798935-64936970 GCA_019279435.1 Zizania palustris | reverse complement strand
CACCCCATAGGCACCAAGTGGGTATTCAAGAACAAACAAGGTGAAGATGGGGTTGTGGTGCGCAACAAGGCTCGACTAGTTGCCCAGGGTTATTGCCAGAAGGAAGGTATTGACTTTGAAGAAACCTTCGCTCCTGTTTCCCGTCTTGAGTCCATTCGTATTCTTCTAGCTTTTGCCGTTTCGAAGGGTTTTAAGCTTTTTCAAATGGACGTTAAGAGTGCTTTTCTGAACGGGTTCATAGAGGAGGAGGTTTATGTTAGGCAACCCCCCGGTTTTGAGAACCCTAAGTTTCCTCGACATGTTTTTAAGTTGCACAAAGCCTTATACGGGTTGAAGCAAGCCCCCAGGGCTTGGTATGACCGGTTAAAGCAATTTTGTTGGGGAAGGGCTTTGTGATGGGTTCTGTGGACAAAACTCTCTTTTTGCTCAGAGTTGCCTCAGATTTCTTAGTCGCTCAGATTTATGTGGACGATATTATTTTGGCGGTACTACTGATTCTCTTGTGTCCAAGTTTTCTGAGCAGATGCACAGTGAGTTTGAGATGAGCCTCATGGGTGAGCTCAAGTACTTCTTAGGGCTCCAGATCAAGCAGACCAAGGACGGCACCTTCATCCACCAAGGTAAGTACACTCGTGATATGCTTAAGAAATTTGACTTTGGTGGTGAATTGAAGCCGCAGATGACCCCGATGGGCACTTCTGGGGGTTTAGACAAGGACGAGAGCGGTGTCAAGGTCAATGAGAGAGAATTTCGAGGGATGATCGGTTCGCTGTTATACTTGACGGCAACAAGACCTGACATACAGTTCGCCGTGGGACTTTGCGCGCGTTTTCAGTCTTCACCACGCGCGTCTCACCGGCAGGCTGTCAAGCGCATTTTCAGGTATCTCACCTATGCGCCTGATCTTGGTCTTTATTATTCAGCATCATCATCACTTGATTTATCTGGCTTTTCGGACGCCGACTTTGGTGGGTGCCGGTTGGATCGCAAGTCGACTTCCGGTACTTGCCAGTTTCTTGGTTCTTCCCTTGTATCTTGGTCTTCTCGGAAGCAATCTGGAGTTGCTCTTCGACCACAGAGGCTGAGTACGTAGCTGCTGCTAGCTGCTGCTCACAGTTGGTTTGGATGATTTCCACTCTACGAGATTTTGGGTTGTTCTTTCCTACCAGGGTTCCATTGTTTTGCGATAGCACTAGTGCTATTAGTGTAGGGAAAAACCCGTGTCTCCATTCAAAAACCAAACACATTGATGTGCGCTTTCACTTCTTGCGGGATCAATATGAGAAAGGTGTCATTGACCTTGTTCATGTTGATACCCATCATCAGTTGGCTGACATTTTCACCAAACCCCTAGATCAGTCTACTTTTGAGCGTTTAAGAGGGGATTTGGGTGTTGTGTATCCTTTCTAAGGATATTTTGCGTCAGTTTTCTTTTTATTCACTCTTTTCTTGAGTCTTTTTGTGTGTGTTCATATCTTGCATATTCACGTATCACACTTTAAAGATGCTTCTGTTATATGATTAAACTGCTTTACTTATTCTAGCAGGTACATGCTTTTGATTACTCGTCAATGATCATGCTTTGTTTCAGTTCGCTTGATATGTCTGATATCTGTCATATGCATGGCTTTTACGCTTTCAACTTGAAAAATGATCACCATTGCTTCTGGTAACTAGCATGTGTAGGCTGAGTGCTTCTGCTATCTATTACATGCCTTGTAGCTAGTTCATCACATAGATGCAGATATGCAACTTGGACATCTTTATGCTTCAACATGAAAAATGTGCTATAAAATGATAAAACTCAGAAATGAATGAAAATTCCATGCCTTTTTATGCTTAAGTTGAAAAGATCCAAGTGGGTTTGCTTTGTCGCATTATATTGTTCTGGACTGCTTACCATAGCACTTTGGTATGAACTAGGACAGTGTAGTGTATGCCAAGACCAATGTCTTAAGCTTCAGATGGTCCAGTTCTGGCCTAGGCTTGACTTGGTCGGTTAGCATAAGGTTTGACATGCAAATAACCCTTGGCCAAAATGACAAAGGAAAATGAAAAAGCCTGAACTTTCAAAGGATAACAAGTTTGCTGAAGCACTTTGTTTTGAACAATGCTTATCTTGGTAGATATCAGTTAGCTTCTGCATCTCATGTTTTACCTTGCTTGCTTACTGGAACATGTGGTGGTGCTTTTATTTGCAAAAACTGAAAAATGCGTGCTAAATGACTTTCTTTAGATATCATCTCTTGCACTGATCATGCCATGTGTCTTAGACAGTATCTCTTTTGCTGTTCCTGTTAGATACTGTATTTGCAGTCAATCATATCTGAGAAGCATGCTTTCTACACACCACCTGCACCCCAGTTGCATTCACTACATATCTTGATAGGGAGTTGCTTTTCAGGGGGAGTCTGTGTCTCTTTTTGAGTGCTTGATGAGTTCACTTGTCAACAAGGGGGAGAAAATTTGGGATCAGAGTTTAAGGGGGAGTTCTTACTCTATTGATATCCTTGTTGTTCTGCAATCGCACTCAGTTTGAGTTTTTACGTTTTGATTAACCATAATGACCGGTTCTTGCTTTTGTTTGGCTTTTGGTCATTAGGGTTAAACCTTTACCTTATTTTTCTTCTTCCTTGTTCTCTTGTGTTTTGTTTTTGTGTTTCCACATTGGTTCACAGGTGCTGAAGAGCTGAGAATTGAGGAGTGTTGACAATGCTCTCATCAAGGGGGAGATTGAGGAGCCATGCTGAATAGCGTGGGCCTCATGGCTCCAGAAGTGATGAGTCATTGTCAACGATAGTCAACGAGGACTGAAGAGAAGAAGAGATCTGCTGTTTCATGGGCCGCGTGTGACTCAGGTACACGGGCAGCGAGCGACTGTCGGGCAGAGGAGGCTGCGAAGTCGGGCTGGCCCAATCCGGGTGCATGGGCCAGAAGCAGTAGAAGACCCACTGGGCTGTTGACCAGGACTGACTCAGGTACACGGGCGGTGAGCGATTGCCGGGCTGAGAGAGCTGCGGGGTCGGGCCGGCCCAATCCGGGTACCTGGTGCAAAGCTGGTGGAGGCTTTGTCAGTTTCAGCGTAAAACTGACAACCGTTGATTCTGTATCCGACTGTCCAGAAGAGTAGCTTCCGGATATGTCATCTGTTACTCTAGGCCCACAGTCAGTCAGTTGTGTCTGTAAAAATTCCTAAGGGCAGTAGAGTCTTTTTCTGTATTTTTGAGTCTGTAAAAACCCTAAGGGGCTGGTAGAATATTCCTAGTGTTGGGCTGCCTATAAATAGCACCCCAATCCCTAGGGTTTGGACTACCCTTTTTGCTGAAATTGAATACTACTCTATTGGGTCATTTTTGCCTCTCACGTTTTCTCTCTCCTCTCCTGTTCCTTGCTTGCGCCGCCAGGGAGTTCTCCCATTGTCTTTCTTGCCTTGCTTTTAATGTTGCAGTAAATGCTCTACTTCTTTGTGTGCTGCATCTGCAAGGTTTTTTAATGACTCGTTTTCACCTTCAAAGCAAGTTTCTCTGTGATTTTTGAGCCCTTGTAGGCTTCGGCTGGTGTGAAGAAGCTTCTGTTCTTCACATACAGAGTACTAGTTCTTGCATTTTGCAAGTAGTACTCCACTGTAGCTACAGTACTTCTGCGCCAGCTTTTTACTTTTACTGCTTCACTTTCGATCTGGTTGATAGGACTAAAATCGCTTTTCTGACTGTCTCTGCGAAGTCATCCTTCTCTGTTCGAAGCCCCTCAGCTCTGTGAGGCAGGCTTCGATCCGACCATACTCGGAGGCTTCGTCTCAATCTTCGAGCTTTGCTTTGTATTCTGTGTTGCTAAGCTTCGAAGCATTTTTCTGATCGACAGCATTACATACTACGAACAATAGCGCGAAGGGGCTTCGACCCTATCTGTTCGAAGTCCATACTTCGACACATTTCGAGGTTGGGTTCGAAGCTTGTGGCTCCGCTAGGCCTCGCTCTAATTTCTGTGTAGCGTGTCACCCTTCGCCTCTCTTTTCGGAGTTTGCTCTTTTCGAAGGTAGAGCATTGGCTTCGGACTTGCTCTTCTGTCGCGTGACAGACTTCGCTTCTTTGTTCGAAGGTAGTCCGTCTGTTTTGTGTGTTCGAAGCTTTCTGTTCGAAGGTTGTGCTTCGAAGCTCTCGGTTCAAGGTGTGTTCGAAGTTTTGTCTTCGAAGTCCTCACTTCGAAGCAGGCTCCGACTTTGTCACCTTGCTCCGAAGCTCTTGGTTCGAAGCTGTGTTCGAAGTCCTATCTTTGAAGTACACACTTCGAACCAGGCTCCGGCACTGTTTTACTTCGCTCCGAAGTACACTTCGCTTCTTACCACTTCGAACTAGGATAGACAGTGACACCTTCGGCTCTTCGGACAGACTCCGTCATCAACCTCCGAAGCAGACCTCGACGTGCGAAGGGGGCTTCGCCAAGTTTCGAACAGGAGACAACTTTGGACAGTAACTTCTCTTTTCACTTCATACATACTTAGATCATTTCATTGAGAAGTTTAGGCCTGTTATAACTTGTACATCTGCCTAGATTGCACTTCTTTAGTTTTACACTGTTTATCTTCAGATGCTTCTAGGTTAGAAACCTTTAGACTTAGGCTTTCGGTTTATCTTCTGCTGCGTAGTATTTTTGAGGTGCGTTGGGTATTGGGAACAGGCCATTGATTCGAAAGATTTTTTAAGGCGCCCATTCACCCCCCCCCCCTATGGTCGCTACTTTCGGTCCTACACCGAGGAGCTCGCCGAGGCTGGGAAGACGGTGGCCGAGGCCGCCGAATCCTTGCGGAAGATGCTGGCGCGCTACGGCACCGGCTGCGGAACGTTCGACGTCGCCCGGGAGCCCCTGGTCCGGCGGGTGAAGTTTGTCCGCTCCGCCGTCCGGCAAATACATCTCGCCATGGCGCAGTACGGCGAGGTGTCCACTCGGGTGGCCGCGTACGGAATCCTTCAGCACCTCGAGGCATCCGGGCTTCCGCTCCCTTCGTCTTCGAGTCCGCACCCGGTCGCCTTCGTGGGAGACCACCTTCGGACACCAAGCCCCGCGCTGACCCAGTCTTGGAGGGCGCTCAAGGCGACCTGGCAAACCGAGGGCCCTGCGGCGATCCAGGCTTGGCTGGAGGAGGCACTCCGCGCGTGCGGTCCTCCGGCTCCTTCGAATCCTTCGACCTCGGCCCGCTTGCCGGATCCGCAGGTGTAGCTTTAGAGGCTTGTCTCCGCCTTACCCTGTAATAGCTTAGGGAACTTAGTCGTATTAATAAAGAGTACTTTTCCGGGACTTACTCAGGGCGTTCGCGATCGCGATCCTGATGTCGAGGTACTTGAACCAGACGACGCCCTTCGGCATCGATGGGCCATCTTCGAAGCTGTGCGGGCCAGCCGGCCTGCGCGCTTCGTTCTTCCCCGCAGCAGTGACGGGCGCGTGGACTCCGACGTCCTTCAGGGGGTTCTGAATCATGTGAAGGAAGAAGAGAGAGGGTCTCGCTCGCTGTCCTCGTCCCCTGAGTCGGTTGATTGGTCCGACACAGAGGCTTATTTGAGCGGAGCACCCCCTGGGGAGGACGGTCTGCGCAGCTGGGCTCAACTCCAAGCAGATCAGAGAGCTTTCCGTGCCCAGAAGAAGGAAGAGGAGCGCAGGAAGAGGAAGGAAAGGTCCGGTCGGGTGGCGGCTACGACTTCCGGCCCTTCAAACCGGAGGGGCCCGCGGTTTTTGCTTGGCCTAGACGAGAACTTTTCTTGATCTCGCTCCTTTACTTGTTATGAACATTGTACGCTTTATGTGCTTGCTGCAGTCTGCGCCTTGCTCTCTCTCCCCCCCTCCCTTAGCGGGTAGCTGGTTGACCAGCTGGGCACGAAGTAGCTCAGGAGAGGGAGAGCATAGAATGCACGTTTGAAGTCGGCGCGTTGAGTTGGAGTTCGGAACCCGAATGTGAGGGTGCGTCTAGCCAGAGCGCGAAACCGAAAGGCGAGGGTGCGTCGAACCGGAGCCCGGAACCCGAATACGAGGGTGCGTCGAGCCGGAGCCCGGAACCCGAATGCGAGGGTGCGTCGAGCCGGAGCCCGGAACCCGAATACGAGGGTGCTCGGAGGCATAGCTCGGAACCCGAATAGGAGGGTGCGTCGAGCCGGGGCTCGGAACCCGAATACGAGGGTGCGTCGAGCCGGGGTTCGGAACCCGAATACGAGGGTGCGTCGAGGCATAGCTCGGAACCCGAATATGAGGGTGCGTCGAGCCGGGGCTCGGAACCCGAATACGAGGGTGCGTCGAGCCGGGGCTCGGAACCCGAATATGAGGGTGCGTCGAGCCGGGGCTCGGAACCCGAATACGAGGGTGCGTCGAGCCGGGGCTCGGAACCCGAATACGAGGGTGCGTCGAGGCATAGCTCGGAACCCGAACGTGAGGGTGCGTCGAGCCGGGGCTCGGAACCCGAATACGAGGGTGCATCGAGCCGGGGCTCGGAACCCGAATACGAGGGTGCGTCGAGGCATAGCTCGGAACCCGAACGTGAGGGTGCGTCGAGCCGGGGCTCGGAACCCGAATACGAGGGTGCGTCGAGCCGGGGCTCGGAACCCGAATGTGGGGGCGCGTCGAGCCGGGGCTCGGAACCCGAATACGGGGGTGCTTCGAGGCTTAGCTCGGAACCCGAATATGAGGGTGCGTCGAGCCGGGGCTCGGAACCCGAATACGAGGGTGCGTCGAGGCATAGCTCGGAACCCGAATGTGGGGGCGCTGCGCGAGTTGTGTTGGTCGAAGCGTTCGGCTGAAAACTTTATTATAAAGATGGGGTACAAAACACGGGCGGCGATGACCGCTAAAAATACAGTAGCAGTGTTACGGAAAGTAATGCTTCAGGTCCCCGGCGTGCCATGTATGCTTCAGCTCTTCGCCTTCCAGTGTAGCGAGACGGTATGACCCGGGTCGTCCGGACTTCGTGACGATGTACGGTCCTTCCCACTTGTTGCCTAACTTGGTGGGGGCGACCACCGCGCGGAGGACGAGGTGCCCTGGTTGGAATTCGCTGCGCTTAACCTTGGTGTCGTACCACCCCTTGGTCTCTTTCTGATAGTGGGATAGGTTGGCGACGGCGCGCAGCCGCGTTTCTTCGGCTAGGTCGAGGGAGATGGCGCGCTCATCTTCAACTTCGGGTGCTACGACGCGCAGTGAACCGGCGCGGAGCTCCGTTGGCGTCATTGCCTCGTCGCCGAATAGGAGGCGGAACGGGGTGAAGCCCGTTGCCCGAGAAACGGTGGTCCGGATGGACCATTAGATCTTGGGTAGTTCGTCGGGCCACGTGCCTCGGGCCAACCCGACGATGCGCTTATGGAGGCCGGACAGAATGTGCCCGTTAGCTCGCTCCACGGCTCCGTTAGACTGGGGGTGCCGCACGGCCGCGAAGCAAAGCTGAACTCCCAGCTCGTCACAGAATGCCCAGAAAGTGCCGGCATCGAACTGCGTTCCGTTGTCCAATGTGAGCTGCTTGGGTACTCCGAATCGGCACACGATATGCTGCCAGAAAAATTTCTGGACACTTCGGGATGTGATGGTGGTTAGAGGCTCCGCTTCAACCCATTTGGAGAAGTATTCGACTGCGACAACGACGAAGCGCAGGTTCCCCCTCGCTCTGGGGAGTGGACCAACGAGGTCCATGCCCCAGCGGGCCAAGGGCCACACAGGAGGGATAGGTAGCAACCTTGCTGGAGGGCGGTGACTGCGGCGGCCCATCCACTGGCAACCCTGGCAGGTGCGGACGAGTTCTTCAGCGTCGGCGATGATGGTGGGCCAATATACGCCTTGCCGGAGGGCTTTGCCTGCGAGGGCCCGCGGCGCCAAGTGACTGCCGCACAGCCCCTCATGTATCTCCCGGAGCATGGCGACACCGTCTGAATGTGAGACGCAGCGGAGCAGCGGGGAACATACTCCGGACTTCTACAGGATTCCATTGATAACTTCGAATGACCTTGCGCGGAGTTGTAGGCGAGCCTGCTCCGGACTGGGGTGGACCTCGTCGCCGCCTGCGAGTGCGCGGAGGATGGGCTCGCGCCAATCGACGCTGGCCGTACAGAGTACTGGAGCCGGGCACGACGACTGTTCGCGCTCTTCTGGGGCGGCGGAGATGGCTGCTTCGCCTCGATGGGTTACCGAAGGCTGGGCGAGTTCCTCGAAGAAAGCCCCTGGCGGCAAGGCCTGGGCGCCGGCCCCGGCCTTGGCGAGGGCATCGGCTTGGGCGTTGTCGCTTCGCGGGATGTTCTGGACGGAAATGCCCTTGAAGGATGCTTCGTACTTGCAGATGGAGTCGAGGTAGGAAGCGAGGTCCGGGTGCTTCTCTCGAAAGGACTTGTCGATGTGCCCGGCGACCACTTGGGAATCGGTCTTCACGATCACGCGCGCGGCGCCCAAAGCGAGCGCCTTGCGAAGTCCCAAGAGGACTCCTTCGTATTCTGCGACATTGTTGGTGGCCTTGAAGCTTAACCGAGCGGAGTATAGGGCCTGCTGGCCTGATGGGGAGACGATGACTGCTCCGGCTCCAGCCCCAGAGGCCTGGTAAGCGCCATCCGTAAAGACGGTCCAAATCTCTTCGCCCGTGTTGGCGCTCGCGGGCTCTCGGGCCCGCGTCCACTCTGCGACGAAGTCGGCGAGGATCTGGGATTTAATGGCTGTCCGGGCAACGAAGGAGATCCCGAACGGGGCCAGCTCTACTGCCCACTTCCCAATGCGACTAGTGGCGTCTTTGTTTCTGAACATGTCGCCCAGCGGATAGGCTGTTGGAATGATGATGTCGTGGGCCAAGAAGTAGTGCCGGAGCTTCCGGGAGGCCATGACGAGGGCATAAGCCACCTTCTCTAGCTCGGAGTACCTGGCCTTGGCGTCGATGAGAACCTCGGAAACGAAGTAGACGGGACGCTGGACTAGCTTCCCACCGGACTCTTCCTCCTGAACCAAGGCCGCACTTGCGGCGGTGCCAGAGGCGGCGAGATAAACCAACAAAGGGCTGCCGGCCCATGGCGTGGCAAGGGCCACGAGGCCGGAGAGATAATCTTTTATTTGCTGGAAACAATCCTGGCACTCGGGGGTCCATTCGAAATGCGCAGAACTCCGGAGCACCTTGAAGATGGGCAAACTTCGCTCTGCTGACTTGGCGAGAAAACGCCCAAGGGCGGCCAATCGTCCGGCCAGCTTCTGCGCCTACTTCAGGTTCTGAGGTGGCGCCATGTTCTGTAGCGCCTGAACTTGCGTTGGACTAGCTTCGATGCCGCGGCTGGAGACGAGGTACCCAAGCAGCTTCCCTGCGCGTGCTCCAAAGACGCACTTGTCAGGGTTAAGCCGGATTCCACACTGCCGGAGGCTGTCGAAGGTTTTAGCTATGTCGGACCCGTGTTGGCTTGCGGAGGCAGTCTTGATGACGATGTCGTCCATATAGGCTTCCACGTTTCGCCCGAGCTGATGACCGAGGGCCTTTGAGATTAATCTTGAAAAGGTCGCTCCGGCATTACGGAGGCCGAAGGGCATCCGGAGGTAACAGAACACTCCGGCTGGGGTGACAAAACTGGTTTTCACTTGGTCTTCAGGCTTGAGCCAGATCTGATGATAACCGGAATATGCGTCGAGGAAGCTGAGGAGCTCGGCTCCGGCTGTGGAATCTACTAGCTGATCGATGCGAGGCAGAGGGTAGGGGTCACGGGGGCAAGCTTTATTCAAAGAAGTAAAGTCGATACACATGCGCCATTTGCCAGATGTTTTCTTCTGGACAAACACAGGGTTGGACAACCAGTCGGTGTGACTCACTTCCCTGATGACCCCGGCGCGGAGCAGCTTGTCGGTCTCTGCCTTGGCGAGCTCGGCCCGTTCGGCGGATAGCCTCCGAAGCCCCTGGCGGACTGGTCGTGCCTTCGGATCAACTGCCAGGGAATGCTCGATGATGGACCGGTCGACGCCAGGAATGTCTTCGTCCGACCATGCGAAGATGTCGAGGTTGCCACAGACGATGGCCTCGAGCTGTGCTGATAATTCTGGCTCCAGGCCCCCTCCGAACTTGATTGAGTACTCTTTCCCCCCGTGAGTCAGGGTCTTGGTGATAACTTCCCCTTCTGGGAGGGGTTTGGCGGGGCGCCCTTTCTGCGCAGGGCCAGCCTCCAGCGGGAGGCTGGCGTTGTCGGCAACCTCGCGGACACTGTGGACCTGCCGCGGCTCCAGTGGCGCCGCATGGCCGTACTCGACCCGGCGGGCTGCGGCTTGGTCGCCCAGGACGGACAACACTCCTCCGGGAGTCGGCATCTTGAGGCAGAGGTAGTTGTGGTGAGCGATGGCGCTGAAGCGATTGAGCATCCCTCGGCCGAAGATGGCGTTGTAGGCGTACGGAGCGTCGACGACGTCGAACAGGATTTCTTCGCAACGCTGGAGGGGCGCGGCGCCGAACGCCACTTCCAACAAGACCTGGCCCAGAGCATCGAGCGGAGGGCCCGAGAAGCCTTGGAGGGGTCGCGAAGCTGGCAGCAGGTGCTTGCGCGACAAGCACAGTTGATCAAAGGCCTGCACGAAGATGATGTCAGCGGAACTCCCCCCGTCGACTAAAATGCGACGCACCTCGGCTCCGGCGATGTCTGCCGAAATGACGAGTGGGTCGGCGTGAGGAAACTTGACTCCGGCGGCATCTTCGGTGGTGAAGCTGATGGGGACATGAGACCATTCTGGGAGGATCGAAGGGCTGGACGTGCCGATGTGCCCAACTTCCCGAGCGTAATCCCGACGCTGTCGCTTGGACAACGCTCCGAGGGCTCCTCCTCCGGATATGGGAAGGACCACGCGCTTGCCACGGTCCGGAGCGGCTTCGAGCTTGGGGGCCGGGACTCCACCGAATCCCTCGACCGGGGTCACGGCCTCCGGCTCTTCCTGCCGCCCGACTATTTGGACCGGGTCCGGCCGAGGGGTAGAATGCCCTCGGTCGGAGGAACCGCGACCGGTCTGGCGCTCGAGGTAGTCACTGCGAAGAGCGAGGATGGTTCGGCAGGAGTCGGTGTCGTGGCTCCGGTTCTCTCCGTGGACGCTGCAGTAAAAGTTTCCCCTGGCAGGCGCTCGGGGTGGAGGCTTGGGCCCGGCCTGGCGACTTCCGCCGGGCGTGTGCAGGTGTTTGGCGGGCGCTTAAGGGGTGATGCTAAGGACTTCCCCCCGAAAGTGCTTTCGGTTCCGCCGTGAGTCTTGATGAACAAGGTCCGGGCGAGCGGGCTCCGGGCGCCGGAAGTCGGGGGCGCGACGCGGGCCCCGGCTGGGCTCCGGAGGCGCTTCGTACGCTCGGACGCTCGGAGCCCGGACAGGGACTACCATCGCCTGTCGGCGTATCTGGCCCTCTTCGGATCGGGCGTACTCTTCGAAGTACGTCATGAGCTGCGCCACCGAAGAGATGGGCTTCCGCTGGAGCTTGTCGAGGAGACCTGGGTGGGTGACGCCTTCCCGGGCCGCGTCGATGACTGAAGTAGCCGAAAGCCCCTTGATCTGAGCTTTGGTGTGCGCAAAGCGCTGGGAGTATTGCCGCAAGGTCTCTCCGGGTTGCTGCTTCACTTGGAAAAGGCTCCCGGTGGACATAGGGGCCACGAAGGTCCCCTGGAAGTTGTTGACGAACTTCTTTTTCAGCTGCTCCCACGAGTGGATGGTCCCTGGCCGGAGGGACCAGAACCACCGAAGGGCGATCCCCTCGAGCGCCAGAGGGAAGCATTTGGCCATGGCGTCCCGGCTCCCCCCAGACGCTTCTATCGCCAGAGCGTAAGAGCGAGAGAATTCGCCGGGGTCGGAGTCCCCGGAGTACTTGGGGAGCTTGGCGGCGCGAAAGCTCGAACTGAAGCGCACCTTCTGGAGGTCCGGATGCAGGGGAGAGTCCTCGTCGTATGATGCGTTCTCCTCTTCCGGGGGGTTCTCGTCGTCGCTCAGGTCCGTGACCGCAGCTCTTGCGGCTCGGAAGGCTGCCGGAGGGGCCGGGGGCCGGAGCGATGCTTCCTGACGCCACAAAGCCAGCTCCGCCTTTAGCCTAGCGTTCTCGGCGGCCAGGGCATCGGCTTGGCTCCCGCTTCCCCCGGAAGTTGTGTCGGGGTCTCGCGAGCGGACGTAGTCTGTCTGAAGGGACACTACTACTGGAGGTCCGCTCGGGAGATGCTGCTCCGGCGGCCCGCTCGGCGACCCGGCCAGGTTGGCGGAGGTCAGCTCGGGCAGGCCGTCGGTGCCCTGGGCTCCGGGCGTCTCTTCTTGCAACCGGGCGGGGCCCACTGGGGGCGCCGCTCCGACGGTTGTGGTGATGGGAGCTGGAGGATTGGGGTCGACGGCCGGGGCGGGCTCGCCCCCAGCGGTTCGAGTCGATCTGCGCAGGGGGGCCGTGCTTGCTCCTTTCCGGCTCGACATGCTTTGGGTGGATGGGTGTAGAGGACACTAGCTTTTCGGACTAGGATCCCCACGGACGGCGCCAACTGTTGGAACGACGGATCGAACCAGCAGGTTTTCTGAGAGAGATGGAAGAAATGTAAGCAGCGTGTTCAGTGCCTTGTTTTGCCTGCCTGTTACAACTGTAGTGAGGGGTATTTATAGGGCGCCCCGCCCAGAGGACTAAGCGCCTCCGAACCGCCAATGGCTACCCGACCAACCCTGATGGGTAGTACAGACGAAATAGGCGATACATAGTACAGACAGGAGGATACACAGTACAGACAAGAAGATTCGACTCTGACAGCGTATCAACCGTGTCGGGCGCTTCCTGCGCCGCCCGACACGGCTCAGAGGATCGCGATCCTGTCCTTTCGTACGACCGCCTAGTCCTTTTCCCGCTATGGCTCTCTTCGGGTCCGTCTTCCCGGACCGGCCGAGGGGCTCGGGCCTTCAGCCTCCGGAAGACGAGCTCCTGTGTCTTACGCCGAGGGGCGACCTCCGGCTTCCTCCCACCGGAGGGTGGCCTCCGGACTTGCCCCTCCGGAAGGTGGCCTCCGGCCTCGCTCCTCCGGAAGGTGGCCTCCGGCCTCGCTCCTCCGGAAGGCGGCCTCCATCATTAGGCCAGGGCCCTCCGGCCGGGGGCCCACCCCGTCGACTCCAGGGATTATCTCCCCCAATAGCTAGCCTACTCAAATAACTACATTGCAAAAGAGATCTCCACCGGAGAATTTAAAACAGGTACAGAAGCTGACTGACCACCTTGCAGCACTTAGCAGATTTTGCATGGACACCGGAGTGCCAAAAGAGTTTTTATGATATTAAAAATTATCTCAGTAACCTCGCAACACTCACTGTGCCCGTTGCAGATGAAACGCTACTTCTATACCTCGCAGCTACTAGCTCCGCTGTTAGTGCAGTCCTTGTCAGAGAAGTTGATTTCAATGGGAAGTTGGTGCAGAATCCAGTTTACTTTGTATTCGAAGCTTTATCTAGAGCAAAAAAAGATATTCTAAGCTTGAGAAGTTCACTTATGCTTTGATAATGGCTTCAAGGAAATTACGACATTATTTTTTAGCACATAATGTAGTTGTACCAACTTCGTATCCTTTGGGAGATATGCTCCGAAGCAACGATTATATGGAGAGAATTGGAAAATGGGCCTTCGAGCTAGCACCCTTCGGCATCTCCTTCGTAGCAAGGACAACAATCAAGTCGCAAGTGATGGCAGATTTCATAGCAGAATGGACTCCGTCTGCAATATGGGCTCCGTAGAAATCAAACGAAGGAATTTGGACCATATTCTCTGATGGAGCTTTTCAAGCATCCGGAGTAGGTATTGGAGCAGTAATAATTTCGCCTTCAGGGCAAAGAGCGATGTATTCCACAAGGCTCAACTTTAAGTCCACCAATAATATAGCAGAGTATGAAGGAATTTTGTTACGACTTCGAAAAGCACATGCTCTGGGTGCTACAAGAGTTATTAAAATAGATTCTCAAATTGTAGCAAGACATGTTGACAAAAGTTTTCATGTTCGGCATCCGCAACTTGCAAAATATCTGGAAGAGATCCTTAAGATCGAGCAACATTCAACGGGATTTCCATCCGAAGTATACCAAGAGCTGAAAATCTATAAGCTGATGCCTTAGCAAAAGCTGTAGTCGGAGTTGTGGATATCCCAGAAGGAGCCTTTTATGAAGAACTTACTTCACCTTCGGTGCCACAAATTCCTCCTACGAATTTTCTTTGCATTTCAAGTACTGATTGGTATAGTTCAATCATGGAGTTATTGCAAGGTGAAGCAAATTTACCTGAAGGACCATAGCTTTCAAGGTTGAAGCTAAGAGTTCGGAATTATCATGTAATCAATGTTATTCTCAACAATGTCGAAGTATGTTCCCCCCTACTCTGATGTATTTCTCAAGCCGAAGGTCAAGAGATACATCATCCCTAGGGTCTCTACAGTTATAAGACAAAAGACAATTTACTAGACCAAAGTTCAGATATTAACTCCGGCCGTGTGTATGATAAAGATCGGAGAATCCATGTAGGCTTCTGTTCGGAGTATGACTTCGAAGGTTAAATCTTCAAAGAGCTTATCTGCCAGCGAGGATGGAAGACTTATCTTCTTTCTAATTAGATTAGTCTTTTACCATTTTAACCCTATTAGGGGTACTGAATAGTTTCCACTATGTCGGTTGTAATTGAGGGGTAAAAAGGTCTTTTCCTTAAGATTTTTACCTATAAATACCCCCATTCTTACCCTATAATGGACATCGAATACTCAGTTATTCAATACACAACTTCGAACTACATCGAGCTATTATCCTATTCGGAGGCTTGAAATAGTCCGCTTCACAAACTCTCCGTTTGTTAGTTCTTAATCTTCGAGAAACTGTTAGTGTAATCCTTTACACTGACAATAGAGAAGCTTGATAGCCCTATCATGATCATAGTAAGCAAGCGTCCCGTTGGACCGCAAGTTACTCACTTTTGCATCAAAGCGAGAAAACATGGCATCTCTAGATTCACCAGGCGCTTGCACAAACAGCTGATACTATTGATTGTATGTGCTTTGGTGCCTAGCCTAAATCTGTGTAGAGCCCTCATGAAAAATAGTGAGAGTAGTCTAAATTTCCATAGCTGTCCTAAGGTGCTGAACCCTATCAAACTCGCTCCGACTCAAACCAATGAACAATATGTTTATGGCTTTGGAGTTAGAGTTATACTGATCTTTTTCTATTTGAGAGGTGCGGATTTCAGGGATGGAGTATTGTGAGTCCACAATCTCCCAAATCCTTGGCTTAGCAAGTAAGCCTCCATGCGCACCTTCCAGTATGCAAAATCAGTCCCATCGAACAGAGGTATTTTACTAACTATGTCCATGTCACCAAAGGATCACAAAACCGATTAAGGTCAACTAGTGATCTTAACCCGCTCTGATACTAATTGTTGGACCGGAAATGGCGACCAGAGGGGGATGAATGGGAGTGTTTAAAATTTTAAGCTAAAAACAGCCTTCTGTTTTAATTCAGTCTCCTGCGGAACAGGCTTCGAAAACACCCTTCGGAGGTCGGGTTTGGAGGTATTTCAAAGCTCTAAAACTAGGCTTCGCTGGGAGCAAAAGTTCGAAGTCAAGAAGACTTCACTCCACCCACAAAACCAAAAACTCAACTCTGCTAAGTCGGTGAAGGCTTCGCACACTAGGTGCCTTTGAGCAGACTTCGCACTTCACCCTTCACGGGAGGTGGTTTCCCTCTAAGGACTTCGACTAGATACTCTGCACTAGCAACTGGTACTAGGCTTCATATTCCGAAGGTCTAAACTCACACATAACACACTGCGTTGAGGACTTCGACAAGGGAAGAAAAATAGGCTTCGATCTTAGCCATGCACAGTGCTTCGCTAGTAATCAGAGAGGACTAGCCTCTAGTTTACACAGAGTGAACTCACACTGAAAATTATACTTCACATGCACTGATCACTCACACACTTCTCCAGAAACACCCAGTGCACAAACTCAAACCAGGAAGAAGTGGAGCACAAAGAAATCAAAACATTCAGTGCATAGCTAACATACAAGTTCAAGCTATAAGTGAAAACAGAATCAAAGTTTCATTGCTTGAACAGGGAACACAAAATGAACTCACATAACTGAATACAGGAGTGGCGGCTGGCTCTAGAGTTCAGAAAATGGCTATACATAGTGTTGCTTAGGCCTAGCCAGCCTTCACTATTTATAGGCACTATTTAGCCCTGTGAATAGACTACTTTACCCCTAGGGTTTACACTGTTTTTGTCTCAGTTGAACAGGGGGTAAAAATGGTACTCTACTTTATTTGGAGGCTTCTTTTGTCAGCTTCGCAGAGGAGACAACATTTGCTTTTGCAGAGCAAACATGATCAACCTTTGCAGTTTTGGAGTCTTCTGAAGCCCCCCATCGCATGCGAATGGTGCGGTAGCTTCGGCAAGAAGCCTTAAGCCTGATGGTCTTTGCTTCACCGAAGACAACCTTCGATATCAGTGATGGTTTTGAGCTGAAGCCATCAAAGCCCTTGAGCCTTCACACCATCACCTTATGAGTGGACCACCACGGCTTCACAGCTACTCCCAGCTCGAACTCCATCAGTCCGTGTACCGAAGACATGCATAGTCGAAGTACCTCAAGTCAGCCACACTCCAAAGCCCCCACCTTCGGAGTACCACCCTTCGAAGTCCCTCCTTCGTCCAAGGGCTCCGCATGAAGCATTCCATGAGTACTTCGTCACAGTGTCTCTTCTTGAGCACACTACTCAACGAACCTCACCCAGACCATGCCTTTGATGCACCTTGACGTCTGAGACCTCCATCGGGTGAGCACACTTAGAACGCCTTGCCACATTACTGAGGACTTTGTTCACCATACTCAAAAGTCACTCAATTTGGAGGACTCTTCGAAGTACCTTGCCTCCGAGGACTTCATCTCGGGTGGGTTACCTTCAGCCAGAGCCACGCTCTGCACTCTCTGCCTTCACTTGGCGTACCTTGACCCAAGGACCGACCTCGACACCACGCAGCCTTCGTGGCCAAGCTCCCCGCTGGCCTAGTATCAAGCCTCCCTCTTGACCCAGGTTCACTCGCTGTGAACCGTTCATCGCCTTCATAGTCACATGCGCACAACAGACAAATAGACAAGTGTATCTAGTACCCCGGAGACCTCTCCGGGTAAACAACCTCTAGTACACACTCTGGTGTACTGCCCAAAGTACTGAACCCTTCGGTAAAACCAAGTCATCGTGTACTGTCGGACCCCTCCGACAGTAACACTCCACCCCGACAACCACCGCAACCGAACCTATCGAGCCCTTCGGTGAAACAACATCTGAACCCCTTCGGAGAGACCCCTTCGAATCTAGAAGGTAAAACCTGTCAATCACTCATCATAGACTCCAAAACCAACCCCTGGTTTCCCAGTATCTCTTAGTATGAGTTCGCTCTATGTAAACTGGAGGCACGCCCTCTCTGATTACTAGCGAAGCTGGGATCGAAGCCTGTTTTTCTTCCTCTATCAAAGTCCTCAGTGCAGTCTGTTCTATCTACCATGTCCCCTTCGAAATGCGAAGTATAGTACCAGTTTCTAGTGCTGAGTTTCTATTCGAAGTCCGCGGAGGGAAACTTACTCCTACGAAGTGTGATAGTGCAAATCTTGCTCGAAGGCACCTAGTGTGTGGAGCCTACACTATCCTAGCTGAAGTGTTTTGTGGTTTGTTGGTGCGAGTGAAGTCTTCTTGACTTTGAACTTTTACTCCTCGCGTAGCCTGGTTCCGGACCTGTAGAATACCTCCGAACCAGACCTCCGAACGGTGTGTTCGAACCTTGTTCCGCAGGAGACTGTTTTGAAAACAGAAGGCTATTTTAGCCTGAAATTTTAAAAGCTACCATTCACCCCCTATGTTTGCCCTTTTCAGTCTAACAGTTTGTATCAAAGTGGGTTAAGATCACCAGTTGACCTTAACCAGTTTTGTGATCTATTGGCGACATGGATAGAGTTAGTAAAATACCTCTGTTCGATGGGACTGATTTTGCATACTGGAAGGTGCGGTTGGAGGATTACTTGTTAAGACAAGGAAATGCAATTTGGGAGATTGTGGACTCACAATACTCCATTCCTGAAACCCGCACCACTTAGACTGAAAAAGATCAGTATAATTCTAACTCCAAAGCTAGAAACATATTGTTCATTGGGTTGAGTTGGAGTGAGTTTGATAGGGTTCAACACCTAAGGACATCTAGGGAGATGTGGAATACACTCACTATTTTTCATGAGGGCTCTACACAGATTAAGGCTAGGCACCAAAGCACATACAATCAATAGTATCAATTGTTTGTGAAAGCACCTTGTGAATCTATAGATGCCATGTTTTCTTGCTTTGACGCAATAGTGAGTAACTTGCAGTGCAATGGGACGCTTTCTTACAATGACCATGATAGGGCTATGAAGCTTCTCTATGATCTTGATCGTAGCATATGGGAAGTGAAGATATCAAGCATTGAGGAGTCCGTAGGTTATGACACATTGACCTGTGATGAGATCTTCGGCAAGCTGAAGCCCACAAAGATTGCTAAGGCATCTCTTGCAGTGCATAGAAACTCTTTGTCACAACCATTGGCACTAGTTTCTAGCTCTTGCCGTGGTAGCACTACAGAACCAAGCACATCTGGTACTTGTGTTCTTGCTGGTGGTTTTGCTTTGTCCTAGCTGGTCTCCGTCACCAAGGAGCAGGTGGATACTCAAGATGATGAAGAGCTTGCTCTCATTGCTAGAAGGTTCACCCGTTTTCACAATGAGAGACGGTATCCCAGGAGAAGTGGCTTTAGTGGTTGTTTTGAGTGTGGTTACAATTCTCACATCAAGGCCAATTGTCCTAAGCTTAAAAGGAGAGAAGAGAGTGAGCGCCCTAAACACCACAAGAAGGAGAGGAACCCCTTTGCGAAGGGTAAGTGCGGCAAGGTGGCTAAGAGGGTAGCCAAGGCCACTTCTAGAGCATTTGTTGCTGCACTCAGCGACATCAACACTTCCTCAACTAAGGAGTTGGGATCTGATGAGGAGGAAGAGTGCCCAAGAAAGGAGGAGTAAAAGGAGAAGAAGGCAAGGGATTTCACCGACCTTTTCGTCATGGCCGACAGTAGTCACAGCAGTGATGAGCTTGACTCATCTGAGGTGCCACTATCCTCTGACCAACATTCCATTAAAGTCGGTGAACTGAATGAAGTAGTTCTTGGTTAGGATAGACTGCTTGTGCAAGCCGCTAGAGATAGAAAAGACCTTATACTTAGGCTAGAATTTGTTTCTACTGATTATGCCATGCTTAAGTCTAAGATTGATGATGTTGAATGTGAATCTTGCACTGTTCTCATGGGTGAGCTTGCTCAGTTGCGTTCTGTGCATGCTCAAACTGTTGATGATCTTGAGACTGCACAGAAGCAACTTTTGGTGGTGGAGTCTAGACCTGTTTCTTCTGATTCTTGTTCAAATTTTCCATTATTGATTGATAGCATTAATTTAAGAGACAAGCATGTTAGGGAGTTAGAGGCTAGATTGGAGAGTGCTGAGTGTTCTATGGATGTTCAACCTGCTTGTCCCACCTGCATCAACCTTAAGGACCAACTCAGTTTTGCTAGAGGGCAAGCTGAAAACCCTATGACTAAAAATGAGTAATGTTGTAGCAATTGTGTTAGCTACAGTAGGTTTCTTAGTGTATAGTGTATAGAATGAACCTCGAAGGGTTCTCTCAGAGGGAGAAAGGATTTATACTGGTCCAGGCCTCCCTGAAGGGATAATAGCCCTACATCCAGTCTATAGTGGATTTGGCATAGTTTTTCCTCCGTTGGATCAAATGGATCTGGGTATTACAAGGGCATGGCCCTGCTTCTATAGGCATGCAAGACAAAGGAAAAGATCTAAATGCCCTCTACAGGTCATAGGCCTTATAGGGGCAAGAAGGAAAAAAAAACTAGACTACCACACAAACAACTTTATAGATTTACAGACGTGTCAGATATACACCACCTCTTAACAGCTAAACAACATACCAGGGGAAGTGGGGACCCCGGTATGGCTTTGCACTACAGCAGAGTCGAGATATTTTCCTGGTTCGAAGTAGTGTCCATAGCCCTTCTGGAAGAGACTACATCAAAGGCTTCGAAGGGCACTTCAAGGTGGACTTCGAAGTACGCTCCGAACTGAACTCCGAATGGACTCCTGGAGGCTTAGCTTCGAAAGGGACTGGAGGGGGTCTGGAGGCTAGCTCTGGAGAACCCCGAAGGAAGCCTGGAGGCTTGACTCCAGAGGGCTCTGAAGGGAGCCCGGAGACTAACTCTGAAGGAAGACCAGAGGCTTGACTCCGGAGGGCTCCGAAGGGAGCCCGGAGGCTGACTCAGGTAGGCTTCGAATGGAGCCCGGAGACTTGGTCTAGCTGCTGCTTGGAAATAACTTCGGCAGGAGGGATCTGCTTCGACTTCATGCTTTGGTAGTGTTAGGCTCCGGGCTCGAGGCCTATGGAGGCTGACATCATTTGGCCCCTGTTTAAGAAAAAACTTATTCCCCCAACAAATACCTTCTTTCTGTGGTTAGCAAATGCACTGAGGGAAAGAGTAGGATGGATTTGCTCTTGGCCATGACCAAGATGTATGCTGACAGGGCAGGGTTAGCTCTAGGATTAGGTTTTGAGAGAACTCCACCAAACAGTGAGAACAAAAATATTTTTACCTCACCCACTACCTTAGAGAAAGAAAGAGCCCAGTTAGACACTCCATAAAAAGCCAAGAAACCTACGCAGCCTCACAAGAGAAATCTACCACCTCCACCCAAGAAAAACCTTCAGCAAAAACCTAAGGAGACTGTGAGGATTGCTCCTATGACCAATGAGAGTGTCCCTAGGAGAGTGTTTCATTGTTCCTACTATCAGCGGGTGGGTCATTTGGTTGGATTTTGCTATCGTCGCATCAAGGATGAGCGACGTTCTCTTGCGTTGAGGTTCCAGGACATGCACTACCCATCTCGAGGTATGCATGAATCTGAATTTTACTCACGTCCTATTTACGAGGCTCCTCAATCTTCCTAGAAAGGCTTTGCCCCACGTGGTGTTCACCATGTTTCATATGGTGCTAGACCTCTTGTTAGTGGGTTTCTGCCTCGACAGGTTGAGAGACCGCGTCATGCATTTGGGTCACAACATGTAGGTAGACCTTGCACTTTCCATCATTCTGTTTTTCCTGTCCATAGACAGTCTACTTTTACTATGCCTACTTCTCTTATCACTCAGTGATGGATGCCTCATCACGCTTTCACTCACCCCAGCACTGAGCGATCGAGGTTTTCCCGTTTTGTGTAGGCACCAGATCGAGCCTTGGAGGGCACGTGGATCATGGACTCTGGTTGTTCGCGGCATATGACCAGAAATGCAACATGGTTCTCCAGCCACACCACAACCAAGCAAAAGGAACAAATTACCTTCGGCAATAACTGAAGAAGTAGAGTGAAAGGTAAAGGTGTGGTAAGAATCAACTCGAACTTCACTCTCAAAGATGTTTCTTTGGGTGAAAATTTGGGATACAATTTTCTTTCTGTATCTCAATTGCTTGATGAGGGCTTCAAAGTGTGATTCCTTCACAATACTTCGCAAGTACTCAATTCTGATGGCGTTGTGGTATGTAAGATCTTTAGAATTTGGAGTCTTTAGAGCTGATTTTTCTGAGTCATCTGGTTCTTCTCACTGCCTTGTCGCACATTCGATTTCTGAGCTTTGGAAGTGGCATATGAGACTAGGGCATATGAGCATTGAGTTGCTTGCTCGTCTAAGTGCCCTAGGTCTGATCCGAGGATTGCCCAAGCTCAAATTTGAGAAGAATTTAGTTTGCACTCCCTGTCGACACGGAAAAATTATTGCCGCTTCGCACTCGCCAGTCACTACGGTGATGACTGAACAACCTAGAGAACTCCACATGGACACTGTAGGTCCTTCTCGGGTCAGTTCTTTAGGTGGCAAGTAGTATGTGTTAGTCATTGTCGACGATTTCTCTCGCTACTCATGGGTCTTCTTTCTAGCCAGCAAGGATGAAGTGTTTTCACACTTTCGAAGCTTGGCTTTGAGACTTTTCACTGAACTCCCTGGTGCATTGAAATTCATTCGAAGTGATAATGGCACTGAGTTCAAGAATAGTCTCTTTGTTGACTTTTGCATGAAGCATGGCATAGAACATCAATTCTCTGCTCTACGGGTTACTCAAAAGAACGGTGTTGTTGAGATAAAGAACAACACTTTGGTTGAGATGACTAGGACGATGCTCGATGAGCACAATACTCCTATAAAATTCTAGACTGAGGCCACGAACACTACTTGCTACATCTCGAACCGAATTTTCTTGCACTCAATTTTCAACTTGACTTCTTATGAGCTGTGTTTTGGGAGACAACCTAAAGTTACTCATATTCGAGTTCTTGGCTGTCAATGTTTTATCCTAAAACGTGGAAATTTGGACAAATTTGAGTCGCGATCTTCTGACAGGAATTTGTTGGGTTACACTACTAACGGTCATTCTTATCGTGTTTTCAATTTGGAAACTGTTGGCGTAAAAGATTACGCTAACAAGTTTTCAGAGATTAGAAACCAACAAACGAAGTGTTTGCGAAGTGAACTATTTCAAGCCTCCGAATTGGATAATAGCTCGAAGTAGTTCTAAGATGTGTATTGAATAACTCAGTATTCGATGATAATTACAGGGTAAAACGGGGGGTATTTATAGGCGAAAATCTTAAGGAAAAAACCTTTTTACCCCTCTATTCGGTACCCTTAGTAGGGCTAAAATGGTAAAATACTAATCTAACAAGAAAGAAGATAAGTCTTCCATCCTAGCTGACAGGGAGGTTCGCTGAATAATCGACGTTCGAAGCTATACTCCGAACAAGAGCCACTTTGATTCTTCGAACTTGACCCAGTACTAAAACGGAGTTAGATACTGGAACTTCGATTTAATAGATTGCCTTCGTCTTGTTACTGTAGTGACCATGAGGATGAAGTATTTTCCCCCAACAGTAGCCCCTCGAATACGCTTCTCCGCTTAATCTGTAAGGTTAGGAGAGCAGTATACGCAAGAAAAATAATCATGCGAAGGGGTTAATAAATTTTATCAACCTTCGGAATATGCAAGGATTCATAACTTCGAATTAATTTCTAAGGGAGTTCTATTCGAACAATTCTGAAATCAACTTTTATGAAGCCAGAAAGCCCTTTAGACTTAGAAGAAATAGCCGTTGGACTTTTCCTTTCAGAAGAAGTTATGTGTTGCGTTAATTTCGCAAATAGTAATGGTCAAGAATGCGGAACAGCAAGTCTGAACGGTAAAAAATTGGGAATCTAGGTTATAAATAGAGGACCTAGAAGCGTCTCAAACACCTATCTCACTGTCTTGGCGCAATTAGCCTCCAAACCTCAACCTCAATCGCTTGGTTCAACTCGATGGCAAAGACAAGCTTCAAGGCTCCCGGGGCGACTTTGGCCCTAGCCCGTCAAAAGGTCAAGGCCGTGGCAGCAGCGATAGCGGCAGCGGCACCGGCAATGCCGGTAGGGAATCCCCAACAGATCGGTCCCCATGGCCTCCGGCCGGCCTCTTCGAAGTACTCCGATCAATCTTACAAATTGGGGCCATCCACCTGCAAGAGGAAGACGATCGCAGCAATGGTCAAAGGGAAGATTAGCCCAGAGATTAATGTCCGCAAACCAGGGAAGGAAGCCATCCCTTCGCCATGGCCCGGAGAAGTCGTCGTTTTCGAAGCTTTCTTCGAAGCAGGGTTAGGACTGCCGGCTGTGGACTTCCTGTCGCAGGTACTGGATCTCTTCCATGTCACCCTTCCTCAGTTATCTTCGAACACAATAGCGCGCCTAGCTATCTTCGAATGGGCGCTGCGGGTTGAAGGCTGCAAAGGAAGAGCAGAGATATTTGCAGCGCTGCACAAAGCATCTTGCCAGCCGAAGAATTACCAAGGCTCTGGAGGGGAAAAATCGTAGTAGCCTTTGGCAGCATCAACTTTAGGATCTGAGATGAATTCCAACTATGATTCTCAGCGAAGGCCATCAACGCCAGATGGTACACAGATTGGAATCTCCGGTGGTTCTACGCCGAAGTTGGAGTAGACAGCCGTCTGGCCGGACCCCTACAAGACATATATTTTCGAAGGGAAGCTAAAGTCCACCCAGACCCCGGCCAGCTCGAAGCCCGCCTTAGCCTGCTCCAACAAATTAGTCGCCGCATGAGTATGTGGGACTTAACGGAGGAGTTCATTGGGCTCCAAATTTCACCTTTGATGGCCAACTGGCCTATCAACTTCGAAGAGGATCCGGAGGGAGGACTCCGAAAAATTTCTTCGAACATGAGCCCTGCAGATAACTTCGAAAACTACAACATGTTTTATATATGATTATTTGATGAAATGACTAATAAAACCTTATCTTTCAGTTCACAAGCCCCTATGACTTCGGAGCAAGTCGTTCGAGCTTCGGAGAAGATTCTTGGAGCTCGTACTACGACTGAAAAGGAGTGGAGGAAGAAACTAGTTTGCAATTGGGAGCGACTTAACCGAGTATGGGGCGTACTCGGAGTTGTAGCCCCTCCTCTTCCGGACTGGGTGCCTTCTGAGCTAGTCCCGAAGAAGAGGAAAGCAGATGCTGGGACTTCGACACCAGCCAAGACTCCCATAAAAAAGTTTGCCCAAAAGCCTAAAAATGTGGCTCCTTCCAGGCCTGCCGCTTCTCCTTCAGGTTCATCTGAAGATGAGGGAGTGCGAGAAATGCAAAGGGTCCCCGTGAACCTTATTACCAAAGATGAAGCGCAGGCGAATGTCGAAGTTGTAGACACCGGTGACGTAGCATGTGTGCCGGTTGCACCAGACAACTCCAAACAGGCCGCGTCAAGAAGCCCCTGCTGCCGAAGACAGAGTCGAAGTTGTAGCTGAACAAGCTTCAATTCTGGACGAAGTGGTAACTGTTACTCCAAGGGAGGCTCCAACAGCCAACCCTTCGGTTCCAGACCCCTAGTCTGATGAAGACTTCAAATGGGCCTTCGACCCTCCAAGTAGCCCCGTACTCATTCGCCGACAGGATTTCAGAGGTAAACTTCATTAAAGCACCTTTTTCTTCACCCTGCAAAATTATGCAATATATAATACCTTCGTTTTGGCAGGGTCTGCTCCCATGGAGACGACTCCTCCAGTGAAGGCTGCTACTGGGACTTCGACATCTCCGAGGTCGGTTCCAGAAGTTACACAGATGGGGCCCGGAAAAGGTAAAGGTAAAATGGACCCTTCTCCTGCTCCGAACTCGGGATTAACTCCGTCAGAATCAATAGACGGAGGACAATCTACGGAGGGGGGCCAGTCCACCAAAGTTTCAGAGGATGCGGCGTAGCGCTCCGGCCCTTAACCCAATGAAGATGATCAAAGGGCTTTGTCAATGCTCCCCCTCCTAGCTCCTTTTCTGGAGCGAATGATTGGACTTCGGACCTTACTCGAACCTTTGGATCGAGCTAACCGCGAAGTTGGGGGAACTGACTTGGTAGCCATACTTGGGGAGGCTGAAGGGTCGGAGCTAAATGCAGCTTTGGAATGGGCAGCATACCAGGTACGAAGTATCTGCAAAAACAAGATTAATTTCAACTTATGAACAATTTCTCACCTTGCTTTTTCTTTTCGCAGCAAATAGTCTTGGCTCGAGCTGCAGCTGTTTCGAACGAGCGAGGAAGTATTCGTCTTAAGGAGAAGATTGCTGCCCTCCAAAGTAGTCTTGAGGGCTCCGAAATTCGAATTTCCAACTTGGACGATATAGTTGCAGCGGACAGGAGAGCTAGACTTGGTCTGGAGGCTGCAAATCAAAAGCTCGAAGCCTAGCAAATCGTGCTTCGGACTGAAATAGAAAGAATGCAGGCAGAGCATGCAACCGTGGGGGCTGAGCTGGTTAAGCTCCGAGAAGAAAAGACGAATGCCATGGAGGAAGCCAGCAACCTTCTTAGCCAGAAGAACTCTTTGGCTACGGAGATAGCTAAACTATCCTCTGTGGTGGACGAGCTGTCTTCGTCAAGGGATGCTTTAATCGAAGACAAGGTGAAATCGGAGATGGTAGCTCCGGAGGTCATGGATAACCTTTTAGGTGTCTTAGAGTACTTTGGTACTTCTTGGACACTATCTTCGACTGACAACGTCCCCTTGCTGTGATGACTGAAGATGATCCAGGGAGCAGCGAAGATGATGAAGACAGTGGGTATTCGGTATGGAGAAATCTTCGGCTAAGTATTTGCTCTTAGAATACTTCGTTACTACGAAGATCTAGGGCTATCAGTAGCACCAGACTTGGGGGTGGCTCCTATTACTTTCGACGACAACCAACTGTTAAACCCTTCTGAGGTTGTGGCCGCAGCCTGGCAAGCCTTCCAAGTGTCATGGAGAGCCGAAGGTCGTACAACGATCAAGGCTTGGATTGATGATGGGATTCGCCAGAAACAAGCTCGGTCACAGGCTTCGAACAGCCCTCCTCCGCAAGACCCACGGGTTTAGTTTTGTTTAGGGGTCCGAACATGTAAAAATTTATGCTTTCATCTGTTATGAATGAAGACATATTTGAAAATGTTTTTAGCCTTCTCAACCTCCTATGGATGATCTCGAAGTATTAAATGTTACTGAAGAACTTCGCTTGCTATGGGCTACCTTCGACCTTCTAAAACTGCACAAATGACCTCGATTCGTGATTCCTCGCGAAAGCTCGGTGCAATTGCGCCTGAAATACTCAAAGATATATTATCTTATATTAAAGAGGAAGAAAAAGAAGTTAACTTGGAAACTTCATCTTCTGAAGACGTTGAATGGTCCAAAGAAGAGAGTACTACTATAGAACAAAGAAAGAACCCTGAAGAACTTCAAAGCTGGGAGAGAAGCCCTGAGCGACTTCGAACATGGGCTGAACTCCAACAGGAACAAAAAGATTTTCGAGCTTCGAGGGGAGGGAGAAGAATTAAACGTAAAGTTATTAGGACTCCCGTCTCCAAAACTAGTCGTTCTGGCTTTAGTGGTAGCTCTAGGTATCGAAGGGGTCTTCGTTTCCTTCTTGGTATAGACACAAATTTTTCATAATGTAATGTAATCTGTTCGAATGATAAAGATTAAGATTTTAAAATTGTCTCCCTACTTCCCAGCCCCTCTTTGGGCGTAAGCAACTTCGATTTTGTCGAAGATGGTTAGGCGCAAAGAAAAAATGACTCAGGAGTACAATTTTGGAGGATCGGATCCCCTTATCAACTTAGAGATTGATTAAAATCTCACAAAATGTCTTCGACTAATTTTGTTAGAAAGTAGTCACTTCAGACTAATTTTCTAGATAACTTAGCATCCAAAACAACGGGTCATTTGGACTATTTCTACAGATATTCGAAGCTTATGAGCTCAAACTCTGTTTTGTTTGGCCTCCTTCGGCTCTTTTTGCGAATGCTATCAAACCAGTGGTTCAGAATTCGCAGTGGTCTCCTTGGACTCTTTTTACGGATGCTTTCAGGCCAGAGCCTGTAATCCGCATCATTTGGTCTCCTTGGACACTTTTTACGGATGCTTTCAAGTCGGTGGCTTGGTATCCGTTTTTCAGTGACTTTCCCACCTCGTCGGAAGCTTCGAACCAGTGGTTCGAAGTCCGTAAAATTGGTTCAAATGAATGACACTTCCCTCACAACCAACTTCGTTCTTCTAGTGCGTCCACTAGAAGTAGGAAGTGTTTGAGAGGTAGGCATTATCTGACCATGAACTTTATTAATTCAGAAGGTGTTTTCAAGTGATTACAAGGAGCCCCTATGCGAAATATCGCTTTAAGTGCTCCGCATGCCAGGAATGATTTAACTCTTGGCCTTCTAAATTAGCTGGCTTGAAAGAACCAGGGCATCTTGAACGGAGAATAATGTATGGACCTTCCCACTTATTTCCTAATTTCCCTGGTGCTATAATGCTTCGCAAAAATAGATGACCTGGCTTAAGTTCGTTAAGCTTAACCTTCGGGTCAAACCAAGTCTTCATTTGCTGCTGATATTTCGACAGATTGGCGATAGCTCGAAGTCTTGTTTATTCTGTTAAATCAAGCGAAGCTTATCTTTCTCCTTCTATTTTAGGTTTGGTGCTGCGAAGAGATCCTCCTTTAAGCTCCGTTGGCATCATAGCTTCGTCTCCGAATAATAGTCTGAAAGGAGTGAAACCTGTGGACCTTGTTTGGGTGGTACGAATGGACCATAAGATCTTCGGGAGCATTTCGGTCCACAACCCTTTTGCCAACCCTACTATTCTTTGATTCAACCCTGACAAGATATTACCATTGGCCCTTTCTACAGCTCCGTTAGACTGAGGATGGCGCACAACAGCAAAGCATATTTCTATGCCAAGATCTTCGCAAAACTTCCTGATGGACTCTGCATCAAACTATGTCCCATTGTCAACTGTGAGCTGTCGAGGCACTCCGAACCTGCATATAATACTTTTCTAGAAAAATTTCTGTACATTATTCGAAGTGATAGCTGTGAGGGGTTCTGCTTTGACCCACTTAGAAAAATACTCAATTGCTACCACTGCGAATTTCAGATTTCCTTTTGCTACTGGGAAGGGGCCAATAAGGTCCATGCCCCATCTGTCCATAGGCCAAACTGGGGCAATGACTTGAAGAGTTATTGGCGGACGATGACTTCTTCTTCCCATCTATTGACAACCCTGGCACGTGCGGACTAGGCTCTCCGCATCAGCTACTATTGTAGGCCAATAAAGCCCCTAGCGAAGTGTTTTTCCTTCCAAATCCCGAGGGGCAAAATGGCTACCACAAAGGCCTTCATCAATTTCTCGGAGTATCTCTTGACCTTCGGCTTGAGATATACATCGGAGAAGAGGGGAACATACTCTGGCCTTGTAGAGAATACCGTTGATTATCTGATAGTTTTGAACTCTGAGCATTAACCTCGAAAGTTGTGGCCCTTCAGGTAAATTTGCTTCACCTTGCAACAATTCCATAATTGAACTTCACCAACCAGTACTTGGAATGCAAAGAACTTCCGCAGAAGGGATCTGTGGCACCGAAGATGAACTAATCTCTTCGTAAAAAAAATCCTTCCGGAATGTACATAGCTCCGGCCACAACTTTTGCTAAGGTATCGGCTTGCATATTTTGCTAAGGTGATGAACTTGAAAACTTTTATCAATGTGCCCTGCTACAATTTGAGAATCTGTTTTAACAACAACTCTGGTAGCACCTAAAGCACACGCCTTTCGAATTCCTAGCAAAATTCCTTCATACTCTGCTATATTATTGGTGGACTTAAAGTTTAGCCTTGCGGAGTACATTGCCTATTGCCCTGAAGGGGAAATTATTATTGCTCTGATGCCTGCTCCGGATGCTTGGAAAGCTCCATCGGAGTGTATAGACCAAATTCCTTCATTTGATTTCTCCGGAGCCCATACTGCGGATGGAGTCCATTCTGCCACAAAATCTGCCAACACATGTGACTTGATCGCTGTCCTTGCCATGAAGGAGATGCCGAAGGGTGCTAATTCAATAGCCCATTTCCCAATTCTTCCTGTAGAATTTTTTCTTCAGAGCATATCTCCTAAGGGATATGATGTTGGTACAATCACATTATGTGCTAGAAAATAATGCCTCAACTTTCTCGAAGCCATTATCAGAGCATAGGTGAACTTCTCAAGCTCAGAATATATTGTTTTTGCTCAAGACAATGCTTCGGATACAAAATAGACTTGATTTTGTACCAACTTCCCGTTGAAATCAACTTCTCTGACAAGGACTGCACAAACAGCAGAGCTAGTAGCTGCAATGTAAAGGAGTAGGGTTTCGTCCGCAACAGGCACCGTGAGTGTGGCGAGATTACTGAGATAATTATTAATATCATCAAAACTCTTTTGACACTCCGGTGTCCATGCAAAATCTTCGGACCCTTTCAATGCTTTGAAAATGGGCAAGCTTCTCTCCATAGACCTTGCTAGGAACCTGCTAAGTGCTGCTAGGCGGCCAGTTAGCTTTTGCACGTGCTTTAAATTTTCCGGAGGAGCCATCCTTTGTAATGCAGTTATTTGAGTAGGGCTAGCTTCGATCCCTCTCCTTGAAACTAGATACCCTAACAATTTTCCAGCCTGAGCCCCGAAGATACATTTTTCGGGGTTGAGACGGACTCCACATGCCCGAAGGCTATTGAATGTTTCTGCTAAGTCTAGACTATGTTGGTGCTTTAAAGCACTCTTTATTACAATATCATCCATATAGGCTTCTACATTGCGGCCTATTTGATGACCTAGAGCTTTAGCAATTAATCTCGAAAAAGTTTCCCCGGTATTTCTTAAGCCGAAAGGCATTCTTACAAAGCAGAAGACTCCCGAAGGAGTTACAAAGCTTGTTTTAATTTCATCTTCGCGCTTTAACCTGGTTTGATTATAGCCAGAATACGCATAGAGGAAGCTTAATAACTCCGAACCAGCAGTGGAGTCAACTAATTGATCAATTCGGGCATGGGATAGGGGTCACGGGGGCATTCTTTATTCAAGGATGTAAAGTCAATACACATGCACCACTTCCCAGAAAATTTCTTCCTGACGAAGACTGGGTTGGCTAGCCAGTCCGTATGAGCTATTTCTCTGTTAATCCTGGCCTTCAGCAACTTTTCCACTTCTGCCTTAGCAAGGATGGTCCTCTCTGCAGATAACTTCCGGAGTCCTTGTTGGATAGGCCGAACCCTCGGGTTCACAAGCAAGCTATGCTCAAAAATATCACGACTGACTCTGGGAATGTCTTCATTAGACCATGCAAAGACATCCAAATTTTCTTCAACTACTTTTTCTAATGAAGTAGCGACTTCTGGAGGCAAATCCTTGCCGAACTGGAATGAATAGTCTTTGCCATCTTTGACAATAACCTTCGTTACAATCTCTCCTTCGGGGCTGGGTCTTGGGAAGGACTTCTTCGAAGGTTCAACTGAAGCAGAGATATCCTCCAGGTTGCCTTATACGTTGTTCACTTGTCTTGTGTCAAGAGGGGGGCCATGACCATATTCTACTCTTCGCGCAGTGGCCTGATCTCAGAAGATAGTGAACACTCCTGCTTGTGTGGGCATCTTCATACATAAATAATTATGATGCGCCATGGCTCCGAACTGATTCAACATGCCCCTCCCGAAGATAACATCGAAAATCACCTCCTCCGTCCTTGCTAGTATCCCCTCTCTGAAAGCAACCTCTAGACCTATTTGGCCGAGGGCATGAAGAGTGGGTCCTGTGAAGGCTTGCAAAGGACGAGCTGGGGGGAGGAGATGTTTCCTGGAGATATAAAGCTGATCAAAGGCTTGGACGAAGATAATATCTGCTAAACTCCCTCCGTCAATCAGCACTCTCCGTACTTCAGTCCCTGCTATATCGGCAGTAATGACAAGGGGATCTGCATGCGGAAACTTTATGCCAGCTGCATCATCTGTAGAGAAAGATATCGGCACATGGGACCACTCAGGCATGGTAGCTATGGATGAAGAAGTTCCAATATGGCCCACTTCTCGGACATATTCTCTCCGCTGTCTTTTCGACATACTGCCAAGGATCCCTCCTCCGGAAATGGGGAGGACTACTCTTTTACCTCGATCTTGACCATCTTCCTGCTTTGGAGGTGGCATAATATTGACCACCGGAGGTTGCCTTGCAGGGTCGAAGTTGTCTATACGTGCCACAGCCTAGACAGGCTCCGGACGCACCTCGGAAGGAGCTCGATCAGTAGTGCCTCGACCCGAGGTTCTTTCAAGATACTCGCCTATTAAAGCGAGTATAGACTTGCACGCATCAGTAGCGTGACTTCGATTCTCACCATGGATGCAGCAAAAGAAGGCCTGGACTTTGCCAGCCGGCTTCCCTGGTGGCCTCCAACCGCTGGTCTTGCTTCCCGAGGCTTGTGAAGTCTTAGGGGCAAATTTCTGTTGCGGAGCAATGTTCAAGACTTCTAAACGAGGATGCTTTTGCCCCCGACGTCTGTCATGCTGGAATTCGATGTTAGGCCCTTGCGAAGGTGTTGAAGTCTTTACTTCGAACTTGACTTCTTGCAGGATTTATAGAGTTGAAGCAGTTCTCCGAAGCCACCATTCTTCTGACCTAGCATATTCTTCAAAATAAACCATCAGCTGAGCAACAGAGGATATCTATTTCCGATGAAGTTTATCAAGGAGGCCCGCATGGGTAACTCCCTCTCGAGCTGCATCAACTACGGAGGATGTAGTCAGCCCTCGAATTTGCGACTTCGTATGGGCGAAGCGCTTGAAAAATTGTCTTACAGTCTCTCCAGACAGCTGATTCACCTGGAAAAGACTTCCCGTAGACATTGGGGGTACGAAGGTACCCTAAAAGTTACTTATGAACTTCTTCCTTAATTGCTCCTAGGTTCTAATTGATCCTGGCTTCAGGGACCAAAACCACCGCAAAGCCACCCTTTCGATAGCAAGAGGGAAACACTTGGCCATGGTGTCTCGCACTCCTCCACTGGCCTCAATTGCCAAAGCATAAGAACGGGAGAACTCCCCGGGCTCCTCGTCTCTAGAATACTTACTGTTGGTGGAAAATACTTCATCCTCATGGTCACTACAGTAACAAGACGAAGGCAATCTATTAAACCGAAGTTCCAGTATCTAACTCTGGTTTAGTACTGGGTCAAGTTCGAATTATCAAAGCGTACTCTTGTTCGGAGTATAGCTTTGAACATCAACTCTTCAGAGAATCTCCCTGCCAGCTAGGATGGAAGACTTATCTTCTTTCTCATTAGATTAGTCTTTTACCATTATAGCCCTATTAAGGGTACCGAATAGTTTTCATTATGTCGGTTGTAATAGAGGGGTAAAAAGGTCTTTTCCTTAATATTTTTGCCTATAAATACTCCCCATTTTACCCTGTAATGATGATCTAATACTCAGTTATTCAATACACTACTTCGAATTACTTCAAGTTATTATCCAACTCGGAGGCTTGGAATAGTTCGCTTCACAAACACTTTTACACCAACAGTTGGCGCCGTCCGTGGGGAGCCTAGTCCAAAAAACTTCGTTCTCTACCAAGTCTCAAACCATGCCTCCCAAGCGGAGTTCAGGTGGTAGTCCTACTCAGAGGTCCCTTCGGACCTTCGGAGTAAGATCTTCGAACACAGTCGAGGTCGGAGGACCTTCGATAATTCCTCCACCTCAGACCCCCGAAGGGATTCCCCTTCGTTGAGCATACAGAGTTCCTCCTCCAACTCCATCTATACTTCGGCCAGCTGGAGTTCCTTCTGCAGCTCCGATTCTAATTCGAACTGACACGTATAGTTCTCAAGACCCGGAAGATCCTTCCGGAGGAAATGAAGATGGTCTTGGCGACAAGGCAGCCCAAATGGCCAGTCTCCATGCTGAAGTGGCGAGGTGGAGACAAGAAGCCACAGATAGGCTTCGTTCTCAGGTCATCCCAGTCGTTTCTGAAGTGCCCCAAGACGATGAACTTCCTTATCCCGAAGCCCCAGAGAACGCTTCCTTCGATAGCGAGTCTCCGCTGCATCCCGAGTTGTAGAAAGTGCACTTCGACCCTAAGTTTAAAACTTCGAAGCTCTGCAAGTATTCCAGAGACGAGGACCCCGGGGAGTTCTCCCGTTTTTATGCTTTGGCAATTGAGGCCAGTGGAGGAGTGCGAGACACCATGGCCAAGTGTTTACCTCTTGCTCTCGAAGTGGTGGCTTTGCGGTGGTTTTGGTCCCTAAAGTCGGGATCAATTAGAACCTGGGAGCAATTAAGGAAGAAGTTCATAAGTAACTTTTAGGGTACCTTTGTACCCCCAATGTCTACGGGAAATCTTTTCCAGGTGAAGAAGCTGCCTAGGGAGACTTTAAGACAATTTTTCAAGCGCTTCGCCCATACGAAGTTGCAAATACGAGGGCTGACTACATCCTCCATAATTGATGCAGCTCGAGAGGGAGTTACACATGCGGTCCTCCTTGATAAACTTCATCGGAAACATATATCCTCTGTTGGTCAGCTGATGGCTTATTTTGAAGAATATGCTAGGTCAGAAGAAGGGTGGCTTCGGAGAACTGCTTCAACTCCGTCAATCCTGCAAGAAGTCAAGTTCAAAGTGAAGAATTCAACACCTTCATAGGGGCCTAACATCGAAGTCCAGCATGACAAACGTCGGGGGCTAAGCATCCTCATTCAGAAGTCTTGAACATTGCTCCATAGCAGAAATTTGACCCTAAGACTTCACAAGCCTCGGGAAGCAAGACCAGCGGCTGGAGGCCACCAGGGAAGCCAGCTGGCAAAGCCCAGGCCTTCTTCTGCTGTGTTCATGGTGAGAATCAAATTTACGCTACTGATGCGTGCAAGTCTATACTCGCTTTAAGAGGCGAGTACCTTGAAAGAACCTCGGGACGAGGCACTACTGATCGAGTTCCATCCAAGGTGCGTCTGGAGCATGTCCAGGCTGTGGCACGTATAGACAACTTCGACCCTGTAAGGCAACCTCTAATGGTCAATATTATGCCACCTCTGAAGCAGGAAGATGGTCAATATCGAGGAAAAAGAGTAGTGCTCCCCATTTCCGAAGCAGGGACCATCGGCAGTGTGTCAAAGAGACCGCGAAGAGAATATGTCCGGGAAGTGGGCCATATTGGAACTTCTTCATCTGCAACTGCCATGCCTGAGTGTTCCTATGTGCCGATATCTTTTTCTGCAGATGATGCAGCTGGCATAAAGTTTCAGCATGCAGATCCTCTTGTCATCACTATCGACATAGCAGGGACTGAAGTTCGTAGAGTGCTGATTGACGGAGGGAGTTCAACAGATATTATCTTCGTTCAGGCCTTTGATCAGCTCTATATCTCTAGGAAACATCTCCTCCCTACAGCTCGTCCTTTGCAAGGCTTCGCAGGACACCCTCTTGATGCCAATGGCGAAATAGGTCTGGAGGTCTCTTTCGGAGAGGGGCTACTGGCAAGGACGGAGGAGGTGATTTTCGATGTTGTAGACGCCCCGTACGCATATAATGTTATCTTCAGGAGGGGCATGTTAAATCAGTTCAGAGTTGTGGCGCATCATAATTATTTATGTATGAAGATTCCCACGCAAGCGGGAGTGCTAACTGTCTTCGATGATCAGGCCACTGCGCGAAGAGCAGAATATGGTCATGGCCCTCCTCTTGACCCGAGACAAGTGAACAACGTACAAGGCAACCCGGAGGATATCTCTTCTTCAGGTGAACCTTCAAAGAAGTCCTTCCCAAGACCTAGCCCTGAAGGAGAGATTGTAACAAAGGTTATTGTCAAAGACGACAAAGACTATTCATTTCAGTTCGGCAAGGATTTGCCTCCAGAAGTCACTACTTCGCTAGAAAAAGTAGTCGAAGAAAATTTGGATGTCTTTGCATGGTGTGATGAGGACATTCCTGGAGTCAGTCGGGATATTATTGAGCATAGCTTGCTTGTGAACTCGAGGGTTTGGCCTTTCTGACAAGGACTCAAGAAGTTATCTGCGGAGAGGGCCATCCTTGCTAAGGCAGAAGTGGAAAAGTTGCTGAAGGCTGGGATTATCAGAGAAGTGTCTCATACGGAGTGGCTAGCCAACCCAGTCTTCGTTAGGATGAAATCTTTCGTGAAGTGGCTCATGTGTATTGACTTTACATCTTTGAATAAAGCATGCCCCCGTGACCCCTATCCCATGCCCCGAATTGATCAAGTAGTTGAATCTACTGCTGGTTCGGAGTTATTAAGCTTCCTCGACGCCTATTCTGGCTATCATCAAATCTGGTTAAAGCACGAAGACGAAATCAAAACAAGCTTTGTAACTCTTTCAGGAGTCTTCTGCTATGTAAGAATGCCTTTCGGCTTAAGAAATGCCGGGGCAACTTTTTCGAGGTTAATTGCTAAAGCTCTAGGTCATCAAATATGTCACAGTGTATAAGCCAATATGGATGACATTGTAATAAAGAGTGCTTTAAAGCATCAGCATAGTCTAGACATAGCAGAAACGTTCAATAGCCTTCGGGCATGTGGAGTCCGTCTCAACCCTAAAAAATGTATCTTCGGGGCTCAGGCTGGGAAATTGTTAGGGTATCTAGTTTCAAGCAGAGGGATCGAAGCTAGCCCTACTCAAATAACTACATTACAAATGATGGCTCCTCTGGAAAATTTAAAGTAGGTGCAAAAGCTAACTAGCCACCTAGCAGCACTTAGCAGGTTCATAGCAAGGTCTGCGGAGAGAAGTTTGCCTATTTTCAAAGCATTGAAAGGGTCCGAAGATTTTGCATGGACACCGGAGTGTCAAAAGAGTTTTGATGACTGTTGACACGAAAACGTGCCCCACACTTGGGCTAGTCCGACGATCCAAAAGTGCACGGATACTTCGGGACAGGCCTAAGCGTGATGTGGCACCGACGTCGTGTTCCAACTACCCTTAATATTGATAAGGGGGTTGAGTCGCTAGGCTACCAGATTACACAAAGTAATCCAATTAGCCGAAAGAAATAGATTAAACAGAATAAAATCAACAAACCAGTCGGAGGCCATCTGGTTCGAAGTCTAGTGTGAAGGGTTCACTGAAGTATACCTTTGGCGTCCGGTGCGAAGTGCTCCACCGAAGGGTGCTTCGGCGTTCGGACTGATCCCACCGAAGACGGACTTCGAACGGATCTAGACGCGATGACCACCTCCGAAGAGCGGGGTTCGGCGTGGGATCTCCGATGCAGCAAACTACAGAATAGTGACACGAGGGCCACGTGCGAGTGCAACTTTGTCCGGTGCGAAGTATGGTTGTGGCGAAGGCTGTTGCGACGAAGTATGTTGGTGAAGCCTGTTGTCGGAGCCTGTGGTCCACCGAACGGTGTCCTAGGGACCTCTGAAACTGATCTCTCAGCTCCAGACACGTCCGATGAAGTGGCTCCGAACGTGCGAACCTGTAACAGAAGAGTGTGAAGTACCAATTCGGCCTGATGACCAAATTTTGCTAAGTGTTGCACTAGTAGCGAAGGTAGCAATGTATTACGCAGATTAGCGGATACTTCACAGGCGAAGTAACAAGGCGATAACAATCTATTACGTAGATTAACGGATACTTCACGGGCGAAATAACAAGGATTACCACTGTTCCGTAGTGATCGGCGGAGGGCTTCCAGGCAAACCCACAAAGAGGTACAAGAAAATAAAGGTAAGGTAAATACGATCAAAGCATTGACTTTGGTTTGGTTTGAGTTGGGGGGGTTCTCCACGCCGGCCATGCCTCTCTATTTATAGGGGGTTAACTCCTAATCTAATCTGCTATTAATCCGGCCAGATAGAGATAGAGATTGAGCTAGCGATGCAAACAACTCTATCTCTGCCGAGGTGGGCTTCGGCCAGGCCCGTCGAGGCCTGCTCCTCGGGCCGAAGCTTCGGTAGCATGGGCTTCGGCCAGGCCCGCTGAGGCTTGCTCCTCGGGCCGAAGCTTCGGAAGCGTGGTCCTCCGAAGGCTTCCCGGCCGAAGCGCATGGGCTGGCTAGAGGCTTTCGGAGCCCATAGCTGAATGGACTTTGGTCCTGTAGGGCTTCGGACAGACCCTGGACATGTGTATTTTCGGCCCAAATCACCAAAATTGATATTTTGACAATCTAGCCATTAATGCCATTTTTTGATATCAACACATGCCCCCTGCCTTTTAGTGAACTAGTGAACTAAAAAGCACAATGAGCTGAAGACGATACCATCAATATCGGCTTTTCGTTACTTTTATTATGTTTGCCACACACTCGGGAAATACCTTTTCAAATATCTACCATTCAAAGATCTTCGAAACCACTCTCCCTGCATGGATTCCAACACGTATGCATTGCCGGGAGCGATTTTGGCTATCTTAAAAGGACCTTCCCAACTAGGTGACCATTTACCAAACTTGGGACACTTCGTTCCTAATGGTAAAATCTTTTTCCACACCAAGTCTCCTATCTGAAATGATTTTGATTTAACCTTCTTATTGTAGGCTTTGGCTACTCTCTTCTTGTCTACTTCTATGGCTTCTAAAGCCCTTAGTCTCTTATCAGTCACTTCCTCTAGATTATCCTTTAGAAGAGTTTCATACTTGTCGACCGATAAGCCATCTTGCTTTACCACTCTTAAGGAGCCAAGATCTACCTCTACAGGCAGAACAACCTCGTGTCCATATACCAACTCATATGGGCTGACCTTGGTAGCACCGTGCTTTGCAATTCTACAAGCCCATAGCGCCTCGGAAAGCACTTCATGCCACCTTTTAGGAAACTCCTCGATTTTTTTCTTAATGAGCTTAATCACGGTTTTATTACTAGACTCAGCCTGACCATTGGCCTGAGCATTGTAAGGTGAAGAGTTTATCAAATTAATACCATAATAATCGGCGAAATCCCTTACTTCTTCAGAAACAAATGAACTACCTTGATCCGTGGTAAGAGTTTGGGGAATGCCAAATCTATGTATGATATGCTTCAAAATAAAATCACGTACCTCATTGTGAGTCATGTTCTTGAGAGGTAAGGCCTCGGTCCACTTAGTGAAATAACTTCTGAAATACTGACTCCGAGGTGCCACCCAAGCCATTCCAGCTCCTACCGAAGCCTGGCTGAGGTGGCCATTCGGAGTGTGCTGGGCCAAAGCTCTTTGGAGGGTTCAGACTCCGGGGAGCATTCTCCGCCCGGGAGGCTTCGCACTATGGGCTCTGGCGTACCAGATCCTTTGATCGGCAGAGCACTCCGATCTAGGGGCTTCGGCGTGCGGTGGCCTTCGGCGACCCGAGGGGTTCGACCCGAGGCGTGCGCCTGCCCACCTTTACTAGCTTCGGCAGTTGGACTAAACACCGGCTTGTCCAATACAGAAAATTTCCCTCTCCTGACATGGTAGCCAGATGCTTGCTGAGCCAAATCATTGGCGACTGAATTGGCTTTTCTTGACACGTGAGATATTTTGAAATCATCAAAAGTAGCAACTATGTCTAGACATTTTTACAAGTAGCTATTCAGCAAGCCATTAAAACATTGAGCATTCTTAGCTACTTGTTGTACTACTAATAATGAATCACCATACACGTTAACATGTTTAGCGCCTACAGACTCTAGTAGTTCAAGACCTAGCAACAAAGCCTCGTATTCGGCTTGGTTATTAGTGGAAGAGAACTCTAGTCGGGCCGAGGTTTCAAAGCGCATACCATTAGGTGATATGAGAACCACTCGAATACCTTGGCCTCTCTTGCAAGCCGAACCATCAAAATAGATTTTCTATGGTACTACCTCAATTAGAGCAATAGCATCACTCCAGCGAACATCTATGTGATGATCAACTATAAAGTTGGCTACGACTTGGCCTTTCATTGCTCTTAGGGGCTCGTAGGCCAAATCATACTCAATCAACGCGTAAGCCCATTTTCCGATTCTTCCACTTAGAATCGGCTTTTGTAACATGTGCTTTATAACATTGGTTTGGCAAACGACAACACATGTAGTGGAGAGAAGATAGTGGCGTAATTTAGTGCACGCGTAATAAAGTGATAAACACAATCGTTCCACAAATGCGTACCTGGTTT
Organism: Zizania palustris; assembly: GCA_019279435.1. Taxonomy (NCBI): domain Eukaryota; kingdom Viridiplantae; phylum Streptophyta; class Magnoliopsida; order Poales; family Poaceae; genus Zizania; species Zizania palustris. The sequence goes on along the minus strand of JAAALK010000290.1, from coordinate 64,897,429 downwards.
CGGCGTCCAGCAAGCGGTGGCTCAAGAATGTGATGATGTACTCCTTCCCTTCTACCTCCTGGGTTAGCATGACCCCAATCATGCCATCTTCGGCAGCGATGTATAGCCGAAATGTAATCCCAACCTTGGGTGCTCTCACCACAGGCGGTGATGACAAGCACTCCTTGATCTTTTCGAAAGCACTTTGTTGGCTTGCCCCCCAAGTGAACTCGACTTCGTTCATTACCCGGAGTATGGGGACAAAGGCATCAATCTTGCCAGACAAGTTTGAGAAACCATGTTGAAGTACATGGGTTTGATACTCCAGATGTGATCAGTGATTGTCAACGGAAGTCAAAGGAAGGGAGATATGAAGACCAACCGTGTCTGAGGCGCATGTGACTCAGGTACACGGGCTGTGAGCGACGGCCGGGCAGAGGAGCCGCGGAGTCGGGTTGGCCTAATCCGGGTACATGGCTAAGAGCGGCAGATGATCCACTGGTCTGTTGACTGGGTTTGACTAAGGTACACGGGCGGCGAGAAATTGCCGGGCTAATGAAGCTGCGTGGTCAGGTCGGCCCAATCCGGGTACCCGGTGCGAAGACGGTGGACGCTTTGTCAGTTTCGGCACAAAACTGAAAATCTATGATTAATTCATTTTTAGGATATTAATATTTAGTTTTTAAGTTTAGAATATTTTTATTTGAGTCAGATAATTTTTCTAAGAATATTTTTATTAATTTTCGGAATTTATTTTAGAGTCAGTTTAATTTACCCTAGGTGTAAATTAGTCTTTTTATGTATTAGAGTCGCCTATAAATAGGCCCCTATCCCCCCTGGGGATAGAAGACTGTTTTTTATTAGATCAATCTACAGTCCAACTTTTTCTGGTTCCGCGTTTGTTTTCCACCGAAAACTTTTCTTCTCCGATCTGGCGCACGGCGGCAGCGGCCACGTTTTCTTTTCTCCTTTGCGCCGACGGCACGCCTTTTTTTCTTCCAGCAGCAGGAGGCCACTACGCATGCGCCGAGGTGAACAGTGTGCAGTGCACGGCGGGAGTTTTTTTTTGCTACTGCATGTAAAGCAGATCGGTGCGGAGGCCATTGCATGCACCGGCGTGTGGCACGAGGATGTTAGGAGGTCTAGGCTGGCTGAGCCGCAACTACAGCCTTGCGCAGTGCGCGTCACAGGCATCAGGACCTTTTTATTTTTCTTTCCTCGGTAGTACTGGACTTCGCGGGCCCCACGCCGGCGTGAAGGCTTTTCAAGGGCAGGCTACTGCGGCTTGCAGCAAAAGCTGAGCAGTTTTTCGTTTCTCTATTCACCGGTGAAGGAGCCAACACACGCGCGGTTGACGAGAGGAAGCAAATCGTCGACGTCAGGTCGCGTCGACATGACCGACGAGGTAAGTTTTCTTGTTTAATCTCCTATATTTTAGCTAGTTAGTTAAACCAATATTTATCCATATTTTAATTAGCTGAAAAATAATAATCTCGTAGTTATCTGTTCTTAATTAAAAATTAATCTCGTCGTTAAATTTTAATTTGCTTGTTAGTTATCTCGTATTATTTATTTAAATAGATCTGTTTAATATGTTCATATAAAAGAAAAGAAAAATTTATTAGTCGTGATAATTTTTCTTTCTCTCGCGCGAAATATTTTTAGGTTATTTTTGAATTAATTTTTCGGTGATCCATATTTTATTCAGTTAATTAGTATTTTATTTTTAGACTGCAATTTGAACAGTTTATTAGGATATTTAGTGTTTTGTATTACGTCATTAAATATTTCTAGTACCCATTTTATATACTGAAGTATCTTTATTTAGTTTATATTTAATATCATCTTAATTAGGACACCGGTCATTTTTAGTCGAGACAATTTTAATTCCAGTAATTTGCTTTGCTAATATTATTTGTCTGGTTAAGTTTGGTTGGGTGTTGGGATTAGATTATAGTTTAGCAAGAAATTTTTAGGCGCCCATTCACCCCCCCTCTGGCCGCTACTTTCGGTCCTACAAAGTTGGATATAAAGCGACACAAATAGTTCAACTTTCCTAGCAACTTTTATACATCCCTTTTGCATGTCGGCACTGCAATGTTTCTAATCTTTTCAAGTCTTTTGGGATCAATTTCGATGCCTCTCTCGTGAATCATGAAACCTAGGAACTTACTTGCTGACACGCCGAAAGCACACTTAAGCGGGTTCATTTTCAACCCATACTATCGCATCCTATCGAAAGCAACCTTCAAATCGGCTAAATGGTTTCCCATAGCGTCCGATTTGACCACAACATCATCGATGTAAACTTCTAACATGACTCCTAACAAGTCATGAAAGATCAAATTCATAGGGCACTGATATGTGGTGCCGGCATTTTTCAAACCAAAAGTCATGACGACCCATTCGAAACAAACCGACAAAACTAGGGCATCGAAAGGCAGTCTTGTAGACGTCCTCTTCGGCCATAAAGATTTCATTATAACCAGCATTGCCATCAAGAAAACTTAGTACCTTGTGTCCTGAAGCATCGTTGATTAGCATGTCGGCTATCGGCATTGGATACTCGTCTTTCGGGGTGGCTCTGTTTAGATCCCTGAAGTCAATGCATACTCGTATCTTGCCGCTCCCTTTCTTCTCTACAGGAACAATGTTAGCAACCCATTCCATGTACCTGCACGGCCTAATAAATTCAGCCTTGAGTAGTCGTTCCACTTCTTCCTTAACTCGGTCATAGAAGGCTGAATTAAAGCGATGGGGAGGCTGTTTATAAGGCCTAAATCCAGACTCGATGGGAAGTCGATGCTCCACGAGCTCGTAGCTTAGCCCTGGCATCTCTCTATACTCCAGTGCGAAACAATCAACATACGACCGAAGTAACTTTATTACATCAGCCTTTTCATCGGGCTGCAAATGTTGATTTACAAAAGTCGGCCTTGGGATGCTACCATCACCAATATCGACTTCCTCCAAGGGATCGGCCGACGCAAAACCTTGCCCTAATTTTTCTACTTCGCTAAAGTCCTCGATGGATTCGGCAATACCGTCTTTATTAGACCGATACTGCTCCACACGAGACTTTAGCCAATATTGATTATTTTTGCTAGACATGACTATTAATACAAAAATAGCCATGCTACTCCAGCCGGCTATTCAGACACTGGTACAAACCATTCTCCGGATACGCTAACAAAATCGTAATCCGAAAGATCTCTTCCTGACAGACACTCTACTTTGTTATGGACGGCGTCGACTGATACATCAGCCAATGCTACTTGGGCCGAAGTATCCGCGGGGATGACTTCTACCTCATCGTCGTCCCACTGTATCAGGCACTGGTGTAGAGTAGAAGGACTGCAATAGTTCGCGTGAATCTAGTCATGCCCGAGTAGCATGCTATAGTTACCTTGTACGTCGATGACGAAAAACGTTGCTAGCAATGTCTTGTTGCCCACCGTCAACTCCATAGAGAGTACTCCCTTGGCCTCGGAGCTCTCGCCGTTGAAGCCGTTGAGCATCATGTTGGTCTTCTTCAGGTCATCTTCGTGCCTGCCAAGTTTCTTCAACAACGAATAAGGCATTAAGTTAACACTGGCGCCGCCGTCGACGAGCATCTGGGAAATCGGCTTCCCATCGATGTGACCTCTGACATAGAGGGGCTTTAGATGGCCGTCCGAGTCCTTGGGCTTCTCGAAGATGGCATTGCACGGGCCGAGGTTCAACTGAGCAACCTCGGCCTCGTCCCGCGGTAGGGCAAACTCGGCAGGTAGCGTGACGATGTTGATATCCATCGCCTAGGGTGCGGGCCCTTTGGAGATGGGCGAGTAATCGTCATCGAGCATGTCGTCGTCGTCGCTCGGACTAGGAGCCGGGTTGGTCATCTCAACCGGCTTCTCCCTCCATACCTTCTTTGTAGCTGGCCGAGGGTGTATCTCTTCGAAGATAGCGTCACGCTCGGCCTCAGCTTCCCTCTCGCGCATGTCCTATGCCCGTAGTCATTGTAAGCGCCTCTTCTACGATTTGGACATGCCTGGAGGTGCCCAATATGGCTGAGGCTTGGTGCCGGGTGCTACTGTTCGACTTCTGTTAATTCTAGCCAAAGTGGTACTACGCCCTTCGGCCTTGTGCACCTCACGTTCGGAGGGGGCTTCGCTGCGAACCCCGTCGGACGAATCGGCCTTGTTCGGCCGATCGAACCAAGCTTCGACGCAGAGTTCGGCAGAAGCCTAGGACTTACCTCTGTCAGACCTCAGTGACAAAGTCTTCAGGATTGGGACTTCCTGAGACCCAACTCTGATGGTTATGGCTTCAGACTCCCTGACTTCGGCCTCCGCATGCTCGCACCCTTCGGTTTCGCTCTGTTCGGTCCGATTCAGAGGCACCACGTACAGTCTGTGGACGATGCCTCCATCCGCTTCATCTATTTGCCCCTGCCATCCATAATACTCTGAAGGAAAACAAGGCATGGTGTTAGGTTGCGGAGGGTACCCCGACCTAGATACTTACGGATCCCACGGAGTCCCTGCCCAATCATACGGCGGAGGCATCGGCGGCTCTAGTGGCCTTGCCCAAGGTGGGACGAACCCGTTACCCGGATGGGGGTTCGGCAGTGTTGATGGCACTTCGGACCACACCAGCGAAGGGTCCTGCCATACCGGAGGTATGTTCGGCCAGTACGGGCCGAAGCCTCCCATCGGAGAGGTCCAACACGGTGCGGGGTTCGGCCATTGGGGGCCGAAGTTGTTGTGTAGGGCACCTGACCACTAGGGCTCAAAGCTGATGCATGGGGGGTTCGGACGTTGCGGCTCGGAACCACCGTGCGGAGCATCAAGCCACTATGTCCCGAAGTCTTAGTGCGGAGGGTTTGCCTGCTTCGGTCCGAAGCCACCCTTCGAGGGTCTTGGACCCTTCGGCTATTTTAGCTTAGCATGTGGACCTGCTTCCTTGGCCCTCCTCCGATGCTTGTTCAACAACATGTCATATGTTACCTTCGGCCTCTTGCGAGCCTTAGCCAAAGGGGTATTGATGTTCTGCTTCCACACTTCTACCTCTGGGTTCTTTGGCACGAGTGTGCGAGTGCGCAGTTCTCCAACAATTACATCTTTCCCTTTAGCAGACTCGGCCTGTTCTGGACGAATCAACACCCTCTTTTCGCCGAGGTCGACAGCGTTGACTGGAAAAGGATCTTTATCCAGCTTCATCCTTGGATCATGGTCTATCTTCAACCGTCCTTATTCTATGGCTGATTGTATCTGCCGTCGAAAAACATTGAAATCATTAGTATTATGCGAATGTGAATCATGCCACTTACAGTATGGATGCTTCTTTAACTCATCGGCAGGTGGAATGACTTGACCCTTAGGTAACCTGAGAAGCTAGCTTTTTAAGAGAAAATCAAATATTTTATCACATTTAGTTATATCGAACGAGTACTTGACCTCACTGTTGGGGGAATAAGTTTTCCCTTGAACAGGGGCCAAATGATGTCAGCCTCCGACAGCCTTTGGCCCGGAGCCCTACACTGTCGAAGCCTGTTCCCTACTGAAGAAGCTATTTCAAAGTCCCAAGGTTCACTTCGAAGCCCTCAAGAGCGAGGCCTCCGAACCCCTTCGGAGCCCTCCGTAGCGAAGCCCGTAAGATCCCTTGAAGTTTGCCAGAAGCTAAGTCTCAGGCTAACTTCGAAGTTAGCCTCCGGTCCTTGTTCAGAGTTAACCTTCGAGCCTTGCTCGGAGTCAACCTCCGAGTCCTGTTCGGAGTTGACCCTTGAACCCTATTCGGAGTTAACCTTCGAGCTCCCTTCGGAGCCCCTCAGAGCTAGTCTTCGAACCCTTTCCAGCCAATTCTAAGCTAAGTCTCCGAGAATCCAGTTCAGGGCCCAGTTAGGAGCCCAGTTCGGAGTATACTTCGAAGCCTACTTCGAAGTGTACTTCGAAGCCTCCCTTGCAGCCTCCGCCTGAAGAGCTCCGGCCCCTACTCCAAATCAGAAGATATTTACACCCCGCTACAGTGTAGAAGCCATACCAGGGGCTCCTCTGCCCCTAGTGTGTCATTTAGCTGGTCAACAAGTGACGTTATCTGACACATCTGTAAAGCTGTAAACCACTTTGTACAGTAGCTAGCTCCTTTTTCCCTTTTTTCCCCTATGAGCCTATGACTTATAGAGGGCATTTTGGTCTTTTCCTTTGGCCTGCGTGCCTATAAAAGCAGGGCCAAGCCCTTGTAACAGGTTAGCTTCTCCAGGGACCATGAGGGCCCCAAGATGTATTAGATTTCATAAGGCATACTATGCCAAATCTACCACAAACTGGACGTAGGGCTATTATCCCTTAGGGGAGGTCCGAACCAGTATAAATCCTTTCTCCCTCTAAGAGAACCCTTCGAGGTTCATTTTACACACCATATACACACATACAAACCTGTGTTGTAGCTAACACAATTGCTACAACACTCACTATGTCTATTCTTTGTGGGGGATGGTCGTAACTCGGAGAAAGTAACAGGTTTATTTTTAGTGTTCAAAACCCATTCGGCCGCATACATGTTGGCCGAATCCTCTTCCTCTGACTCCTCCTCATCAGAGCATTCCATGATGTGGATTTCGGCCCTAGGCTTGCTGAACGTCTTAATAAATTTCTTATCTTTGGCTCGGCCTTCTTGGACCAGAGCCTACTATAGAACTTGGCAAACTTCTAAAAAGTTTTGGTTATCTAACCTTTATTTAATTTCGGAAAGCAACCCATTAAAAGCTAATTTCCCCAAGTCCCTTTCTGAAATATTAAGGCTAAAACATCGGTTTCTAGTATCCCTGAAATGCTTGATGTACTCAGAGGCGCTCTCACTAGATTTTTGTTTAACCGTTGTCAAATGTGAAAGCCTAAGTTCTGTTTCGCCTGTATAAAAGTAATCATGGAATTTTTGCTCCAAATCGTCCCACGTGTGAATGGAGTTCGGCGGGAGCGCCGAAAACCAAGTGAAAGCAGTGCCGGATAGCGAGAGAGAAAATAATCTAACCTTTAGAGCATCTATCCCGCTAACTTCTCCACACTGTGCCAAAAATTGACTAATGTGCTCTAGTGTAGTCTTGCTACCCTCGCCATCGAATTTAGTGAATTCAGGGATCCTATAGCCACGGGGGTAGGGTACTGTATCAAGATGGTCGGGGTAGGGCTTACGGTAAACCCTAACCCGTCCCTTGGGCACGAAGCTGACACACTCTCTGAATAGTGCGCGGACCCGCTCCTCTATGTCATCTTGGTATGTTGCTAGCACGCACCTCTCATGCGGGGCATGACACACGGTGGGATATCGGCGTGTCAGCCGTGGGCCTCTTCCCTACGCGCTTTTTGTATGACGTGTTCGTGTCCGGGCGCATGTGCGTGTGGTGCGGGCACCGCGGGCACCAGCGCAGGAGGTGGTGCGTGGTATGCAGCGTTAGTTTGACTGTAGGTGTAATGATTGGTTTTGACCATAAGGGTTGAGGCCGGAGACAAGATTGTGTCGGTGCTGTCGTTAGTCTTACCGTATAAGTGGTTTGCCGGTGGTGCACTAGCAATGGGAACTAGGGTTACGGTCTCAGTAAAGCCGAACCTTCTAAGAGTTGCCTCTACTTGGGAGCTGACTGCCGAATCTAAACGGTTAGCTAGCGAAGCGCTAACGGCTTGATCTACTGATGCGGCTATTTTTTGCTCAATTTCTAAAGAAGATAAACGAGGCGATACAGGTGTTACCTAGACCTGAGCGAGGTCGGGGGTGACGATGTTGTGCTTGATGAAGCCTACGCATGTCTTGACGTAGCCCCCAAGCATCATGTCTTGGAGCGCCTTTAACTTTGCCTCGATCTCTGCTCGGTCTTCTGCGGGGATATCTTCAAGTGTAGGTGACAATATGTTGCGGTTGTCAATATCCGCGCCTCCTATTGCATCCATCGGCGGTGTAGACATAGTTGTCGATGTAGATGTACTGGTGGCCGATGTAGACGTACTCATCATGTTGGCGTAGCCTTCCCCAGCGGAGTCACCAAAAAGTGTGTTGACCTGAAAACGTGCCCCCGCACTTGTGTCACTCCGACGATCCAAAAGTGCATGGATACTTAGGGACAGGCCTAAGTATGACATGGCACCGACGTCGCGTTCCGACTACCCTTAATAGTGATAATGGGGTGGAGTCACCAGGAAACCAGATTACACAAAATAATCCAATTAGCTGAAAGAAATAGATTAAACAGAATAAAATAAACAAACCAGTCAGAGGCCGTCTGGTTCAAAGTCTGGTGCGAAGGGTTCACTGAAGTATACCTTCGGCGTCTGGTGCGAAGTGCTCCACCGAAGGGTGCTTCGGTGTTCAAACTGATCCGACCGAAGACGGACTTCGAACGGATCTGGACGCGTTGACCACCTCTGAATAGCGGGGTTCGGCGAGGGATCTCCGATACAACAAACTACATAATAGTGACGCGAGGGCCACGCGCGAGTGCAACTTCGTCCGGTGCGGAGTATGGTTGCGGCGAAGCCTGTTGCGATGAAGTATACTGGCGAAGCCTGTTGCCGAAGCATGCGGTCTTGTCGAAGGGTGTCCTGGGGACCTCCGGAACTGTTCTCTCAACTCCGGACACCTCCGGCGAAGGGGCTCTGAATGTGTGAACCTGCAACATAGACGATGCGAAGTACCAATTCGGCCTGAGGACCGAATTTTGCTAAGTGTTGCACTAGTAGCGAAGGTAGCAATCTATTACGCAGATTAGGGGATACTTCACAGGCGAAGTAACAAGACGATAACATTCTATTACGTAGATTAATGGATACTTCACAGGCGAAGTAACAAGGATTACCACTGTTCCGTAGTGGCCGGCGGAGGGCTTCCAGGCAAACCCACAAAGAGGTACAGGAAAATAAAGGTAAGGTAAATACGATCAAAGCATTGGCTTTGGTTTGGTTTGAGTTGTGGGGGTTCTCCACGCCGGCCATTCCTCTCTATTTATAGGGGGTTACCTCCTAATCTAATCTGCTATTAATCCGGCCAGATAGAGATAGAGATTGAGCTGGCGACGCAAACAACTCTATCTCTGCCGAGGTGGGCTTCGGCCATGCCCGTCGAGGCCTGCTCCTCTGGCCGAAGCTTCGGTAGAGTGGGCTTCGACCAAGCCTATCGAGGCTTGCTCCTCGGGCCGAAGCATCAGAAGCGTGGGCCTCCAAAGGCTTCCCGGCCGAAGCCCATGGGCTGGCTAGAGGCTTTCGGAGCCCATAGCTCAATGCACTTCGGCCCTGTAGGGCTTCGGACAGACCGTGGACATGTGTATTTTCGGCCAAATCACCAAAATTGATATTTTGACAATCTAGCCATTAATGCCATTTTTTGCTATCAACAATGATATTAAGAATTATCTCAGTAATCTCGCTACACTCATGGTGCCTGTTGCGGACGAAACCCTACTCCTCTACCCTGCAGCTACTGGCTCTGTTGTCAGTGCAGTCCTTGTCAGAGAAGTTGATTTCAACGGGAAGTTGGTACAGAATCCAGTCTATTTTGTATCTGAAGCATTGTCTAGATCAAAAACAAGATATTCTGAGCTTGAGAAGTTCACCTATGCTCTGATAATTGCTTCGAGGAAGTTGAGGAATTATTTTCATGCACATAATGTGACTGTACCAACTTCGTATCCCTTAGGAGATATGCTCCAAAGCAAGAATTCTACAGGAAGAATTGGGGAATGGGCTGTTGAATTAGCACCCTTTGGCATCTCCTTCGTGGCAAGGACAGTGATCAAGTCACAGGTGTTGGCAAATTTTGTGACATAATGGACTCCATCCGCAGTATGGGCTCTGGAGAAACCAAATGACGGAATTTGGACTGTATACTTCGATGGAGCTTTCCAAGCATCTCGAGCAGGCATTAGAGCAGTAATAATTTCCCCTTCAGGGCAAAAGGCAATGTACTCCGCAAGGCAAGGCTCAACTTTAAGTCCACCAATAATACAATGGAGTATAAAGGAATTTTGCTAGGACTTCAAAAGGCGCGTGCTTTGGGGGCTACAAGAGTTGTTATTAAAATAGATTCTCAAATTGTAGCAGGGCACGTTGATAAAATTTTTCAAGTTCGTCACCCCCAAATTGCAGCATTTAAAGGGATTTCCATCCGAAGTATACCCAGAGCTGAAAATATGCAAGCCGATACGTTAGCAAAAGCTGCGGCCGGGGCTATGGACATTCTGGAAGGAGTTTTTTACGAAGAGCTTAGTTCACCTTCGGTCCCACAGGTCCCTTCTGCGGAAGTTCTTTCCATTCCAAGTACTGATTGGCTGAGTTCAATTATGGAATTGTTGCAAGGTGAAGCAAATTTGCCTGAAGGGCCACAACTTTCGAGGTTAAAGCTCAGAATTCGAAATTATCATATAATCAACGGTATTCTCTACAAGGCCGGAGTATGTTCCCCTCAGCTCTGATGTATATCTCAAGCCAAAGGTCAAGGGATTCTTCGAGAAATTCATGAAGGCCTTTGTGGTAGCCATCTGGCCCCTCGGGCTTTTGCTGGAAAAACAGTTCGGCAGGGGCTTTATTGGCATACAATAGTAGTCGATGCGGAGAGCCTAGTCCGCACGTGCCAGGGTTGTCAATGGATGGGAAGAAGAAGTCATCGTCCGGTAACAACTCTTCAAGTCATTGCCCCAGTTTGGCAAATGACTAGATGGGGCATGGACCTTATTGGCCCCTTCCCAGTAGCAAAAGGAAATCTGAATTTCGCAGTGGTAGCAATTAAGTATTTTTCCAAGTGGGTTGAAGCAGGACCCCTCACAGCTATCACTTCGAATAATGTACAAAACATTTTCTAGAAAAGTATTATATGCAGGTTTGGAGTGCCTCGATAGCTCACAGTTGACAATGGGACACAGTTTGATGCAGAGCCCTTCAGGAAGTTTTGCGAAGATCTCGGCATACAAATATGCTTTGCTGCTGTGCACCATCCTCAGTCTAACGGAGCTGTTGAAAGGGCCAATGGTAATATCTTGTCAGGGTTGAATCGAAGAATAGTTGGGTTGGCAAAAGGGTTGTGGACCGAAGAGCTCCCGATGATTTTATGGTCCATTCGGACCACCCAAACAAGGTCCACAGGTTTCACTCCTTTCTGACTATTATTCGGAGACGAAGCTATGACGCCAACGGAGCTTAAAGGAGGATCTCTTCGCAGGACTGAACCTGAAATAGAAGGACAAAGGAAAGCTTCGCTCGATTTAAAAGAAGAAACAAGCCTTTGAGTTGTCGCCAATTTGTCAATGTATCAACAGCAAACGAAGACTTGGTTCGACCCGAAGGTTATGCTTAACGAACTTAAGCCAGATCATCTAGTTTTGCGAAGCATTATAGCACTAGGGAAATTAGGAAATAAGGGGGAAGGTCCTCATATTATTCTCCGTTCAGAACGCCCTGGTTCTTTTAAGCTAGCTAATTTAGAAGGGGAAGAGTTAAAGCATGCCTGGCATGCGGAGCACTTAAAGCGATATTTCGCATTGGGGCTCCTTGTAATCATTTGTAAGCACCTTCTGAATTAATAAAGTTCATGGTCAGATAATGCCTACCTCTCAAACACTTCCTACTTCTAGTGGACGCACTAGAAGAACGAAGTTGGTTGTGAGGGAAGTGTCATTCATTTGAACCTATTTTGTGGACTTCGAACCACTGGTTCGATGTTTCCGATGAGGTGGGAAAGTCACTAAAAAACGGATTCCATGCCACCGGCTTGAAAGAATCTGTAAAAAGAGTCCAAGGAGACCAAATGATCTGGATTCCCTGCTCCGGCTTGAAAGCATCCGTAAAAAGAGTCCAAGGAGACCACTGTGACTTCCAAACCACTTGTTTGATAGCATTCGCAAAAAGAGCCGAAGGAGGCCAAACAAAACAGAGTTTGAGCTGATAAGTTTCGAATATCTGTAAAAAGAGTCCAAAGTGACCAATCGTTTTGGATGCTAAGGTATCCGGAAAATTAGTCCGAAGTGACTACATTCAAACAAAAGGTACTAAGTTACCAGTTTTCAGACTCCAAGTAGTCGAAGACATTTTGTGAGATTTTAATAAAACTCTAAGTTGCTAGGGGGATTCGAGCCTCCAAAATTGTACTCCTAAGTCATTTTTCTTTGCGCCTAAACATCTTTGACTAAACTTCAAAGTTGCTTACACCCAAAGAGGGGCTGGGAAGTAGGGAGAAAATTTTGAAATCTTAATCTTTATCATTCGAATAGATTACATTACATTACGAAAAATTTGTGTCTATACCAAGGAGGAAACGAAGAACCCTTTGATCCCTAGAGCTACCACTAAAGCCAGAACGATTAGTTTCGGAGCCGGGAGTCCTAATAACTTTACATTTAACTCTTCTCCCTCCCCTCAAAGCTCGAAAATCTTTTTGTTCCTATTGGAGTTTAGCCCAAGTTCGAAGTCGCTGGGTGCTTCTCTCCTAGCTTCGAAGTTCTTCAGGCTTCCATCATTGTTCTTCAACAGTACTCTCTTCTTCAGACCATTCAACGTCTTTAGAAGATGAGGTTTCAAAGTTAACTTCTTTTTCTTCCTCTTTAATATAAGATAATATATCTTTGTGTATTACGGGCGCAATTGCACCAGAGCTTTCCCGAGGAATCAAAATCGAGGTCGTTTGTGAAGTTTTAGAAAATCGAAGGTAGCCCATAGTAGGCGAAGTCCTTCGGTAACATTTAGTACTTTGAGATCATCCATACGAGGTTGGGAAGCCTAAAAACATTTCCAAATAAGTTTTCATTCATAACAGATGAAAGCATAAATTTTTACATATTTGGACCCCTAAATAAAACTAAACCTGCGGGTCTGGCGGAGGCTGGCTGCTCGAAGCCTGCGACCGATCTTGCTTCTAGCGAAGCCCTTCATCAATCCAAGCCTTGATCGCTGTTCGACCTTCGGCTCTCCATGACGCTTGGAAGACTTGCCAGGCTGCGGCCACATCTTCGGATGGGTTTAACAGCTAGTTGTCGTTGAAGGTAATAGGCGCCGCCCCCATGTCTGGCGCTACTGATAGCCCTAGATCTTCGTAGTAACGAAGTATTCCGAGAGCGAATACTTGGCCAGAGAGTTCTCCATACCGAATATCTGCTGTATTCATCATCTTCGCTGCTCCTTGGATCATCTTCAATCGTCGCAGCAAGGGGACGTTGTTAGTCGAAGATAGTGTCCATGAAGTACCGAAGTACTATAAGACACCTAAAAGTTTATCCATGACCTCCACAGCTACCTTCTCTGACTTCACCTAGTCTTCGATTAAAGCATCCCTAGACGAAGACAACTCGTCTATCATAGAGGATAGTTTAGCTGCAACCGTGGCCAAAGAGTTCTTCTGGCTTAGCAGGTTGCTGGCTTCCTCCATAGACATCGTTTTTTCTTCTCGGAGCTTAACCAGCTCAGCCCCCGCGGTTGCTTGCTCCGCCCGTATTCTTTCTATCTCAGCCCGAAGCACGGTTTGTTCGGCTTCGAGCTTCTGATTTGCAGCCTCCAGACCAAGTCTAGCTCTCCTCTCCGTTGCTACCATCTCGTCCAAGCTGGAAATTGGAATTTCGGAGCCCTCAAGACTCCTTTGGAGGGCAGTAATCCTCTCCTTAAGACGAATACTTCCCCGCTCGTTCGAAACAGCTACAGCTCGAGCCAAGACTATTATTTGCTGCGAGGAAAAAAGCAAGGTGAGAAATTGTTCATAAGTTGAAATTAATCTTGTTTTTGCAGATACTTCGTACCTGGTATGTTGCCCATTCCAAAGCTGCATTCAGCTTAGACCCTTCAGCCTCCCCAAGTATGGCTACCAAGTCAGTTCCCCCAACTTCGCAGTTTGCTCGATCCAAAGGTTCGAGCAAGGTCCGAAGTCCGGTCCTTCACTCTAGAAAAGGATCTAGGAGGGGGAGCATTGACAAAGCCCTTTGATCATCTTCGTTGGGTGAAGGGCTAGAGCGCTACGCCGCATCATAGGAAACTTCGGTGGACTGGGCCCCCTCCATAGATTGTCCTCCGTCTATCGATTCCGACGGAGTTAATCCCGAGTTATCAGCAGGAAAAGGGTCCATTTTGCCTTTACCTTTTCTGGGCCCTATCTGTGTAACTTCTGGAACCGACCTCGGAGATATCGAAGTCCTCGGAGCAGTCTTCGCAGGAGGAGTCGTCTCCATGGGAGCAGACCCTACCAAAGCAAAGGTATTATATATTGCATAATTTTGCAGGGCGAAGAAAAAGGTGCTTTAATGAAGTTTACATCCGAAATTTTGTCGGCGAATGAGTACGGGGCTACTTGGGGGGTCGAAGGCCCCTTTGAAGTCTTCATCAGGCTCGGGCTCTGGAACCGAAGGGTTGGCTATTGGTGCCTCCCTTGGAGCAACAGTTACCACTTCGTCCGGAATCAAAGCTTGTTAAGCTACGACTTCGACTCCGTCTTCAGTAGCAGGGGCTTCTTGACTCGGCAATTCAGGCAGTACACTCGAGGTCCCGGCTTGTTCCGAGTTGTCTGGTACAGCAGGCACACCTGCTGCATCACCAGTGTCTACAACTTCGACATTCTCCTGCGCTTCATCTGCTGTAATAAGGCCCACGATGACCCTTTGCATTTCTCTCACTCCCTCATCTTCAGATGAATCTGAAGACAAAGAAGCGGGCCTGGAAGGAGCCACATTTTTAGGCTTTCGGGCTAACTTTTTTATGGGAGTCTTGGCTGGAGCCGAAGTCCCAGCATCGGCTTTCCTCTTCTTCGGACCAAGCTCAGAAGGCACCCATTAAGGAAGAGGAGGGGCTACGACTCCGAGTATGCCCCATGCTCGGTTAAGTCATTCCCAACTACCCACCAGTTTCTTCCTCCACTCCTTTTCAGCCGGAGTAGGAGCCCCAAGAATCTTCTCCGAAGCTCGAACGACTTGCTCCAAAGTCATAGGGGCTTGTGAACCTGAAAGATAAGTTTTTATTAGTCATTTCATCAAATAATCATATGTAAAACATGTTGTAGTTTTCGAAGTTACCTGCATAGCTCAAGTTCGAAGAAATTTTTCGGAGTCCTCCCTCCGGATCTTCTTCGAAGTTGATAGGCCAGTTGGCCATCAAAGGTGGAATTTGGAGCCCAATAAACTCCTCTGCTACGTCCCGCATGCTCATGCGGCGACTAATTCATTGGAGCAGATTAAGGCGGGCTTTGAGCTGACCGGGGTCTGGGTGGACTTCGGCTTCCTTTCGAAAATATATGTCCTGCAGGGGTCCGGCCAGACGGTTGTCCACTCCAACTTCGGCGTAGAACCACTGGAGAATACAATTTGTGTACCATCTGGCATTGATGGCCTTCGCTGGGAATCACAGTTGGAATTCATCTCGGAGTCTGAAGTTAATGCTGCCGAAGGCTACTACGATTTTTCCCTCCGGAGCCTTGGTAAGTCTTCGGCTGGCAAGATGCTTTGTGTAGCGCTACAAATATTTATGCTCTCCCTTCACAGCCTTCAGCTCGTAGCGCCCATTCGAAGATAGCTAGGCATGCTATTGCGTTCGGAGATAATTGAGGAAGGGTGAAATGGAACAGATCCTATACCTCTGACAGGAAGTCTACTGCCGGGTGCCCTAACCCTGCTTCGAAGACGACGACTTCTCTGGGCCGTGACGAAGGGATTGCTTCCTTCCCTGGTTTGCGGACATTAATCTCTGGGCTAATCTTACCTTCGACCACTACTGCGATCGTCTTCCTCTTGTAGGTGGATGGCCCCAATTTGTAAGATTGGTCGGAATACTTCGAAGAAGCCAGGAGGAGGTCATGGGGACCGATCTGTTGGTGATTCCTTCCCGGCACCATCGCCGCCGCCATGGCCTGTTGCCGGGCTAGGGCTGAAGTCGCCCCCGGAGCCTTGAAGCTTGTTTTCGCCATTGATTCGAACCGAGCGATTGAGGCTAAGGTGTCGAGGCTAATGGTTTATTGCAAAAAGATGGTGAGAATGGTGTTTGAGACATTTCTAGGTCCTCTATTTATAGCCTACGTTCACAATTTTTTACCGTTCAGACTTGCCGTTTCGCAATCTTGACCGTTACTATTTGAGAAATTAAGGCACCTCATAGCTTCTTCTGAAAGGAAAAGGCTAATGACTATTTCTTCTAAGTCTAAAGGGCATTCTGGCTTCATAAAAGTTGATTCCAGAATTGTTCGAATAGAACTCTCTTAGAAATCAATACAAAGTTATGAATCTTCGCTTATTCTGAAGATTGATAAAATTTGTTAACCCCTACGCATGATTATTTTTCTTGTGTATACTGCTCTCCTAACCTTACAGATCATGCAGAGAAGCGTATTCGAGGGGCTACTGTTGGGGGAAAATACTTCATCCTCAGGGTCACTACAGTAACGAGACGAAGGCAATCTATTAAACCGAAGTTCTAGTATCTAACTCTGGTTTAGTACTGGGTCATGTTCAAAGAATCAAAGCGGACTCTTGTTCGGAGTATAGCTTCGAACATTGACTCTTCCAAGAATCTCCTTGCCAGCTAGGATGGAAGACTTATCTTCTTTCTCATTAGATTAGTCTTTTACCATTTTAGCCATATTAAGGGTACTGAATAGTTTCCACTATGTCGGTTGTAATAGAGGGGCAAAAAGGTCTTTTCCTTAATATTTTTCCATATAAACCCCCCCCCCGTGTTACCCTGTAATGATCATCGAATACTTAGTTATTCAATACACTACTTCAAATTACTTCAAGTTATTATGCAACTCGGAGGCTTGGAATAGTTCGCTTCACAAACACTTCGTTTGTTATTCTCCAATCTCTGAAAACATGGTAGCGTAAACTTTTTCGCCAACACTTACAAAGCTTTGAAGTTTTAAACTTAGGGTCGAAGCGCACTTTCTGCAGCTCGGGATGCAGCGGAGACTCGCTATCGAAGGAAGCGTTCTCTGGGGCTTCGGGATAAGGAAGTTTGTCATCTTGAGGCACTTCGGAAATGACTGGGGTGGCTTGAGAACGAAGCCTATCTACGGCTTCTTGCCTCCACCTTGCCACTTCAGCTTGGAGACTGGCCATTTGGGCTGCCATGGCGCTAAGACCATCTTCATTTCCTCCAAAAGGACCTTCCGGGTCTTGAGAACTGTACATGTCAGTTCGAAGTGGAATCGGAGCTGGAGAAGGGACTCTGGCTAGCCGAAGTATAGATGGAGTTGGAGGAGGAACTCTGTATGCTCGAGGAAGGGGAATCCCTTCGGGGGTCTTAGGCGGAGGAATTACCGAAGGTCCTCCGACCTCGACTGTGTTCGAAGATCTTACTCCGAAGGTTCGAGGGGACCTCCGAGTAGGACTACCACCTGAACTCCGCTTGGGAGGCATGGTTTGAGAACTTGGTAGAGAATGAAGTTTTTTGAACTAGGATCCCCACGGACGGCGCCAACTGTTGGCGTAAAAGATTACGCTAACAGGTTTTTAGAGATTAGAAACCAACAAACGAAGTGTTTGCGAAGTAAACTATTTCAAGCCTCTGAATTGGATAATAGCTCCAAGTAGTTCTAAGATGTGTATTGAATAACTCAGTATTCGATGATCATTACAAGATAAAACGAGGGGTATTTATAGGCAAAAATCTTAAGGAAAAGACCTTTTTACCCCTCTATTACAACCGACATAGTGGAAACTATTCGATACCCTTAGTAGGGCTAAAATGGTAAAAGACTAATCTAATGAGAAAGAAGATAAGTCTTCCATCCTAGCTAGCAGGAAGGTTCTCTGAAGAGTTGACGTTCGAAGCTATACTCCGAACAAGAGTCCACTTTGATTCTTCGAACTTGACCCAGTACTAAACCGGAGTTAGATACTAGAACGTCGGTTTAATAGATTGCCTTCGTCTTGTTACGTTAGTGACCCTGAGGATGAAGTATTTTCCCCCAACAGAAACTAACACTGTCATCGAGTAATGTGATGTTACTTTTGATGAGTCAACCCCCTGTGTTAGCTCTTCTTTTGAACAGGCCAATGAACACGATATGGATAAGACCATCTTCGAAGACGAAGATCCCATAGATTTTGAGGACGAACCTCTACTACCCTCGGCATCAACCCCCCAAGCTGACCCCGCTTCGATCACTTTGGCAAGAGGCCGCGAAGCTACAACCTCAACACCAGTCATCTTCGACCATCCACCGGTGCAAGTTGAGGGTGGGACTGCATCCCGCCATGGGGCTCCTCATCATATTCAAAGGATGCATCATCCCAAGCAGATCATTGGTAAGCTTGATCAAAGGGTAACACATTCACATGTTCATTTCATTGATTCTGCTTTTGTTGCCTCATTTGAGCCCTTAGATGTGAGTCATGCTTTATCTGATTCATGATGAACTTGAAATTTTTGAGAGAAACCAAGTCTCGACTCTTGTAGATCCTCCACCTAATGTTCATTTTATTGGAACTAAATGGATTTTCAAAAACAAACAAGGGGAGGATGGGACTGTAGTTAGAAACAAAGTTAGACTTGTGGCTCAGGGTTATTCTCAGTTAGAAGGGATTGATTTTACTAAAACTTTTGCACTTGTTGCTTGTTTGAGGACATTAGAATTTTGCTTGCTTTTTCGGAATCCCGAGGTTTCAAACATTATCAAATGGATGTCAAAAGTGCATTTCTTAATGGCTTCATAGGCGAAGATGTTTATGTAAAATAACCCCCTGGATTTGAGAACCCCAAATATCCACATAATGTCCTTAAACATCACAAGGATCTTTATGGACTCAAGCAAGCCCCTTGGGCTTGGTATGATAGACTTAATTCTTTTATGCTTGAGCGAGGGTATTTGATGGGTTCAGTAAATAAAACCCTTTTTACTCTCAAGCATGGCAAAGATTTCCTTATAGTTCAGATTTACGTTGACGACATCATCTTTGGTGGCTCTTCTCATGCTCTGGTTGCCGAGTTTGCAGATGCCATGAGAAGGGAGTTCGAAATGTCCATGATGGGCGAACTCACATTTTTCATTGGTTTGCAAATCAAGCAAAGCAAACAAGGTACCTTCATCCACCAAACGAAGTACACCAAGGACCTGCTCAAGAAGTTTGACATGCCTGATGCAAATCCACTCGCCACTCCAATGGCTACATCTGTAGTATTGGATCTTGATGAGGATGGAGAAGTCATAGATCAAAAGGAGATTCGAATATGATCGGCTCCCTCATCTACTTGACTGCTACGAGGCCAGACATACACTTCATAGTGTGTCTGTACGCTCGTTTTCAGGCTTCGTCACGTGCTTCACACCGCCAAGCGGTAAAGCGAATTCTCAGGTATCTCAAACATACCCTCGACTTTGGCATTTGGTATTCTGCATCTTCCTCTTTGTGTCTTCGTGGTTATTCAGATGCAGATTTTGCTGGATGTAGAATTGATAGGAATAGTATCTCTGGTACTTGTCATTTTCTTGGTACTTCTCTTATTTGCTGGTCTTCCTACAAACAATATGTCGCGCCCTGATTTAATAAATCAGGACCTTTATTGAAATTCCATAGAAAATCAATAAACCAAGACGTTCATCATGCGACCACGTACAAATACGAGCAATCATTCATGGTTCGTAGACCGTATTAATACAAAAGTGAATAAAGGTGAAGAGAAACTAATAAAAAAAGGGTCCTAGATGAACGCCTCCTTCCAGTCTCGCCTTGACTGGGTCGCTACTCCAGACCTGCATCCTCCTCGTAGTAGATGGGCTCTGATGGTGTAAGTCAACGGGGTGAGTACAGGAGTACTCAGCAAGCCACCGAATGCAAATATAATGCAAGGTAATAACAAGGGAGATAGTGGTTAGTTTTGCGGAAGCGAGTAATTTGTAAAGCAATTTAATGAGAACAATTTATTGGTACTGAAACGTAAACATGTGTATGCATCATCATCTTCTAACTCGAGGGGTACAGTCAGCCCCACCTCGCTCAACAGTACTTACATGCCATGAATAACTCAACCATTCAAACAATTGTAACTAACTGCGAGTAGTCACACAACCCGCCCTTGACCGTGGGCTCGGCTTTTCGAAAAGATTGATTTTTACTCTGATCAGAGATGTACCACTGTACCCACAAGGCACGCACTCATCACCTACACCAAAGTGTAACGAGATGACCCATTTCACGGGAACTCGTGCCAAAACCTTCCATATAGTCCTCCCCGACTCAGCAGCACCCTCTTATAGGTTTCATATGGTGTCCCGACGCGTCGGAGCCCCACCATACCCCCCCTTGAGCCTCGTCGGTACAAGTCGCCCGCAGGCTTGCCCCTTGCCCCCTCCACTATGGTGTATCGAGTCGGAGCATTCCATACTTCCATTTAGGACTTACCCATTAGACTTGTGGTTGGTACGGAAGTGATTTGCAACAGATCCCGCAGACTGGTCCTTATAGTGCCCCGGGTGTGACAAACCAATGCCCGAGCTTGCACCCGGAACCCACCATACTTATAACTTAGCCATCTCCAACAGAGTCTAGAGACGAGAATAACGGGGAAATTCATATATCAGAATCCAGCTATCTATGACTCATTCTTTTTATCCTATAGCAGTTGTGCCCGTACATTGGGCACTAGCTAATATTTTATAGTAGAGTGACAAGGAGTTAAGGCTCAATAAGCATGGCTTGGGTTTGCACACAAGGACGGGGATCTAATAAATATAAGTGTAAGGCTTGATATTTGACTAATGCAATATTAACCAATGAGTTATAGCGATAATTTATTAAAACATGGGCTTAATAATGATAAACTGTTTCCACAGAGGTGGTCGATGACTTGCCTTGATCAGCAAATGGGGATGGAGGAACCTCGGGGTAGAACTCCAGCTCCTCGACGAACTCGTAGTCTTCTCGATACGGAAAAAATAAATAGTACATTCATAAACAGATAAAATTCCACCAAATAATAAACATACATATTTGTGGATTTTATCATGTGTCCTGGGGTGTTGATATTCTGAAATTTAGTGAAAATAGTAAACTCACATTTTTAAGGCTTTTCTTAATTTATTTTCTGAATTAATAATTTTAACCCTAAGGGGTTTTTATTCATTTATTTATTAAGAATATTTTGGGTAAAAGTAACATACTGTTTTTATGGCATTAATGTGTAGAGAATAATATGCTGAATTTAACAAAATTTGAATGGTGAAATTTGGAGTTAAAATGAGCAAGTTATGAATTTTCAAAGTTTAAATAAATTTTTGGAATTTTATTTATACTGGAAAATGGGCTCTGGTCCACGGTGAGCCAGGCCCATGGTTGACCGTGGCACTATGCGCGTGGACCGGTTGATCCAGAGCCGTCGGATCTGGATCTGGCTGCTAGGCGCGAGGCGGGAGGCTTAAGTGAGATTGAACGACCAGGATTAAAACGGGCGAAACGGTATGACGTGGACGCACGAGATCGATCGAGGAGGTTAAGTGGCGATCGATGGCCGAGAGGCCTCGATACCCCTTTGACCAGATCCGAGGGCCCACATTAAATCCCAAGGGATTTAATCCTAGCCCTCCGATCGCTATCGTGCTGTTGCGGCGCGATCCGGCACGGCACGACATAAGGGGCACGTACCCCCCTTCGTCTCTGGTGACAGCGGCCTCGGGTGCGGCTGCGACGGCGGCGGCGAGGGCCTAGGAGCCTAGCTATGGCCAAAAATGGAATGAGGAGAGGATGGGGACCACGAAGATACCTCCGGTGGTGACGGCGGGTGACGAACGGCGACTGGCGACGAGGGTAGATGGTGAGGGACCTTCGGGAGCTCGACGGCGACGGTGATCCGGCGGCGTTCATGGCAAACGGGGGTGTAGCCGAGGACGGGCGGTCGACGGCGGACCCGACGGTGGCGGTGGCTAGGGCGAAGGGGTCCGGGATCGACGGCGAGGGCTTGCCAGAGTTGAAGCAGGACCTAAGACCGAAAAGATGGCAGCGGCGCTCTGCTTTCGCGCAAGGAGGGCTACGTTGGCGTGGGCTGGGTGCGGAGGCCAGAGGGGTTTAAATAGGGGGTCGCTGGCGTCTAGATGGCAGGGAACCGAGGGGTTCCGTGAGCTCCAGCGAGGGCTTTCCAAGCTTCGGGTATGCTTCCTTAAGCGCGAAACCGCGTGGCTCAAATATGTAAAAGGGGGCGGTGGCGCTCGAGGAAGGCGATCCGGGGGTGATCGGGCAAGATCGGGCGGGATCGGGCGGCCGGCGGTGAGGAGAACAGAAAGGAATCGCCGGGGAGAAGGAAGGGGGGATCCCCTTCCATGGAGAAGACGAATCTGACAGGTGGGCTCCACCTGTCAGTGGGCTAGCGGGAAAACGAGCGCCGACAGGCGAGGCCGAGTGGTCAGAGGGAGAGGGCCGGGCTGGTGAGGCTGGCGGGTGGGACCGAGACGAGCGCGGCGGGAGAGAGAGGCGGGGAGCGGCGCCGACAGGTTTGCCCCACTGGTCAGCGACTGGTGGTTGGACTGGGCCGGGCTGAGGGTGATTTCAGGGTTGAGGCCCATTAAGGATTTAAATGTTTTTCTGATTTAAAATAATTCCAGTAATTCATATATTTGATTAAGGGTTGAATCACTGTTGATAAAAATTTGTAAAAATTCCTAAAATTATATTTTGGCCTCTAGTTTATCTCATAAAATTTTCAAGTCCATATTTTGAATATTTCTCCCTGTTTGGCTTTAATAGGATTCTTTAAGGCTTTTCCCCTTAATTAGAAATTCAAAAATGCATTTAATAATACTTTTCTTTTATTTTAATTCTTTTTAATTTCTGGGGTGTTACACAATATAGGGTTGTGCAATCTACTGCTAAGGCCGAATATGTTGTTGCAGCTAGCTGTTGCTCATAGATTTTGTGGACAGTTTCCACTTTGCAGGATTTCGGGTTAGACTATAAGAGTGTTCCACTATTTTGTGACAACACTAGTGCTATTTGCATTCCAAACACTAGTGAGATATCATTTTCTCAGAGACCACAATGAGAAGGGTGATATTGAGCTTCAATATGTTGATACTGAAAACCAGCTTGTCGACATTTTTACCAAACCACTTGATGCATCCCGATTTGCTTATTTGCGTGGGGAACTGGGTATTTTTCATCCTTACGACATTTTGTGGGGGGGAGCATGCTTTATGTGTGTTGCATGGGCCTCCTTATGATGATTTGTTGAGGCATTTTGTTGCTTTTTTATGCCTTCGCATAATTGTCATTATCATGATGTCTTAGCTCTGTTTAATATATCTAACTTCAAAATGAGCATGATTTTAATTTACAAAATTCAAAATTTGATCACTGCTTAGTCTTGTGTTTAGCATGTGTAGTACATAACTGCTTTAACTATCTTTTATCTGCCTGGTAGCTAGAATCCTTTACTATGGATGCAACATTGAAACTTGAGAATAATATTGCTACTCATGGAATCATACAACAAATGTTACACAACAAAACTCAAATATCCATGATTTATGTGCTAAAATGAAGAGATCCAGGCGGGTTTTCTTGTCGCACTTCTTTATTTTAGACTGCTTACCATTGCACTTTGGCATGAACTGGGATAACTTAGTGTCTGCCAAAATCACTGCCTTAAGCTTCTAATGGTCCTTCTTGACCTAGGCTTGGTTGGTTGGAAAGCATAAGGTAGACAAGCAAATAACCCCTGGCAATATAAAAGAATTGCAAAGTCTGAATCACTTGCTAATAAAGCTTGCTCAATGCACTATGACTATTGGACTTGCTTTCCTAGGTAGAAATTGTTTAGCTTTTGCAATTCTCGTTTTCACGTGTCTAGATGACGAGTCTAAGTGGTGATGTTTTTATTTTCAATATTTTAAAGATATCATGCATCAAATATTGAACTTGGAATATATTACCTTGATCTGAGCACAATGATTTGATAAATTTTTGCGCCATATGTTTTCACACTTTTCATCATCTCGAAGCCTTGCATCGTTTCTTGCTCATTGATTCTTGCATTGCCAAAGGGGGAGGAAAATGCCTGGTTTGCTTACCTAAATGGGAGAACAAGTGATGAAACTCAAAGAGGGAGAAAAACTTTTGCTTCGAAAAGAAGGAATTATTGCCAAATGGCCTTTCATGAATCAAGTTGATAGAAATGAATTTATCAAGTTACAGGTTTTGGCTCTTTTATGAGTTTTTATGGTCACTTGTGTGCTGAAAATTTTCAAATTTTCCTGAACTTGAATTTGATTGTCAATACACTCATCAAGGGGAGATTGAGAAACCAAGTTGAAATGTGCCTTGGTTTCAAGTCTGTGATGAGTGATTGACAAGTTCTCTTCTGGGCGAAGGGGTCCCTCCGAAGGGGTTCAGAGGTTTTTTCTGAAGGGTACGGATTTAACTTGCTGCAGTTGTGCAGCGTAGTGTGTCTATTGGATGGGTCCGGCAGAGCACGATAACTTGGTGGTATCGAAGGGCTCAGTACTTTGGGTGGTACACCGAAGTGTGTACCGGAGAGGTCTCTGGGGTACTAGAAACACTTATCTATTTGTCGGTGGTGCGTAGGTGACTTCGGAGGTGACGAACGGTTCGCAGCGAGTGAACATGGGTCAAGCGGGAGGCTTGATGCCAGGCGAGCAGGGTTCTCGGTCACGAAGGCTGCATGGGGTCGAGGTCGGTCCTCGGTTCAAGGTGCGCCAGGCGAAGGCAGAGAGTGCGGAGGGTGGCTCCGGCTGAAGGTACCCCGAGACGAAGTCCTCAGGATTGAGGCAAGGCGTTCGAAGTGTGCTCTAGATGGAGACACTCGAAGGGACACCTGATGATGGTCTCGGAAGTCAAGGTGCATCGAAGGCATGGTCTGGATAAGGTTCTTCGTAGAGTGTAGGGCTGAGACACTACGAAGGGGTTCTTATGGATATGCTTCATGCAAAGGCCTTGGACGGAGGGAATTCGAAAGGTGGTGAAGGTACTCCGAAGGTGGGGCTTCGGAGTATGGCTAACTTGAGGTACTTCGGCCATGCATGTCTTCGGTACACGGAATGACGGAGTTCGAGCTGGGAGTAGCTGTGAAGCCGTTGTGGTCCACTCCAGAGGTGATGGTGCGAAGTCTCAGAAGCTTTGAGGGCTTCGGCTCAAAACCATCACTGTATCGAAGGCTGACTTCGGTGAAGCGAATGCCATCTAGCTCAAAGCTTCTCGCCGAAGCTACCGCACACCTCGCGTGCAAAGGTGCAAAGGTTGATCATGTATGCTCTGCAAAAGTTGATGTTGTCTCCTCTGTGAAGCTAACAATGGAAGCCTCTAGAAAAGTAGACTACCATCTGTACTTCCCTGTCTTGCTGAGACAAAAATAGTGTAAACCCTAGGGGTAGAGTAGTCTATTCACAGGGCTGAATAGTGCCTGTAAATAGTGAAGGATGGCTAGGTCTAGGCAACACTTTGGGCAGCCATTTCTAGAACTCTAGAGCTAAATGCCATATCCATGTATTCAGTCCTATGAGTCTTTTGTGTTCCCTGTTCATGCAACGAAATTTTCATTCTGTTCTTCATTTGTTGCTTGAACTTGTATCCCTGTTTTGCACTGCATCTATTGATTTCTCTGTGCTCCAGTCCGTTCTGTTCAATCCAGAGTTTTTTCTCTATTTCTTTTCTAGAGCAGTGTGTGCGATGTGTGTGTATCAATCAATGTGAGTTCACTCTGTGTAAACTGGAGGCACGCCCTCTCTGATTACTAGAGATGCACTGAGCGAAGGTGGGATCGAAGCTTGTTTTTCTTCCTCTGTCGAAGACCTCAGTGCAGTCTATTTTGTCTACTATTTCCCCTTCAAAATACGAAGTCTAGTACTAGTTGCTAGTGCTGAGTATTTGTTCAAATTTTACGGAGGGAAACTTACTCCTACGAAGTGTGATAGTGCGAAGCCTGCTCGAAGACACCTAGTGTGCGAAGCCTGCACTATCCTAGTAGAAGTGTTTTGGGGTTTGTTGGTGGGAGCGAAGTCTTCTTGACTTCGAACTTTTACTCCTTGCGAAGCCTGGTTCCGAAGCTGTAGAATACCTCCGAACCAGACCTTCGAAGGGTGTGTCGAAGCCTGTTCCGCAATATACTGTTTTGAAAACAGAAAGCTATTTTAGCCTGAAATTTTAAAAGCTCCCATTCAACCCCCCTCTGGTCGGCCTTTTCGTTCCAACACAAGTTCTTCTTGCTAATTCTTCCAAAACGTTGAGGTAAACTGTCTTAGGTCCACTATAAGTTGTCTTAACAGGTATGAAGTGAGCATCTTTTGTTAAACGACCGATTTCTACCCATATTGAGTAATACTCGGCTTGAGTTTTGGATAAACCCGTGATGAAATCCATTCCGACTTCTTCCCAATCCCGCTTAGAATTATTAAAGGGATGCAACAATCCTATTGGCCTTTGGTGTTCCGCTTTAACTCGCTGGCAAGTATCACACAAAGACACATACTCGGCTATTTCTCTATTCATACCTACCCACCATTATTTCTCTCTTAAGTCTTGATACATCTTAATGCTTCTAGGGTGTATTGAATACAACATCTCATGAGCTTCCCGAATATTCTTTCTGTGCTTCTTAAATCTTATCTGTTAACAGAAGGAAGTATGCCCAAGAGAATTCTGGGGATTGAAAGTTCTGATTTAGAATTGGATGTTCCGACTATTTTCTGGTCTTGAGTAAGAGAGAAAAAGTTGCCTCAGAAGTTTCAATATGGTATCGGAAGTTCAGAAGAGCCACAAGTTTCGATTTGGAATTGCGAAAATTGTATTGATCAAAAGTTCTGATATATGTATTGGAAGTTCCGAGGTGGGCGAAAATAGATTGGATCTGTTATAGTATCTTGCTAGATTGAGAGACCGAAAATACCCTATTAGAAGTTTCGATCTAGGATCGAAAGTTCCGACGTGGGTAAAACAGATTAGATCTGTTAGAGCACAAATCGGTTGTAACTGATTTGTTGGTTTCGAGATTGTTGTAGCAATTGTGTTAGCTACATCACAGGTTTTGTATGTGTGTATATGGTGTGTAAAATGAACCTCGAAGGGTTCTCTCACAGGGAGAAAGGATTTATACTGGTTCGGACCCCCCTAGTTGATAATAACCCTACGTCCAGTTTGTGGTGGATTTGGCATGGTATGCCTCAGTGTTGTAGTGAACTCTAGGGTTTCATGGCCGTGGAGAAGCTCTCCTGTTACAAGGGCTTGGCCCTGCTTTTATAGGCACGCAGACCAAATGAAAAGACCAGAATGCCCTCTATAAGTCCTAGGCTCATAGGGGCAAAAAGGGGAAAAGGAGCTAGCTACTGTACAAAAGTGTTTTACAGCTTTACAGATGTGCCAGACAACGTCAATTCTTGACCAGCTAAACGACATACTAGGGGTAGAGGGGCCCCTGGTATGACTTCTACACTATAGAAGGGTGCAGATATTTTCTGGGTTCGGAGTAGAGGCCGGAGCTCTTCAGGCGGAGGCTGCAAGGGAGGCTTCGAAGTACACTCTGAAGTGGGCTTCGAAGTATACTCCGAACTGGACTCCAAAATGGGCTCCGAACTGGGCTCTAAACTGGGTCTCGGAGACTAGGGCTCCGAAATGGGGTCTCGGAGAATGGGGCTCCGAACTGGGGCTCGGAGACTGGGGCTCCGAACTGGGGTTTTGGAGACTGGCTCTGAGGAGCTCCGAAGGGAGCTCGAAGTTTAACTCCGAACAAGGCTCGAAGGCTAACTTCGAAGTTAGCCCGAGACTTAGCTTATGGCAAACTTTAAGGGATCTTACGGGCTTCGCTCCGGAGGGATCTGAAGGGGTTCGGAGGCCTCGCTCCAGAGGGCTTCGAAGTGCACTTTGGGACTTGGAAACAGCTTCTTCAGAAAGGAACAAGCTTCGACGGTGTTGGGCTCCGGGCTGAAGGCTGTCGGAGGCTGACGTCATTTGGCCCCTATTCAAGGGAAAACTTATTCCCCCAACAGAGATGCTGACGACTAGGGGCTCTTGTGCCTATATAAAGAGAGGGGAGGAGGTCTTCAAAAACAAGCTTTTGGATAGTTTAGACCTAGCCACCAAGAACTCCTTGCCTCTCTTCTTGATCTCAAAAGTTGAGATGGAGGATCTCCTGTTGTCTCACGAGCGGTGCTCGCACATAGATGTGGGAAGGACTCCATCCCTGGACGTGTGGATGGAGGCGTTGCTCTAATGGCGATGCTCATGGACTTCATCACGTGAACGACTATGCACCTTTACTTATAGGATTGGTGAGGAACATACGGGACAAAGCGACGATAGGAAAGGACACGCTTCCTCAACATCTTATTCCATTGCACTAGAGTGTCTTGTGCTAGAAGGTACCGATCTATGATCTCACACGCGCATGCTTCTTGGGCTTTGGGGATAATTTTTGAAAGTTCTTGCTACCTTAGATTCCCCTTTCCCCAACAGTCGTACCAGAGCCTACATGCGTTGTGTTTGATATGGATCCCTCATGTATGGAGATACATGGCAGAAAAACAGATTAGACATGTTTATGTCCGTGACAAATCAGAAGTTCCAATGGTGGATTGAAAGTTCTGATACTCATCGGACGTTCCAATATCGAATAATGATTCGATACAGAGAGCAATTGTTGCTACTAGGAATTCCAATATTGATCAACAGTTCCGATACCAGATCATAAGTTCTGACCTTCCTAATTTGCAATTCTAAGCTTGTTGAGATAGGTTTTTTCAGATCCAGATTTTAGTCACTTGTAGATGCTTCGCCTAACTTTGTTTTATAGAGAATGTTGTGACTGTCATGGGCTTGGATAAATGTGATGCATGCAATGTATGTAAATTAAATATGGCATGCATGTCATGGTTATTTACAGCCCAAGGCTGATGTAATTATATACGACTTTCATGTTTCGAGCACGCTAGGAACGTTACCTTGATAGAATAGTTTTCCCTTAGAAAATTATGTATTGATGCTTTTCCAATAGCTACACCCACCTAGGATCTCAATCATCGATAGTGGGTCTGAAAAAGGAGGGTTCTATCTTTTATTTTGACCAGTTGGGGTGGAAGTCAGACTTCTGCATGCAAAGTATTGGTTTGCTTAATGGGGCTATCAAAATGGTTTTAGGCCTTAGAGCATTGAGTTGGCGTAGATCATAGGATGCTTCTCCAACGACAAGAGTCACATACAATGTGATTAGCAAAGCATTGCTTACTTATGTCACCTAGCTTATAGTAGTGATCCCAAAGCTCACTAGAAGTTAGAATGAATATGTATCTTGCGCCACTATTAGTCATTAGAGGCAAAGTGATTGTTTTTAAAATAGTGAGACATCTTTTATTGGATATAAGATAAACATTGCATAGTGCTGAATCTTGCATTTAATTATTTGTAGATCATGGCACCTACCACTACTTCTGTTAAGAGCACTCTAGTTTTTAATTTACGATCTATTCTTGAATGTGAGAAATTATGTGGAACAAACTTTTTGTATTGGTACCGAAATTTCAGAATTGTTCTTAAACAGAGAATAAGGATTATGTTCTAGAGAAACCCTACCATGGTGAGCCAGGAGAGGATGCTTCTGCAGTAAACAAGCGTGTTTATGAGAAGCATGCTATTGATTCCGTGGATGTCAGTTGTATGATGTTTGCCTGCCTGTCCTCTGAGTTTCAGAAACAATACGAGGAGCATGATGCTTATGATATGATCGTTGGTATTAAGCGCTTGTTTTATAACCAGACAAGGGATGAAAGATACAATGTGTCTAAAGCCTTGTTTAGGAGTAGGCTGCCTGAAGGGAGCCCAGTGAGCCCCCATGTGATTAGGATGATTGGTTACATTGAGACTCTAGAGAGACTGGGTTCTCCACTGGATCCATACTTAGTTATTGATGTCATTCTTCAATCGCTCCCACTGAGCTTTGAATCGTTCATCATGAATTACAACATGGCTGGACTGGAGAAGAAAGTAGCTAAGTTGCATGGGATGCTTAAGACTGTTGAGGAGAGTATCAGGAAATCTCCTAATCATGTGATGATGGTTTAGAAAGAGAGCAAGAAGAGAAAGAGGAAGGGCACGACTAAGATTATAGATTCAATCTCTAGTGCTAAGTCTAAACAGATTGGAAAGTCCAAGTCGGGTCCTACTAGCTCTAATGTGTGCCACCACTACCACAAGCCTGGGCATTGGTAGCACAATTGCAAGGTGTACCTAGAAGAGCAGAAGAACAAGAAGGGAAGTGCGACTTCCACGTTAGGTATTAATGTTAGTGAAATTAATCTTGCTACTCGTCCAAATGATTCATGGGTGTTTGATACCGGATCAATGATTCAATACTTGCAAATCTTTGCAAGGGTTGAGTAGAGTAAGAAAGTGTGCAAGTGGTGAGTTGAATGTCCGCGTCCGGAATGGTGCAAAAGTTGCAGCGCAGGCCGTCGGCATTTATACACTGTCACTACCTTGAGGACTAGTTTTGGCAGAAACCTTTTCTCTTCTTCATGTTTAGAGGAATATGGTTTTGAATTCATAATAAAGAACAAGTGTTGTTCAATATTTTCAAATGGAATGCTCTGTGATTTTTGTCCATTAGTGAATGGATTATATATTCTGAGTCTTGAAGATGCACACGTTTATAACATTAATACTAAGAAACAACGACTCAATGATTTGAATCCAACCTATGTCTGGCATTGTCATTTGGGTCATATAAATGAGGAGCGCGTGTAGAAGCTCCATAGTGATGGAGTTTTGAAGTCATTTGATTTTTAATCATATGACACATGCGAGTCTTTCTTACTTGGCGAAATGTCTAAGGCGCCTTTCACCAGACAGAGTGATAGGGCGAGTGAGCTATTGACCATAGTACATACTGATGTATGTGGTCCAATGAGTCAGACGACTAGGAATGGTTTTCAATACTTTATCACATTTACCGATGACTTTAGTAGATATGGTTATGTCTACTTGGTGAGGCACAAGTGGGAGTCCTTTGAAAAGTTTAAGGATTTCCAAAATGAATTACAAAATCACACAAGAAAGACAATTAAATTTCTATGGTCTGATCATGTAGGTGAATATTTGAGCAATGAGTTTAGTGATCATATGAAGCAGTGTGGAATTGTTCCACAGCCGAGTCCACCCAGCACACTCAGTGGAATGGAGTGTTTGTGCGGAGGAACCACAACTTGTTGGACATGGTTCAGTCTATGATGAGTCATGTGGATCTTCAATTATCCTTTTGGGTATTCGCTCTAGAAACTGCTCTTTTAAGATAAATAGAGTTCCATCTAAGTTAGTAGAGAAGACGCCATATGAGATGTGGTTTGGGAGGCATTCTAGTTTGTATTTTCTAAAGATTTGGGGATGTGAGGCATATGTTAAACGTTTGACATCTGACAAGCTAACCCCTAAATCTGACAAGTTCTTCTTTGAGGTGTATCCTAGGGAAACCAAAGGATACTACTTCTATAATAGAGAAGAGGGCAAAGTGTTTGTCGGTCGGCATGGTGTATTCCTTGAGAAACAGTTTCTCTCAAAACTAGTTAGTGGGAGAATAGTACATCTCGAAGAGGTTCGAGACCACTGGAAAGTGCTCTAGATCCTACTGAACCACAATAGGGTGCGCAAGGTGTTGTAGTGCCTGTTGTGGAGACACTAGCCCCACGAAGGTCCGTGTGGGTCAGTCAGGCGCTAGAGCGGTACATGTTTTTGATCACTAGGCAGCGCGACGTGTTGTTGTTGGATAACAATGAACCCAAGACCTATGCGGAAGCAGTGATCAGACAAGACTTTGAGAAATGGCTTGGAGCTATTAGATCTGAGTTGGAGCTTTGTTGATCCACCTAATGGTGTAAAAACTATTGAGTGTAAATGGAAATGTTCACATCTATAAGGCACAATTGGTGGCGAAAGGTTTCAGATAGATTCAATGTGTTGATTATGATGAAACATTTTTCTCCCGTCGCTATGCTTAAGTCTATTCGGATCATCCTAGCAATTGCCACATTTTATGATTACGATATATGGAAAATGGATGTCAAGATGGATTTGCTGAATGGAAACCTAAGTGAGGATGTGTACATGACATAGCCTGAAGGTCTTGACAATCCGAAAAATGCTGGGAAAGTTTGTAAGTTGCAGAAGTCCATTTATGGATTAAAGCAAGCTTCTCGTAGTTGGAATCTTCGTTTTGACGAGGTAGTCAAATGGTTTGGCTTCATCAAGAATGAAGAAGAGCCTTGTGTTTACATGAAGGCTAGTGGGAGCTCACTTGTATTTATGGTCTTATGTGTGGATGACATATTATTGATCGGAAATGATATTCCTTTGTTGAATGCTGTCAAGACTTCACTGAAAATAGTTTTTCGATTAAAGATGTTGGAGAGGCAGCATATATTTTGGGCATAAAGATATATAGAGATAGATCAAAATGGCTAATTGGATTGAGCCAAAACATGTGCATTGACAAGGTTTTAAACGTTTCAAAATGTAGAATTCTAAGAAGGGTTTTCTGCCAATGTCACATGGTATTTCTCTTAGTAAAACTCAGTGTGCTGCGATACCTAATGATCTAGTGAAGGTGAGTGTGATCTCGTATGCCTCCGCAATTGGATTCATCATGTGTGCCATGTTGTGTACACGTCTAGATGTTTCATATGCTCTAAGTGTTACGAGCAGGTACCAATCAAACCGGGGTGAAATCACTAGGTTGTAGTAAAAAGTATCCTCAAGTACTTGAGAAGGATTGAGGAAATGTTCCTAATGTATGGGGGTGAAGAGGAGCTCGTTGTAAGTGGTTACACCGATGCTAGGTTTTAGACCGATAAAAATGATTCTCGATCGAAATATGGTTTTGTGTTCTTCTTCAATGGAGGCGCAGTGAGTTGGAAGAGTTCCAAGCAAGAGAGGGTGGCCGATTCTACAATAAAAGATAAGTATATCGCCGCTTTAGAAGCTGCGAAGGAGGCCATTTTGATTAGAAAGATTGTTTCAGAGATTGGTGTTGTTCCTTCTGCTTCTAGTCCAGTGGACCTCTATTTTGATAATAGTGGTGCCAGTGCGCAAGCCAAGGAGCCTAGAAAAGTCCAAACATATACTTCGACAATATCACATGATCCGCAAGATCATTGAGAGAGGTGATGTGAAGATTTGCATTGTGCACACGGATTTGAACATGGTCGATCCGTTGATGAAGCCTCTTCCACAGCCCAAGCATGAGGCGCACCTGAGCTCCATCAGTATTAGATATTTGCGTGAGTCATGTGTATGTGGAAGATGCTAATAGATTCTATGCTAATGTGTGATGATAACTGTTATCTTGTTCCTAGAATAAATGTCGTTTACATTTGATTAATGAGTTGATGACTTGTTATGTGAAACTATTTGTGTTATAACGATATTGTTCAAAAAAGAACGCTAATCTTGTCATCATGTGGGATAGTGATGACACATAGATTAGCACATCTCACTATTGATGATCACGTTTCACAGATCATAGATATAGAGATGTCAAATCACTGATGTGGACACAGGGTGGTCAGGCCAGCTAGGCATGGCCGGTCAGACCGACCAGACACTTATGGTTGGATTAGCCATATCATGCTAGTCAGACCGATGTGTTTTGACTCGCATGGAAAAAACAAGTCAAGCATTGGTCTTTCTTGTGCAAAAAATTTGCCTCTTTTAATTTGGTAACCATATGCTTATTGAGCCAAGTCATTTGCTACTGAGTTGGCTTCTCTAGACACATGAGAAATCTCAAAATCATCGAAAGTGACAATTATGTCTAGACATTTATCCAAGTACCTATTTAGTAAACCATTAAAGCATTGGACGTCCTTAGCTACGTGTTGGACTACTAATAGTGAATCACCATATGCATGAACATATTTAACACCCATAGAGCTTAACAATTCAAGTCCTAGGTGATATGAGCACAACTCTAACACCTTGGCCATTTTTGCAAGCTGAACATGGCACTACTTCAATCAAAGCACCATCACAACTCCAATTGACATGTACATGGTGATCAACTATAAAGTTTGCTATGACTTCGCCTTTCATTGCTTTCAAGGGTCCATAAGCCAAATAATAATCAATTAAATCATAAGTCCACTTTCCAATTCTCCCACTTAGAATCGACTTTTTTAACATGTATTTTATAACATCGGTTTGATAAGTAACAATACATATGCCAGATAGAATATAGTGTCGAAGTTTGGTACATGCATAATATAGTGATAAACATAAACGCTCTAAGAACGCGTACCTCATCTCGGCATCTACCAGGCGGTGACAAAAGAATGTGACGATGTACTCTTTTCCCTCCACCTCTAGAGTCAACACAACTCACATCACGCTATCTTCTGTAGCAGTGTATAGCCAAAACAGAATCCCGACTTTCTATGCTGTTACCACAGGTGGTGATGACAAGCACTCCTTAATTCACTCAAAATCACATTGCTAACTTGCCCTAAGTGAATTCGACTTCGTTCTTTAGCCAAAGTATGGGGACAAAACCATCAATCTTGCCAGACAAGTTAGATATAAAGCGGCACAAATAATTTACCTTGCCTAGCAACCTTTGCACATCTCTCTTGCATGTCAACGCTTCAAAGTTCTTAATTTTTTCAAGCCTCCTAGGATCAATTTCGATACCTCTATCATGAATGATGAACCATAAGAACTTGCCTACCGACATGCCAAAAGCACACTTGAGCGGGTTCATTTTCAAGCCATATTGACGCATTCTTTCAAAAATAACTCTCAAATTGGCTAAATGGTTCCCCGTAGCATTTGATTTGACTACAACATCATCTATATAGACATCTAGCATAACTCCTAGCAAGTCATGAAAATTCAAATTCATAGCTCGTTGATATGTAGCGCCAGCATTCTTAAAACTAAAATTCATCACAACCCACTCAAACAAGCTGACAAAACCAAGGCATCGAAAGGCTGTTTTGTAAACATCCTCTTCAGCCATAATGATTTTATTGTAACCAGTGTTGCCATCAATAAAACATAGTACCCTGTGTCCTAAAGCTTTGTTGATCAACATGTCAGCTATCAACATGTGATACTCGTCCTTCGGAGTGGCCTTATTCAAATCATTGAAATCAATGCATAAATGAATCTTGCCACTCCCTTTCTTCTCGACAAGCACAATGTTAGTGTTGGGGGGAAATACTTCATCCTAGGGCCATTAAGATTAAAAGGCAAAGACAATTTATGCAGCTTTAGGATAGAAGCTTGCCCCAATGTTGATGAAGTTCCGAGCTGAAGGGTCCTCCGAACCCCTGTTCGGAGGTACTGTCAGAAGACTCCGTATCTATAGTGGGAAACAACAAGACTGACGGGATGTCTGCCTTATCTATCTTCTTCGAATACATTTTACTATTTTAGCCCTATTCGGGGTACCGAATAGTTTCCACTATGTCAGTTGTAATTGAGAGGTAAAAAGGTCTTTTCCTTAGACTTTTTACCTATAAATACCCTTATTGGCGTAAAAGATTACGCTAACAGGTTTCTGTAGATTAGAAACTAACAAACGAAGTGTTTGCGAAGTGAACTGTTCTAAGCCTCCAAAAGGA
The DNA here is from genome assembly GCA_019279435.1 of Zizania palustris. Taxonomy (NCBI): domain Eukaryota; kingdom Viridiplantae; phylum Streptophyta; class Magnoliopsida; order Poales; family Poaceae; genus Zizania; species Zizania palustris. Next base: position 64,861,927 of record JAAALK010000290.1, on the reverse strand, counting down.
TAATAACTTAGAATAGTTCGAATGTGTGTATTGAATAACTTGTATTCGGTCCCTATTACAGGGTGAAATGGGGGTATTTATAGGCCCAAATATTAAGCAAAAGACCTATTTACCCCTCTATTACAACCGACATAATGGAAACTATTCGGTACCCTTGAAAGGGCTAAAATGGTAAAAGACTAATCTAATGATATAAAAGATAAATCTTCTATCTTAGCTGGCAATAATGATCTCGAAAAGCCTTAGTTCGAAGATGTACTCCGAACCAATGCCTATCTTCGTACTTCAAGCTTGACTCAGGGTATCTTCGAAGATGAACGTCTGGAAACCTTCGAATCTACTATCCGCCTTTATGCTGTTCGGCAATAACCCCGAAGATGATATATTTTCCCCCAACAGTAGCCCCTCGAATAAGCTTCTCCGTTTAACCTATAATGTTAGGAGAGCAGTATACGAAAGGAAAAAATAACCAGACATAGGGGTTATTAAATATTACTTCATCTCTGAAATGTACTAAGACATAAACTCCGAATCAGTCTTAAGACAATTACTTTCGAACTATCTTAAAACCGAGTCAGGAAGTTCGAAAGTCTTTTAGACTTAGAGGAAATAGCCGTTAACTTTCTGTTCCTAACGGAAACCACTGAATGCGTTAATTTCAGAGAAAAGTAACGGGCAGGAATGCGAAACGGCATGGACTAACGGTAAAAATGTAAAGTCCAGGCTATAAATAGAGGGCCTAGAACTTACCCGATTACCTTTTCACTGCTCTCTCACAAACAAACACCTTCTGAGCCCTTTGAGTTCTTTGAGCCCTAGCCTCCATTTTCCCCAAAGTAAACCAGTGACTGCAATGGTGAAGACCAAGGGTTCTGGAGCCCCGTCGACCTTGGCTCAGCAACAGGCGGCTGCAGCAGCAGCAACTGCGATGTTGGCGACAGCGCCTCCGGCGTCTGCAACGACATCCATGGCGGCAGGAGGGAGAAATCCCCAAAATATTGATGATCAAAGTCTTTGCCCGCCATCAACGAAGTACCTGGACCAATCTTTCCAACTGGGATCTTCTACCTGCAAGAGGGAATCACTGGCAATCGCAGTAGAAGGGAAGATTAGCACCGGAGTTATGATCCGCAAACCCGGAAAAGAACTCATCCCGTCACCAAGGCCCGGAGAAGTGGTCGTCTTCGAAGCCTTCTTCGAAGCAGGCTTGGGCCTTCCCGCAGTGGACTTCTTGGCGGAGGTACTTGACTTATTCCACGTCACCCTTCCTCAACTGTCTCCGAATGCAGTAGCTCGTTTGGCTATCTTCGAATGGGCGTTGAGAGCCGAAGGTTGTGAGGGGAGGGCAGAGATCTTCGCTGCGCTACATAGAGCCTCATGCCAACCAAAAACCTTCGTAGGTCCCGGAGGTGAAAAAGTAGTGGTAGCCTTCGGAAGCATCAATTTTAGGCTTCGGGACGAATATGCCCTTCAATTCCCTGCTAAGGCCATCAATGCAAGATGGTACACAGACTGGGTCATGAGATGGTTCTATGCCGAAGTTGGGGCGAGCAATCCTCTGGCCGGACCTCTGAAAGAAATCCAATTCCGGAAGGAACCCTTAGTGCATCCAGGCCAAGGTCAGCTCGAAGCTCGCCTCAACCTACTTCAGAGGATCAGCCGAAGGTTGAGCATGCGAGACTTAGCCGAAGAATTCCTCGGGTTACAAATCTCTCCACTGATGGCCAACTGGCCTATCATCTTCGAAGAGGATTCGGAAGGCGGTCTCTGAAAGATCACCTTGACTTTGAGCCCTGCAGGTAACTTCGAATACAACATGTATTATGCATATTCATTCGAAGAAAAACTAACTTGATTTATTTTTTTAGCTTCTTCAGCCCCTGTTACTTCGGAGCAAATCATAAGGGCTTCGGAGAAAATTTTGGGCGCTCCAACTCCGACCGAAAAAGAATGGAGAATTAAGTTGGTCGGGAGTTGGGAGAGATTTAACAGAGTATGGGGAATGCTGGAAATCACTCCGCCCCCTTTGATGGATTGGGTGCCTTCGGAGAAAGGACCCAAGAAGAGGAAAGCCGAAGCTGGGACTTCGAGCTCTGCTAAGACTCCGGTGAAGAAGGTGGCTCGAAAGCCAAAAAATCTTGCACCTTCGAATCCTGCACCTTCGAGCTCAAGGGCTTCAGTCTCTGACTCCCAAGAGGATGAAGGGAGATTGCTTGTGCGTCTAATAGAAGAAGATGAAACTCAAAGGACTGCACAAGCCGAAGTACCTGCGAACGTGCCGGAGTCCCAAGATAATCTTGAGCAACCAAGGACTTCGGCAGTTCAGGAAGATAATTCTCAGGACGAAGTTCCTGTGAATGAAAGTGGGGTCGAAGTCACTATGGCTTCGATTCCCGAAGAGGCAACAAGGACTGCTCAGGACGATGCTCCTGCAGTCCAAGACTTAACGGCTGATTTGGATGAAGATCTAGCCTTCGATACGCCGAACAGTCTGATGATGACTCCTCTGCAAAATGTCGAAGGTAGACTTCGAATAACTTTTTCATGTTTATTTTGTATATTTATACAATGTATAATACTTTTTATTATTTTTTTATAGAGTCCACTCCTATGGAAGAAGTCCGACAGGAAGAAATAATTCCTGGACCTTCGACAACTTCGGAGCCAACCCAGAGAGCTACTCAAATGGGACCTGGAAGAGGCAAAAGACATGTAGAACCCCTCCCTGCTGCGAGCTCCGGATCAACTCCGTCTGATTCAACAGACGAGAGTCAATCTTCCGGGGAGGGCCAGTCTCCAGTGGCTCCGAAGACCACAAGCCAACGCTCCGGTCCTTCGCTGGATGAAGATGACCAACAAGCAATAAGTATGCTCCCCTTGCTAGCTCCTTTCTTAGGGCAAACAACTGGTCTTCGGACTTTGCTCGAACCTTTGGATCGAGCTTGCCGTGACATAGGGGAGACCAACTTAGTGGCCATTCTGAGCAAGGCGGACAGGACGGAGCTTAATGCCGTTATAGAACTTGCAGCCTACCAGGTACGAAGCACCCGCAAAATAACATAGAATTCATCTACGAATAAATATTTACTTCAGTTTTTTATTTTTGCAGGAAACTGTCTTGGCCCGAGCTGCGAATATATGCAATGACGAAGAGATCGCTCGTCTTCGGGAGGAAAATAATGTCCTTCAAAGGAATCTTAACATCTCCGAAAGTCGAGTGGCTCAAATGGACAATATAGTATCAACAGAGCGAAGGGCCAGACAAGGTTTGGAGGCTGCTAATAAAGAGCTCGAAGCAGAAAGAATTGTGCTTCGAGCAGAAGTTGAAAAGCTGCGGGCGGAGCACGCTACTACGTAGTCCGAGCTTGTTAGACTCCAAGAGGAAGCTAGCCAGCTGTTAAACCAAAAGAATATTTTGACCACTGAAAATGCTAGACATTCTGGGGTTTTGGGCGAAGTCACTTCGACGAACGACGCGTTGAACGAAGACAACCTGAAGTCTGAGAAGGTGGCTGTGGAAGTTATGAATCAGTTGTTAGGTGTCCTGGAGTACTTCGGTACTACTGGGATACTTCCTTCTGACGATAACATCACTCTTCTGCGCCGGTTGAAAAGGATCCAAGGAGTGGCGAAGCAGATGAAGACAGCGGGCATTAGATACGGATAACTCTCCGGACAAGTGGCTGCTGTCGGCCTACTTCGCTACTACGAAGATCTGGGCCGATCGATAACTCCGGACGCAGGAGGGGGCCCAATCACCTTCGACGACGAGCGACTTCTGACCCCTTCCGAAGGTGTGGCTGCTGCCTGGCGAGCCTTCCAAACTTCATGGAGAGCCGAAGGTCGTTCCGTGATCAAGGCTTGGATCGACGAAGGCCAACGCCAGAAGCAAGTTCGGACCCAAGCTTCAAGCAGTCAGCCTCCTCCGAACCCGCAGGTTTAGAAATACCTTAGGATTTTTGACCATGTAAAGCTTTATGCTTATAAACATTTATCAATGAAAATTTGTTTGTCATATTTTTAGGCTTTGCCTCTTACGGAAGATATCGAAGTGTTAGACCTTAACGACGAAGTTCGCTCATTATGGACCACCTTCGATCTTCTAAAAGCTTATAAACGTCCTCGATTTCTAATTCCTCGAGATGACTCTGGTGTAATTGCACCCGAAGTAATCAAAGATATACTGTCTTATATTAAAGAGGAAGAAAAAGAGGTTAACTTAAACACTTCGTCTTCTGAAGACGTTATATGGTCTGAAGACGAAGATGAAGCTCAAAATAAAAAGCCTGAACAACTTGGAAGCTGGGAAAGGAGCCCCGAACGGCTTCGAACTTGGGCCGAGCTTCAACAAGAACAGAAGGATTTTAGAGCTTCGAAGGGGGGCAAGAGAGTTAAACGCAAAGTTATTAGAACTCCCGGCGCTGGAACTAGTCGTTCCAACCCTAGCTCTAGAGACCGAAGAGGTCTTCGATTCCTTCTTGGTATAGATACCAATTTTTCATAATGTAATCTGTAAACACATTTGTTTGAATAATGAATACCGATTTAAAATTGTCTCCATATTTACTAGCCCCTCTTTGGGTATAAGCAACTTCGAAGTGTATTCAAAGATGGTTATGCGCAAAGAAAAAACTTCGGAGTACAATTTTTTGGGGGTTCGGAGCCCCTCTGTAATTTAAAGATCTTTTAAAATCTTATAAAATGTCTTCGACTATTTTTAGTCGGAAGAATGGCAACTTAGTACCTTTGTTTTTTTTTGAAAGAAATCATTTGAGATAACTTTCAAGATACCTTAGTATCTTAGATAATTTGTCATTTTGGACTGTGTTAACAGACATTCGAAGCTCATGGCTCAAATTCTGTTTTTCTTTAGCCACCTTCGGCTATTTTTTGCGATCTCTGTCGAACCAATGGTTCGGAGTTTGCAATGGTCTCTTTGGACTCTTTTTACGGATGTCTACCAGCCAATGGCTTGGACTCCGTTTATTTTGGCCACCTTCGGCTCTTTTTGCGGAAGTCTACCAGCCAATGGCTTGGACTTCGCAGGATTTGGCCACCTTCAGCTCTTTTTACGGAAGTCTACCAGCCAATGGCTTGGACTCCGCATGATGTGGTTTTGGGCTCTTTTACGGATGCCTACAAGCCGGTGGCTTGGACTCCGGATTATGTCAGCCCCACGTCGGAAGCTTCGAACCAATGGTTCGAAGTCCGAAAATATGATCCAGCTTCATGACACTTCCCTCTCGGTCGACCCCGCGGTTCCAGTGCGTCCACTCGGAAGCTGGAAGTCTATGAGGGGAAGGCATTATCAGGATCATATGCTTTATTAATTTAGAAGATGATTAGAAGTGAATTACAAGGAACCCTTATGCGAAGTATCGCTTTAGGTGCTCCGCATGCCAAGTATGTGCTAACTCTTCACCTTCTAAATTAGCTAATTTAAAAGAGCCAGGGCGCCCTGAACGAACAATTAGGTATGGACCTTCCCATTTATTTCCTAACTTCCCTGGCGCTATAATGCTTTGTAGAACAAGATGACCCGGTCTTAGTTCATTGAGCTTAACCTTCGGGTCAAACCAAGCCTTCGTTTGCTGATGATACTTTGATAAATTTGCCACAACTCGGAGTCTTGTTTCTTCTGATAAATCTAGCGAAGCTTGTCTTTCTTCTTCAATCTCCGGTTCGGTGCTGCGAAACGATCCTCCTTTGAGCTCCGTTGGAGTCATAGCTTCATCTCCGAATAGTAGTCTGAATGGAGTAAAACCTGTGGACCTTTTTGCGTAGTCCGAATGGACCATAAAATCTTCGGAAGCTCTTCAGTCCACAGTCCTTTTGCTAGTCCTACAACCCTTCGATTTAGCCCTGACAAAATATTTCCATTGGCTCGTTCAAAGGCTCCATTAGACTGAGGATGTCTTACTGCAGCAAAACATAACTGAATGCCTAGATCTTCGCAAAACTTCCTGAAGGGTTCTGCATCGAACTGTGTTCCATTATCAACTATGAGTTGTCTAGGCACTCCTAACTGGCAAATGATATTCTTCCAGAAGAATTTCTGTACATTGTTCGAAGTGATAGCTGTCAAGGGCTTTGCTTCCACCCACTTAGAAAAATATTCAATAGCTACCACTGCGAACTTCAGATTTCCCTTGGCTACTGGAAAGGGTCCAATTAAATCCATACCCCATCTGGCCATAGGCCATACCGGAGCAATGACTTGAAGAGCTGTTTGTGGGCGATGACTTCGTCGACCCATCCACTGGCATCCTTGACAAGTGCGGACTAAGCTCTCCGCATCAGTTGTTATTGTAGGCCAGTAAAGCCCCTGGCGAAGTGTTTTTCCTGCCAAAGCTCGCGGGGCTAAATGGCTACCACAAAGGCCTTCATGAATTTCTCGAAGAATTTCCTGACCTTCGGCTTGAGATATACATCGGAGTAGAGGGGAACATACTCCGGCCTTGTATAAAATACCGTTGATTATTTGATAATTTCTAGCTCTAAGCTTTAATCTTGACATCTGTGGCTCTTCGGGCAAATTTGTTCCTCCCTGTAAAAGTTCCATGATTGAATTTTTCCAATCCATACTAGGAATGCAAAGAATCTCTGCAGAGGGAATTTGTGGCACCGAAGGTATACTGAGCTCCTCATAGAAAGCTTCTTCTGGTACATCCACAGCTCCGGCTGCAGCTTTTGCTAAGATGTCCGCTTGCACATTTTCTGCTCTTGGTATACTCCGAATGGAAATACCCTTGAAGTGTGTTTCGATTTTACGGATTTCTTTTAAGTACTTTGCAAGCTGTGGATGCCGAACCTGGAAACTTTTATCTACGTGCCCTGCTACTATATGAGAATCTGTCTTTATAATAATTCTTGTAGCCCCTAGAGCACGTGCTTTTCGGAGTCCCAATAAAATCCCTTCATACTCCGCTATATTATTGGTAGACTTAAAGTTGAGTCTTGCGGAGTACATTGCTCTTTGCCCTGATGGCGAAATTAATACTGCTCCAATGCCTTCTCCGGATGCTTGGAAAGCCCCATCGGAATAAACAGTCCAAACTCCGTCACTTGACTTCTCCGGAACCAAATTTGCAGGTGGAGTCCATTCTGCTACAAAATCTGCTAAGACTTGCGATTTGATTGCTGTCCTTGCGAGGAAAGATATGCCGAAGGGTGCTAGCTCAACTGCCCACTTCCCAATCCTTCCAGTGGAATACTTACTTCGAAGCATATCTCCTAAAGGATACGAAGTTGGTACAATTACATTGTGTGCCAAAAAATAATGTCTTAATTTCCTCGAAGCCATTATCAGAGCATAAACGAACTTCTCAAGTTCGGAGTATCTTGTCTTCGCTCCTGATAATGCTTCGGATACAAAATAAACAGAATTTTAGACCAACTTCCCATTGAAATCCACTTCTCTGACAAGGACTGCACTGACAGCAGAACCTGTTGCTGCAAGGTAAAGGAGTATGGTTTCGTCCGCAGTAGGCACCGTGAGTGTAGCAAGATTACTGAGATACTCTTTAATATCTTCGAAGCTTTTCTGACACTCCGGTGTCCATGCAAAATCTTCGGACCCTTTCAGTGCTTTAAATATAGGCAAGCTCCTCTCCGCAGACCTTGATAAAAACCTGCTAAGTGCTGCCAGACGCCCAGTCAGCTTTTGCACTTGCTTTAAATTCTCCGGAGGAGTCATCTTTTGTAGCGCAGTTATTTGAGTAGGGATAGCTTCAATCCCCCTGCTTGAAACTAAATACCCTAACAATTTTCCAGCCTTAGCTCCGAAGATACATTTTTTGGGGTTAAGACGGATCCCACATGCCCGAAGGCTATTGAATGTTTCTGCTAAGTCTAGGCTATGTTGGTGCTTTAAAGCACTCTTTATTACAATATCATCCATATAGGCCTCCACATTGCGACCTAATTGATGACCTAGAGCCTTAGCAACTAACCTCGAAAAAGTAGCCCCAACATTTCTTAAGCCAAAGGGCATTCTTACATAACAAAAGACTCCCGAAGGAGTTACAAAGCTTGTCTTGATCTCATCTTCGCGCTTCAACCATATTTGATGATAACCAGAATACGCGTCAAGGAAGCTTAATAACTCCGAACCTGCGGTGGAGTCAACCAATTGATCAATTCGGGGCATGGGGTAGGGGTCACGAGGGCATGCTTTATTCAAGGATGTGAAATCGATGCACATGCGCCACTTCACGGAAGACTTCTTTCTGACGAAGACTGGGTTGGCTAACCATTCTGTGTGAGCCACTTCTCTGATAATCCCAGCCTTCAATAATTTCTCAACTTCGTCTTTCGCTAGAGTAGCTCTTTGTACAGACATTTTCCGGAGTCCTTGCCGAACAGGGCGGGCCTTCGGGTTTACAAGTAAACTATGTTCAATGATATCCTGATCGACTCCGGTGATATCTTCGTCAGACCAAGCGAAGACATCCAAATTCTCTTCCACCACCTTTTCCAAGGAGGTTGCAACTTCTGGAGGTAAATCTTTACCAAATTGAAATGTATACTCTTTACCATCTTTAACAATGACCTTCGCTGCAATCTCTCCTTCAGGACTTGGTCTCGGAAAAGATTTCTTCGAAGCTTCGGAAGGGGCTGAAAAATTTCTTCATTATCTTGTACATTGTTTACCATCTTTTCCGATGGAGCTTATCCAGGAGACCTTGATGAGTGACGCCTTCCTGAGCTGCATCAACTACCGAAGATGCAGACAACCCCCGGATTTGCAACTTCCTATGAGCGAAGCGCTTGAAATATTGCCTCAATGTCTCTCCGGGGAGCTGCTTCACCTGGAAAAGGCTTCCCGTTGACATCGGAGGCACGAAGGTGCCCTGAAAATTGCTTATAAACTTCTTCTTCAGCTACCCCATGAATTAATTGATCATGGCTTCAAAGACCAGAACAACCTTAATGCCACTCCTTGAAGAGCTAAGGGGAAGCACTTTGCCATGGTGTCTCGAACTCCTCCACTAGCTTCAATTGCTAGGGCATAAGAACGAACAAACTCTCCGGGATCTTCATCTCCAGCATACTTACAGAGCTTCGAAGTTTTAAACTTCGGATCAAAGCGAACTTTCTGCAGCTCAGGATGCAGCGGAGATTCATTATCGAAGGAGGCATTCTCCGGGGCTTCGGGATAATCGGGTTCGTCGTCTTCAGGCACTTCTGGGATAGTTGGGATGGCTTGAGAGCGAAGCCTGTTCGCAGCTTCTTGCCGCCATCTTGCTACTTCAGCTTGAAGGTTGGCCATTTGAGTGGCCATATCTCCAAGATTGTCTTCATCTCCTCCGGAAGGATCTTCCGGGTCTTGAGAACTAGTAGGATCAGTTCGAAGTGGGATGGAAGGTGGAAGAGGGATTCCAGGTGGTCGAAGTATGGAAGGATTTGGCGGAGAAGCTTCGTATGTTCGAGGGATGGAAACTCCTTCCGGAGTTTGAGGTGGAGGGAATGTCGAAGGCCCTCCGACTTCAACCGTATCGGATGGTGTCTCTCCGGAGATCCGAGAGGACCTCCGAACAGGGTTACGAGGTGCGCTCCGCTTAGGAGGCATGACGTAAGAAGTTGGTAGAGAACGAAGTTTTTCGGACTAGGTTCCCCACGGACGGCGCCAACTGTTGGCGTAAAAGATTACGCTAACAGGTTTATGTAGATTAGAAACTAACAAATGAAGTGTTTGCGAAGTGAACTGTTCTAAGCCTCCGAAAGGATAATAACTTAGAATAGTTCGAATGTGTGTATTGAATAACTTGTATTCGGTCCCTATTACAGGGTGAAATGGGGGGTATTTATAGGCCCAAATATTAAGCAAAAGACCTATTTACCCCTCTATTACAACCGATATAATGGAAACTATTCGGTACCCTTGAAAGGGCTAAAATGGTAAAAGACTAATCTAATGATATAAAAGATAAATCTTCTATCTTAGCTGGCAATAAAGATCTCGAAAAGCCTTAGTTCGAAGATGTACTCCGAACCAATGCCTATCTTCGTACTTCGAGCTTGACTCAGGGTATCTTCGAAGATGAACGTCTGGAAACCTTCGAATCTGCTATCTGCCTTTATGCTGTTCGGCAATAACCCCGAAGATGAGATGTTTTCCCCCAACAACCCCCTCCTCACCCTGTAATAGGCATCGAATACTCATATATTCAATACACAACTTCGAACTTCTTAGAGCTATTATCATATTCGTAGGCTTGAGATAGTTCACTTCGCAAACTCATTGTTTGTTAGTTCTTAATCTTAGAGAACATGTTAGCGTAATATTTTACGCCAATAGTTGGCGCCGTCCGTGGGGAACTTAGTTCTAAAAGCTAGTTCTCCGCGCTGACTGCACTTCAAAGAGCACTTGCGGTGGTAGCTTCGGAGTCTCAGTTTTCCGCGCACACTTCCGTAAAGGGTTTCCTAGTGTAGTTCGAAGGCCTTTCCTCACCTTCCCAAACCAATCGAAGTCTTCGGTCTTCGGACACTAACTTCGTTAGCCATGCCTCCCAAGTAGAGCCTAGCCACCGATCCTACCCTAAGGTCCCCTTAGACCAACGGTGCAAGTCCCTCAGTCATTCCACCAACCCCCGAAGGGGTCCCCAGACCTCGAACACCCAGGTGTCCCTGAGCAGCTCCATCGATGATCCAAACTGATTACCTCAGTTCCCAAAACCCGGAGATCCCCTCGGAGGAGATGAAGACCTTCCTGAGGATGCGGCTACCCAGGTAGCGCGACATCAGGAGGAAGTAGCAAGGTGGAGGCAAGAGGCTCCTGATCAACTTCGCTCTCAAGCCTTCAGTCATGCTCCGGAGGTGCCTCAATACGACGGTCCTAGTAACCATCCCGAAGCTCTTCAAGTCCCGGAGGAAGCTGAGAATGTATCTTTGGGCGATGAGTCTCCGTTGCATCCGGACATACAGAAAGTGCCCTTTGACCCCATGTTCAAGGCCTTGAAGCTGCACAAATACTCCGGTGGGTGTGACCCCGGAGAGTTCTCTTGTTCGTATGCCTTAGCGATAGAAGCCAGCGGAGGGGTGTGTAACACTATGGCGAAGTGTTTCCCCCTCGTACTAGAAGGTGTGGCTCTCCGATGGTTCCAGTCTCTAAAGCCAGGATCGATCAAGTCATGGGAGCAGCTGAAGAGGAAGTTCGTAAGTAACTTCCAGGGTACGTTTGTAGCCCCGATGTCAATCGGAAGTCTGTTCCAAGTGAAGGAGCGAGCAGGGGAGATGCTTCGAGAGTATTTCACACGCTTCGCCCACACCAAGTCTCAGATCAAAGAATTGTCTACCTCTTCAGTAGTCGATGTAGGACCGAAAGTAGCGACCAGAGGGGGGTGAATGGGCGCCTAAAAATTTCTTGCTAAACTATATTTTAATCCCAACACCCAAATAAACTAAACCAGAGAAATAATATTTGCAAAGCAAATTACTGGAATTAAAGTTGTCTAGACTAAAAATAATCGATGTACTAATTAAAATAATATTAAAGATAAACTAAATAGAAATACTGCAGTAAATAAAAACACTTAGATATATCACGAAATATTTGTATTGTCGTCTAGAACTAAAATACTAATCAAATGAATTAAACATAGGTCATCCAAAAAACAGTTCAGAAATAAACCTAAAATATTGCACGTAAAAACTAGAATAAACATATGACTGCGGCTAATAAATTTACCTTTTTATATGAGCAGATTAAAAAAAACTTAAATAAAATATGCGAGCTCTAACACTATTTTAGTAGATAAAAGTTAACCACAAAATTAATAATCAAATTCGCAGGTTAATTAAAAGTAGATGATTATGTCTCTAATTAATTTACCAAGGAAATATGAGATTAGATTAGAAAAACTTACCTGCGTGCTCGTCACTGTCGCCGCGCGCGCCGTGGAGTAAACAATCCTATCGTGGCTTCCCGTGGCAGAAATAATTCAATCGTGCCGCCAAAAGATGGAGCACTCGGTTCCTGCCTCTGCTGTTTTGATCTGCGTGCCCAACAACAAAAAAACTTTGCTGCCGCTATGAGCCTGCTGGCCGTGGGACCCGCTAATTGCTTGAAGCAGAAACACACGCCGGCCGATGTGATCATGCATTCGCCACAAAACAAAACCAGCCACGGGAAACAGGGAACTCGTCAGGCCGCTTGCTTCATGATTCAATACCTCGGGAAACGTGCGCCAAAACCAGAGAAGAAACAAATTTTCCGCTGCATGTTCTGCCCGTTGAATTTTCCTCTATCGCCTCGTCTGCCTTGTGGCATGCCGCTGCAGCAAAGCTGCTCACACGCTGCCTGACAGCTTGCGTGCTGCACGCCTACAACTAGCCCTGCAAGCTTGGCCTGCCGAGCCGTGGTTGCCGCGCCGCTGTTGCTTCTATGATGCCCTCGTGCTCCCTGCGGCGATGAAAAAAGCTGTGGTGGCCAGTGACGAAGATTTGCAGATGAAAACAAATACTGGTGGCCAAAGAACATAGACGGACTGTAGATTAATCTCGGGAAAATAACAGTCATCTATCCCAGGGGGGATAGGGGCCTATTTATAGGCGAATCCTAATACATGAAAAGACTAATTTACCCCTAGGGTAAATTAAATTGACTCTAAAATAAATTCCGAAAATTACTAAAAACTTATTAGAAAAATCACCTAACTCAAATAAAAATATTCTAAACTTAAAAACTAAATATTAATATCCTAGAAACGAATTAATCATAGGTTGTCAGTTTTGCACCGAAACTGACAAAGCGTCCACCGTCTTCGCACCGGGTACCCGAATTGGGCCGACCCGACCCCGCAGCTTCTTCAGCCCGACAATAGCTCGCCGCCCATGTACCTGAGTCAATGCCAGTCAACAGACCGGTGGATCATCTGTCGCTCTTAGACATGTACCCGGATTGGGCCAGCCCGACTCCACGGCTCCTCTGCCCGGCCGTCGCTCACTGCCCGTGTACCTGAGTCACATGCGCCTCAGACTCGGCAGGTCTTCATATCTCCTTTCCTTTGACTTTCGTTGACAATCACTCATCACATCTGGAGTATCAAACCCATGTACTTCAACATGGTTTCTCAATCTCCCCCTTGATGAGTGCATTGTTAACACCCTTTTCAGCTCATCTTCGGAACCTGCAAAACATGTGGAAATAGGAAAACAAAGGCAAAAGAAAATAGAAGAAAGAAAATAAAAGTTTAACCCTAATGACCAAAAGCCAAACAGAAGCAAGAAAAATGGTCATTATGGTTAACCAAAAATAAAGACTCAAAAGCAAGTGAAAATCTCAGAATTACCAACAAGGAACTCCCCTTGAAATAAGAAAGCTAAAAAATGTTTTCTAAACTCAAAAATTTCTCCCCCTTGTTGACCATTGGACTCATCAAGTGAGACTAAATGCACTCTAAAGAGACATAGACACAAAAGCTCCCCCTGAAATGCAGCTCCCCCTCAAAATATGCTATGAATGCAGATGGGGTGCAGGTGGAGTGTGAAAAGCATGCTTCTTAGATATGATTAACTGCAATTACAACATCTAATAGGTATAGCAAAAGATATACTGTCTAAGATACATGACATGATTAGTACAATAGATGATATCTAAATGGAGTCATTAGCACACATTTTTCGATTTTAGGACACAAAAGCATGACCACATTTTCTAGTTGACAAGCAAAGTAAAGCATGAGATGCAAAAAGCTAACTGATATCTACCAAGATCAGAATTGTCCAAAGCAAAGTGCTTCAGTAAACTTGTCATCTTTTTAAATTTTTCAGATTTTTTCTTTTTCTTTTTATTTTTCATTTCTGCTAGGGGTTATTTGCATGTCAAACCTTATGCTAACCAACCAAGTCAAGCCTAGGCCAGAACTAGACCATCAGAAGCTTAAGACATTTGTCTTAGCATACATTACACTATCCCAGTTCATACCAAAGTGCTATGGTAAGCAGTCCAGAACAATGCAATGCGACAAAGCAAACCCACCTGGATCTTTTCTAATAATCATAAAAATGCATAATTTTTTCATTTTTCTAAATTTTTATCATTTTTATAGCACATTTTTCATATTTAAAGCCTATAGATGTCCAAGTTGTATATCTGCATCTAAGTAAGGATCTAGCTACAAGGCATGTAAAAGATAGCGAAAGCATTCAGCCTACACATGCTAGTTACCTGAAGCAATGTTGATCATTTTTCAATTTTAAAGCATAAAAGCCATGCATATGACAAATATCAGATATATCATGTGAACTGAAAGAGAACAAGATCATCGACAAGTAATAAAAAACATATACTAGCTAGATAAAGTAAAGCAGATTAATCATATAACAGAAGCAAGCTCAAAATGTGATTTATGATAATGCATGATATGAATGCACACAAAAATACTCAATAAAAATAAAGAAGAAAGTAAAAAAAATTGACTCAAAATATCCTAAAAAGGATACACAACTCCCAAAACACGATCAATAATCATTAGTGGGACCAAACGGTCCAATGCCAAGTTTAGCAAAAGTGCTAAACTAGTGTCGAGCCATCTGCTCAAATGTAGGAAAGCAGAAGGAATCATATGAGTCTTGACCAAAACACGGATAAAGCGCGGTCCTTTGTTCTGCCTAAAATTACAGCCGCGAGATCCAAAACCGTGTCCCGAATGATCTGGAACTCCGCCGGAACGGAAACCACCCTCCGAAGCACGGTCATGAAAACCGTCTCCTCTACCACCAACCTACACGACGTGGCCTGGCCTCTAGCCTCTGTTAACGACAAGGAACTCTCTATCTACCACCCTGCTGGTAGAACTGCTCCTTCCCACCTCGAGCTCTCTCTGCTCGCTCAACCCGCTTCCTCCTGAAGCAAAACTCCTCAAGATGCCCGTCTCTCTAACAAAACTCATAGTGATAGGTAGGCTTCTCAGGATGTGGTCGAGTCTTGGGAATCTTAGGCTTGGTGGTGTTTGGTGTAGCATCTTTGGTGTGAGAGGGTCCAGGTAAAGAGCCAAGAGAAGTGTGGAGAGTTTTAGGCTTTGGGACCCAGATTTGCTTCTTAGGTGGAGCTTTAGATTGTTCTTGGAACACTCCATCCTTGGGCTGACTATCCTTAAAGGACTCAGTGGAGTGAGTCTTAGGATATCTCTGTTCGGGAGTCATCTTACTCCACTCCACTGCACGGTTAATGGCACTATCAAAATTAGCCTTGGTATAGGTGTAACCTACCGCAAACCCATCCTGTCTCTTGAACTGCTGGATCATCATGTCGAATTGTGGCTCTCTGGCACTAATCCAACTCAGGATCTGACGGAGGTAAAAGTTCTCGTTCTGAACATCAGCTAGCTCATCTCTCAAAGAATCTAATACCTCCACCTGAGATAAGCAGATCTCACACTCTTTATCAACTTCGACAGACTTCTCAGCTTTTAGCTTGCTCAACTCCATTCTAATGGACAGGCAGTTCTCACAAACAGTGGGTGGAACTGACAAGGTCTCAAGCTCTAGCTTAGTCTGCTCCAACTCAGCTCTCACTCCATCTAACTCGCTCAACTGCTCATCACTCTTGCCTCTCAGCTCAGCTATACTAGCTACATGGGATGGGCAGTCTACACAAGGTGCGACGACAGTGTCATGAGCATTTTTTAGCTCCTGCTGAGCGCTCTCAAGCTCAGTGGCTAATGCGTCTCTCTAATCTACTCTCTCTGTGTACCTGGACTTAAGAGTCGTCAGGTCACACAACAGCACCTCACAGTTAGGGCACTCACCACTATCACCCAAGCAAGGGGAAGAAGACAGACTCTCAATCTTGCCATTTGCCGTGGCAAGATCACTCTCAAGCTCATCTATCCTCTTCTTAGCCCCTCTAAGCAGTTTCTCCCTATACTTCAACTCCCGACTGTTCTGTTCTAGTAAATTAACAACTTCTTGTTCATAGGATGATACCTTCTCATCGTCGTCGTCGTTGGAGTCATTGGAGGAGTCCTTTTCTTTCTTCTCTCCAAGAGCCATTGAGTAGAAGCTCTTGTGGGGTCTTCGGCTGTGACGTGAGCGATTCTTCGGCTTGTCCCCGATGGTCATGAAACAGAGACCCGCTGGATTGTCTCTGTCCTTCCCCTTCCTGATCGTGATCTCTTCATCACTTGAATTTGAAGACGAGGATCTCTTGGAGTATCTTTTCTCCATCTCAGCGAAGAAGGTCTTGTCTCGCTTCTTGTTCTCACACCTGTAATCCTTCAGAGCCTTTCGAAAGAATCTTGTCTTGGGCTTGACCTTTGTGAAAGTGGAGTTTTCATACTTGCCGGAGTTGTAGGAGTTGCCCACCGACTGAGCGTACCCGAGCTGGACCAATAGTGTCCATGTGTAACAGCTCTCCCTGATACGAAGTCATCACCTGAGTCACAGGTGAGTGAGAAGCGGCAACCATTTTCCCTTAACGACAGGGATGGAAAACTAGATCATTCTCCATCTTAAGCTTGGGCAATCCTCGGATGAGGTCTACAGAGCTCAATCTGACAAGCAGATCAAAACTCAAATGGCCTAACCTCCTATGCCACTTCCAGAGTTAAGAGGAGGATTCAGCAATCAAGCAGCGAGAAGGACCAAAAGAACTAGAGAAGTCAATCCGAAAAACCTTACCAAAAGGTAAGATCTGGCAAATCAAAGACCCTCTAGAATGAACCATAGAAGAACTGCCCTTCATAAAACAAACCTCCAAACCATCCTCAAGAAGTTGCGAAACAGAAATCAATTTGAAGTTCAAATTTCCAACCAAAGCAACGTTCTTCAAAGAGAAATGGTCAGAGATATGAATTGAGCCAATGTCGTGTACCTTCCCTTGACCACTGTTCCCGAAGGTGATGTATTCCTTGGAGCTCAGGGGAGAGAGACTAGAGAACCATCTGCGATGTCCCGTCATGTGGCGAGAGCATCCTGAGTCCATGATCCATACGTCCTCTAGTCCCCAATCCTGCACAATCAGTGGTTGTAAGGGGGAGCAAATGGTCCGACACCAGGTTTAGCAAAGGAACTAAACCAGTTTCGAGCCATCTACTCAAAAGACGGAAAGCAGAAAGCATCATAAGAGTCTGGACCAAAACGCGGCTCAAAGTGCGGTCCACTGTTCTGCCTAAAACCTCGGCCACGAGGTCCAGGACCGTATCCAAAACGACCTGGAGCTCTACCGGATTGAACAACATACTCCAGAGCACGGGCATGAAAGTCGTATCCTCTACCACCACCTACACGATGCGGCCTGGCCTCTAGCCTCTCCCTGCATCGAGGAACTCTCAGTCTACCACCCTGCTGGTAGAACTGCTCTTGCCCTCAACGAGCTCTCCCTACTCTCTCAACCCGCTTCCTTCTGAAGCAAAACTCCTCAAGATGCTCGTTTCTCTGACAGTAATCACAGCGATAGGTAGGCTTCTTGGGATGTGGTTGAGGCTTGGGGTTCTTTGGCTTTGTTGTGTTGGGTGTAGACTCCTTGGTGTGAGAGGGTCCAGGAAGAGATTCTAGAGAAGTGCGGAGGTGTTTGGGCTTTGGAAACCATATGGGATTCTTTCGTGGAGGTTTGGGCTGTTCTTGGAACGCTCCATCCTTGGGCTGACTAGCCTGGAAAGACTTAGTGGAGTGAGTCTTGGTGTATCTCTGTTCTAGAGTGATTTTACTCCACTACACTACCCTGCTAATAACACTCTCAAAATCAGCCTTGGTGTAGGTGTAGTCTACCCCAAACCCAACCTGCCTCTTAAATTGCTGGATCATCATGTCGAGTTGTGGCTCTCTGGCACTCACTCAACTCAGGATTTGATGAAGGTAAAAGTTCTCATTCTGAACATCAGCTAGCTCCTCTCTCAAGGAAGCTAGAACCTCCACCTGAGACAAGCAGGTCTCCCACTCTCTATCAACTTGGACAGACTTCTCGGCTTTCAGCATGATCAATTATAATCTAAGAGACAAGCAGTTCTCATAGAAAGTGGGTGGAACAGACAGTGTCTCAAGCTCTAGCCTAGTCTGCTCCAGCTCAGCTCTAACTCTCTCCAAATCGCCCAATTGCTCATCACCCTTGGCTTTCAGCTCAGCCAAACTAGTTAGATGGGATGGGCAATCAGCACAGGGCACGACGACAGTGGCATGAGCATCTTTCAGCTCCAACTGAGTGCTCTCAAACTCAGTGGCCAAAGCATCCCTCTCATCAACCTTTTCTGTGTACATGGACTTCAGAGTCGTCAGGTCACACAACAACACCTCACACTTTGGGTACTCACTGCTATCACACAAGCAAGTGGAGGAAGATAGACTCTCAATTCTACCGTTGGCCACGACAAGCTCACTCTCATGTTCATCTATCCTCTTCTTAGCCCCTTTAAGCAGTTTTTCCCGATATCTCAACTCCTACGATTATTTTCAAGTAAATCAACGATTTCATGTTCGTAAGAGGATACCTTTTCATTGTCGTCATCGTCGTTGTCATCGGAGGAGCCCTTTTCTTCCTTATCCCCAAAAGCCATTGAGTAGAAGCTCATGTGGGATCTTCGGCATTGATGTGAGCGGCTCTTCGGCCTATCCCCGAAGGCCATGAAGCAGAGGCCCACCGGATCGTCCTTGTCCTTCCCCTTTCTTATCACGATCTCCTCATCGCTTGAGCTTGATGAAGAGGGAGAAGACGTGGACCGCTCGCAGTAGCTTTTCTCCATCTCGGCGAAGAAGGCCTTGTTGTGCTTCTTGTTCTCACGCCGGTAGTCCTTCAGGGCCTTTCTGAAGAATCTGGCCTTTGGCTTGCCCTTTGTGAAGGAGGAGCTATCGTGCTTGCTGGAGTCATAGAAGCCACCACCGGTACCCTTCTTGTGACCATTGCGCTCGGGGCAGTCGGTGATGAAGTGACCTACATCACCACACTCAAAGCACCCGGATTTTGTGCCATGTCTTTTGAACATTCTCTCATCATAGACATGACGCACTCAGTTGTTAAACAGACACAGGTCATCATCTCCTAACGACTCGAGCTGGTCCTCAGTGATAGACATCAAGGAGAACCCAGCACAGCTCACAGAAGAGGGTTCAGCAGAAGGTCTAGCAAGGGCCATGGTTTTTGTTTCAGAGTCAGTGAGATTTGATCTCAACTGGGTATCAACCTTAGTGGCCTTCAGCTTGCTAAACAACTCAGAAATTGTCAAGGTATCATAAGAGGTGCTCTTAATGATAGAGGATACCTTGATCTCCCAGATCTTAGGGTCCAAGGTATGAAGAACCTTGAGCGCCTGCTCATGATCTGAGACTAACTAAACTCCCTTGGCCTTATTGGCTCGAAGCTTGTTGATGATCGATTGAAAACGACCAAACAAAGCTTCAACAGATTCACCCGGCTTCTGTGTGAAATTTTCATATTCACGCCGGTAGGTCTGATAGAGCCAAGACTTGACCTAGGCTGTCCCCTCATGGTGTGCCTGGAGGATAGCCCAGATCTCTCTAGCAGTGGTGAGATGACTCACACGCTCAAATTCAGTGGGACCTAAACCAGAAAACAAAATGTTCACCGCTTTGTTGTTGTTCTAATGTTGGGCGATAATATCAGGAGAATTACGCTCAGCAACAGGCAATACTGTGAAAGTCGCCTGAACACAAATGTCCCAAATGTCCAAGCTTTGGCTCATGAGATAGGCTCGCATGCGAGACTTCCAATAATTATAGCTGTTGGCGTAAAAGATTACGCTAACAGGTTTCTGTAGAAGAGAAACTAACAAACGAAGTGTTTGCGAAGAGAACTGTTCTAAGCCTCCGAAAGGATAATAACTTAGAATAGTTCGAATGTGTGTATTGAATAACTTGTATTCGGTCCCCATTACAGGGTGAAATGGGGGGTATTTATAGGCCCAAACATTAAGGAAAATACCTATTTACCCCTCTATTACAACCGACATAGTGGAAACTATTCGGTTCCCTTAATAGGGCTAAAATGGTAAAAGACTAATCTAATGAGAAAGAAGATAAGTCTTCCATCTTAGCTGGCAGAAAAGATCTTGGAGGGCCATAGTTCGAAGATGTACTCTGAACCAATGCCTATCTTCGTACTTCGAACTGGGTTCCGGGTATCTTCGAAGATGATCTTCTGGGAACCTTCGAACCTGCTGTCTGCCTTTATGTTGCTTCGGCAATAACCCCGAAGATGAGATATTTTCCCCCAACAATAGCCATAAGCTTCCAAGGACGGGACCTTTCCAGGAGAAGTCATGGTCAATACCTGGGTTTATAACCGGTCAAGGTATGGAAAAACCCTAACTAGGCTCTGATACCACTTGTAGGACCAAAAGTAGCGACCAGAGGGGGTAAACAGATCAACAATGTCAAAAATAATCTAGCCTAAAAACGACTGGTGTTCTAATCGAAAAGACACCAACAAAATGCTTAAAGGCAGATTAATAAATCATTTAACTCACAGGCATCTCAACCACCACATGTATAATCATAAAACATAGCATAAGCATTCAATTAGACAAAATAAGTGCAGATGATGAACTATGCTCACAAACGATTCAAGATGAACTAAATATATAAAAATATATCAATGAACATTCATAGTGCAATCTGAATAAAAAACTTACTGTGTATCAATCTATTCTAGACTATTCAGAAATAATAGCAACAGTGCATGAGAATAGCGAAATGACATTTATATTGTGCTTGCGCTTTCCCAAAATATGTGCAGCTACTTTGTGTTCAACAAAACTGCTTGTTAAGATTTAAAACAGCCCCAGAGTAATCACAGTAATCAAAAAGGTATGTGCACGCAAAACAAGAAAAATGATTAATGTGTATGGCTGATTATTGCGTTGCTCCTGTTTGTGCATTCAATCGAACAGTTTCAGAGTAACAAACCGACATGCTGTAGATTGCCGATTTCTACAGTGCTCCAACCACCACCTTGCGCAAAAATGCCTGCTCGCTGAACTCCTGGTCCACGCGCGAGCCCTCTGCTGCTCGAGCCGAAATTTCTGCATGTGGCGTTCGCCGATCCTCACGCCTAGTGCCTCTACTTCTGCTCATGCATGCCACTCCACATGCTGCCGCCAACGCGTAGCTGCTGGCTGCTAGGTGCTAGACGCTAGCTGTAGTTCTCAGCCGCTAGGTCTAGATGCTAGCTTCTGCAGCCGAACAAAAAACAAGCGGCGGGGGAAAAACCAAAGCCTAGAGAAACAAGAGGCATGCGGTGGCGGCTACACGGAAGAACGAACGTCGGCAATGATAAACCTCAGAGATGAACAGAAAAAGTGACCCAATATTTGGTAAAGTGTTTTCTGAAAATGGGTAACCCTAACCCTAGGGATTGGGGCCCTATTTATAGGCAACCCAATAGCCTAGGAAAATACCAAAAGACCCTTAGGGTTTTTACAGACGCTGAAATAAAATGGAAAAGACCAAACTGCCCTTAGGATATTTTTATAGACTTGAATGACTGACTGTCGATCTAAGGACAAAATAGTAAACTCATAATTACAGATGACTTATCCTGAAGCGGAGCTTTCGTAGCGACTACGGCTTCACCTTAGAACGGTCAGATCCAAGATCAGTGGTTGTCAGTTTTGTGCCGAAACTGACTAAGCGTCCACCGACTTTGCACTAGGTACCCGGATTGGGCCAGCCCGATTCCGCAGCTCTCTCAGCCCGACAATTGCTTGCCGCCCGTATACCTGAGCCAATCCTTGTCAACAGCCTAGTGGATCCTCTGCTGCTCCTAGCCCATGTACTCGGATTGGGCCAGCCCGACTTCGCGGTCCCTCTTCCTGACAGTCGCTCGCTGTCCGTGTACCTGAGTCACATGCGGCCCATACACAGCAGGTCTTCTCTTCTCTTCAGTCCTCTTTGACTTCCATAGACGATGACTCATCACATCTAGAGACATGAGGCCCATACTTTTCAGCATGGCTCCTCACAAGTCCCAAGTCATAGCTGACTTTGTGGACGAGTGGACTCCATCTGTAGTCTGGGCTCCGGAAGAAACCTCCGAAGGTCTATGGACAATTTATTCTGATGGAGCATATCAGGCATTTTGTGCGGGAGCTAGAGCTATGATAATATCGCTGTCAAGGCAGAAGGCCATGTATTCTGCGAGGCTCAACTTTAAGACCACCAACAATATCGCAGAATACGAAGGGATCCTACTAGCCCTCTGAAAGGCAAAGGCACTTGGAGCAGCAAGGATTATAATAAAAACAGATTCCCAAGTCGTCGTTGGGCATGTTGACAAAAGCTTTCAAGCCAAGAACTCGCATCTTGCAAAGTATTTAGAACAAATCCACAAGACCGAAGCAATGTTTTCTGTTCGAAGTATCCCTTGAGCAGATAATCAATTTGAAGACACTCTAGCAAAGGCTGCAGCTGGAGCATTGGACGTCCTGGAGGGCGCTTTCTACGAAGAACTTATCAAGCCTACGGTGCATCAATTACCCTCCGCAGAAGTCCTTTGCATCCCAGTCACCGATTGGTGGACTCCAAGAATGGATGTTTTGCAAAATAGCGCAATCTTGTCAGAAGGTCCGGATTTTCCGAAGGTTGCAAGCAAGGGCTCAAAATTACGAGCTTGTCAACGGAATATTGTACAGAGTTGGAGTTTGTTCTCCCCTACTCTGGTGCATCTCACAAGCCGAAGGCCAAGATACACTTCGGGAGATTAGCGAAGGCTTATGTGGCAGCCATCTAGGCCCTGGTGCTCTACCAGGAAATACACTTCGGCAGTGGCTCTATTGGCCAACAATTGTAAGAGATGCGGAAGAGTTAGTTCGAACCTGCCAAGGTTGCCAGTGGATGGGTACACGGAGCCACCGTCCACCAACACCTCTTCAAGTTATTGCCCTAGTATGGCCAATGGCACGATGGGGAATGGATCTCATCAGCCCTTTTCCATTGGCAAAAGGCAGCTTGAAGTTTGTAGTGGTAGCAATCGAGTATTTTTCTAAATGTGTCGAAGCTGAACCCGTAAGTGCTATAACTTAAAGAAATGTGCAAAAATTCTTTTGGCAAAATATCATATGCAGGTTGGGAGTGCCAAGGGAGTTAACTGTGGATAATGGCACTTAGTTTGAAGCTGAACCCTTTAGAGAATTTTGCGAAGGACTGGGCATCAAGTTATGCTTCGCAGCCGTTCGCCAACTCCAATCCAACGGAGCCATCGAGCGAGCCAATGGAAATATTCTCTCTGGTTGAATCGTAGGATTGTCGGGTTGGCTAAGGGGCTATTGACTGAATAACTCCCTAAGATTCTATGGTCCATTCGGACCACTCAAGCCAGGTCGACAGGCTTCACCCCATTTAGGTTGCTATTCGGAGACGAGGCCATGACTCCTAGGAGCTCAAATGTGGATACCTTCGTGTAGTGGAGCCTGGAAATGAAGATGAAAGAAACCCTTTGCTGGTCTTGTCAGAAGAAACAAAGCTTGGAGCTATCGCCAATCTGACCAAGTACTAAGAACAAACGAAGACATGGTATGACACGAAGATAAAAGTGAACGAGCTTAGACCAGATCATTTGGTGTTGTGATGTGTAATTGCTTCGGGGAAGCTAGGAAATAAATGGGAAGGACCATATATTATCCTCCGCTCAGGGCACCCCAGGTCGTTTAAACTAGCTAATTTAGAAGGGGAAGAGTTGAAGCATGCATGGCATGCAGAGCACCTTAAACGTTATTATGCTTAGGGGATCCTTGCAATCAATTGTAAAAGTACCTTTCTGAATTAAATAAAGATGGAGGTTTGAATTATGTTTACTCTTCAAATATTCCTTACTCCTGGTGGATGCATCAGGAGAACGAAGATGCTTGCGGAGGTAAGCATCTTTCAAGGAACCCAAAAAACGTCCTTCGAACCATTGGTTCAAGGATTCCATTGAAGAGCCGAAGGTGGCTAGCCTATGGATTTCAGGCTCCAGCTTGTTAGGATCCGTAGAAGAGTCTAAGGACTTTAAAAGAACAGATTTCTGGCCTCCGGGTTCAAAGCATCTATAAAAGAGCCGAAGGTGGCCAGCCTACAAATTCCAGGCTCCGACTTGTTAGGATCCGTAGAAGAGTATAAGGACTTTAAAAGAACAGATTTCCTGCCTCCGAGTTTGAAGCATCTGTAAAAGAGCCGAAGGTGGCCAGCCTATGTATTCTAGGCTCTATCTTGTTAGGATCCGTAGAAGAGTTTAAGGACTTTAAAGGAATAGATTTTTGGCCTCCGGGTTCGAAGCATCTGTGAAAGAGCCGAAGGTGGCCAGCGTATGGATTCCAAGCTCCGGCTTGTTAAGATTCGTAGAAGAGTGTAAGGACTTTAAAAGAATAGATTTCCGGCCTTCGGGTTCGAAGCATCTGCAAAAGAGTCGAAGGTGACCAAGCAATAAGGTTTCAAGGCTCCGACCCAATGAAACACTTTCAAAGTCCTAAGCGACTGCTATTGGAGCTTACAAGTGTAAACTTAGCTCCGATACTTATAAACATCATATGATGAACATACAGTTTGAAGAACTCTACAAAAGAGAAGTATGCTTACCAAGTGTTGTGCGAAGCATCAGATTGTTATATCAATCATTGTGTCCGACGGACCCTATCACAACGCGTATGGTCCCCCACCGACAAGGAGGGGCAGGGGAGTAAGGAACAACCAAGAGATGCTTACAAAACAAATTATATTAATTCGATACTCATATTGTATTACATCAAGAGAAATTTTGGTCTAAGCCTAGATAAAAACAGAGACCCCTCCGACCTCTAGAGATATTTTTAGGACCACCTCGGTGTTCAGAGCCTAGAGTCTTCAAGACTTTCCTCTTGGTCCGAGTGCTTTTCTTCGAAGCTCGCAGTTTTTTCTGCTCCTCTTGAAGTTCAGCCCAGGACAGAAGTCTTTTAGAGCTAGCCTCCGCCGGGTCTTCGGCCTGGTACTCCGAGTTAGACCAATCTACGTATTCGGAGGACGAAGATGCTACTTCCTTATGCTCTTCCTTAATATAAGCTAAGACTTCACGATGGACTTCGGGTACTATTTCCCCATGATCTCCTCGAGGAACGGAGAAGCATGAGCGTCGGTAGGGCCTTAAGCCTTCGAGGACAGCCCACTGCCGGCAGAGCCCTTCGCTAGGCTCCAGTGCTTCGAAGTTGAGTTCCGAAGTGCATAGCAAAACCTAAGAATAAACATCCAAACAGAGACTCCTCATTTATAATTTTTCATTCATATAAAGGGCTTTACAATATTTCTTGTACATGCTTAAGCGCCCTATAAAGCTAAACCTGCGGGTTGGCTGGTGGAGCAGGCAGGGTTAGAGCCGGTGAAGTCGGAGCTGGAGGCTTCATCTGAGCTTGCTTCTGCCAGTGAGCCTCATTGATCCAAGCTTTGGCTGAAGCTTTGTGGTCTGTTTTCCAGATTACCCGGAAAGCTTCCCAAGCAGAGACTACATCCAGCGAAGGACGCAACATGTCTTCGTCGGTGAAGCCTGCAGGCATTCAACCCCCTACCGGAGCAACAGGAATCCTAAGGGTTTTGACATGATGAAGGACTCTGATTCTTACTACCTACCTGGAGATCTCTCCGTAGCGAATCCCGGAGCCCTTCATCAACTTCGTTGCCGCTTGGATAATCTTCAGCTTCCGATCGAGGGGCTCGCTCACCACAGATGATGACGAAGGGCACATCGTGCCAAAATATTCCAAGGTACCCCGAAGGGTGTCCATGGTCTGGTCAGCAATGATGGTGTGCTTATTTTCCGCCAGCTCAGAAGCAGAAGTAGATACTTTGGCTATTCTTGAGAGCAGAGTGCTCTTCTGGGCCAGTGCTTGTTGGACTGATTCTTGGAGTTCAACAAGTTGTGCGCTAGAATCTGCTGCTGCTTGCTAGAGCTTCTCGACCTCCGCCCTAAGCACCACACACTCGGTTTCGATCTCTTGGATCGAAGCCTTGAGTGCAGTGTTGTTCTGTTGCTTGGCCCAGAGTGCTTCGTTGGTGATAGCCCTAGCCCCCCGCTCCTCGATGAGCTCCTCCTCTAGTTGCAGTGTTTTTCCCTCGAAGCCTTTGAGGGCGGACTGGAGGGTAGAAACTTTCCTTTTGAGACGATTAGTTTCGAGCTCATTAGAAGTCGCTGCCGCTCTAGCAAGGACGAATTGCTGCAAAAAAAGCAAAGTAAGTACCAAGTAATTTCATTCATTAATTTAATACACATGTTGTATGTTGCATACCTAATGGGCAACCCTTTCGAGGGCCAAATCGAGCTCCGGTGCTCTAGTTTCACTCAAGATGGAGACCAGTTCGGAGCTCGCGATCTCTTGGCCTTTGTCCAACAAGGGTTCCAGAAGCATTTGGAGCCCTATCCGTTGCTCCAAGAATGGAGCGAATAGAGGAAGCCAGGATAGGGCCCGACAGTCATCTACCGCAGCCTCCTCCTCTGACTTGCTCACCGAAGGGTCATTGGAGGAAGGCATCGCCGTCAAGGTAGGGAGGGGGCCGAAGCTCGTCATACTCTTGCCCCTCCCTGGCACAAAAGCTGCAGCTGGTACTTCAGCTAGAGTAGATACTCCTTCAATCATTGCCCCCTTGGTCGGAATTACTTCGCCCGAGACAACTCCAGTCGTCGGAGCCACTACATTAGCCAGAGCCTCAACTCAGAGTGAAGTCGAAGCTCCACCGGTGGTCGGAGCCACACCGCTCCTCGACGCACCTACAAAAGTTAAGGTATTCATTGAGTATTTGTTGTGTGGTAATTATTGTAGGAATTGCAAAGGCAAAGGCTTCAATGTATACCTTCGTCCATGCCTTGGGGGAGAATTGTGGGGTCCTCCAGAACTTCGTACATTCGGAGATATTCTTCGAGGTCATCCCCTGAAGTTTGCTCTAGTGCAGTTGCTACAGAGGGGTCTCTGGCTATGGCTGGGGACTCATCCTCGCTATCTTGCAATAGATAGTCTTCAAGGGCCTTCCCCATCTGGACGTTAGAGTCTTTTTCTTCTGAGCCCTCCGAAGAGGAGCTCTGAATGTCCAGAGAGGAAGGCGCAGATACCAGAGATGCTTGATTAGGAGGCTTCATCATCTTCTTCCCTTTATTGACGGGGGGTCTTGGCGGCCTTTTTCGAGGGCTCGACGGTGGTTTTCCTCTTCTGAGGAGCCACTTCAGTTGAGTCGAAGTCTGGCAAAGGAGGAGGCTCCATCCCAAGAGCACTCGACACCCTGTTGAAGTGCTCCCAGCTTCCCACCAGCTCCACCTTTCGCTGCTTCTTCACCACTATAGGGGCTCTGAGCACACATTCAGTGGCTCTTGCAATCTGTTCCGAAGCTAATGCTAAGGGAGCCGCTGAAAAGAGGTAGCATTTCATTAAGTATGTTATCTGTTTTGTAATGCGTTAATTGCAAAAAATGCGAAGACTTACCTAGGCTTCGAAGCTCCCCTCCGAATCTTTTTGAAATGCAATCGGCCAAAAAACTCTGAGAGGCGGGATCTGGAGGGCGATGAATTCTACCACGAGATCCCGAATGCTCATACGGCTGTCTATTGAAGAAAGTAACCCAAGCCGCGTTGAAAGCAAGCTTCGGCTCAGAGTAACCTCGGCCTCCTTCCGGTACCAGATTTCTTGAAGGGGCCCTACGAGGCTGGAGTCCTCTCGGACTTCAGCGTAGAACAACCGGAGGATCTAGTTGGTGTACCACCGATTGTTGATGGCCTTCACCGGGAAATGCTGCGTGTACTCCTTCCGAAGTTGGAAGTTAACAATTCGAAAGACATCAACACCTTGGTGTCTCCGGGTCCGTCTTTTGGCTTCGGCTGGTAGGAGGCTTCGTGAGTGGCGGCGAAGACCTATTATCTCCCTTCGCATTCTTCTGCCCGATGGGCCCATTCGAAGATGGCCAGTCTTGCTATGGCATTGGGGGATAACTATGGCAAGGTAATGTGGAACATGTCGAGTACCTCTGCTAGGAAGTTGATTGCAGGAAGTCCCAGTCCAGCTTCGAAGAAAGCCTCGAAAACCACCACTTATCCACTCATGGCTGCGGGGTCGTCTCTGTTCTAGGAAGTCGAGTTCTCATGCCAGGGCCCAACTTCCCGTTCACCGCTTCCTCGATGGAGTCTGCTGTGCTCATCGATTGCCCGAGGATGAAGCTCTGCGACAATGGCTTCTTGGACAGTGGGCAGAGCTCCCGATGGTTCTTTGGCCAAGAAATCCCCGAAGCCCCTGCCATGGCCACCGCCGCTGATGTCGCCCATGCTTGCCTCTGCGCCAGAGTTCCCACCGTGGCCGGCACCATTGTGCTGGTCCTCGCCATTAGTTGGTTGCTAAGAAGATTGGGGAAAATTGGGAGGTTGAAGAAAGGAAGCTTAGTAGCAAAGCTCGGTAAAAAATTTTGATGGGCTTTAGCTCCCCTTTTTATAGACTTTCCACTAGTTACTGCATTTCGAACATGCATTCACATTATAGGCTCAGCTTCTGTCGCTGACAGGTGGGACCAGGAGGTAAAAAAGTGTGAACCCACAGTAAAGTTTTGACCGTTACTTTTTCCAGGAGCCTAATGGCTACTTGAAGGGTAACGGCCCAAAATTAATGGCTCTCCACGATGCTTCGCCTCCGCAACAGTTCATTTCCCTGTGAAGCATTCACACAGGAGTCCAAGTTCGAAGCTTTCGTCGGACATACTTCGATGTCAAAGACACTTCGAATAGCGGTAATACCTTCAAAATTTTCTAAGTCCCTGAATATGAAAATATTTCTTGCGTATACTGCTCTCCTTCTATACAGATCAAATTGGAGAAGCGTATTCGAGGGGCTATGGTTGGGGGGAAATACTTCATCCCTAGGGCCATTAAGATTAAAAAGCAAAGACAATTTATGCAGCTTTAGTACAGAATCTTGCCCCAATGTTGATGAAGTTCCGAGCTGAAGGGTCCTCCGAACCCTAGTTTGGAGGTACCCTCTGAAGACTCTGTCTCTATAGTGGGAAACAGCAAGACAGACGGGACGTCTGCCTTATCTATCTTGTTCGAATACATTTTACTATTTTAGCCCTATTCGGGGTACCTAATAGTTTCCACTATGTCGGTTGTAATTGAGGGGTAAAAAGGTCTTTTCCTTAGAGTTTTTAGCTATAAATACCCCCCTCCTCACCCTATAATAGGCATCGAATACTCAGATATTCAATACACAACTTCGAACTACTTTGAGCTATTATCCTATTCGCAGGCTTGAGATAGTTCACTTATGTGGGATCGGAATGGCGACTAGAGGGGGGTGAATAGGCGCCTCGACACTTTCTTTCGAATGTGATGGCCTAATGAAATCACCCAACGCACCTCTAAGGACTCAAATTCAAGTTTCAAACCAATCAGCACAACTTAGAGCTCAAACAGATTCAAATGTCCAAAAACAGTTTTGATTCAAGTTTCTCAAACAGCCACTATCAAAAAGGGAAAATTACTCACATGCCATTATAATTTTTAGAAATTGCCTATATGCCACTGTCAGTGACTGTGGTGGCCCCCATATGTCAGTGACACATCGATGGCATATTGGCAAACCGCAAAAATTGTAATGGCACGGAAAAAATTAACCCTATCAAAAACACTCACTCTAAAGATTAAATTTCAGATTAAAAAGTAACTCAGAAAGTTTTAACTCAATCACAATTGAGAAACACACACTTCTGAAATTTTTCGGTCGATGAATAGTAAATGTAATTTCGGCAAAGCACAATTGTTAAAATTTGGTTCAATTTCCAAATTTCAACTTCAGATTCACTTTAGCTCAGCACATACAAATTCAGTTCATGACCAGCATTCTAGATCCTTAAAATTCACAAGGCTGATTATGCAAAATCAGAGTTCTTGACAAATACCCTCTTTGGCAATACGATTGCTGTTGGGGGAAAATACTTCATCCTTAGGACTTTAGAGATTGACAATCAAAGATAACTTATCAGCATCAAAGCTTGCGTTCATCTCTGAAGGTGGTGAAGTTTCTAAGCCGAAGGGTGCTTCGTCTTTTGATTCGAAGGTCGTTTCCTAATGCTCTGAAGCTACAGTGGATAACAGCTAGACTGATAAGACGTCTACCTTATCTACCTTCTCCAGATAGATTTTACTATTTTCGCGCTGTTCGGGGTACCGAATAGTTTCCACTATGTCGATTGTAATTGAGGGGTACATATGTCTTTTCCTTAGAATTTTTGCCAATAAATACCCTCCTTCTTACCCTGTAATACGCATCGAATACTTATTTATTCAATACACAATTTCGGACTACTTTGAGCTATTATCCTATTCGGAGGCTCGAAATAGTTCTCAGCACAAACTTCTTATTTGTTAGTTCTTAATCTTCGAGAACCTGTTAGCGTAATCTTTTACGCCAACAGTTGGCGCCATCTGTGGGGATCCTCGTTCTAAAATCTAGTTCTCTTCTACTGACTATGCTTCAGAGAGCACTTGCGGAGGGAGCTTCGGAGTCTCAAGACTCTACGCACCCTTCGGTAAGGGGTTCCTAGTGCAGCTCAAAGGACTTTTTTCGCCTTCCCAAACCAAACGAAGTCCACGAACTTCAGACCTCATCTTCATTAGCTATGCCTCCTAAGCGGACCCTAGCCTCTGATCCTCCCCGAAGGTCCCCTCGGACCAACGAAGCAGGACCTTCAGTTATGCCGATAACCCCCGAAGGGGCCACTGGACGTCGACCACCCAGAGCGCCGCCGATCGACTCCGCTCTCAAGCCTCCACTCATGCTCCCGAAGGGCCTCAAGACGGTGGTGCTGGCAACCTTCCTAAAGCTGTCCAAGTCCTGGAGGAGGCCGAGAATGCATCTGTTGGGGGAATAGTTTTCCCTTGAACAGGGGCCAAATGACGTCAACCTGCGACGGCCTTCGGTCCGGAGCCCAACACTGTCAAATCCTGTACCTTCTCGAAGAAGATGTTTCCAAGACTCAAGGTTCACCTCGAAGCCCTCAAGATTCCTTAAAAGACGTCCAAAAGCTAAGTCTCAGGCTAACTTCAAAGCTAGCCTCCGGGCCTTGTTCGGAGTTAGCCTTCGAGCTATGTTCGAAGTTAGCCTTAGAGCTCCCTTCGGAGCTCCTCAGAGCTAGTCTCCAGACCCTCTCTAGCCGATTCAAAGCCAAGGCTCCGAGGCCCCAGTTCGGAGGTCCAGTTCGGAGGTCCAGTTCGGAGGCCCGATTCAGAGGCCCCTGTTCGGAGCCCCAGTTTGGAGCCCAGGTTTCGAGCCCCTGTTCGGAGCCCCTGTTCAGAGCCCCAGTTCGGAGCCTCAATTCGGAGCCCCGGTTCGGAGCATGCTTCGAAGCCTACTTCAGAGTGTACTTCGAAGCCTCCCTTGCAGCCTCTGCCTGAAGAGCTCTGGCCCTACTCCGAACCCAGAAGATATTTACACCCTGCTATAGTGTAGAAGTCGTACTAGGGGCCCCTCTGCCCATAGTCTGTCATTTAGCTGGTCAAGAAGTGACGTTGCCTGACACGTCTGTAAAGCTATAAAGCACTTTTGTACCGTAGCTAGCTCCTTTCCCCCTTTTGCCCCTATGAGTCTGGGACTCATAGAGGGCATCTCCGTCTTTTCCTTTGGCCTACGTGCCTATAAAAGCAGGGCCAAGCCCTTGTAACAGGACACCTTCTCCAGGGGGCCATGAGACCCTGTAGTTCACTTCTCCACACCAAGGCATACCATGCCAAATCCACCACAAACTGGACGTAGGGCTATTATCCCCTAGGGGAGGCCCGAACCAGTATAAATCCTTTCTCCCTCTGAGAGAACCCTTCGAGGTTCATTCTACACATCATATACACACATACAAAACATGTGCTGTAGCTAACACAATTGCTACAACAGTTGGCGCCGTCCGTGGGGACCTTAGTCCTAAAAGCTAAGTTCACTGCCACTGCCTGCAACTCGAAGTACGCTTGAGGGGGGAGCTTCGAAGACTTCTTGCTTCGAGCACCCTTCGGCAAGGGGCTTCGGGTGCAGTTCGAAGGCCGTCTTCGCCTTCTCCCATCCTTTGCACCTCGGAGCTCGCCCTTCAGCAAGGGGCTCCGCTTGGTGTGTCGAAGGCCGTCTTCGCCTTATCCTATCCTTTGCATCTCGGAGCTCGCCCTTCAGCAAGGGGCTCCGCTTGGTGCGTCGAAGGCCGTCGAAGCCCCAGGGGCTACGAGGCAAGCTTTCAGCCACTTGACGAGGTATGTACGCTATCCGAGGTACTACTTCGATTTACAGTATTACAGTTACCTTGATATAAAATCAAAGCTCTGCTTCGCCTAAAATCGAAGCCCTGCTTCGCCTTAAATTTGAAGCCCCGCTTCACCTTAAAATTAGAAGCCTTGCTTCATCTTATCAAAAACACGAAGCCTTGCTTCGCCTTGTATAAAATCCGAAGCCTCACTTCGCCTTACAAAATCTGGAGCATCCCTCCGAAGGCTACACAGCGCCTCCAGGCCCGTAGCAGTAACAGGGACTCCGGGACATGGCTCGATGCGTCCAGGGACTCCGGGCCACCGGCCCGATGCGTCTAGGTATTCCGGGTTCCGTACCCGAAGCATCCCATGGATTCCGGGTTCCGTACCTGAAGCATCCCAGGGTCGAAGGTGACACAGAGTCGAAGGTGGCTCAGAGCCGAAGGTGGCTCAAATTATCACAGGTTCGGTGAATCCACACCAAATATCCATTTTCATTACAGAATCAAGCTCAGAAGCCTTGCTTCGTTATCTAAACACACTCCGAAGCCTTGCTTCGCGTGTCAAAATCTAATATACGCCTAAACATGTCGAAGTCATGCTTCGCTTAAAATCTAAGTGTGTTTCGGAGCCTTGCTCACGCACAACATCCAAATCCAAGCATGCCAAAGCATGCTTCGCTTAATTTGGCTACGCTGAAGCATTGCTTCGCTCCAAATTAACGCGTTCGAATCCCAAAAGAGGCCTTTGCTCGATGTGTTATAAGCATCCGAAGCCGCCAAAAAGGCACACCCCTTCGCATTTTTATTGCCCGCACCAGCAACGGCTAAGTCCCTAACTGCCACGAGCAAGGGGAGAAGCATGTATGCGAGATGTGCGAATGTAATATGTAGTGCGAGCGTGACAAGCTAAAATGTTCGAAGCCATCAGATAATGCGAAGCATGCAGACAAAGTATGCAAATACAATAAACTCCATTGAATAATAGTTGAGAAATATGTTACAAATGTACTTCGAACACAAAACTACGAGTAGTCTGTATCTAGGCCTAAAAAAATCGAGTGCGAGGCCGCAACCCTCGCTTTCCTTTCTTTCGTCTAGGGCCCCCTCGGCTGGACGAAGCCTCGTCGGAGCCTGCTCTCCCACGTCCGGCTCGTCCAGCCTCCGAAGCCCGCAGACCTCGTCTTCCACTTTGTAGGTCGCTCCAAGTCTGCGAGGCAGGCGGTGCCGTGTCGAAGGCAGAGAAGTCTAAAGCTTCGTCGCCTGCTAAGACTGTTTGCGAAGGCAAAAACAAAGAACTCCAAAGGGACTCCGTCTTCACAATGGCCAATAGATCCTGAGCTACTTCAGGGATGGCTTCGCCGCTAGGCCCCCTCGGAAGCATAAACCGAGGGGGGCCTTCGGACCTAGCTACCTCGAGGACTGCCCACAACTGCCGAAGTTCTTCAGAGTCCTCAAGCACTTCGAAGTCAACATTCGGAGGCTGAGCCTGGGCAGGTATAAAAAACCCCTGCATTTATATTAATAAGATGATAAGTTTTTACAAGCCTGCAGTTAAGAATTACAAGGAGCCTAAGGAGATCTACACCTTCGGAGGTGGAGGTGTCGAGGTCGAAGGCCGATTTGGCGAAGCAAGCGCTTTGGCTCGGTGAAGGCGGAGGGCCTTCTGAAGCTCGAGGACTGCTTCAAAGCCTTGGGCCTTCCAAGGCTGCTGAAGCCACCGCCAGGCTCCGCGGACGTCTGTCAGAGGCGTCACCAAGTGTTGGCCCCCGAAGGCCACCGGGGTCGCGGAGGTTGCTGCTTCTATGTGGTTGCACCCCGCGTCATGAAGCATCTGCAACACTCCTTGGCCCGCCACTCGGCCGGCCATCAGGGCGAAGCCCTTTAGAGACTACTCCGTCGTCGAAGCCACCACCTTCAAGAACGCGGCGCGGTCCCCAATCGGATCCTAGTCGCTGAAGTCCTGAGCCCGACATTCGGTCCATATCTGTTTAAGGACTTCGGCCAGACTCTGAGTGGCTTCACCAAGGTTGTCAACGATGAAGTCCTCAAGTGACTGAGACCGGTGGCGGAGTTCAGAGTTCTCCATCACCTGCCGGGCTTCGGTGTCCTTCGCCTGCCGGGCTTCGGCGTCCTTCGCAGCTTTGAGCTCCGCGTGGAGCCTATCGATCTCCGAGGCCAAGGCTTCCTTAGCCTTACTAGCCTCGGCCTTCACCGCCTCTGCCTCAGCCCTTGCCGTCTCGACCTCGCCCCTCACCACATTGGCTGAAGCTTCGGCCCGCCTCCGCTTCTCGGCTTCCACCGAGACTTCGCGTCGGAGGGCCTCCTTCTCCTCTGCCAGGCGCGTCATCCGCCTGTCCGCAGAAGTCGAAGCTGCTGCATTCAGTGCGAAGGCCTGAAAGAATTCAAGAGATCATAAGTGTTGATCGAAGATGAAGGTATAACTCGAAGGCTGTGAAGGACTTCGCTCACCTACATAAGGGCTTCGTTCGCATTGATGAAGAGTTCCATGGGGTTCGAGTGGATGAGTTGAGCCACCAAGTCCCCTGCCTCCGCAGCTGCACAGCCCTCACGGAAGCTGTTGATGGCCGCCTCTGTCACGATCCCCTTCGGCCAAAGAGGCTGGACAATCTACTCAGCCGCAACCACCTACGCAGGTTTCGGCATGGCTGGGCTTAGCTCCACCACCTCGACGTCCTCGTCTCTTTGAGGGTCCCCTTCGCCACGACCACTGCCTCCGTCTTCTTCAGACGAGGAGCTGTCGGACTTTGAGCTACTGCCGCTGCTGCCACTGCTGCCACTGCTACTACTACCGGAGGCCTCTGCTGGCTTCGCCGCGGTGGGCCTCGCGCCGGCGTCGTCCTCTGCCGGCTTCACCGCGGTGGGCCTCGCACCGGCATCCTCCTCTGAAAAAAGTCCAAGTCAAAATCCACATATTGTAGAGAAGTATGTTTGAAGTGTTTACCTTCGCCAGAGATTTCTTCAAAGAAAGAGGGGTCAATGTGTGCCCCCCAGTCCCTTCGCTGTGAGGCTGGCATGTCGGCCTCCGCTCCCAAAGTCATCGCCGCCAAAGCCTTCGCTACCTTCTTGGTAGCTGGAGCACTTGTGTGCTTCGCCGCTGCTTGAGGGTTCGTGACCGCTGCCTCTTCCGAAGTAGGGGCTTCGGTCGCGGGGACCTCCAGACTAGCCCTCGAAGTTTCGGGCTCGTCGTCATCCCCTCTCTTCCTCTTGGCGCCGGCCGTTGAAGCTGCAAGGTGGGAGAAGTCCGGTAGAGCTAGGACCTCTTCATAGCCGAGCAGGGTCCACACCCTGTTCCAGTGCTCCCAGTACCCCACCGAAGCTAGCCGCTGGGCTTGCTCCTCCGGTGTTGGAGCCCCAACAACACGCTCCGCCACCACGATGGCCTCCTCTGGAGTCCTCACTTCAAGATGGGCTTTAGAAAAGTTCAAGTCAGATTGAAGTTTTTGCGAAGTATGAAAGTGGAAAGGTTTCGAAGCCTTACAGAGGCGTTCAAAGGCGAGCTCGTTTAGGCCCCCTCGGCCCGAAGCTTGGAAGAGCCCCTCCGGCCAAGAGCGCACAAGGGGGCTGAGCTGGAGGGTGATGAACACCTCCGCAAGGTCCCTCATGCTCATCTTCGTGGCAACCCTCCGAAGGAGCGAGATCCTCGAGCGAAGGGTGTCCGGGCTGGTCTTCACCACCCCTTCGCGCCGATATGAGATAAGGGAATTGGTACTCCGAAGGGGAGAGTTCACACCGACGGAGGCGTAGAACCACTCTTGATCCCACTTCGAGTACCATTTGCTGTTGGCGGCCCTCGCCGGGAAGGCATCTTAATACTCCCTCCGAAGCTGGAAATTTTCGCTGCCGAAGGCCAAGGCCCTCTTGACGCGGTCTGTGCCCTCCCTCGGCTTCAGTTGGCAGTTGGCGTCATGAAGGGTGACGAAGACATCTGCACGGCCCTCGCAACCCTTGGCCCTCATGGCCCATTCGAAGAGAGCAAGCCTCGCCACGGCGTTGGGCGAAAGCTGAGGAAGCTCGAGGTTGTAGGCCTTGAGGACTTCACTCAGCATCCCCACTGCTGGCAGCCCAAGGCCGGCTTCGAAGAAGGCTTCAAACACTACCACTTCGTCGGCCCGAGGCCTCAGTATAGCCTCCGACTTCTCCGGGACTCTGAGTTGAATCTTCACTGCAATCCTCCCTTCGCAGGCCCTCTGGATAGATTCCTCTGTGGAGATCGAGACCCTCATCTCCAGCGTCTGCTCAAATTTGTCGGAGGGTGTCCAAAGGTCCCTCGGCCCCAGCCGCCTCGGTGCAGGCTTCGCTGCCGTAGCCGCCGCTGCCTGCAGTTGGGCGGAGCTCGAGCTCGGGCCCAAGGCCAAGGCCTTCGAAGCTGCCTTCTTCGACATCTTTGTGGGACTTCGGCGCGAGGGGCTAAAAGCTAGCGAGGTGTGCTTCGCGTGAAGCCAAGGAGGAAAAGAGAGCGAACGATGTGAGGCGCTGAGAAGACAGAAAATGGGAGCGTGCCGAAGCCGCACGCGGTAAACCCCTATTTATAGGCGGTAAGAATTCCGACGGTTCGTGGGTCGTACCCACTGGCAGGTGGGCCTCCAGCGAAGGCGAAGCGGCCCAGCGAAGGGTAACGGTCAATTTTCTAACCACGGCGGAGCCGGTTGATCTCCCCGAGGTCATTCTGACAGTTGACGCAGACAGTAATTACCTGCGAATTTCGAAGTCACCTTCGGTCCAAGCTCCGAAGGCATGTTTTCTCTGAAGTTGTAATTTTTGGGTCATTTGTCCCAAGGGCGCGCACACCCCTTCGTCCCGAAGGCCTACACGCGAGGGGCTACTTTTGGGGGAATAGTTTTCCCTTGAACAGGGGCCAAATGACATCAGCCTGCGACGACCTTAGGTACGGAGCCCAACACTGTCGAAGCCTGTACCTTCCCGAAGAAGATGTTTCCAAGCCTCAAGGTTCACCTCGAAGCCCTCAAGATTCCTTAAAAGATTGCCAGAAGCTAAGTCTCAGGCTAACTTCGAAGCTAGCCTCCGGGCCTTCTTCGGAGTTAGCCTTCGAGCTATGTTCGGAGTTAGCCTTCGAGCTCCCTTCGGAGCTCCTCGGAGCTAGTCTCCAGACCCTCTCCAGTCAATAAATAGCTAAGGCTCCGAGGCCCCAGTTTGGAGGCACAGTTCGGAGGTCTAGTTCGGAGGTCCAGTTCGGAGGCCCGGTTCGGAGGCCCCTGTTCGGAGCTCCAGTTCGGAGCCCCGGTTCCGAGCCCCTGTTCGGAGCCCCAGTTCGGAGCCCCGGTTCGGAGCATGCTTACAAGCCCACTTCGGAGTGTACTTCGAAGCCTCCCTTGCAGCCTCTGCCTGAAGAGCTAAGGCCCTACTCCGAACCCAGAAGATATTTACGCCCCGCTATAGTGTAGAAGACGTACTAGGGGCCCCTCTGCCCATAGTCTGTCGTTTAGCTGGACAAGAAGTGACGTTGCCTGACACGTCTGTAAAGCACTTTTGTACCGTAGCTAGCTCCTTTCCCCTGTTTGCCCCATATGAGCCTGGGACTCACAGAGGGCATCTCGGTCTTTTCCTTTGGCATGCATGCCAATAAAAGCGGGGCCAAGCCCTTGTAACAGGACACCTTCTCCAGGGGGGCATGAGACCCTGGAGTTCACTTCTCCACACCAAGGCATACCATGCCAAATCCACCACAAACTAGACGTAGGGCTATTATCCCCTAGGGGAGGCCCGAACCAGTATAAATCCTTTCTCCCTCTGAGAGAACCCTTCGAGGTTCATTCTACACATCATATACACACATACAAAACCTGTGCTGTAGCTAACACAATGGATACAACAGCATCCTTCGATGATGAGTCTCCGTTGCATCCCGACCTACAGAAGGTGACCTTCGATCCCAGGTTTAAAGCCTCGAAGTTGCACAAGTATTCCAGTGGGTCTGACCCCGGAGAATTCGCTCGTTCATATGCTTTGGCGATAGAAGCCAGTAGAGGGGTGCATAACACTATGGCGAAGTGCTTCCCCCTCGCTCTCGAAGGTGTAGCTCTTCGATGGTTATAGTCTCTAAAGCCAGGATCGATCAAGTCTTGGGAGCAGCTGAAGAGGATGTTTGTAAGCAATTTCCAAGGTACATTTTTGGCTCCGATGTCGACTGGGAGTATATTTCAGGTGAAGCAGCAAGCGGGGGAGACACTACGAGAATACTTCACACGCTTTGCCCACACCATGTCTCAAATCAAAGGATTGTATACCTCTTCGGTAGTCGATGCCGCACGCGAAGGTGTGTTGAACCCAGATCTCCTCAGGAAGCTTCATTGGAAACCGGTGTTATCTGTGGCGCAACTAATGGCATACTTCAATAGTATGCCAAGGCAGAGGAAGGCTGCCTCCGAAGAACTACAGCACCTGCACCAGCCCTTCGAGAAGTGAAGATGGAGCCTGAAGTCCCAACCTCTCCACAAGCCCCCCCAACAATCGTTTCAGTAATCATAGGCTGGGAAAGAAGCACTTCCATTCGGAGGTGTTGAACATTGCGCGCTTTGCCCCGAAGGCACCTGCCAACTTCTAGCAGGCGCAAGGCTTCAATGTTGGAGCTTCGAAGCCCAAGAAAGAATAGCTAGCAGGCGCCAGAGCTTCTTCTGTTGTGTACATGGCGAGAATAGAAGCCATGACACGAAGGATTGTATGTTTGTGTTAACCCTTCGGGGTGAATACCTTGGACGAAGTATAGGGCGAGGTACTTCGGATCGAGCCCCTCTAGTGGCACGTTCGGAGCCTGTGCAAACCATGGCCTGTGCTGGCGCCCCCAAATCACCCATGCAGCTCCTAGTGGCAAATATTATGCCACCACCGAAGCAGGAAGATCCCCAAGATCACGGCAAGCAAGTGGTCCTGCCCATCTTCGGAGGGGGGACCCTTGGAAACATGTCAAAAAGGCAGCGGTGAGAATATGTCCGCGAAGTAGGGCTCATAGGGACCTCAAATTCTGCAGCAGGAATGCCCGAGTGGTCTCATGTACCTATTTCCTTTACTGCCAATGATGCTGCGGGGGTGAAATTCCCTCATTCATGCTGACCCCCTAGCCATTTTAGCTGATATAGCTGGGGTCGAAGTTTGAAGGATCCTGGTAGATGGTGGGAGCTCCATAGATATACTTTTTGTCCAGGCCTTCGACCAGATGTGCATTCCTCAGAGGCATTTACTTCCAGCGGCCCGCCCACTCCAAGGCTTCGCAGGTCCGCCTCTCGATGCCCTCGACCAGATAGGCCTCGAGGTTGCCTTCGGAGAGGGGCCGTTGGCTAGGGTGGAAGAAGTGATCTTCGACGTCGTTGATGCCCCATATGCCTCTAATGCGATTTTTGGATGGGGGATTTTGAACCAGTTCGGGGTATAGCACATCACAACTACTTATGTCTCAAGATGCCCACACAAGGTGGAGTTCTCACTATCTCAGGAGACCAAGCTGTAGCCCAAAGAACGGAGTATGGCGATGGTCAGCCATTGGACCCTCGGCAAGTGCACAGTGTGTCGGAGCACACAGAAGAGGCTTCAAAGTCTTCAACTCCTCGAAGGGCCTTTTCCTAAAGCCAAGCTCGGAAGGTGATGTCGTCACGAAGATAACTCTGAAGGATGGCAAGGAGTACCCAATACAGTTCGGCAAGGGGCTACCTCCGGAGATAGTCGCTTCATTGGAGGAAGTAGTCAAGCAAAATTGGGACATCTTTGCCTAGACCGATGAAGACATCACCGGAGTTGACCGGAGTATCATCGAGCATAGTTTGCTTGTCAACCCGAATGCTAGGCCAGTGCGCCAGGGGATCCGTAAGCTATCAGCATAGAGGGCAGACCTCGCCAAGGTAGAAGTGGAAAAAATATTAAGGGCTGGCATCATCAGGGAAGTAGACCACACGGAGTGGCTAGCTAACCCTGTTTTTGTATGAAAAAAGGGCTCAACATGTGGCACATGTGCATTGTGAGGAACCATGTTGAAGAGCATGGATCTTATGCTCCAGATGGATCTACAGTCCAAATTTCCTCCACCGCCGATAAATGTTTCCGCCGTGATTTCTTCTTTTCCTGTCGCCGATTCACTGTGTCGCTGCGCTGGCGTTACGGAGCCCACAATGGAAATATTCTCCACGGTAGAAGTTTTGTTCTTCCATGGAAACCAGCGTGAATTAGCAGCACCGAACGTCTTCAACAGCTGCTCTTCATCGCGCGGGATCAAGGAAAGGCTGCAGTGGCTGCTGGTCTTCATCTCGTGGGCCCCACGACAGATAAAGCTGCAGGCTACTAGCTAACCTACATGGCAGTTCATTCCCTGTGGCAGCCGAATTTTTTATTTGGGCGTTGTAGTGCAGGCGAGCTTTTGGCGCACGGCAGCCTGCTCCAGTGATTTTCTTCGGCCAGCTATGCCTGCGTTCATGGCTTGAGAGGCCAACTGCAGCACGCCGCAGCACAGGCTTTCGGTGGAGACTCTTCAGGCGCGGTGACGGTGACGTGATGCAGGTAAGTGTTTTCTAATATAATCTCCTATTTCCTAGGTAGATTAATTAGATAGATAATCATCCATTTTTAATTAGCCTGTAGATTTGATTATTAATTTTGTGGTTAAAGTTTATCTGCTAGAATATTATTAGTACTCGCATAATTTTTATGTAAGTATTTTTAATCTGCTCGTATAAAAAGAAAAAAAATAATTAAGATATTATTAGTCGCAATAATATTTTTATTCTCTATTTACGGGAAATATTTTAGGTTTGTTTTTGAATTAATTTTTGAATGATCCATGTTTTATTCATTTGATTAGTATTTCATTTTTAGACTGCTATATAAATATTTCGTCATATATATAGGTGTTTTTATTTTCTGCAGTATTTTTATTTAGTTTAGTTTTAAATATCATTTTAATTAGGACACCGATCATTTTTTAGGCTAGACAACTTTAGTTACTGTGATTTTCTTTGCTACTGTTGTTTTTTTGGTTAAGTACGTTTGGGTGTTGGGATTACGATTTATTGTTTAGCAAGAAATTTTTAGGTGCCCATTCACCCCCCCTCTTTGGTCGCTTCCTTCAGTCCTACACATTGATTTCACATCATTAAATAAAACATGCCCGCGAGGCCCCTACCCTATGCCCCGAATAGACTAACTAGTGGATTCTATGGATGGCTCCGAATTACTGAGCTTTCTAGATGCTTACTCCGGTTATCATCAAGTCTTGCTGAAGCGCGAAGATGAAGCCAAGACGAGTTTCATAACCCCATCTGGAGTATTTTGTTATGTTCGAATGCCTTTTGGCTTGCGGAATGCCGGAGCCACCTTCTCACGTTTGATAGCTAAGGCCTAGGTCATCAAATATGCCGAAATGTCGAAGCCTATATGGATGATATTGTAATAAAGAGTGTTGTAAAGCACCATCATAGCCTAGACATAGCTGAAACATTTGAGAGCCTCTGAGCATGTGGAGTTCACCTCAACCCTAAAAAATGTATATTCGGGGCGCAAGCAAGAAACTACTGGGTATTTAGTTTCGAGTAGGGGAATCGAAGCTAGCCCGATGCAGATAAGTGCATTGCAAAGAATGGCTCCACCAGAAAATTTGAAGCAGGTCCAGAAGCTAACAGGACGGCTCGCATCTCTCAGCAGATTCCTAGCCAGATCGGCCGAGCGAAGCCTTCCAATTTTTAAAGCTCTAAAAGGGTCCAAAAGTTTCAAATGGATGCCGGAGTGCCAGAAGAGCTTCGATGATATTAAAGAATACCTTGGAAGCCTGTCAACACTTACTATGCCCCTCTCAGAAGAAACTCTCCTTTTTATCTTGCAACAACGGGCTCCGCAGTAATTGCAGTATTTGTCAGGGAAGTTGAACTTAAAGGAAAACTGGTGCAAAACTTAGTCTACTTCGTCTCAGAAGATTTGTCCAGAGCAAAGACAAGATACTCCGAGCTGGAAAAATTTGCTTATGCTTTAGTAATGGCCTCGCGGAAGCTAAGGCATTACTTTTTAGAACATAACCTAATCATTCCTACCTCATATCCCCTTGGTGATATGCTTCGGAGCAAAGATTCCACAGGTAGGATCAGAAAAATGGGCTGTCGAGCTATCCCCCTTTGGTATTTCCTTCATGGCGAGAACAACTATTAAATCCTAGATCATAGTTGACTTCGTGGCAGAGTGGACTCCATCTACAGTTTGGGCTCCGAAAGAAACCTCCGAAGGTCTATGGACAATTTTTTCTGACGGAGCCTATCAGGCATCTGGTGCTGGAGCTGGAGCTGTAATAATATCGCCGTCAGGGCAAAAGGCCATGTATTCTGCGAGGCTCAACTTTAAGACCACCAATAATATCGTAGAATACAAAGGAATCCTACTTGGCGTCCGAAAGGCAAAGGCACTTGGAGCAGCAAGGATTATAATTAAAACAGATTCCCAAGTCGTCGCAGAACATGTTGACAAAATCTTTCAAGCAAGGAACCCATATCTTGCAAAGTATTTAGAAGAAATCCGCAAGACAGAAGCAATGTTCAAAGGATTTTCTGTTCAGAGTATCCCTCGAGTAGATAATCAACTTGCAGACATTCTAGCGAAGGCTACAGCCAGGGCATTGGACCTCCCGGAGGGTGCTTTCTATGAAGAATTTGTCAAGCCTATAGTAAATCAATTACCCTCCGTAGAAGTCCTTTGCATCCCAGCTACAGACTGGCGGGCTCCGATAATGAATGTCTTGCAAAACAGTGCAGTCTTGTCAGAAGGTCCGGATTTCTGAAGGTTGCAAGTAAGGGCTCGAAATTATGAGCTTGTCAATGGGATATTAT
Source organism: Zizania palustris (assembly GCA_019279435.1). Classification (NCBI taxonomy): domain Eukaryota; kingdom Viridiplantae; phylum Streptophyta; class Magnoliopsida; order Poales; family Poaceae; genus Zizania; species Zizania palustris. Next base: position 64,818,947 of record JAAALK010000290.1, on the reverse strand, counting down.
ACAAATCCAGAGTATGTTATCCCTTACTCCAGTGCATCTCACAATCCGAAGGCCAAGATATACTTCGGGACATTCACGAAGGTTTATGTGGAAGCCACCTGCCCCCTCGTGCTCTAGTAGGAAAGACACTTCGACAGGGGCTCTATTGGCCAACAATTGTATGAGATGTGGAGGAATTGGTTCGAACCTGCCAAGGATGCCAGTGGATGGGTAGATGGAGCCACCGTCCACCAGTACCACTTCAAGTTATTGCCCCGGTGTGGCCAATGGCACGATGGGGAATGGATCTCATCGGCCCTTTTACAATGGCAAAAAGTAGCTTGAACTTTGCGGTGGTAGCAATCGAGTATTTTTCTAAATGGGTCGAAGCTGAACCTCTAACTGCTATCACCTCAAGGAATGTGCAAAAATTCTTCTGGCAAAACATCATATGCAGGTTCGGAGTGCCAAGGGAGCTAACTGTAGATAATGGAACCTTGTTCGAAGCCAAAACCTTTAAATAATTTTGTGAAGAACTGGGCATCAAGTTATGCTTCGCCGCAGTTCGCCATCCACAATACAACAGAGGCGTCCAGCGAGCAAATGGAAATATTCTCTCCGGTCTAAATTGAAGGATTGTCGGGCTGTCCAAAGGACTGTGGACCAAAGAACTTCCCAAGATTCTATGGTCCATTTGGACCACTCAAGCCAGGTCCACAAGCTTCACCCATTCAGGCTGCTATTCGGAGATGAGGCCATGACTCCTACGGAGCTCATGGGTGGATCCCTTCGCGTAGTAGAACCTGGAAATGAAGACGAGAGAAGCACTTCACTGGAATTGTCAGAAGAAACAAGGCTTCGAGCTATCACCAATCTGACGATGTACCAACACCAAACAAAGACATGGTATGACCCGAAGATAAAACTGAACGAGCTTAAACCAGGTCATTTGGTATTGTGAAGTGTAATAGCTCCGGGGAAGCTAGGAAATAAATGGGAAGGACCGTATATTATCCTACGCTCAGGGTGCCCCGACTCATTTAAATTAGCTAATTTAGAAGGGGAAGAGTTGAAGCATGCATGGCATGCAGAGCACCTTAAATGTTATTACGCTTAGGGGCTCCTTGTAATCAATTGTAAAAGTACCTTTCTAAATAAAGACGGAGGTTCGAATTTTGTTTAATCTTCAAATATCCCTTACTCCTGGTGGATGCATCAGGAGAACGGAGATGCTTTCGGAGTAAAGCATCTTTCAAAGAACCCGGACAACGGCCTTCGAACCATTGGTTCAAGGATTCCATTGCCAGCCTATGGATTCCAAGCCTCGACTTGTTAGGATCCATGAAGAGTCTAAGAACTTTAAAAGAACAGATTTCCGGCCTCTGGGTTCGAAGCATCTGTAAAAGAGCCGTAGGTGGCCAGCTTACGGATTCCAAGCTCTGGCTTGTTAGGATCCGTAGAATTGTCTAAGGACTTTAAAAGAATAGATTTCCAGCCTCCAGGTTCGAAGCATCTATAAAAGAGTCGTAGGTGGCCAGCCCATGGAATCCAAGCTCCTGCTTGTAAGGATCTGTAGAAGAGTATAAGGACTTTAAAAGAACAGATTTCTGGCCTCCGGGTTCGAAGTATCTGTAAAAGAGTCGAAGGTGACCAAGCAATAAGGTTTCAAGGCTTCGGCCAATGAAACACTTTTAAAAGTCCTAAGCGACTGCTATGGGAGTTTACATGTATAAACTTAGCTCCGAAATTTATAAACAAAGTAAAGTATGATTACCAAGTGTTGTGCGAAGCATCAGATTGTTATATAAATCATTGTGTCTGACAGACCCTATCGCAACGCGTATGGTCCCCCACCCACAAGGAAGGGCAGGGAAGTAAGGAACAACAAAAGATGCTTTCGAAGCAATTCATATTAATTGGATAATCATATTTTTTACATCAAGAGAAGTTTTGGTCTAAGCCTAGATAAAAACGGAGACCCTTTCGATCTCTAGAGCTACTCCTAAAACCACTTCGACCTTTGGAGCTCGAAGCCTTCAGGACTTTCTTCTTAGTCCAACTGCTTCTCTTCTTCAAAGCTCACAATTTTTTCTGCTCCGTTTGTAGTTCAACCCAAGATAGAAGCCTTTCGGCGCTAGCCTCTGCAGGATCTTCGGCTTGGTACTCCGAGTCAGACCAGTTCACGTATTTGGGGGACAAAGATGCTTCTTCCTTTTCCTCTTCTTTGATATATATGAGTACTAGGGAACACTTATTGAGCTTGGTTTAACTGTTATTACTATCGCTATTCCTTGCTACTTACTTTGCCTTCCAAGCTACACCTTCTCTTGGTCAGGACAGGTTCACATCTTGCAATCGCCCACCACCCTGCACTTGGTTCTTCACTTGTAGGACGGTTACCTCACTGCGGTGTGGTAAGAACACTTGCAAGCGTGGATAAGGCGCTTGACGGATTACTTCCACCACACACCCACCACTCCACCTAGTTGCTTTCCATAAGGATTATTCTTTGTTGTTTGTCTTTTCACTAACATGGCAGATAACAACGGTACCCCTCCATCCGATTTTAATGATTGTGTCTCACAAAGTGCTCTACTGGAGTCTCAGCGGCAGACCGAACACTCCATCGAACATCTCGCGCGTACTGTGGCTGACCTAGTGGACCGGATGACTGCCCTGGAGACATGCTTGCCTGCTGCACAAGCCGATGATGACCATGTTGAGGAGGAAGATGACCTATCTGATGCCGGGAACAATGGCATTGACCCTGATGAGGCTGCACGTCATCGTCTTCAGTTCAATCTTCAAGGTATGGGCGGCCACCGCAACCGCCATCCACGAGGTAACAATGACAACCACGGGAACAATGATCCCTACTCCAAGGTAAAATTTGTAGTACCTCATTTTGCAGGCACCTATGATCTAGATGCATATTTAGATTGGGAGATGTCAGTCGAACAAAAATTTAATGCTCACATGGTTCCTGCTATCCACCGCGTGCGCTTAGCTACTAGTGACTTCACTGGATATGCTCTTCTTTGGTGGACTGAAATAGTTTAGGTTGGCAATGAACCACAAAATTGGGATATGTTAAAATGGCAAATGCGTGGTAGATGGGTTCCTCCTTCATATAAACATGATTTGAGAAAAAAATTGCAGCGCCTAAACTAAGGAAATAAATCGGTAGAGGAGTATTATCAGGAGCTGCAAATAGGTTGCATGCGTGCTGAAATTGAGGAGGACAATGAGGATAAAATGGCCCTTTTTATGGTGGTTTAAGACGTGAAATTCAGGATATCATTGATTATAAAGAATACAATACTATCACTCATCTTTTCCACGTTGCTATACTTGCAGAAAAAAGAATTGCAGGGTCGCCAACAACCACAACGCAGCATGAGGACCAACATTGGTGGTGCCACTTCAAGCTCAAGTGGGCAGCAGCAGTGACCACCACCACCTTCTCGACCGGCGATTACATCAGCACCTTCTATATCTACAGCCCAGGCTGAGAGCTCCAAAGTTGTAGCATCCAAGGCGCTAGCCAAGCCCACCTCCCCGGCGGCTTCTACTACATGTTCTGTAGCGACATGTACGCGACCGAATGGGTTTGGAATGCTAAGAGTAAACCCATCACGTGCTCCGACTTACGGCCGTCTCCACAAAGAATCGGCCTAGTGAGGTCAGGTACTCAATTGACATAACTAAGTGTGATAAAATATTTGACTTTCTCTTAAAGAACCAGCTTCTCAGGTTGCCTAAAGGCCAAGTTATTCCATCTACCGATGAATTGAAGAAACATCCATATTGTAAGTGGCATGATTCACATTGACATAATACCAACGACTGCAATGTTTTTTGACGGCAGGTTCAATCGGCCATAGAAGAAGGACGATTGAAAATAGACCATAATCCAAAGATGAAGCTAGACAAAGATCCTTTCCCCATCAACGCCGTCAACCTCGGCGAGAAGAAGGTGTTGATTCGGCCAGAACAGGCCGACTCGATTAGAGGGAAGGCGATAATTGTCGGAGAACCATGCACGCGCACACTCATACCTAAGAACCCCGAGGTGGGAGTGTGGAAACTAAACATCAGCATCCATTCATCTAAGGATCGCAAAAAGCCAAAGGTAACATACAAGATGTTGTTGAACAAGCATCAAAGAAAAGCCAAGGAAGCAGCCCCCGCGCTAAAAAACTAAGTCAGCCGATGGGCCCAAGGCGTTCGGAGGGTGGCTTCGGACCATAGTGGTCGAGCCCTCCTCGTGATGGTTTCAGACCACAATGGCCAGATCATCCGCATGGGGACATTGGGCCATAGTGTCCTAACACTCCGTACGGTGGCTTTCGGACCTCAATGGCCGACCCCCCGTACAGTAGCTTCAGACCCCAGTGGCCCAACACCATGTGGAGCAAGTTTGTCCCCCAATGGCCTAACCCCGCACCACTCTGGATGAACCCTTCGATAGGAGGCTTTGTCCCGCTCTGGCCGAACGTACCTCCGGCCTGGCAGGACCGCTCACTGAAATGGTCCGAGACACCATCGACTCTTCCGAACCCCCCTCCGGGTAACGGGTTCAGCTCACAGTGGGTGAGGCCACTGGAGCCGCTGATGCCTCCACCGTACAACTGGGCGGGGACTACATGGGCTCCGTATGTATGACAGCCAGAGTACCCTCCACAACCTAACGCTATGCCTTGTTTTCCTTCGGAGTATTATGAATGGCAGGGACAAATAGACGCAGCGGAGGGAGGCATCGTCCATAAGCTATCTGTGGTACCTCTGAATCAGCCCGTGCAGAGTGAAGTCAAAGAATACAGGTGCAAAGAGGCCGAGGACAGGGAGTCCGAAGCTATCACAGTGAGAGTAGAGTCTCAGGAAGTCCCAATCCCGAAGGCCTTATCGCCGAAGTCTGACGGAGGTAAGTCCCCTATTTCCGCCGAAGTCCGCACTGGAGCCTGGTCCAATCGGTCGAACGAGGCCGGTTCGACTGCTGGGCTCTGAAGTGAAGGCCCCTCCGGACACAGAGTCCATGAGGCCAAGGTGGGCAGGACCACTTTGGCCAAAGTTGACAGGAACCAGGCAGTGGCACCTAGCACCAAGCCATAGCCATCTTCGGCGCCTCCAGGCATGTCTAAATCACAAAAGAGATGTCTGCAATGACTACGGGCACAAGAGATGTGCGGGAAGAAAGCCGAGGACGAGCGCGATGCTATTTTTGAAGAAATCTGCCCTCGACCAAATACAAGACAGGTCTGGAGCATGAAGCCGGTTGAGATGACCAACTCGGCTCCTAGTCGGAGCGACGACGACGACATGCTTGACGACGACTACTCACCTATCTCCAAGGGGCCTGCACCCCAGGTGATGGACATCAACGTCGTCATGCTGCCCACCGAGTTTGCCCTACCGCAGGACGAGGCCGAGGTCGCTCAATTGAACCTCGGCCCATCCAACGCTATTTTTGAGAAGCCCGAGGACTCGGCTCGCCATCTAAAGCCTCTCTACATGAGAGGTCACATTGACGGAAAGCTGATTTACTGGATGCTTGTTGACAGTGGTGCCACTATTAACCTAATGCCCTACTCGCTGTTGAAGAAACTTGGCAGAGACGAGAATGATCTGAAGAAGACTAAATTGATGCTCAATGGTTTCAACGACGAGAGTTCCGAGGCCAAGGGCATGCTCTCCATGGAGTTGACAGTGGGCAACAAGATGTTGCCAACAACATTTTTCGTCATCGATGTACAAGGTAACTACAGCGTGCTGCTTGGTCATGACTGGATTCACGCGAATTGTTGTATTCCTTCTACTCTGCACTAGTGTCTAATTCAGTGGGATGTCGATGAAGTAGAAGTCATTCCCGCAGACACTTCGGCCCAAGTAGCATTGGTCGATGTGTCAGTTGACGCTGTTCACAACAAGGTAGAGTGTCTGTAAGGTAGAGATCTTTCGTATTACGATTTTGTTAGTGTGTCCGTAGGACGTTTTGTACCAGTGTCTGTAAAGCTGGCTGGTGTAGCACAGCTGTTTTTGTATTAGTAGTCATGTCTAGCAAGAGTAATCTGGATTGGCTAATGTCTCATGTAGAGAAGTATCAGTGTAATAAAGACGGTATTGCCGAAGCCATCGAGGACATTAGCGAAGTAGAGAAATTAGGACAAGGTTTTGCGTCGCTCGATCCCTTAGAAGAAGTTGACATAGGTGATGGTAGCATCCCAAGGCCGACTTTTCTAAACCAACATTTACAGCCTGATGAAAAGGCCAAAGTAATAAAGTTTCTTCGGTCGTATGTCGATTGTTTCGCATGAGAGTACAGTCGAGATGCCATATTTAGGCCTTATAAATAGCCTCCTCATCGCTTTAACTCAGTCGTCTATGACCGAGTAAAAGAAGAAGTAGAGCGACTGCTCAAAGATGGATTTATTAGGCCATGCAGGTACGTAGAATGGGTCGCTAACATTGTGCCTGTGGAGAAGAAAGGGAGTGGAAAGATACGAGTATTTGTTGATTTTAGGGATCTGAACAAGGCCACTCAGAAGGACGAGTATGCGATGCCGATAGCCGACATGCTAATCAACGATGCTTCAGGACACAAGGTACTAAGTTTTCTTGATGGCAATGCTGGTTATAATGAAATCTTTATGGCCAAAGAGGATGTCTACAAGACGGCCTTTCGATGCCCTGGTTTTGTCGGTTTGATCGAGTGGGTCGTTATGACTTTCGGTTTGAAAAATGCTAGTGCCACATATCAGCGCACTATGAACTTGATCTTTCATGACTTGCTAGGAGTTATGTTAGATGTTTACATTGATGATGTTGTAGTCAAATCGGACTCTATGGGAAACCATTTAGCCGATTTGAATGTTGCTTTTGATAGGATGCGACAGTATGGTTTAGAAATGAACCCACTCAAATGTGCTTTTGGCGTGTCAGCAGTTAAGTTCTTAGGTTTCATGATTCATGAGAGAGGCATAGAGATTGATCCTAAGAGGCTTGAGAAAATTAGAAATGTTACGGCACCGACATGAAAAAAAGATGTCCACAAGTTGCTAGGTAAGATGAATTATTTCCATCACTTTATATCTAACTTGTCTAGCAAGATTGATGCCTTTGTCCCCATACTCCGACTAAATAACGAGGCCAAGTTCACTTGGGGGGCAAGCCAGCAAAGCGCCTTTGAGAAAATCAAGGAGTGCTTGTCATCGCCGCCCGTGGTGAGAGCACCCAAAGCCGGGATTCCATTTTGGCTATACATTGCTGCTGAAGATAGCGTGATCGGGGCCGTGCTAACCCAGGATGTAGAAAGAAAAGAGTACATCATCACGTTCTTGATTAGCCGCCTACTGGACACCGAAACTAGGTACGCGTTTGTGGAACGTTTGTGTTTGTCACATTACTACGCGTGTACCAAATTGCGCCATTATATTCTCCCTACCACATGTGTTGTCGTTTGCCAGACCGATGTTATAAAACACATGTTGCAAAATCCGATTCTAAGTGGAAGAATCGGAAAGTGGGCTTACACTTTGATTGAATACGATTTGGCCTGTGAACACCTAAGAGCTATGAAAGGCTAGATCGTAGCCAAGTTTATAGTTGATCACCACATAGATGTCAGTTGGAGCAACAATCTTGCTTTGATTGAGGTAATGTCATGGAAACTTTACTTTGATGGTTCAGCTTGCAAAAATGGCGAAGGTATTGGGGTGGTTCTCATATCACCTAGCGGAGTGCACTTTGAGACCTCGGCTCGTTTAGAGTTTTCTTCTACTAATAACAAAGCTGAATACAAGGCTTTACTGCTAGGGCTTGAATTGTTAGAATCCATAGGTGTTAAACATGTTCATGCACATGGTGATTCTTAGCCACTTGTTAAACATGTTCAAGCTGAATAATAATCTTAGCCAATTGTTGACCTGTCAACAATTTGTGGAGCCCCTGGTAAATTGGTCGAGCCTTAGGGTTGACGAGTAAACTATGCTCAATAATGCTCCAGTCAACTCCGGGGATATCTTCATCTGACCAAGCAAAGATATCTAAATTTTCTTGAACTACTTCTTCTAGCGAAGTAGATATTTCTGAAGGTAGTACCTTACCAAACTGAATGGGGTATTCTTTGCCTTCTTTGAGAATCATCCTTGTGATTACATCACCTTCTGGGCTTGGTTTGAGGGAAGGGCTCTTCGAATGGTCTGGGAACCCCAAAGTTTCCTCCGAGTGCTCCTGCACGCTGTTTACTTGCCAAGGATCGAGAGGTGGGCCATGGCCATATTCTGTTGTCCGAGCTGCGGCCTGGTCTCCTGAAATTGTAAGAAATCCACCTTACGTGGGCATCTTGAGACACAAATAATTGTGATGTGCCACAGCTCCAAATTGGTTCAGCATCCCTCTCCCGAAAATTGTGTTGTACGCGTACGGGGCATCGACGACATCGAAGATGACTTCTTCAACACTGGCCAGGGGCCCCTCACCGAAGGCAACCTCGAGGCCTATTAGCCCAAGGGCATCGAGAGGAGGGCATGCGAAACCTTGGAGTGGACGGGTTGTTGGAAGCAAATGCCTTCAGGAAATACACATTTGATCGAAGGCTTGGACGAAGAGTATATCAGCGAAGCTTCCACCGTCCACTAATATCCTTCGAACTTCGACTCCTGCTATGTCAGATGAAATGACAAGGGGGTCAGCATGGGGGAATTTCACCCCTACAACATCATTGGCAGAAAATGAAATGGGTACATGGGACCACTCGGGCATTTCTACAGCCGAGTTCGAAGTCCCTATATGCCCTACTTCTCAAACATTAGGGCGGTTATCGAAGGGGCCTTGCAGAGGAATCAGAGCCTCTAGCTCCAGCTTGAGTTCTCTAGGGAGGGTTGGCGTGGGCACCAAAGTTCTTCGGAGGCATCCTTCTTCTGCCTTGGCATACTGTTCGAAGTATGCCATTAGTTGCACTACTGAAGAAACCTACATCCGGTGAAGTTTTCTGAGAAGGTCGGGATTCAAAACACCTTCGCACGCCGCATCCACCACAGAAGATGTAGACAATCCTTTTATTTGATACTTGGTGTGGGAGAAGCACGTGAAGTATTCTCGAAGAGTTTCTCCTGCCTACAGCTTCACCTGGAAAAGCCTTCTAGTAGACATTGGGGCTACGAAAGTCCCCTGGAAATTACTCACGAAATTCTTTTTCAACTGCTCCCATGACTTAATTGATCCTGGCTTTAGAGACGAGAACCAATGAAGGGCCACACCTTCTAACGCGAGGGGGAAACATTTTGTCATCGTATTTCAAACCCCTCCGCTTGCTTCTATTTGAAGGGCGTAAGAGCGAGAAAATTCTCCGGGATCAGATCCTCCAGAATATTTGTGCAGCTTCGAGGCTCAGAACCTAGGATCGAAGCGCACCTTCTGTAAGTCCGGATGCAGCGGGGATTCATTGTCGGATGAGGCATTTTCAGCATCCTCTTGGACTTGAGGGGCTTCAGGTTAATCATCAGTGTCGCCATCTTGATGCACTTCCGAAGCAAGAGGGATGGCTTGAGAGTGAATCCTGTTCGCAGCCTCTTGCCTCCATCTTTGCACTTCTGCCTCCAACTGCGCTACCTGAGCAGCCGTGTCTTTAGGAATGCTTTCGTTTCCTCTAGTGGGGTCCTTCGGGTCTTGAGAACCGACATAATCAGTTCGAAGCACAGGCAGAGGTACCCGAGGGACTCTAGTTGCTTGAGATTTAATGACTACTTTTGGAGTTTGAGGAACGTCTGAAGGTCCTGTACTAGGGGTCCGAGGGGACCTTCGGGAAGGATCGGTGGCTAAACTCCGCTTGGGAGGCATGACTTACGAAACTAAGGTCCGAAGACCAGAGGATTCGAACGATTGAGGAAGGCGAAGAAAGGCCTTCGAACTATATTTTGAAGCCCATTGCTGAAGGGTGCGCATAATCATGACACTCTGAAACTCCCTCCGCAAACACTCTTAGAAATACAGGTAGTGGCAGAGAACTTGTTTTTAGGACTAGGTTCCCCACGGATGGCGGCAACCATTGGTGTAAAAGATTATGCTAACAGGTTCTTCAAAGTTAAGAACTAACAAATGAAGTGTTTGTAAAACCGGACTATCTCAAGCCTATTATAGGGCAAGATAGGGGGTATTTATGCTAATAGGATAATAGCTCCAAGTAGTTCTAAGTTGTGTATTGAATATCTGAATATTCGATGCCTATTATAGGGCAAGATAGGGGGTATTTATGGGTAAAATCCCTAGGGAAAAGACCTTTTTACCCCTCAATTACAACCGACATAGTGGAAACTATTTCGGTATCACAAATAAGGTTAATAAGATAAAGTATGTTCGAAGGATGTAGATAGAGTAGACGTCCCATCCTTTTGGTTGTTTTCCACATCGGAGGGGAAGCCTTTCGGAGGGTCTCTTCAGACCGGAGTATGGACGGACCCATATACTTTAAACCCTTCAGTTTGTAGACAAGTCTTGCACTTTGAGATTATGATTTGTATTTATCTTGGAATCTTGAGGATCATGAGGATGAAGTATTTTCACCCCCAACACTATGTTTTCTTGACATGTTTTTAAATTGTAGAAAGCTTTATATGGTCTGAAGCAAGCCCCAAAGCTTGGTATGATCATTTAAAGCGGTTTTTATTGGGGAAAGACATTGTGATGGCTTCTGTGGACAAAACACTTTTCTTTCCTAGATTTGGCTTTGATTTCTTGATTGCTCAGATTTACGTGGATGACATTATTTTTGATGGTTCTACTAATGAGCTTGTATCCAAGTTTTCTAAGTAGATGCACAGCGATTTCAAGATGAGCCACATGGGTGAGCTCAAGTACTTCCTAGGGCTCCAGATCAATGAGACTAAGGATGACATCTTCATCTACCAGGACAAGTACACGTGAGATATGCTGAAGAAGTTCAACTTCGGTGGAGAGCTGAAGCCTCAGATGACCCTCATGGGCACATCTGGGGGCCTGGATAATGATGAGAGTGCCATCAAGGTCAACGAGATAGAGTATCAAGGGATGATCGGATCACTTCTGTAGCTGACGGTGACGAGACCGGACATTTAGTTCATCGTGGGATTATGTGCACGCTTGCACATCTCATTGGCAGACTATCAACCATGTTTTCAAGTACCTTACCTATCCACATGATCTCGGTCTTTATTATTATGCATCATCATCTCTTGAATTATCTGGCTTTTCTGACGTTGGTTTTTCTGGGTGTCGGCTAGATCGCAAGTCGACTTTCGATACTTGCTAGTTTCTTGGTTATTTACTTGTTTCTTGGTCTTCGTGTAAACAATCTTGGTGGCGTAAAAGATTACATCGACATGTTTTGAGGGAATTAGATTGAGGTGAAAGGCATAGCTCAAAAGTTGTATTCTCGGATCTCGATTTTTGTATCTGTACAACACAGCGGGGAGGATATTTATAGTGGATCCCTACACTGGGCCAATACCCTCTGACCCTATAGACATACATGCGTCTTACAACTTCCATAACCCTAACTAGAAAGAGTACAATCCTAACGACTCTGCCAGTCATTTAGTGACATGGCTGTAGTGCTAGGCATGACGGTGCACACGTGCGGTCTTGCCACACACCTAATTGGACTACACCAGTACCAACTGCTCGTCATGACTACTAGGACTATAGCCCATCACAAACGACGTGCTCTGGTCTCAACGGGTGACGTCTCCCACTCATAGACTCCGCACATCCTCTTTAGAGCCTTGGTACAACCATCTTCGGAGTCACCTTCGGGCAGTCTCTAGCCTCCCGAAGCATCGCTTCGGACCTCCAGGTGGGAGGCCGAAGGACTCAGGGTAGTGGGCTCTCGGCCTAGCATGGACGTAGCCCTGGACCTCACTTGGGCCCTGTTGTAGCAATTGCGTTAGCTACAACACAAGTTTTGTATGTGTGTATATGATGTGTAGAATGAACCTCGAAGGGTTCTCTTAGAGGGAGAAAGGATTTATACTGGTTCAGGCCTCCCCTAGGGGATAATAGCCCTATGTCCAGTTTGTGGTGGATTTGGCATGGTATGCCTTGGTGTGGAGAAGTGAACTCCAGGGTCTCATGGTCCCTGGAGAAGGTGTCCTGTTACAAGGGCTTGGCCCCGCTTTTATAGGCATGCAGGCCTTAAGGAAAATACCAAAATGCCCTCTATAAGCCCTAGGATCATAAGGGTAAAAAGGGAAAAGGAGGCTAGCTACTATACAAAAGTGCTTTACAGCTTTATAGACATGTCAGACAACGTCACACTTTGACCAGCTAAACGACATACCAGGGGCGGAGGGGCCCCCGGTATGGCTTCTACACTGTAGCGAGGCGTAGATATTTTCTTCGGTTTGGAGTAGGGGCCGGAGCTCTTCTGGTGGAGGCTGCGAAGGAGGCTTCGAAGTACACTCCGAAGGGGGCTTCAAAGCATACTCCGAAATGGGCTCCGAATTGGGCTCCGAACTGGGGTCTCAGAGACATGGCTTGAGCTGGCCGGACAGGGTCCGGAGACCGGCTCTGAGGAGCTCCGAAGGGAACTCGAAGGTTAACTCCGAACAGAGGTCGATGGTTAACTCCGGACAAGGCCCAGAGGCTAGCTTCGAAGTTAGCATGAGACAGCTTCTGGCAATCTTTAAGGAATCTTGAGGGCTTCGCTCCGGAGGGCTCCGAGGGGCTTCGCTCCAGAGGGCTTCGTTGGGTACCTTGGGACCTGGAAACAACTTCTTTGGGAAAATACAAGCTTCGACAGTGTTGGGATCCAGGCTGAAGGCTGTCAGAGGCTGACGTCATTTGGCCCCTGTTCAAGGGAAAACTATTCCCCCAACAGTAGCCCCTCGCGCGTAGGCCTTCGGGACGAAGGGGTGTGTGCGCCCTTGGGACAAATGACCCAAAAATTACAACTTCAGAGAAAACATGCCTTCGGAGCTTGAACCGAAGGTGACTTCAAAATTCGCAGGTAATAACTGCCTGTGTCAGCTGTCAGAATGACCTCGGGGAGAACAACTAGCTCCGCAACGGCTAGAAAATTGACCGTTACCCCACGCTGGGCCGCTTCGCTTTCGCTGGAGGCCCACCTGCCAGTGGGTTCGGCCCACGAACCGTCGGAATTCTTACCGCCTATAAATATAGGTTTACCGCGTGCGGCTTCGGCACACTCTCATTTGCTTTCTTCTCAGCGCCTTACATCCTTCGCTCTCTTCTCCTCCTTGGCTTCGCGCGAGGTACCCCTCGCTAGTTTTAGCCCCTCACGCCGAAGTCCCACAAAAATGTCGAAGAAGGCAGCTTCGAAGGCCTTGGCCTTGGGCCCGAGCTCGAGCTCCGCCCAACTGCAGGCAGCGGCGGCTGCGGCAGCGAATCCTGCACCGAGGCGGCTGGGGCCGAGGGACCTTCAGACGCCATCCGACAAATTTGAGAAAACGCTGGAGATGAGGGCCTCGATCTCCACAGGGGAATCTGTCCAGAGGGCCTGCGAAGGGAGGATTGCAGCGAAGATCCAACTCAGAGTCCCGGTGAAGTCGGAGGCCATATCGAGGCCTCTGGCCGACGAAGTGGTAGTGTTCGAAGCCTTCTTCGAAGCCGGCCTCGAGGGCCGAAGGTTGCGAGGGCTGTGCAGATGTCTTCGTCACCCTTCACGATGCCAACTGCCAGCCGAAGCCAAGGGAGGGCACATACCGCGTCAAGAGGGCTTTGGCCTTCGGCAGCACAAACTTCTAGCTTTTGCTCGAGGACTGCTTCACAGCCTTGGGCCTTCCAAGGCTCCTGAAACCGCCGCCAGGCTCTGCAGACGTCTGTCGGAGGCGTCACCAAGTGTTGGCCCCCGAAGGCCACCGGGGTCGCGGAGGTTGCTGCCTCGAGGTGGTTGCACCCTGCATCGTGAAGCATTTGCAACACTCCTTGGAGTTCAAAGACGCCTTCCCGATGAGGGCTGTCAACAGCAAATGGTACTCGAAGTGGGATCAAGAGTGGTTTTGTACCTCCGTCGGCGCGAACTCTCCCCTTTGGAGTACCAATGCCCTTATCTCATATCGGCGCGAAGGGGTGGTGAAGGACAGCCTAGACACCCTTCGCTCGAGGATCTCACTCCTTCGGAAGGTGGCAGCAAAGATGAGCTTGAGGGACCTCGCAGAGGAGTTCATCACCCTCCGGCTCAGCCCCCTTGCGCGCTCTTGGCCGGAGGGGCTCTTCCAAGCTTCGGGCCAAGGGGGCCTAAACGAGCTGGCCTTCGAACGCCTCTGTAGGACTTCGAAACATTTCCACTTTCATACTTCACCAAAAACTTCATTCTGACTTGAATCATCATGAAGCTCATCTTGAAGTGAGGACTCCGGAGGAGGCCATCGCATTGGCGGAGCGTGTTGTTGGGGCTCCGACACCGGAGGAGCAAGCCCAATTTCTTGCTTCGGTGGGGTCCTGGGAGCACTGGAACAGGGTGTGGACCCTGCTCGGCTTCGAAGAGTTCCCTGCCCTGCCGGACTTCTCCCTCCTCGCGGCTTCGATGGCCGGCGCCAAGAGGAAGAGAGGGGATGACGACGAGCCCGAAACTTCGAGGGCTAGGCTAGAGGGCCCCGCGACTGAAGCCCCTACTCCGGAGGAGGCAGCAGTCGCGGACCCTCAAACAGCGACGTAGCCCACAAGTTCTCTAGCTACCAAGAAGGTAGCGAAGGCTTCGGCGGCGATGACATCGGGAGCGAAGGCCGACGCGCTTGCTCCGGCTACCAAGAAGGTAGCAAAGGCCTCAACGGCGACGACTTCGGGCGCAGAGGTCGACGCGTCAGCTTCGCAGCAAAAGGATTGGGGGCACACATTGACCCCTCCGCCTTCGAAGATATCTCTGACGAAGGTAACCACTTCAAAAATACTTCTCTTCAAAATGTGGATTTTGACTTGAGCTTTCTTTGCAAAGGATGATGCCGATGCGAAGCCCACCTCGGCGAAGCCGGCGGAGGCCGATGCCGGAGCAAGGCCTGCTGCGCCGAAGCCCGTGGAGGCCTCCGGCAACAGCAGTAGCAGCAGCGGCAGCAGTGGCAGTAGCTCAGAGTCCGACAGCTCCTCGTCTGAAGAAGACGGAGGCAGCGGCCACAGCGAAGGGAACCCCCAAAGCGACGAGGAAGTCGATGTGGTGAACCTAAGCCTAGCTTTGCCGAAACCTGTGCAAGCAGTTGTGGCGGAGGACATTGTCTAGCCTCTTCGGCCGAAGGGGGCCTTGACTGAGGCGGCCATCAACAACTTCCGTGAGGGCTGTGGAGCTTGGTGGCTCAACTCAGCCGCTCGAACCCCATGGACCTCTTCATCAACGCGAACGAAGCCCTTATGCAGGTGAGCGAAGTCCTACACACCCTTCGAGTATTACTTTAGTCTTCGATCAACACTTATGATTTCTTGAATTCTTTCAGGCCTTCGCACTGAATGTAGCAGCTTCAACTTCTGCGGACAGGCGGATGACGCGCCTGGCGGAGGAAACGGATCCCCTCCGACGCGAATTCTCGGCGGAAGCCGAGAAGCGAAGGCGTGCCAAAGCTTCAGCCGATGCGGCGAGGGGCGAGGCCGAGACGGCGAGGGCTGAGGCAGAGGCGGCGAAGGCCGAGGCTGGCAAGGCTAAGGAATCCTTGGCCTCGGAGATTGATAGGCTCCACGTGGAGCTTAAAGCTGTGAAGGACATCGAAGCCCAGCAGGCGAAGGAGAACTCCGAACTCCGCCAACGGGCTCAATCACATTAGAACTTCGTCGTTGACAACATTGGTGAAGCCACTCAGAACTTGACCGAAGTCCTTCAACAAATAGGGACCGAATGCCGGGCTCCGGACTTCGGCGACCAACATCCGATTGGGGACCGCGCCGTGTTCTTAAAGGTGGTGGCTTCGATGGCGGAGCAGTCTCCGAAGGGCTTCGCCCTGATGGCCGGCCGAGTGGCGGGCCAAGGAGTGTTGCAAATGCTTCACGACGCAGGGTGCAACCACCTCGAGGCAGCAACCTCCGCGACCCCGGTGGCCTTCGGGGGCCAACACTTGGTGACGCCTCCGACAGACGTCTGCAGAGCCTGGCGGCGGTTTCAGGAGCCTTGGAAGGCCCAAGGCTGTGAAGCAGTCCTCGAGCATTAGAAGGCCCTCCACCTTCACCGAGACAAAGCTCTTGCTTCACCTAATCGGCCTTCGACATCGACACCTCCGCCTCCGAAGGTGTAGATCTCCTTAGGCTCCTTGTAATTTTTAGTTGTAGGCTTTGTAAAAACTTATCAGTTTATTAATATGAATGCGGGGGTGGTTTATACCTGCCCAGGCTCAGCCTCCAAATGTTGACTTTGAAGTGCTTGAGGACTCTGAAGATCTTCGCCAGTTGTGGGCAGTCCTCGAGGTAGTTAGGTCCGAAGGCCCCCTCGGTTTAAACTTCCGAGGGGGCCTAATGGCGAAGCCATCCCCGAAGTAGTTCAGGATCTGCTGGCCATTGTTAAGACGGAGTCCCTTCGGAGTTCCTCACCTTTGCCTCCGCGAACAGCCTTGGCAGGTGATGAAGCCTTAGATTTTTTTGCCTTCGACACGGCACCGCCTGCCTTGCAGACTTGGAGCGACCTGCAAAGTGGAAGACAAGCTCTGCGGGCTTCAGAGCCTGGACGAGCCAAACGTGGGAGAGCAGGCTCCGACGAGGCTTCGTCCAGCCGAAGGGGCCCTGGCCGAAAGAAAGGCAAGCGAGGGTTGGGGCCTCGCACTCGATTTTTCTTAGGCTTAGATACAAACTACTCGTAGTTTTGTACATTTGTAACATACTTCTCAACTATTATTCAATGGAGTTTATTGTATTTGCATACTTTGTCTGCATGCTTCGCATTATCTGATGGCTTCGAACGTTTTAGCTTGTCACGCTCGTACTGTGTATTACATTCGCACACCTCGCATACATGCTTGCCCCCTTTGCTCGTGGCAGCTAGGGACTTAGCCGTTGCTGGTGCGGGCAATTAAAAATGCGAAGGGGTGCGCCTTCTGATGGCTTCGGATGAATAGAATACATCGAACGAAGGCCTTTTTGGGCTTCGAATGCATTAATTTGGAGCGAAGCAAGGCTTCAGCGTAGCCAATTTAAGCGAAGCATGCTTGGGCATGGTAGGATTTAGATGTTGTGCGTGAGCAAGGCTCCGAAACGCACTTAGATTTTAAGCGAAGTATGACTTCGAGATGCTTAATTTTTAGCATAGATCACGTCACGCGAAGCGAGGATTCGGTGCGTGTTTAGATAGCGAAGCATGGCTTCTTGAGCTTGGTCCTGTAATGAAAAGGATATTTGGTGTGGATTCATCGAATCTGTGATAAGCTGAGCCACCTTCAACTCTGGGTCACCTTCGACCCTGGGCCACCTTTGACCCAGGGCCACCTTCGACCCGAGGATGCATCAGGCCGGAGCCTAGAATCCCGGACTTACCGAGCCGTCGCTCGGAATTCTCAAAGCCCACTACTACGGGCCCAGAGGCGCTGTGTAGCCTTCGGAGGGATGCTCCGGATTTTGTAAAGCGAAGCGAGGCTTTGGATTTTATATAAGGAGAAGCAAGGCTTCGGGTTTTTGATAAGATGAAGCAAGGCTTCTAATTTTAAGGTGAAGCGTGGCTTTGAATTTTATATAAGGCAAAGCAAGGCTTCGATTTTGGGTGAAGCAGAGCTTCGATTTTATATCGAGGTAACAGTAAAATTGTTCATCGAAGTGGTACTTCGGATAGCATACATACCTCGTCAAGTGGCTGAAAGCTTGCCTCGTAGCCCCTGGGCTTCGACGGCCTACGACACACCAAGCGGAGCACCTTGCTGAAGGGCGAGCTCCGAGAAGCAAAGGATGGGAGAAGGCGAAGACGACCTTCGAACTGCACCCGAAGCCCCTTGTC
Source organism: Zizania palustris (assembly GCA_019279435.1). NCBI lineage: Eukaryota > Viridiplantae > Streptophyta > Magnoliopsida > Poales > Poaceae > Zizania > Zizania palustris. The sequence continues at coordinate 64,801,081 of JAAALK010000290.1, read as the reverse complement.
GAAGGGTGCGCGAAGCAAGAAGGCTTCGAAGCTCCCCCCTCAAGCGTACTTCGAGTTGCAGGCAGTGGCAGAGAACTTAGCTTTTAGGACTAAGGTCTCCACGGTCAGCACCAAATGTTGTAGCAATTGCGTTAGCTACAACACAAGTTTTGTATGTGTGTATATGATGTGTCGAATGAACCTCGAAGGGTTCTCTCAGAGGGAGAAAGGATTTATACTGGTTCGGGCCTCCCCTAGGGGATAATAGCCCTATGTCCAGTTTGTGGTGGATTTGGCATGGTATGCCTTGGTGTGGAGAAGTGAACTCCAGGGTCTCATGGTCCCTGGAGAAGGTGTCCTGTTACAAGGGTTTGGCCCTGCTTTTATAGGCATGCAGGCCTTAAGGAAAATACCAAAATGCCCTCTATAAGCCCTAGGATCATAAGGGTAAAAAGGGAAAAGGAGGCTAGCTACTGTACAAAAGTGCATTACAGCTTTACAGACGTGTTAGACAATGTCACACTTTGACTAGCTAAACAACATACCAGGGGCGGAGGGGCCCCGGTATGGCTTCTACACTGTAGCAAGGTGTAGATATTTTCTTGGGTTCGGAGTAGGGGCCGGAGCTCTTCTGGTGGAGGCTGCGAAGGAGGCTTCGAAGTACACTCTGAAGGGGGCTTCGAAGCATACTCTGAACTGGGCTCCGAACTAGGGTCTCGGAGACTTGGCTTTGAGCTGGCCAGACAGGGTCCAGAGACCGGCTCTGAGGAGCTCCGAAGGGAACTCGAAGGTTAACTTTGAACAGAGGTTGATGGTTAACTCCGGACAAGGCCCGGAGGCTAGCTTCGAAGTTTGCCTGAGACAGCTTCTAGCAATCTTTAAGGAATCTTGAGGGCTTCGCTCCGGATGGCTCCGAGGGGCTTCGCTCCAGAGGGCTTCGACGGGTACCTTGGGACCTGGAAACAGCTTCTTTGGGAAAATACAGGCTTCGACAGTGTTGGGCTCTAGGCCGAAGGCTATCGGAGGCTGACATCATTTTGCCCCTATTCAAGGGAAAACTATTCCCCCAACAGGCCCCAAGGCCCCAATCTTCTCAGAGCCGGCTTCGGCCTCGAGCTTCAACGAAATCTCCAGTGCACATCGTTGTACTGCTCTTTGGCCTACGTAGCCACTTCTCGGGGCCTCTGTTCGGTCATAATACTCCCTGTGTACAACCGGGATTATCTCCCCCAACAGTAAACCCTCGCTTTGGTCCGTTCGACTGCCCCACAAATGAGAAAGGAAGGGAGCACTTAAGATAATCCTACAACAAGGCCTTATTAGAAACGAACTCACCGCAGATGCTTCATGCGAAGGCCAAGCGATGAGAAATCTTTGACCGGTGATAAAGGGTAAGTTGACGCCTGGGTACATGAGCTCTAGTCCCTAGGCTGTGGGCCCTAGACTGAGTTCAACACGACTTGGTCATAATCCATGCGCCTCCTTTTGGGGGAACGCGAACCGGCCAGAGAGTTAATGCGCCCTCGCACCTGCGCTTTATATAAGCCCTCTCAATTTGGCAGCGATACGCACCTTCAAGCATTCCGCAGACTCTGCCTACATCCTTCCACTCGAGCGCCGCACACGCTTTCGCCTTCTTGCCGCTTCTCTCTCGGGAGGCTTCGCGTCCAAAGAGATGTCGAGGGTAGGAGGCGCCGCTCCCGTCGTCGATCCTCGGTTTTTGTAGAGGCAAGTGGCTACCATGGCAACGATGGCCCCAAGTTCCGCCAAAGCATGTGGCCCCCAAGAGCTCCGACCTGCTTCAGAATGGTTCTGAGAGGAGACCCTAGTGCTAGAGAGGACGTCCTGCATGTAGGAGTCGATGGCGAGCATAGTCTAGAACCACATTGGCCCTGGTGTAGAAGCCAGATGGCTGGGACTAGAGACCACCCCAGAGTCGCGTGAGGGTGAGGTGGTTGTTTTCGAAGCATTTTTCGACGTCGGGCTCAAGTTCCGTTCTTCGGTGCTTCTGGTGGGAGTCCTTCACGTGTTTCACCTGGAGCTGCCATAGTTAAGCCCGAACACGGTCGCCCGTCTATCAATCTTTGAGTGGGCCATGAGGGCTAAAGGATGCGAAGGGAGGGTCGAGGTTTTTGCGAAGATGCATGAAGCTTGCTGCCAGCTGAAG